>JAVKLA010000093.1:11608298-11630497 GCA_034782735.1 Sagittarius serpentarius | reverse complement strand
GATTTGACATTTGGAATTGAGCACGTCACAGAGACTTAGTCCAAAGTATGCAAAACCAAAAGAACTCTTTAATTATATTCAGTAGACTTTTATGACTTGAATAGCTTTGGTTCTTTAAAGGCCCAAACATTTCTCACACTATTGAGAATTTACTTTTTTTATTTTTTATTTTATTTACTCCTACTGGGGAACATTCCTTCTTGCTACCAACACCATATAAACACAAAATAAGTAATCTTTTTTCTAAACCCCAACGTGAATATTGTGAGCAAGCACTGAAGTGGAAGCAAGACTTTTTATTCTCCAAGCTTCAAACTTCCTTGTTTAAATTTAAATAGATTAATCAGTTCAGTAGAATAAGAGAATTAGTAGTTCAGTAGAATAAGAGAATTGTTATAGAAGGATAGCTGCCAGGCAAGACTTCAAACTTCTTCCTTACAGTCCTACGCCGGTATGTAGGCTTACAGTGCTCTCTCCTTTCAGACTTGACCCTGGCATTTCTCTTGACATTACTCAAACCTAAACCTCAATATACTATAACAGTCCTAGCAGGGTATTGCTGAATGCTTTGATAGTGAAAGATGGGGACAGCAAAAATTACCAGTCATTTCCATATGCATCCTAGATATCCATTAGTATATACATAGCTTGGTAACAACCTCACTATCTTGGAATATACGCTTACATTTCCAGTATTTGTGCAGTTTGTCCAGTCTTGTAGTTACTTCTTACTTGGGTTTCTACTTAGAGAATACAAACAGCTATGTTTATGGTAAGACTAAGGATAAGAGTGGGTTGGAGTGAAGCTAGCAAAAAGGATACCACATCATCTTTAACGTGGTGTTCTCATATCACAAAATGGACAATGTGTATTTTAATCAAAAAATAAAGACCTGTCCTAGTCTCTCTCTCTCACTAGTCTTTGCACTGAAAATTAACCATAAAATACAGAAGATGGAGGTGTCAGAGGTAAGAATAGAAAGGAGTTAAGAATAGAAAGGAAAAAGACAAAAAATTTCAAGACAATGTCAGGCAATGTCTTTTACTTCAAAGCCGTATTTCAAAGCTAAACAGAGGTTAAGATTCATACTATCAGTTTTTAAGTGCAGCTTATAGGCAGCTCTCCTTAAACATGCCATGACACTCTGTTATCTAATTAAATTGAGAATTGCCACACTGTAACCTATTTGCAATGCAAAGTGATGCAAGTCACCAGAGGAAGACAGGACAGTGTCAAGAGGCACAGTCAAACCAATGGCTATTTGTCCTTGGTGCCACAGCAGTGCCCGCAAGTTCAGCCAGAGATGCTGCGCCCATTGGACAAGTTTTGCAGATTCAGCCAAGAAGAAAACATCCACAGCCATCAAAACTGTTGCCTAACTAGGCAAGGCATGCAAAAAGATTAGCAAAAAGAAACAAAGCACTACAGTTGGGAGGAAAATCCAAGCCTCCATGTTCTTGAATGCTAAAGGAATGAAACTGGAAAAAAAAGTAAAAAGATACCATCAAAACAGCCTAGATTTTTACTTATTCTGGTAGCAAAGCAAGATAAATTGGGCAAAATGTAAATCCTGGTGTGACAAATGACAGAGAAAAGATATATATATTATTTTTTATATATGTATATATATTAAGAGTTCATCACAGGCATACAAAAAAAAAAAAAAGCATGACTTTTTCTGTAGGCCATTTGCATCCACAGATAAATACACAGGTCACAGGCAGTATACATTCAGGAGAGAAAATCGGGAGAACACTTCTTGCATACCAACCAAAAATGCAAAACTAAGCTCAACTAAAAATGTACCAAGGGCATTGCAAGTCACTGCCTTCTTCATCTGTTCTCAGGGTTTGGTATCTTTCTAAACAAACATGCTTTTACTTGATTTCATATTTCCATTTTTTCCTTTTTTAAAAAAAAAAACCCAAACAAATAAACATAGGGATTTGGAGCTTTTAATATTATGGCTTTACTCAATAAATATATGGAAATATTCAAATAAGAAACAATTATATGTTTCAACTTCACCTCTTCACGGTAGTCACCATCAGCTCTTGTAGGGTGTTAGAATTTAGCCAGAAAAATGCTTTTCTCTTACAACACACTGAGAAAACTAATTTTTACCAAGTATCACATTAATGTAATTGTATCAATGGTGGGAGGATATGAACAGCTTTGGAAGATGGCGTGCACCCTCTTCTTTTTTAAGAGGGGCTTTGGCAATTTGGGGGCTTTTCTTGCTAGTTCCTGATCAATATTTTGTTATGGTAAAACTGGGTTGTCTGCAGTGGAAAAAGATAGTATTTTAGAGAGTATTTTCTACACATCTCTCTTTACAGCATTAGTATACCCCAGGACAGTCTCATACTAGTGTGGATGTATGGGCTAGATAGCCACTAATCAGACAGTAGCCGAGAGCAGATACTTTAGGGGAACATTAAAACTAAGGACTTCTGGCATCCAGGCCAGAACAATCACTGTGGATGTTCTAAAATTAAACGCCAACAAGGAAAGTTTCTTCGTAACCCTTTATCTACACATTGATCAAAGAGGCTTAACAGTCAACTACATGGCAAGAGCTCTTCCTTGGCCTCCTAAGCTTGGAGATGCATTTAATATTGGGACCCAATCCAATTTCTGCAAAACCAGGGGAGGAGAAGCAAGACTTAACGTAGGCAAAAAAGTAGTATTGTTTACAAGTTCTCTTAGTGACGCTTTCCTCAGATATAACTAATCAAATGTCCAGTTAATAAGGCAAATAATTGTGTTATATTACATTAAAACTACTCCTTTGTACTCTTTCCTGGCCTATAAAGTTTTAATAAAACAAAAAAGTTACAGATCAAATTAAGTAACTGAGCTAAACAGGCAGAGTGGCAAGAGAAAAAGACATCTGCCCGTATCATCAAATGGCATGGAACTCAGATCCAGCTTTGAATTCCTTCCCCATGGGAAGGATCAGCATCTCACACTGTACTTATAAAATATAATACTGTACAAGAGAGCGTCCTGCTTCCCTTCCAGGTTGTCTTTAGGACACATGAACTCCAGGGACTTGTGGGTGGAATGTATAAAAGATCTTATTGCAGCTGCTTGTACTGCACCTGTTCAAGGGATAAATAAAGCAGCTAAGTTCTAGTTTTGGTTTCATTCGCTGCCAGTCCCTTGATGTGCAAAGAAATGATATACCACCTCCTCACCTTGTCAATCATATTGCAAATATGTTTTCAATATCCTGGAAGTGATGATAACTTTTTTTTTTTTTTTTTGCCAAGAATGTTCCCACAGGCTGGGATAACCTCTGTGACAAGTCACACACTGGGAAAAACCAAAACCACTTCATATTCTTCCAGACAGCAACCCTGTTCATGTAAATTATCAATTCTTAGATTTCGTCCCATTCTTACTAGGAAAGGAATTAGAACTGGGTCTAGGTGGAACTGATCTGAAATTAAAACTGAATTAATTCACAAATTCTCTAGAGCTTACAGAAGATTGGTGCTGCTTTGTTTTTTCCACCCACTTTATTCACCTCTGACTCCCAAAGCTAGAAACATGTTATCATATTGTATAAAAGAACACTAGATCTGTGCAAGCTGAAGATCCAGACCTTTTCGAGAGGAGTCATTGGGGTTTCTCCATTGCCATTTAGGACACACACGTGCATCTTCACAGCGTACCTTTTCCACAAAAGCTTGTTGCTTCCATTACTCTGCAGGGCAGATTTTCTGTTAACTCTTTTGCTCACTTGCCTATTTCTTTAGGTCACCTAAAGAATGTTTTCTAGAAATTCAGTCACGTAAATGATGTTAGCCTTGGAAGATACGACATGGGCGTAGAACAGATGCATGTATTCCCGTGTTTTGCCATGAAGAACTTACGGAAATGCTCACAACCACTATCTCCTTGTTTTGTTGGGTTTGGTTTTGTTTTTTTTTTTAAAGAACATTAACGTGTCCTACTATCTACGCTCAGCATATTGTCTTCAGAGAAAAAGTTGGAGATTACAGTCTAAAAATGACATTTTGTAGGGTGATGAAGCAAAGCTCTGCAGAAACTTAAGCACAGAAATGTAGGAAAAGGGAATTGCTAATAAGCAGGACAAAAACATCGTTTTGCAGGCCATAGGATGTGTGGTGGTAAAGGGAGGAAAGTCTCTTCCCGGAATTCTCAGTGGAGATATACTCTATTCCCAGCACAGAAATTGTATTAGTATTAGTTGCAGCTTGGGTGCCCCAACGCAGGGTAAAGACGACGACTATTTAATACAGCAATGCATGTAATCAGAGAAACAGGAAACCCCACAGCTACACACAGAGCAGTTGTGAACCTCCGAAAGGCACCATGCTTAATCAACTCCTTCCTGTACCCTTACGTCCTGCAGATTCTTTCTCTCCCTTCATTGTTCTTTAAGAAATTATAACACCTTGTGGAAGGGTCTATAACTGTCACTTTCCAAATGCAGCCTTCCTCTCTTCGCTCCTCCACTCACAGTGTACTTAATCTGAACATCATCGAAAGCTGGGAGCAAAGAAAGGATGGCACACTCCGATGAGGGAGAAAGTGTGGGGTAGAGCAAGGAAAGGCAGGCAGAGGAGGAAGCCCACGTCAGCATCGCAGGCGTATGGAAGGAGGAGACAGCAGGGTACCATCCCACATGGAGCAAGGATGAATGCCAAGAGCCAGCGTTAGGGTCTCCCACATGACCACAGACACAGCAATGTCAGTACCTGCCCTTGCAGCCAACTGCCTCAACTAAGGTTCTCAAGTGTGGGATAGTTCCTCCCTCAAAAGAGACAAGAGTTTTGCTATGCCTCAGGGATGAAACAGCCGAACAGTTCTGGCACCCTAATAATCTGTTCACTCTTTCCGTCAGGGGCTTACCTCCAACAGCCTGCTACCCACAACTCTGTGCACTCATCCCGAACTACTGACAACTATATGCCAACACAGCACGTATTTTAATTTTAGAAATGTTACACTGAAAAAAAGCAGTACTGAGCAGGGGGCAATTAAACTGAGAAGAGATTGCTGTTCAAATAGGTTTGGTTTGTTGTTGTTCAAACAAATGATGACACTTACAGACCACTTCTTGTCATCAAGAAAGCAAAGCAGACAGGTAATAGAGAGATCCTCACCCGCCCCACCCCACCCCATACAGTTGACAAAAGGATTTAATCTTGAATAATTTGTTAGATAATTTAAGTAAACAAGTGAGATAAGACTCTTCTAGACAGGAAAGCAATTTTGACAGTAGGTCAGGAGGCTATTCATATTTTGCAGCTCCTGTCAAAAAAATTAGCAGAAAGACTATCCATTTATTTCCTAGAGTAGTTAATCTTGGCCAACTCTGATGAAAGAGAACATCTTGTTTCGGCTGCCTATTTCTTTTTTAAACACCCGCCATAGTACAAACTGCCCTTGGCCATTCTGGAACTAGCTATGACTAGGTAAGGAGAGAATGCTGACATTCTCAAATAGAGCAGGACAGTCCCAGTGACCCCCAGCATCAAGAAAAGGCAGCCCAAATTCACCCTAATACCAGAGCATTCTGATTTGGCACTATGTACCAGAATCTGGGGTTACATGTAGTATTTTTGGAGTTTTGGATACCATGTCCCATTCCAGAAGCTTGAGGTAAATGTAGCATTTGTTCCAATTCAAAATAGCTTCCTGAGTTACAGGATGCTTTAAATATAGCATGAGAGTCCCACAGAGGCTTCTGAAGAGTGTGCATGGCACCCTAACCAGGTAAAATACGTACTACAATGCCTTACAGTTATTTTTCTTCATGCCACAAAGACAAATTGTCACTAATGCTGGCTTTAAACTGAAGAGCCATAAGTTGTTTAAAGTGTGTGCCCATAAGCCTGTTACCTTTCATGAGAACAAGGGTTTATGCCTGTATTAACGAGTGGGGCTAACCAAGAGCAGCAAGTAAGGTAGCCAAAATAGCCCAGCAGCTGGAATTTGGACTCTGAGCAAGGGAAAGGAGGGGATATGGTGCGAGCATATGAAAGACTGTGTTCCTCCTAATCCTCAGCTGCCATTGCTACAAATCAAGTGTATTTGGAAGGATTTTGGGGAAAGGTTAAAACCTATTTATGCACAGCGTCCAGGCACTGAACACCTGTGGCATAGATGATCACAACACCAGCTATGCATGTGGGAAGTGCAGAAAGTAACTCTACCCTTGCCAGGGGATTTGCACGCCTTTAAGACACCTGACCCATTACATCTTCCTAAAACAAGAGCAAGATCTCATTGACTTTTTGGAAAAATGGCTGCTAGCCACTACTAACAAAAAGAGGAGTCACCTTGTATGAAGAACATTAAAGATGTCATCTGGAGCCGTTCGTAAGCTGGAAACGAATTATTTTCAGGGTACCAAATTCCAGAAACAGAGAGTGCTTACACTCAAAGTCAGTGGGTGAAAAAAAAAAAAAAAAGTCCTTTCTTCCCCCTATAAGAGCTGAGTGCTCTTGCTCCTGACAATATCTCAGAACAATACAGAAACAGCTCCACATTTTTGGGGAAAAAAGATACTCTTAATGGATCTGAAAAGGAAAGTTTTTAGAACTGTTCCCAAAGGATACCCAACAGTAGGGCTGGACTAAGCTTCAGGGCCAGCTTCATACAATCAAGCTTTTATTTCATTTAGGACCTGAAGTTATGATAGCAGCTAAGTAAAATAAATCTGTTTTTTTTCTCACCATCTATGCAGCACATTTTGACAGGTGATACATGTTTGCTTTTAAGTATAGGATATTATGTAAATTATGGGTCAATACAATGTGACTGAACAGCACACTTGTTGACATCCTTGTCCTCAATCTGTACTGGCAAGAATGAAATTCTTTATAAAGTGCCATTTATTAAGTATCATAGCATACTTTTATCAAATTAGGATTTAAGAATTTAAACAATTGCAACAAAAAGCCTATTCTGAGATTTTGCTCTCGGGTAACCTTTTTATTAAGGCTTTAATTAGACTAATACAGAAGAAACAGCCCTTTAACATGCTGTATATAAGCCATCCTTCTTCAATTAGCATTATTCATTTCAAAGCATACCATAGCTGACATTGCCAGACAACGTTTTAAATTCATTTATTTCCTCAAGACTTGCAAGGATTGATTTTTAGCATGTTCACCAAAAATTTCCCTCCTTCCTCTTCCCTTCTCATGATCTTGCAATGGAGATTAACTTACCTGCACATTAAGCATCTAGCTATTCCTGCAACAAAACCCAGTGAAAAAAAGAGCAGTATCTCATATTGGACACTACTTAACACTATGTTATGCATTAAAATGGTGGCATCTCAGGTACCTATGTGCAGAAACTTTTAGTTACACACAAATCAACTACATCAAATTGTCTTCTCAGATAGCTCCAGTCCACTATGAATGCTAGATTATAGTGAAGACCATCGCATTTTGTACACCATTTCGATACTTTCACAGTGCTACTAAAGGTTTGTGGGTTTGTTTTTTTTTTTTAAACTCCAACATTTTATAGAGTTATAAAATAACATATGCTTTATGCTACTAATTAGACCACAAGAGTGACCAGATGGGAACTGCTGTTGCTCATATAGAAAGTTAATGCTAATGTATTTCCAGAGCTAATTTCCCTCTTTGTGTTCCACTGGCTAGAGAACATTTTGCAATAACGTATTCAGAATGGAGCTAATGACAGGGTTATCTGCTGTGTTATGAAGACAGCCATTTACAGAGTTCAGATACCAGACACTAATAAAAAGTTCTACCTGAAAAAAGCTTATTGTGCATTTTAATTATAAAGCTCTAACAGTTCAGCAGCTTTGAATTCATAATTCAATGGTTACCTCCTGCTGTGTACTAGTTCTAAAAGATCTGCAAAATTATTAACTTTAATAATAATTAAGTCAATCTGAGGACTTCCTGGAATACTACATGAACTATATTCTCCAATAAACAAACTCTAGGGTCAAAGGCTAAGCAATTTGTCAGACCAGAATATTCAGTTGCCAGGGAACATCGTTAAATGTTAAAACAAGAAAAAAAGGAACAGAACTCAAATGAGTTGTGGATCTGTTTCCTTAGGTAAAGAAACCTTCTCCTCCTCCTCCACAAAGACACAACAACTAGCCTTATCCCCACTTGTGAACTTCTCAGTTTCTCACCAATCTTGAGACCAAGTTTGTCACAGTTAACACTATGCCTCCTGTTCAAAGGAAAGGTTATGTTCCCCTCCTTTTGCAGGAAAGAAAGCTGCAAAATTTCCTGTGGCATGTTTTTTGGTACAAGTAGTAAGCTAGCACCAATAAATACTGACTGTATTTACAACTGAGTTGGTAATTGCATAGATGCCATTCAGCCCAATTATTTCATACACAGAGCTCTTTTCACAGACAGTGTCACACGAGCACTAATGATTCAGATACGATCACATCCCAAAGAGAAAAGCTGCATTTAGGAGGTAAAATAAAGAAAGGGTTTCAAACCCATGAGTTATGTATTACTGTCAGAATAGTCAGAGCAGCAGGTTTGATGATGTAGCATCATTTAAACCCGTACCTCAGCTACTACAGGTCATTATTCATATTAATCCGGCCTACATTCTAACAGGGCTAAATGTTTCTCCTGAAATTCAAAACATGGATAGAACTGAGAAACAGAACTTGAAACAGAGCTGTGCATGATGTCTGCACAGATACTGTGCAGAGTACATAATACTCCTTATATACCTCTGGCCTTCAGCAGTTAAGCTTAGCATTTAGTGATTACTTTAATCACACAGATAAGAGGGGCTGCCTTTCATTTCCGAGCACATACTTGATTTAAAGGAGAAATCATTTGACCAAGAGCTGTAGTTAGCTCCATAACCTTCCTGAAAGTTATTTAGTCAAGTACCGTACATGCATTCAAATCATACTGCATTATGATGCTGAGTTAAATAAAAATTATAACAAAAGGACTCTTCCCCCCAAAATCCTGAGTTTAAAGATACAACAACAAGCTGCCTGGATTTTTCAGAAAGAAAACAAAAGCTTCTTCCTTTTATCACGATCATCTAACCAGAAGGGGAAAAATAGTACAACTTGTGCTGGAACTGCTTGGTATTACAAAAATTGGGTATTTCTTGAAATCAAGCCTTCTCTTAAAAGTGTTAGAGGCTCAGGTGAAACATCCATTGGGATTACTCCTCAGACCTGATATGCTATTTTTGGTCAAGACAAAGAATGTTGTCTACCTCAGAATAACTAATGCCTTACCTCTTAGAGCACCTTGCACAGCAAAGTTTAAACCTCTGTTCTGCTTTATTCAGAGCAGAGACTTGAATCGAGTCCCCAGTATCCAGAGATTTTCTGATCCCGGGCACCAGAACCCATCTCTGGTCCAATCAGTATTAGTTAAACAGAACACAACTAGAGAATTTGCTCCCTCCCTCCTTGTCCAACATACACATGCCACTTGTGTTTGATGAGAGATGCAACCATATCATACAAATACCTTATAAACTGAACTGTCACTTAAAACGTAGATGCTGACTCCTGGAACATCTCAAACAAACAATACCAAATCAGGAGGTTTAGGAGTTACTTGCAGGGTTCAGGCTCACAGAAATACAATCACTTGTGACAACAGTGGCTGTAAACACACCAGAATTGGCTTGCAAATTAGTCTGAAAGCAAAGATACCATCTAAAGTAACTAGCATTCTCTCATGATACTGACACATTTGTACATATAACAAATGACTGCATGTAATAAAATTCAGAATGCTGTAACTTTGGATGGGGTGACTCTGTTGCTCAAGAAGTGATCTACGATTTAAGCAGATTATCCCAAAGAAATGCTGATGCGCACAGAATCGTTCACCAAAAAGAAATAGGAAAATTTTGGAGTGTTCTTAAAAGTCAGCCTGGAAGTGTTTCATTTTCCTCTTACAAGGAACTACTTTCAGTTAAATTGTAGAAGACTGGAAGAATGTGAAACCACTCATGCATAAGAAGTTACTACAGTTTATCTAGACATAAGACAGTCATTACATTAAATGGCTCACTCCCTCTCTCAGCTGTTGACTCACAGTCATTTGAGTTTTGGGGGAAAAAGGAAACACCTCTACTGAATAGCAGTTAAAAAGGTAGGCTTTTAGAGGACACAAGACTTATCTCTTTGTTCTGTAGAATACCAACTATTAGAAATACGAATCTACGGCTTTTAGTATTGTGAAGGACTTCACATTTGGAGATAAAAAAACCCTCTCAAAGTTGCAGGCATAGCTGTAGGACAACTGCTCAGCAGTTCGATTCACCAGAGATAGATGCTTAACAGGAATCAGCATTTCAGGTGAACTTGCTAAATTTCTTCAGTTCGATCAACAGAGGGAGACTGCACTCTTCTGATCACAATTTATGTACAGCACCACGTGGCCATCCAAACAACAGTTGCAGAATGCACAGTGCCTGACCCAGATAATCTGAGGTTTCCCTGCATTCAAGAATAGAAGAAAAAAAAGCGAACAGGGACTCCCTTCACCCATCACTCGGCTGTTGTAAGGCACCGATACGCCATACGCAATAGGCTCAAAGGAAATGAATACTCTCACGTAGCGCCTCTAAAGGAAACCGTCACAGCGAGAGGTTGACATATGTATGCGAAGGAGTGGAGGAAGGACAGGAAGTAATCAGGAATAGATGCCGATAAAAGGAATGAGCCCGACAAATGTGAGAAAAGCCTTCCTGCTCCTCCAGAGACATGGACCGTGAAATGCTAGAATAGGTTCCCCCCCCCGCCCCCAGCCCAAAAGAGCTGTTCCAGGCTGCTTGTATCAGAATAAGTATACAGATCAGCTAACTTCATTTTTTTTCCTATTAGCGTTTGCCATTTCCCCTCACTGCGCTTACATCATCACCAGATTTCAACTTCTTCCTCGCTTAACAGAATAAAGCCAAAATAGTTCTCTAACACTTTTCCCCACTGTTCTGGATAATATTTCTGCTGTCTCAGATGATGATTCTTGCATACCTTTCAGCTCATTGCATCACCTGCAAGCCAGTCTGTCTCACTCGAAAAGCTATTTGTTTAGCAATAATCATTCAGAACTGTAAGAGGCGGCTCTGCTACTGCATCCATCCACATACAATCGTACCATCTTCGGTAACACGGCGACAAAGCACTTAGATAATTAACTATGCCTAAAAGCCTTCTTACAGAGGATTAGGTCTATAAAATTAATGAATTCTGCTTGCTTCCAGACAGTTCATGCAAGCAGTAAAATAAAATAACCTGTTTTGCTGCCCGTGTCAATTTGGAAATACCAGATTTATGCATATGATCATGCCACTGGTGACAGCTCTCAGCATTGCCAACAACCTGCAAGTCTCATTCATTTCAGTAGGACCGACAGATGCTCAGCTTTACTTAGAGCCTGTCAGTACTGTTTTCCTACTTCTGCTACCTGCCCATGACATCTCACGACAGAATTTGTTCTAGAGGGTAGGATGGTCTGCAGGGTGGGGACTGGAAAAATATTTTTTAAATCTTCCCAGATTATTTTCTAATGCCATTGTTAAAAGAGTGTGAAAGCCGCACAGTGACTTTAACTCTTCTCCACTTGTTTTTGTCTCCTCTTTTCCTGTCCCCACCCCGCTACATCAGTCAGGCACTTATTTTTAGATAAAGAACAGATAAGCAGAACAATCCATTTCAGGGGAACACATCTTCACCTGTCACCCAGCTGACTGACTGTGACTCCTGTGTCTTATGCTGTTGACTATTCTGCAGTGAGCTGATCACCTGGACCTACCTGAAGGGAAGAAAATACAGCGTCTCAGACAGCATTTTAAAGAGTCCTTTAAAACTGAACTGTTGTGCCAAACAGCTCTGAGTAGTTCCCTTCCTTGCCCACTGTTTTAAGAGCATTTTCCTGAACAGAAGCATTATCAATGCCACAATCTTGCATTGTGCTTTTGTCAGTAGGCTTCAAATACCTTCAGGTTTTTTCCCATGCTTCTCAGGTGAAGTGCAAGCTGAGCGGAAATTGTATGGGGCTGGCTGACAGAGTGCAGGTCAACAGACAGCTAAGCCACAGCTCTAGTTCCCAAGTCCAGGGTGCCCACTTTACATTTAGGTGCAGGCTAGCTTCATACTGGCACAATACTAGCTTCCCCATTCAGGAAGGTCCTTGGAAACATGCAAACAAACATAAGACTATCGATGGGATGAACAATCCCGGCGTGGCAGACTGTTGCCGTCACCTTTCTCAGGAGCTCAGATGCAACTCTCTCACGGCATGACTTGCGGCATGACAGAAGAGCACAGAGCCTCCATGAAAAAGGATGAATCTTTTTGTTCTTTGTGGCCCACCCACAGACAGTTTTATTGCTTAGTGGCAGTTGGAGCATAACGAGCATGTCCACATGTAAACCCTATCTGCCCGCATAGAGGGATACTATGCATACGTATGCAAAAGCACCATGGCATATCTGGTATTAAAAGCAATTATAGGGCCCTTTAAATTGAAGTGTTTGGGGTTTAGGACTCATCTTGCACATAAAGTCTAATCCCACCTCAGGACAGCTGTGGATCAAAACCAGTCCATAGATAAGTATACAGCATCCACTGGCAACGTTGAAAGCTGTGTGTCCTTCCCAAGACAGGGACCTTCCTCACAGTTACCTTCCCTCCGCCACACTCCCCCGAAGGATATCTTGAGAATGTAAGTACAGCTTTCCTTTTCTCCCGTAGCAAGATTGCAATAATGGCTAAGTTCACAGCTCAACTCACTTATGACTGCAAATTGCTGATTAAGGGGAATATCCAATCTGTTTGGAGATATATTTATGTGAAAGATGCTGAAGAAAAAACAGACTTTAAGAATATTATCATCAAAACCATGTATTACACTGTGTTCCAATTAAAAAATATTACAACCAGCAGGCATTCCTACTCCAGCTCCCCCTGAAAGAGGCTACAATCATTTCTGCATGCTTGCTTTTCCCCCCTAAGGCAGGCTACAAAATCCAATCCCATCCCAAAGCAATACTCCCAACTAAAAACTGGGCCTCACTCAGAATGAGTTCAAAACATTTAACAGTGCTTTTTGATGCTTCTACTGCTGGAAATGCAGCCAGCTCTGTGAAGAGGTAATTCTTCCACACGTCTGGGAATCCTGCCATTGCAGTTTCACTCCTGCTCATCATAAGCTCTCAAAAGCCCCAAGAGAATCATATAGCCTTTGGGCATAGTGAGTATACTTTAAGAGATTATAATCTGACACAATGGGTTCTTTGGGAAACAACTGTTTTTTCATTTCTGATTGTGTCATATACAGTGCAAGTGACACAGCCCTTGACTGACAGCCGCTAGGTATGACTGAATTGCTTATAAAAAAATAATCAACATCATGCAATGCAGGTTGCAAAGTGTCATGAAAATGTCTACAGAAATATGTTGGCACCTGTCTCTACTTACCTTGGGTGGGATAACAAAAGAAATACCAAAACTATTCACCAAAGTGAAATTGGTATAAATGTATGAAGTGAGTTTATTTTTGTGGGCAGGGTGTTTTTTGTTGTTGTTGTTGTTGGTTTTTGCTTGTTTGTTTTTAACAACACTGACAGAACAGCCTTCTTTGCAATTACTATGCTGCTTCTGCAAAAGGGGTTATGAAAAGTTCCTCTCATCATCACAGGACTTAGTATTAAGGTAAATGTGGCTCTATCTTCAGAGAAAGGAATATTGTGCATAAGAATAAGAGAAATCAAATAATACAGAGCTTTACAGTATGAATATGAAATAGCATAGTTAAGATTTCAGAAGCTCGCTAATGACTTTGAATCATGATTGTTGCAGGGATATCAATTTGGTACCCACAACTTAGACCGTCTTTTTTCATTATGAAAAAAACAGTTTTCAAAGTAGTGTAGGTGGCTTTTTGCAGTGGAGCAGACCTTTTGTTTGCATTCTATTTGTTTGTCTGATTAAATCATTCTGGTATTCCTTTTAAACACTGTTACGTAAGTGACCTCTTGTCATTGCATTGCAAAATAAGCTTTCTGCAGGTGATCTGTGGAAGAATTAAGATGTTCTAAAAAGATCTGAACATTCTGGAACAGATTTGAGACTGTCAGAAAGAGAAAATAAAAAAAAAAAAAAAGAGGAGGGAGCTGCAAGAGGTAGTAGAAAGCAGAGTTCCCAAACCAGAAGTTACACAGAACTATCTAGTTTGATAAGAGAAGGGTAGGTATGGAAAGAGCTTACAAATTTCCTGAAAACCATCCAATGTTAAAAACTTTTAAGAAACTGAGTTAATTCTGGTAATAAGAGCAGTTCACTGTAACACCTTAAAATATTGCTTTTTAGGGGAAAAAAAAAAAAAGGACATCTTGGAAACAAAGGGACTAATCTGTAATCGACAGATACACCAGGCAATTAATTATTAAATCACACGCTGTTTGTCAGCTGCAAATGGAAGGCTTCTGCATAATTTAAGACCATATTTTAAGCGCTATTGAGTATTCTACTTGACATGTCTAATTTTCATCCAATTATTGCTCCCCAAAAGAGGGGACAGGTATCCCTGCCTTTGTCCAGTTTTAACACCTAGACTTCACTTATTTACAGGCAGTTACATGCTACAAACAATTTTTTTTTCCTACAAACATAATTTTATATTCCCATTCATATTTGTTCTACTCCCTTCCCACCAAACAGACAGCACCAGTGAGGCCCCTATCAGCAGAAAAAGAGACAACACTGTACAAAATAGAACTGGAAGCTTATTTAAGAGAGACAGTATCATCACTCTTAAAAATATACTAACCAGAACTGTCTTCCTGAGGCATCATCAATGTCAGGATGTACCTTGAACTGTTATATTTAAAGTCCATATTATATTCTCTTTATTCAGACCTATCTGCAAAGATCCTCTATTCTGCTAGGCCAGGTCAGAGTGTATGCATGATTAGTTCACTCCTATTTTCCAACCTAAACAAGCTTAACAAGGTTTTTTTGCTCACTTACTCTGGAGATGGTCAAGGGCATGTTGAAGTCCTTGCCCCCTTGCAGTCTGAAACCCCATGGTCCAGGTCCATTGAGAGTCACGCTGTAAGCCATTTTGTTCCTCTTTCACAAGGCAACAAGACACTGCAGAACAGAAGGATGGGGTAGACAGAGAACACATGAAAATACAGAATGAGAAAAGGGAAGAGTTTTATACAACGAAAGCAATTCTCTTTCTGCCTTGCCTGTTCAGTTGTGCTCTGATATCACCTAAGAATAGATGGGAGCTATAATGCAGATGCTGATATCCCAGCTGAGTAGGGCCCATAAAAGGTTTGTAACCAGACACCTACTATGCAAAGACTTCATGACTCAGAGGTCTAATATAGCCCCCAGGGAAGGGGACAGATTTTTCTAGGCTTCTCAAGCCCCTCTTCACGCTCAGTTACTTTATGGACAAAACACATTTTGTAATAAAACAAGCAAACAAAATCCCATGCTAAAATCCCAAACACCTAAATCTCTTTACTAACCTGTTAACAACTACACAGCCATTTGTAACTTCTGCTTCAGAACATGTTTATTGCACTGTGATATATAACACAGTATAAACAAGTTATCTTTACATAGATCTTTCCATATGTAGCAGGAAAGGCACCAAAACAAGAGTGTTTACCTTCTTTTGCACTGGTCTGTTAAACTGAAGAAAGTATATACTACATGCATTTAGCATCACAAAAAAGCCCCACAACTACAAGTTTGGCTCTTGGTTCCATAGCCCTTGCTTTCTCAAGGGAAAATTAAGATTTATTCTCTTTGAATGTAGAAAGATGTATTAGGGGTTATTTCTAATCAGCATTTATTTTCCGTGGCAAAAACATAGTTTTACTACATACCTGTCTCACTATTTCAATACAAGTCTTCTAAAGGCATGACACTTAAGTGGAAGACTAAGAACACAAAGAGCTAGCTAACTGCTTCTTTAATTCATTCCTTGATTTTTTATCATTTGTATTCCAGTTGTTAGGTGTTCCACAAAACTTTATAACCCTTGTTCAGTAACACTGGATAGCATTTCTACCTTAGATTGCAAATAGCTAAAATACAGAGAACAAGAGGGAAGAGGAGAAGCTGTTGGCAGAACTACAGATGTGAACAAAAAGCCTCTCCTCTCAGGGTCAAGCTATAAACATGAAATAACACTCACCCTTTCAAGTCATTAATATGTGCAGGACCTCCAGAACCACTCCCCTGTATCTCCAACAGCATCCCTGCCTTTACCATCTGGTTAGAAAGAAATTCCCATTACGTTAAGGTGAAAAAAACCCCCATGGGTTCTACTCTGGTAATCAAAAAGACAACCAAAACCACATAATGTAACAGAGTGAAGGTAGCTCAGTTTGAACGTTGGTAATAGGTCATTCTGCCCATACACCTACCTTAAAACATGATAAAAAAACCTGATGGTGAAACGGCAGAGAGCAAACGCTACCAGGGCCGCAGCCTTTATCTGAGGAGATGGCCAACAATTTTTCAAAACCATGAGGCAATAAGTGTTTGTTTAGTATTCATAGTGGCAGAAAAGCCACTTGTACAAGGGAATAATTAAGCTCCGCATAGATAATAGACTAAGCCACATAACCATATTTTTTAGTCACAGGTCCAAATCAACCCACAGCAATTCACATGGATTTGAATGGAAGTTACACTAAGCCAGCAGAACTGGCCCAACCTAAAACCAAAGCAAACAGCAAGACACAGCTTGAAAAGAAAACGGGTTTCTAATGTCTCACAAATACCTCTAGGGCACGTTTACATTAACAGCATTTGTAACCTACCCTATGTGAGTCCAGAACCAGTGATGTTTGGATGAGGACTTTGAAGGGAGACAAAACTCACTTGTTGCACTTCAAATGGCAAGAGTTTTCAGGCCTGCCAGTTTGTCTAGTAGCTCTCTTCCTAAACACTAGTACTGGATCGGTTTTTTTAAAAGGTCACATGTACACACAAAAGACTGAAGGTAAATTCTCATTGCACTATTCCTTTCGTTTTCCTAGGAATTCACTGCTGCTTTTTAGTGCCCTTCCTTGGCTCCATTTCAAGGGTTCAGGAAAATGGAATAAAACTAGGAGTAAGATAAACATAGCAAGTCATTGCTTCACTAGTAAAGACAGCATCACAGAAAAAAAGTATTAGAAGAGAGTTTACATTTTTATGGACTGTGAATTCTGCGCACATCACCTTTCTATACCTAAATCCACAGTCATTTGTGTTAAAAAAAAAAAAAAGGAAAAAGAGGGAAAAAAGCAAAACCCAGAATAGAATAAAACTGCACAGCAAGCTGAACAGATCTAAGCATTAAGAAACAGAGATGCTGTTTAATTAAACACCATGTGCTTCTATCCTACTTTCACATGTGTAACATGCCATTTGCTTATCGGTTTAGGACATCTGAAAGGACCTGTGAGATCCTTCAGGCTGGGTGGTGTGCTGGGAAACTAGAGTGGTAATCTCATTTGGGGCACTGTCATTTGAATGAAATGTTAAACTGAGGTTGCTTGTTCCTACTCCTTTGGTTTCTATCTGTGTCTGCATGAACGTTCAGCATAGCTTGGCACCTTTAAAAAGAAAGTGTAGAGGATATGCCTGTGTCCTGGCCAACATTCCCCTTCAACACAACAGGACCATAGCTCTTTCACGTGCCTGCACTATCACTACCAGGTGCATTTTGGGGTGAAAATATTCCAGTTTTCTTTCTCCAGGCCTCTCCAAGTCCTTTCCCTGCTGTGTTTGTTTCCCCTCTGCCTGCCTGGAGAAAGCTCCGTGCCTAATAATGAACTGCAAACAGTAAAGAAGCTCATGCTGTACTCACAGCTTCATTTGCTGGGGACACTCTTAGCATAGGTCTCACTTGTCTTCTACATACTTTTAATACAATCAGCCTCTAAATAAGAAAGCTGGTGATTCACCCAGATGACTGTTTCAACCCTGCCCTGTTTTCAAAGGTGATAGACATGGGTGTTCTCACTGCGTCAAACATCCAGAGCAAACCCAGGAACTGGATTGGTGCAGCAGGTACAGTGCCATCACGGCTACCAGCGCAAACCTCAGCAAAACCTTCTGGGAAATGTAAGGATGAAATAAACTGTGTGTACATAGCAGACAATCCCCTTGTTTTCAGAAGCTTGTGATGTTTAGATTACGTTTTAGTTGCTTTACGTAACTGCCTGTTAAACTGTTGCAAAAAATCATTTTTTGTTTGCTCCAATAACAGTATTTTGTTTCTCTTGGCGCGCCTTCTTCCCTACGTTCTCCAGCTACGTCAAAATCTATGACTTCCTTATAGTTCCCTCCCTTCAGACAGAAGCTATGCTGAGTCAGATGAGGTCACTGGTGTAAGGAGTGACACTTAAAAGGAAAAAAAAAAAACCAAAAAACAAACATATTCTAGGAGCAGGGTGACATTTTCTTTACAGATACCAAAACAGAGAGATGTCCAGAGCTCACCAGGTTCCCCCCAGAGCTGCCCCCAGCTGACTGATAGGAACAGTTGTAAGGAATCTGGATGGGTACCAGTCTCTGTGGCCTCTACAGCAGAGGAGAGTGCTGCCAGCTCCAGCAAAGGTCTCTGAGCCCCAGCAGAGCCGTCCTTCCACAGCTACATCAGAGATGTTACACTAGCGGAAACAATGCACATATGCTAGGAGACCATGTTGTATTACAGTGAACTGACTTTAGGAAAGCTACAACTGCATGCTTGGGAGTGCATAGTCATTAAGTGAATGAAATAAAAACCACTAGTGTCAATGCTAAATTAAGGTGGAAGGAAACAAGTAATGGAAATTCCAATTGTTCAAGTTGCTACTACTTCATTAAGCTGGCCACATTACTCATCAGTTATATTTTAGCTGCAGTGGTAGATGCGCTCATAGAGGAGCCTTGAATTACTGCTACTGCAGCAACAAGGTTGTATCATTGCTATCATTAAGCATTTCAGAAGCAGACTGCTTGAGAGTTTGACTTCTGATCTGCAATAGACTATGCACCTTTGGCATATGAAGAGACACATGCAAGGTCATGGTTTCAACAGCCTTTTACGCTTTTCTTTAGGCAAGTGAAAGACTTGCCCTGCAGAGGAATAGACTATAATTTCTTCTTTGATAAAAAGATCTTCAGCAAGCTGGATAGACATTCCTTTAAAAAAAAAAAAAATCAGATCAAAATACTGGCTGCTTTTGTTTCAGTCTCCCTCACCTGAGGGAGTGGCAGTATGAGAAAGCAGCATTCAGCTTTATGACAAACATGTCCTTTTTGTCCCATGGGTTACAGCACTGTCCCCAGTAAGGTGATCTACACTCTTTCAGAAGAGTGGAAAGGCGAGGAGAATGGATTGGGAGCGTGTGAAGAAACTACTCACCCAGATGCATGAAGAAAACCCAAGCTTTGAACCAGATGTCTGATATATCCCAGAGTTTTCCAAAATTTTGAATTAACCCAATTTTTTGGGTTTGGGTAAATTTGAATTAACCCAATTCTATTCCACACGGAATAATGATGAGACAACAGCTGTATTTGGGGACTGATCTTCATTGCAAACCACGGGACAAAATAGCACATATTTACCATATATTGTCTAATCAGTGCTAACTAAATCATTTGAAACTGACACATCAGAGATGTAAAAGCTTTTCAGCTCTGAATTCCTACCTTGCCAATGTCAAATTGAATATAAAAGTAATTACCAAGAGCAAAGATTTTTCCCACAAGTTCAATATTGCTTCCAAAGCAAGACTACTCTACAATGCAAAAGAGCACATTGCCATCTTTTTTCCTTCGCCACTGAGCTCGGAACTAAGTTGAGCTAATCCTACTTGTACTTCCATGCACAGCTTTGTTTCACCCATTCAATCGAAATCCTTCAATTCTCACAGAACTTTCTATTTCTGAGTTCCTCTTAGTCCCTTTATCAAGTCATCCTAAGAAGTCCTGCATTTTGATCTTTCTTAAGAAACTAAGTTTTCTATCACATTTGGCTTCATCCAATTCTGCTTTGTTGATACCTTTCTAGTCATGCGGTTCATGGGTCTCAACAGAATGTAATAATGCTGGGGAGAGATGCTAGAGCAACATAATGATGGAATATTCTCCCTTCTCTGTAATTCAGTGTCTTCAGGAATGCAGCTCAAACTGTTTTCTGTTTGGCTGTTTGCTACTGCCAGTATCACCTTACCATCAGACCGGCTGTTTACCCTCACCTCCAGATCCTTCACCATGACTACTTTCACCATTACAGAAAAATGACGTTTCACACTTTTTTCCCCTGCTAGGCAGCCTTTTTTTTTTTTTCCTGCCACAACCTCTTTTCACTACCACAAAAGACTGGGTATACACCACAGACTGGTCAGACTCAATCTTTGAAAGATTTGAAGATTTTTGGTAACTATGTTAAACTGAAAACCATAGCTGTGGAGAGACAAGCTACCTAGGGAAGGGAAGAGGAAAAGATACCTGTCCAGACTGTTTACAAAGACTTTTTTGCCCCTGTATTACAGAAAAACCCCTGAGTGTATGGTACTAAGTTCTCACCTTGCCAGCATTTCAGACATTGTTTCTAAAGGCGCCCGCTCCACCATGTAATACTTAACACTTCTAAGGCACCTACCTTGCCCAGATATTAAATTTGTTTTTTTAAAGGTAAAGAACACCTAAAGACCTGCTGTTGTTACCATGTCCTTTTAAAATATGTAGCCATAGCACCTAGGTTACCAGCTTCAGGTCACAAAATGAGTCAACAGCAGCAACTGAATGAAAACGCAGGGCTCGGTTTCCAATACAGGTACTCGAACCAGAAAGAGAAGGTTGCAAGATGTGCTGCCGTTCTGTTTTTATTGTTCTTCCCTGACTCTGGGCTGAAACCAGGAATGTTTATAGTGACCCTGTGACTACTGTAATTTGTGCCTTGCTGCAGGGGATCCTAATTTGACTGTTCTGGCTTACAGGAGAAAACAGCGGAAGAAAAAAACCCCAACCAAACCCTAACACACACGCACACACACAAAAGTGGCTAAAGAGCCTACGTGCAGGTCATTGTCAGCTCCACACAGACCTGGGACTGAGCTATGACATTGATGTCACAGGACCTCTACGGTGTTGGCTTGCCTCCGGAGAGCCTGAGGTTTGGCACAGCACAACAAATGTACAACAAGGCTTAGAAGAGGGATCCCGTGCCATCAATGCCATCTGGCCGTTGCACAGATTCCTCAAGGATCACTACACCACGCCGATACAGTGGTGTGCCCCTGTGCCTACGCTCATACGCACAAGGACGCAAGATCTGATCTTAAATTAAGCGGACTCCCAAAAGTTAGGTTTCAGCCAAATGCCTCACCTACTCGTTTCTGCCTTCCCAGTAAAGGCTTTACTGGGTAACGTTTTCCACTAGAGAAACTCTTTAAACCTGCAGGGAGACCTTTAAAGGCAGCAAGTGTCTCCCACTCTCTGTGGCCGTCGCCTGCAAGCCGCCCTCGGCTAACACAGCGCCTGCTTTTTTCCCGCCCCTTAGGCTTTCCGCTGACCTCTTAACCGGAGAGCGCTTGCAACCCGCTCTCGCTACGCGGAGGCGGGACCGCTGGAGGCGGCGGGACCCGGGCGGGGCCCCGCCGCCCCCGGCCCCGCTCTGCCTCGGGACAGAGCTCGTCCCCTCGCTCTGGCGCCGGCGCCGCGGCCCGACCCACCTTGCGCACTTGTAGCAGTACCTCGAGTAGCGCAACCGGTAACTCTAGGCCGAGCGGGAGCCCACCGCTACCTCCGGCCACGCAGCGCTTTACCGTATCGCGCCGCAGCCGCGGTGGGTGGGTGCGTGGGTGGCTACCGGCAGGCGTGGGACGGCCGCTGCGCCGCGGCCAAGCCCCTGAGGGGACCGGCGGGCGGAGGTCCCCGCCCCCCGCCGGAGCCGCAGCTGCCCTCAGCGGGCGGCGCTTGCCATCACACGCACCCACGGCCATTTCCCCTCCACCCACCCCTCCAAAGCCGCCGCCCCCGCAGCC
This sequence comes from Sagittarius serpentarius, assembly GCA_034782735.1. Classification (NCBI taxonomy): domain Eukaryota; kingdom Metazoa; phylum Chordata; class Aves; order Accipitriformes; family Sagittariidae; genus Sagittarius; species Sagittarius serpentarius. Next base: position 11,608,461 of record JAVKLA010000093.1, on the reverse strand, counting down.
AGAGGGCGAGCCCCGGGGAGAGGGTGGTCTGAGAGGAGCGGGAGAAGCGGCAGCGCCGCCGACACCGCCCGCCCCTGAGGCGAGGGAAGCGCCGCTGCCGCCAAGGCGAAGCTTTTAAAGCGCCCGCGGCCCTTCCGGCCGCCCCGGCCGCGCGTGGGCGTCC
>JAVKLA010000093.1:11588340-11606403 GCA_034782735.1 Sagittarius serpentarius | reverse complement strand
GCCGCCCCTCCCCGCCACCTTTCCCGCCTCCGCCGGGCGCGCAGCTGTCAATCAGCGGTGTTGTTCCGCCCCCCCCTCCGCCCCCCGCCCAAGGCCTGCGCCGAGCGCGGTGGCAGGGCCGGGGGTCTCGAGTGGGATGGGTTAAGAAAACCTTTGGAACGAAAAGAGTCCGCCAAGTGCCTCGCAGGCCGCCTGAGGGAATAAATCCAGCGACGGCAGCGCTGAGGTACGCCACAGCCATTTTGAACGCTTTCCCTGGGCGGCTTTAGCCTACATAAAAGAGTTTAGGATTAGTTGAGGTTTGGTGTTTCTCGTCTGATGGGACCTCAAGGCTCTTTATTCCACGTGCGCACCGTGCCCCGGCGCTGGCTGTGGCACACATTGGGCGGGCTCTTTTGGTCCAACATGCAGGATGCACCGACCAGGCCAGGAAATCATGATCTAAGGTGTTTCTGTGTCTATAGTCAGCCAAAGTTCATATTCATATGGATGGCGACTTCATGGTAGCTGCGAAAATATTCCACTGACAAATCGGCTTACATCCCCTGAGGAAACATTCTGCATCTTGTCAAATGCCTGAATACATTGCTTTTCACAGAGCATTAAAGTTATCGGTAATTATCACAGGACAATGCAGTTGATGTGAAAAGTTTGTCAGGTCTAAGGCAATGTGCAAATAGAGCAGATCAGTTTTACCGTGGATGGGAAACCCAAAATCCTCATAACTTTTTTTTCCAAAAAAATACGACAAAACAGAAAATAATGGGACGGTTGCTGGGGAAGGAAGAAAAGCATACCATAGCATTGTGCATAGTCAGTTTTATAGGTCACTTGCTTTTCAACATCATGTTAGATACCACTTTTTTCCAAAATTCATTCACAGCTGAAGTTATACATCTCATTAGGGAAAAAAGTGATTATGCTGACAGCAGTATATTCAATTTGTCTTTTAATAAAGAAAGCAATTAGAAAATTGATTTTAAAATGGCTGTTTGTGGCTACTGATGCCTTGAGCCATGGAAATACTGAAGTCTTTTTTTAGGTTTTCTTATAAGAGAGTTATCAGAACCATGAACCATTGCCTCTTAGATTAGTCTTGAGGCAGCAGTGAAAATGTATGGTAAAATGTAAGAAATTTACTCAAATCAATTTCTTTCAACTTTGTGTGTCTTTGTTTACAAATGGTGATGCTAACCAACTCTGATGATGACAGATACTTCTATATCTACCAATTAATGAAAATAGTGGATATTTGCAGGGGCTAACTGCGCAGTGAGGTGCTTTTCAAGTAAGTGATTATTTTATCCTGAAGTTGGTGTAACAAAAGACCTAAATATCTTTTTCTCTTCTGCCAGAAAGCTTCAGAACTTCAAGAGAGATTTCATTTTTCAGCTTGGAACGATGCCTTTACCGTGCTGTAAGCTCTTGTGCAAGTTTTTACCCTGTTTGCACCGAGGCTATTTGATTCTCTTTAGGAAGATTAGGTGGGAATAAATGAGGGCAGAATCTGATTTTACTTTCTGTGGCACATGGCTAGGCACTTCTTCTGTGTGCTCTGTACTAGTTTCATCATATGCTGTATGCATGTGCATTTAAAACCCTCCTCAGACCCTCAGTAGTGTGTTTAAGGGGTAGGAATTTTGATTGTCAGAGGCTTTTTGCAGTGCGGTCTGTGTTAGCAAATAACAGGATGAAAATACATACTTTGTTATCCTTGGAGGTAGCTGTAGCTCTTTGTCATCCTTTGAATTCCTCATCGACTCTGCTGTCTCTTAGCAGCCCTTTTTAAACAATAAAAGCTGCAAAATGACCACAAGTAGTTCTCCTGCAGATGAGCCAGCTTTGTAAGGTAGCATAATTGAGGACTTAGGCTGGAAAATGTATCCAGATGGAGGCAAATTATGTTTATTTTATTATGAAAAGGGTGATGATCTGTTAGATTATTCCATTCTACATGTGACAGAAAAAAATGTGTTTAGATTTACGGGCTTATACCTGAACATTTACAAGGCCTTTAGCAACCTGGCTTTCTGCTCCCTGGTAAACCCATCAGCGAGGATGACTGCAAATTGGCCCATAATCCTGTTCTGATAAGTGGCGGATCAGTTTTGCTTCAGAACTTGTTTTTGTTTGAAACAAGGTGGAATCCACTAGCTTGTGTGTTGCTCATTAAGTCGCTCAAGGCCAGGGAATTTGAAAGTATGGGAGCTCTACCTGCTCAGCACTCTCTAAAAGAGCCTACGAACATGTTCCCAGAAACTGTGCCTGTCTTTTGGAGGGACAAAATCCCCTGTCCTCTTTTTCTAGCAAGCACTAGTCGCAGCATTAAAATTGCATTTTAAATAACGTTTCAGAAAGACATTGCTGACCTACCAATGGCCTTGGAATAGTTCTGTGAAACACCTCCAGGATCACCGCTTAGTGCGAAAAGCTGAAGACTGAGACTGCTCTGGCCAGGCCATCCTGTGCAAACAATCCTATTTGCTTTCTGGAAGGTAGCTTACTGGTAGATTTAGCTGTCCATTTTTCTCTGTGACTCACTGAGTGTGATTTGCTTTTGATCCATGAGTTTCATTTCAGCCTGGGCAATTTCTTTTGTTGGGAAATCTGGATAGTTCTGTCAAGGGCTAATTCTGGGGTTTCCGCAAGTCTTTCTCCAAGTCTTTTGTCCTTTCTTCTAATCACAATCTGATCTCCCCAACTATTGCATTAGCTGTTCAGCCTCAGATCAGTCACAGAAAGATTGTTTTCCTCATGAATAAGCCCCTCATTTTTCATAAATTTCTGCCATATGGTTTCATTAGGGTTATGAAGCATTTCAGTAAGGTGTCTGCGCAGTGTAGTCGCAGTAACTGTAAACTGAAGGTACAACCGTCACGGATGGAAACGTAAAAGAACGATTGCTGCCCAACAAGGCTGGCCTCCTCTGCTACTGAGGGGTTCCTCACCAATGACGGTGTTAGGAAAATTAGCGTGTAGAGTAAATACACCGCAGCACAAAATATGGACGTGCTCTCTCCTGGGATAATGCTTTTGACATCTGATCTCGTTCCTTGCCCAGCTGAAGGGGTTACAGTTCTGAGATCAGAAATAAACTAGTGATGAGTGTGGCTTTCTGGGAGCCTCTGCTTGATTACGACTGATAACAAAATACTACCTTTGGTTTTGGTGGGCTGTGTAGGTGTTACTTCTCTGTGGTGACTTTGATGTGACTGTTCAGACAGAAGTGCAAACTCTTAGCGGAGTGCAGATCTGGGGTGCATTTGCACTGTCATTTACCCAAACTATAACAGCTCCAGTAAATGAGGCCATTTGTGATTGCTTATTGCTTAGCAGTTCTTTCACTGTCCTTTGCACATGCTATGTAAGGGGGCCGGAGATTCAGTGGTCTGTTCCTTCTGTCATTAGCGAATGAATGAGCAATTTGCAAAACAACTCACAATTTTCAATTCCCTTCTGATAAAAGACTGGAAGGAATTTCTTTAAAATTAGGACTATAGATATGTCCAATTAACAGTCTGATTCATGTGGGATTGTAGCTTAATTTCTGGCATTAGCAAAAATAGCTGCCAAAGGAATCTAGTATTTTGGATTTTCAAAATTATTTTATTCTGCAGAAATTTTACAGAAAATCTTAGGAAAATGTAGCAAGTACAGCTCAGATGAGAATCATATTTTTAGAGTGACTCTACTTTGTTAATTTTACCCTTGTAAGACAGAGATTTGTCATTCCCATTTTCAGTCTTAGCAGTTTTGCAAAGTTCCTAATGTTGCCCATGTACAAGAGCAAACAAACAAGCAAACAAAAGAATCAAAATGTCAGGCTGTTACATACAGCTCAATAAAACACTGTGAATTGCAACTCTATCAGACATAAAAAAGAAGGCTGTCCGTGTGGTAACCTCCTTGGACTGTTCCTGCCATTTCCCTGAGCTACATTATTAGCATAACATTCCTAGCACAGGGTAAAAACAGAGTTATAGCAGTAGGTAATTCAAGATGGACTGTCAGCAGGATGAACCCCAGCAATGCAGCTTGACTCATAACCCAGGCTGCTTTCATACTTGGGTTCAGTCCAGCCTCAAAATGTCAGTGTTGGCTACACAATATCCCCAAGTCTTGTGCTCCGATTTTAGACAGAAAAAAAGCTGGAATTTTCCTTGAGTTTAAACTTGATCTATTTTCAGTTAGTTTGTCTAAATAAATGTTGGCCTCTTAATTCTAGCTCACTGTTCAACTGTAAGCAGTTGTAAATGCACGCTATTTGTATGAAGGGAAAGGTGAATCTCTTCCCACCTGTTTCACTCAGTATCCCTCTGCATCTCTCACTTGAAGGCTGACTAATCCATCATTGCATCTTTCTTAAAACAGGCACTGCTAATTCTCTGTTTGAGTATGGAAAAAAGGTTACAGTTTGCAACCTTTATGCAAAACCGTCCTAATTTTGCCTTGCAGCACTCCAAGAGTAAACAATGTGCCCATTTACAGATAAACTTGGGCACTGCAGTAAATTGAATTGTCAAGGTCACAGAGGGAGTTAATGCCATACTCTGGCTCTGAACTGATTATCTTTGATACTTACCACAAAGTAGTGTCAGCTGAGTATCAGTCTTGTTCAGTTTGATTACTTGGTGCCTTGATCTGATGATTTGTTTGGTTGAGCCTATTGATTTATTGAAACAGTTTTAATTGTGACGTCTGAAGGCTAGGATAAACTTAGCTGTGAGCCAGTTGGCTCTTCCAAATAAGGGCTTAACTCAAACACCACTTTTCCTTGAGCACTAGAAAATTGTGTAAGCATTAAAATATACATTCCCAGAGCCTTTTAAAAGAGGTATTTACAAAGGGATATATGACCTCTAGATTATCCAGACGAAGAAAGACTGCCCAGCTCACCTGCTTTAACAAACCAGAATTAACAGATAGTTTGCTCTGCTGCTGATACATTCACGGCATCAAAGCAGTAAAGGAGGCGCAAAATGACCCCCACTTTTCTGATAATTTTTCATCTAACTGTAAACAGAACATGTGAACCTGGCTCAGGCTTTTCTCACAGTGCTCTACAAGTAATACTTTGGCCAGTTTGTAGTTGCAGGTAAAGATAATGATTTTAAAATAAACTTGGCAGCCACTGGAGAATGACTGCTGGTATATGTATTTTTTTTTCAAAGGGTAGCATCTTGGTGCCCCACCTTTCAACATCCCACAGAATTTTTCCTGGCCCTTCAAGCATAAAGTAAATTTGTTTAACACCACCCCCTCAACAGATAACCTGGTGTAAGCTATTATTGTAGCAGTATGTCTGTTAAAAGGGAAATAGAACAAACTAGACTGAAACCTAGCACAACAGTTTTCATTTAATACATTTATGCTAGCAATCTGTCCTGCAAGTTACATAAATCTACACAAGAGAATATGTGCAAAAGCAAACATTTGCTACTCAACATCAGTTAGGAGGCTGTAGCCAAATGCTCCAACAAAATACAGTGACAGAACTGCTTCAGATCAAGACTTGGCTATTTAATAATGATTTAAGCAAAGTCATCTCAGTTTTCATTCACACATTCTTCCATTCCTTTCTTAGTGTTTTCAGTTGTGCTGGGAATAAGGGAAGAACTGAACTCAAAGCAAGAAGGGCAGGGTGAGAGAGTGTGCTAGCTGACTTAGCTTGATTCTCCCAAGTGGTGATTTTCTTCCTATTTGAAAGGTGTGTAGGAAGATTGTTTCTCAGCTGAGAGGAAGAATGGTCAGGAATGTCTTGATGGTCAGATGTGAAATGTACAACTCATTTAAGACAGGAACTGACAAATTGGCTATGTAATTTTGCACTTGCACAATGTTTTCATGCAGTAAGCAGAATGAAGGACTGGTAGAGAAGGGCACACCATGTAAAAAAAATGTTCAGTCACAGCAAGTAAAATAAATAAATGAATTTAATATGTAGCTTTATTGGCAATTTCAATAATAAAAAGTTTGTTTAGGGTCAGCCAAGATTTCCAACTGAGTTTCAGTGGCGTAGGGGAGGACAAGTGGGATACAAATTCAGGATCCTATTATATGAGTAACCTGATTCAATCCCCCCATGTTTAAAGGAATGCATGAGTTAACAAGAACAGAGCTCCCAGACAAGTCAACAGGAATGACTTATTCCATATTCCGTGTATCTTATTTTGTTCCTCAGCCCTTTCCTTTAAATATTGGATATCAGTTGTAGAGGGACCGGAATGAAAGTTCCAATGAAATGTGTGCCCTGTGATGAGCTTTTTTCTTTTGAAGAGATCTTTCAAATCAAGATTGAGTAAAATAATAAGTCAAATTATAACCGAAGTAAAATAATTCTGCTAGAACAAACATTTCGTAAGTAGAACCAAGCCACTAGCTCTTGGAGGGAGCAAGCAGAGAAAGACAAGTGCCAACAAGTTAGTGACATGTTGAAACAGAAACACTATGGTGTCCTCTTGACTTGTCAAATCAACTAATATTTTGAGTGTAACTTGAACTGAATATATAATAGTTGGGACTGCTGCATTAGTACTTAGGCTGGGACTTCCAAAGAGTTTCAGTTGCTGAAGTTCAATTCAGTATCCTTTGCACAAGCAGGATCCTTTTTCAAATCTCTGTCTCCAGTCCTGAGAGACCCAAAACTGGGGAAGAAATACTGGTACTGTGACAGTCTGAAGCAACTAATCACTAGAACATAAAGTGCTTAGTAGGACATGTTGCATTATTGCCATGAACCTTTTTGTTTTGTTTTAACATTTTTAACTGACAAATTCAGAACTGACTTGAGATCCATGTGAAGTGGTTTAACTGCCATGGTTTTCTGTTCAGAGAATCCTCCCTAAATAGTGGATGAGAAATTACATCTCTCTGAAACCCCGTTTCCATCAGGGTCTGCCTCATGTGGCTGAATCATTATGCTGTAAGTCCTTACTGGTATCGTTGCCATTCCTGTATGGCAGTTCTGGTAAGGCATGCGGCCCTGGCCATCCTTTGGCAAAAGAAATGCACTGATCTTTCCTAAACCCAAAATCCTAGGTTTCCCAGAAATGGCTTCCAATGATGTTGGACAGTCAGCTGTGTTATTTTGAAAACTCCTGCAGTAATTTTATTTTGAAAAGCTAGAATTCAGGCAGCTCACACTATTGCCATGTTCATGACCTGCTCTAATAAGCAATTGCCTTTGTGCTATGACCCAGTAAAAATGGAGCAGATTCAGCTGTGATGGGGATTCTTTCTATTTCAGGAAACAGCACAATGAAGGGAAGCTGCAAGATGCAGCTCTCTAACACATGCTGTGGCCTCCTTAGCCCTGTCTCTGAAATCATTATGGTCTGGCTCCTACACATGGGAAAAAATCAAGGAGGATTGAGTCAGTGAAAGAAGCAAGGAGAAATCTGACACAAGATGGTAACTCTAAGTTCCTTTTCTGATAGTGGCCCACAACGGGAAAGAGAAGAGGCATGTTTCATATGAAGTTACTGTGTTTTGCAACACTGCAGGATTCCTTACCTTATTTACAGTCACTTTATTTTGATGCAGTGCTAATGGCTATCTTGAATTGTGTTTTCTTTTTTGCTTCCTTTGCCTTTGGCCATCTTCTACCCTGACAATTTGGGGTAAAGCAAGAATTAAAATGGGTGTGATTTATTGAAATGGAGTTTCACGTGATGTTTCATGGAGTTTTCATGTTTTTAATTCCTCAAGTCAAAATAAATGGTCTCTGCAGTGCCCAAAGAGAACAGCTTTTACTGCATGAAACTTATTTCTCATCTGACTGAACATAATAGGACCTGAAAGATTGGTGGTTTTTTTTTTCTTTTTCAGAGGAATAATTTCCAGAAGGAATCTATGCAGTGAATATGACCAACCACTGAGCTGCCTGAGGATACTACCTCAACTCTGTCCTTCATCAGATTAAGTTCTCTTCTTACTTCACTGAGCAGCAGCAGAAAGTGAGTTTTAACCAGTGCATCTGGAAAACAGCACTGAGTAAGATTTATCAATACACATTAAGGGTTCTGCCATGTGCTTCTGTTACTCAGAGACTTCAGCTGAGGACAACAGCATCAAAAGGATTCATATTTTTAAATAACAGTTGGAGGATTATTATAAACCCAGACTCCATCTGTTTACATGCTAAGGTGGAAGCATACACGATTTCTTTAAAAGCCAGGAGGGAGCTGTGTTTAATTAATGTTGGCTTTGGCACCCGAGGGCATTGGGGACTGCTTGGACACTAGAAGTGTGAACTAGTGAGAACTGAAAGAATACGGTAATGCTGCTGGGAGGGCTTGAAAGCTGGATTGCTCCAGGACTGTCTCTGGGGTGAGTGACAAGGAATGCTTCACTGCAGGATCTGCCTGGTAGAAGGGAGCTGAGACCTGGGCTTACAGGCACTCAAGAGATCAGGGTTACAAAGAGAAGTGAGGTAAGAAACAGCTATGTCATGCCAGGCCCTTGGAAAGGGCAAGCAAAGGCCTGCCCTCTGGTCCTGTGGATTAACTAGTGAAGAGTTGACTGGTCACTCATTGCTGGGAGTAGGGAAAATGAGAAGAATCTCTAGGAGATGTGGACTGAGCTGAGCAGGCTCTCTGCAGTCTGCACAACAGGGTGAAGGTAAGCAGTGGCATTGGGAAAGAACTTGTAAATTCAGATCTGAAACTTTGGGTTAAAAAGAGAAAAACAATTTTTCTTGGGTTTTTTTTAAACCTGTTTTTCTTATTTTTCTCTTTTTTTTTAAGTAAACTTGCATAGTATATCTAATATAGACAAATAAGGGGAGAGGTATTACCCAAAACGTTGAAGTATATTCTTTTCTCTGGTTATGCATTTACAACTATCACCAGTCTAGCGTATATTAATGCTACTCAAAATCTGATGGAGAACTGATTTCCTCGAAGTCACAGCTCAGCACTGGGCAGTTACCTTAGAGAATCCAGTGCTCTGTGATAACAGCCACATGCTCCAGGCACTAGAAATGCTTCTATAAATTTTTACGAATATAGTCTTATTCTTTCCTTCATTCCTTCCTTTTATGGCTGAGCCTCACTGTATTCTTAACACTTGTTGGAGTTCAAACTTTGATGAATTGCCCTACTTTAAATCCTTTGACATTAATGGAGCTCTTTCGTGCATGAAAGTAGAAGTTAGCCTTGAAAAGGGTAGCTTAGGTCTGGACAGGACAGAAACAAATATCTGATGTTCGGAGAAGGCTGCACTATGAAGTTTTGTCTGATTTTCATTCTAGGCAATATCCAGGGAAGGTTGTGAAAATCTTGTTGGTTTGATTGGTAGTGCTTCATCCTGTTAATGTTGCCCTTGTTTCCTGGATGACACTGCTGGTCAATGACTCCCTTTTTCCATTGGCAATTTTTGCCCCATTAATAGAGCAGAAAACCCTAAAAATGACTCTACCACCTGTTTGACTTCGCTGGCTTCAAGGGACAAACCTTAACCTATGAGGCCTCAAACCCTCTTTCAAGGACCCCTCTTGTAAATTGTCACCTCTTACTATGTTGTTTCTCCCCATAGGTTTGTATCAGGACCTTCTCTGCAGATAGTTTTCCTTTTTGCTTATGCAGCATAGAGCAAAATTTGTTCCAGTGATTTTTAATATTCAGCTTCCTCAAGGGAATACATTATTACATATCGGGCTCTTTGATCAAAGAATGTACACAATTGCATGGTACATATTTTTGTTAGTTACATTTCACCATTAAAATGCTTGATTCTACCTGACTTGTTACAAAGTAAAGTATACCTGTAAATGATAACTGAAGTCAGTGTGGTGGGTGTCTGTAAATTATTTCTGCTGAGTAACTCCTGTTGAGAAAATGAATTACTATGTATCCTTTATCCACTTCAGTAACAATCTCTGACTTTCATATGTGATAGTATAGTTTAGACTTTTTGATAATTGTATGGTAAAGGAAGAAAATGTGAACAGTGGAAAAAAGAAATTGTATTTCCAGTTGCGACTCTTGGAACAAACTGCAAAAGCTAGTTGAGAATAGCCTCATGATGATGAAGAGCATGTTATCTCTCTTCTACTGGTAGAAATACTGAAATATGAGAAGATTAAGTAATTTTCTCAAGGTCACACAGAAAACATGGGAAAAAAACAAAAATAGAATCTTGAACTTCTGATTCTAACTTTTGTGCATTTTCTTGGGACTGTCCTTCCTCTTCTTTGCAGGGGTTTGCTATACCAAAGTGCTTCCTGCTTTCTACATCAAATCACAGTAGGCCTAATAACAATACAGTTTGCAGCTCAGCTCATCTATCAGTATTAACCTTGGCTTTAAAAAATGTGAAACTTAAGGGATTTATTAATGTACAGTTCCATGGAGTTGGCAGCAAATACTAGACTGGGAAAATATTCTAAAAATTCAGTAACTTTTGGTACTGACCTAACATACTCTTAACTCCTTCGTTTCAGTTGTGTGTTCTGAGAGGTTTTGTAAATGTTTATGCACGTGATTAACTTTAGGCATCTGAAAAACTTCATAGAAATCAATTATACCAATCCAAAGGGTGCATCTGGGCATGTGTAATACATTATTAAAGTACTGGAGCTTTTAAGGGAAGTGCTGTTCCATTAGAGGTACGGTCACTTTCTGTGTGACCCTTCAGGCATGGCACTGTGTGGAATGGTATGGATTTTCCATTCTATTTTTCCAGTCAATGGAAAACATATAGCAATTTTAAGTATGCCTGTAAGTGTCCCAGGGCCTATTCAGGAAATGTCCTTCATGAAACTTTACATGGGAGATCTTGTGCTATCCAATGATGTAGTCTCAGATTTTTGTGTCTGTTTCTCAACCATCTTCTTATATGCTTGTGGAAGTCGCAGTGAAGTCTAAATGTTGAAAGAAATGAATAATGGCTTTGTTTTTACATTGTGGGTAAAACATGTTTTGCAAAAGTTCCCCTTAGCAACTTTTTAACCTATGTGTCATGTTCATTTTTTTAGTGGCCGAAGCTAATTTTTCATTACAGGCTAGAATACTGAAGTTGGATGATAATACTGAGAGCAGATTCTTTGTGGGGAGAAAAAACCACAAATTCATGTAATGCAACATACACTGCAACTGCGCTATCATAGAATTTCCCATTACTAATGTAGGCAATCAGTATCTCCAGGATAAACTGTAATATTAGCAAGATACGTATGACTCTGGAAGAAAACACCAAACAATAATGGACTAAGAAGGAGGCATGTGATGAGCTTTACTTTCAGGTTATGTCTGTGTTTGTGTGCTGAGGCAGTTTAACCTGAGCTGCAGCTCACTTTGCTTTACAGCATACCTAAGGCTTGACTCCAGCCCGATAAAGTTAAAAAGGGGGTTTCTACAATTTTTACTTATCTTTCAAGTTATAGTCATCATCAGAAGACCTACCTAGGCTGTTTTTGCTGTGAGTTTCTGTCTTCTGAGTCATAGATCTGATGGATTATGACTGAGTATGTATTGTGGTAGCGCAAATGAAAGTGGGTCTTAAAAAGGTTCTCCCACATAAAGTCTCCTTGGCAAGGGTTGGTTAAAATTTTCCTGAAAGTGATCAAAACAATCTTTGATACTAAATCTGCATCAATACTGCTCTTTGTGTCAGTTTAAAAATAAAAAAAAACCCAGAAGGGTAGGGAGGAAAAGTTCACTGTGAAGAGGGATTAATCCCTTTCCGTTCTTCCTAGCCACAGGTTCTACTGTTTACCCCCAGTTTCAGGTGAATCTTAATCTTGAGAGCCAATTTCATTGCCAAAAAGTGTTTGTAGGTAATATGCGAACCAACCACCATGAGGCCAGCTTTGTAGTCTAATATCACGAGATCCTGACTCTGTGCACAGTGAGGTGATATCAGTGTTTGGAAAATGTACTAGCATTTTCCTACACTGACGTGACTCTTGCGGCATTTGCTTTGCTCTGCGAGCCAGGTACATAGAATTCTTGTGCTGTGTCTCCTGCAGAACCCTGCTGCTGCCAGGACTGCTAAAAGAAGTATTTTACTACCAAAAAAAATGTTCTTGCTACTGTTTGTGCTTTGTATTAGACTGTTAAGGCTAGATTTGCTCTAGAGAAACTTTTCTGGCTTTATTAAGCTTATGTTGATGATCTACTCAGTCTACTGTCCTTAGAAGGGATGTAAATAGGACAGCTTACGCATTTTGACAACTGTGAACTTTGCATGAGTTTGAAAATGAGCATTTAAGCTATAAATTTGATGGGGTAAGGAAGGTATAGTTATCTTTTTGTTCTACATGAAACGTTTAGAGTATGGGATTGTGGCCTATGTCTAAGGTTGCTAGGAACGGCAGTACTAATAATTTATTTCTTTGTTATAAGACTGCTTTTATATAAACCTGTTTATAACATGGGACTCCTTATATTCCTATGACATTAACAACTGCAAGGCTACAAGCACAAGTGTTTGAACTGAGATACCTGTTGCTCAGCCACTGAAATACCACTGTCTGATACTAACATTACTTTGCAGATAAGGGCCCTCTCTCAATAGAGCCCTGTGGAAATAGAGGTTTCAGAAGCAGAGACAGCCAGATGCCCTGTCAGGGTTACTGATACGGTAATATCTTTCACTGAGGGATCAGAGGATGAGGGCGACTTTGCAGCACTTCTTGGAACGGCCTAAGTAAGAAATGGCACCAATCACACTGAGGAAAATGGGAACACATGCAACTTACCCGTATTATGCCCTAAAAAGCTGTGGAAACACCCAAAAAGCATTGGAGGTGCCTTTGTTTTTTTCTGAATGTCAAGCTTGCTGTTGGTTTTGTTTATAACTTCAAGAAAAATACCCTTTGCTACTCTGTCTTGCCTGAGAATATGTGACAAATTACTCAATGTCACGTGGTATGATAACACTTTTTAGTCCAGTGGTGGATGCAAAACAGTCTCCAAAAGTATAGAAAATGAGGCTGTAACCTGCAAAACATAGGGACTAAGATCCCTGGCAGTATGTAAAAACTGGAAAGATTGACAGCTTGTGACTGCTGCCTTATGCAATACTTCAATCTTGACTTGCAACGGCCTTTTATTACACTGGCTCTTGGCACTTTCTTTGCAGGACCACCAGTAGTGACCAATTGCTCAGCAGTTTTGCAGAATTGCTTGGATGATCAGACCAAACATTTTCACTTGTGACCCAAGTCTGAATTTGAGCTCGAGCCCAAGGAGGTGAAGAGCTTGTCTGTTAACTCCCAAAACTGTTTGCTGTTGCCTTTGCCAGGAGGCTGCTCTGTAAACAGCTGCTGTAGTACAAAAGGCCAAAGGGAAGCGCCTCAGTTTTGCCCTACCTTTCACACCTCTAAGTCACTGGAACATACCCAAGTGCATGGTAAACTACAGGCAGTCTCTCCAGTGCAGAACAGGCTGTACAGTTGACTTTAACTGAAACATGAATCATCTCAGTCCTAAATTATTTTAATCCAATCAGTCATCTGTGTTAAAGGGAGTAGAGACAGCAAAGCGGAAAGAATGGCTGCCAAGTAGAGGATACAGGACACAAATAAAGCTGCTAAGATGAGATGAAATATGAACTAATAATGATTTATTCCAAATGCCACTGGGGTTACAGTGTGAATCACTTGGAGAGATATTCAGGTGAAATGAATTTTGTAGGCTTTCCCCTGAATGATTTTTATAGTCTCCGTAGAGGAGAAGGGAAGGCAAAGCTGTTAGTTACACAGGGAGTACACACCAGAGTTTTGAAGTGCTCCCAAACAAGTTCTCCCTAATTAATATGTGCTTTTCAAGCCTCCTCTAAGTAGACAAGCATGAACAGCTGTAGTTCTTTTTATAGATACAAACTAATCTCTGGTACATGCTGGAGTTGAAGGATATAGAGAACAACATGCTGTGGATTCGTAAGGCTTTTCTAGCCATGGAAGCATTCTTTTTATACTCTCTAAAAGTGGAAGGGAATGCAGAAGAGTGCAGAGTATAGTCTTTAAGAATACTGCTTGGGAACAAAATCATGACAGGCGCAAAAGGTCTAGCTCTTAATGACACATACCACGCACTTCTTATTAACACATGAAACAGCATGTGTGAGTTTTGACCTATTTTCTTGACAGGTTCAGCCTTTTGTGACCCATATGAAATGGGCAGTTTTCACTGGCATTTCTTCCCAGTTTTCACTAGTGTGAATGGCCTTCATGACAAAGGATGGGAAGAATTACATGCATCACGTTTTTAAATAGTTTTAAAAGCCTAAACAATAAGTCATAATAAAATTCCTTAGACTTGATGAATATCTTTGAACATACTTCCTGTTTGAAGATTGTATGTTTTCTCTCATCCTTCTCCTTATTGCCAGCTGTATCTGTTATCAGTTTAATATTGTCTTCTGCCTGGAGACAATATCCAGTTGTGGTAGGTGAAGGGCGGAACGGTAGTAGCTCCTTTCCATCTTTAGTGCCTATGTTTTTATTTACATAAAAACATCCTGGATTTTGAACAGTTTGTTTCTTTTGGCAATTTACTACCAGCCTGAGCGGTGCACTTTTTCATGATCTAACATTTGGCTGCTGCAGGAGTCATTATCGCCTCCATTTTTAGTTTTAATAACCTTCCTTTTAATAATCCTCAGTTTGAAGTAAGTTTCCAAAAGTTTGCTTCAAAACAATGCCCCAAATCTTCTGGAACACCCTGATTACTTATTCCCTCAAAGGAATAAGCTGGTTATATTTTTGTTGATTTTATGGCTTTTTCTGATGTGACATAAGGAAGAACTGATTTACTTAGGACAAAGTGACTTGCTGGGTTCCCTCCATTACTGCAGCCAAAGGGAGAACTACTAGAGGGCCCATGAGGAAGAACTGTTTCAATAGCTCTTTGTGCCCTGTGCTTTTGGGCTCAGAAAGTATATATCCCCACTGTGGACTGACTATTCCTAATAATTCTTGTGGTGTAGACTGCTATGGATTGCAAATTAATTTTGTCCATTTATTCTCATGTGCTAGAAGGAGCACTGGGGAAAAGCAGAAAAATCGCTATTTCATAGAACTCTTTCCTTTCGGGAGAAGTACGTACAATATCGTGGATTTAGTCACTGTGGAAAAAAACCCTCAGCTATAAGAATTCTGCTGTTTAGAGAAGGGAAAAATTAAAATGCTAAAGTGGGGATGGTGTGGATTCCACACATCTCTAGAACAACTGTTTTTGGAGAACTAACTCTTCTCCTCCCAAGATTTACTTTAGAAAAGCACATCTAAAGGTAAACCTCTCTGAAGTATTAGAAGGCAGATGTAATGACTTACCCATAAGATATTTCAGTATTGTTTTTAATTCTGCATTCTTCTCATGAAACCTGCTAAAGGAAAGTCAGGAGTTTCCTAATAAGTTCCTATAGCTCTGGGGAGGTCAGCTAAGAGTGGGTTAAACTGGCCTCTTAAGTGACTATTGGAAAAAGAAGCTAAGTATGGAAGGTCCGTAGCCTTATCCTCAGCGTTATTCCTTTCTCTTCCCCCAGAATCTCAGAAATTAAAGATCTGAGACTTCAAATTACTGCTCAAGTGCACTGCCTTTCAATTGGATTATAGAAGAAAATGAAGGAAAATGTGTCATTAATGAGAGAAGGGAGCACTGACTGTGATTAAGTTTTCATTTGGTTGAGGAACTTCACAATAATGAAGAAACCATCTTCAGGAAGTAATGTACATTTTTCCCCAAATCTCTCAGTTTTAGCTGTATAATAGTTTTGAAGTTAAACTACACTAAGTGAACAAAGGCCAGTTTTGAATCTCATACTCCCCTTTCCTCTCAAGTTAATCCTAGGAGGCTGGTAGGTAAGATCCATGCAGTGGTGGAATATACCTGAGCAGAGTAAAGTCCAAGTGAAACAAATTACAGTGTGACTCAAGATCAAGAAGTAAACCACTGGAGAGAGTTCTGATGCTGAAAAGCGTACTCCTCTTGCTTTTATCCTTGTCTTGTGTGTGTCTTTGTAGGAGAATTTCAGAACAATGTAGGAAGGTATTCTGGATTCAGCTGGTCCATAGTTGTTCCAGAGGTATTGGCTAAGGTGACATTCTGGCTTGCACCATTCACTTAGCTGTTGGACTTTTTGTTCTGCTTGTGGCTGTTGATCTTGGGGTACAGGAAACCAGAGCTGTATCCAGAAGGCAGCTCTACTCCTTGGACATTGCTGTATGTTATTGTAATGCTGGGTATCTGGGCTGCAGATGGTCTGTGGTGAGACTCTCCTTTTCCTTGTCCAATACCATTCAGGCTCTCACCTCTCTAAAGGGTGCAAGGATTTAAAAGAAATGGAAAACACAAACATCTACAAGGAGATCAGGTTGCATCATCTGTGAAAAATTGGCATATATTTAGATAAGCACTTGGCTGATCCCCATGACTAACTCAAAACCAAGCTTAAAGGGTGGAGGAAAAAGGAGATCTGAACTTTTTTTTTAGTATTTCATGAATAGCTTATGAGAAAAAAACCTGTTAATTTAATGCACTTAAAGCACAGACTTCGCATTTGCTACTTAAGAGCTGGTCTACTTTGATGAAAGACCAGGCTAATGACAGCACATTCAACTATGAATAGAAGTGCTGTGAATATGTTCCAATAGTTTATGAATTCAGTCAAGGAATCCCTCCATAAAGAGGGACTGTTTAGGTTCATTGGGGCAAGAGGTGGTGCAAAATGTAGTGATAACAGCATGGATAGTTTGAAGGGGGAAGCAAACTAGAGAATGAAGTGAAAACAGGAATTGAGGGAAAGATTAATTAGCATTTTTTGACAATAGCAATGTTAGCTGTCACTTGCACAGGGCCAAAAAATGAGAGTGTTAGGATGAGGCTAGCAATAGCTCATAAGGATCACTGCTAATAATAAAGAGATAATTTAAGATATTTATATTACAACGGGGTTAATACTGCAAAGAAAAAACTGGCTTGTTTTCGCCTGTCATCTCTTTTCTCTTATTTCCCTGCCTGTCAAGAATTAAGGCAAGTTGGCTCACTTGTGGCAGATGTCAAAAAGATGTTATCAGTATGCTGTAGCTTTGTTACATGGAAGGAGAAATAGACACTAGCACAACATCTTATCACACGAATAGATGATACAGCATGTTTCAAAAACTCACCTTGATTTCCTCCAAGTTGCATTTTTTATGTTTGTTGCTACCCAAAACAGAGAACGTTAAATAGTTAACAATGTCACTTTGTAGAGCAGTACTTGCCACAAGACTATGGCTGTCTCAGAGGCACAGCCATCAGAATGGCTATCTCAGCTCACTGTGTATATTATTCATATAAAGATGGTGCAAAATTAATGCTTCCATGCTCCACCAAGGAAATCACAGACTTGAATTCAAGAAAATATTCAAGTTCCTTGAAGAAGCTGGACTTAAGGAGAATGCTGTAGTGTGTGTGTTCTCTTGCTTAGTTTCAGCAATGATCTACCATTTGTGGTCATGTTTTCTATATTCTGCTGGGAGTATCGTGTGATTTTTGCATCTCAAAAAATAACGCTGTTCTCGGAGACTGGGATTGTCATTAGTTTTTGTTCCCACAGTTAGTTAGACCCATGCCAAATATTAAAATAATAATTCTTACAGTAGGTGTAGCAGTGTACTGTGTGACATTCAATTCCACCATGGATATGTCATCACCGTCTACAGCTGTCTGAAAAATGAACACAGATAAGAAAGACATAAATGGCATATAGGTATGTCACAATATTTCACATACGTGAAATGCAAAGTGTAGGAAAAAGAAAAAAAAGGGGATAGCAGAGGACTGACTGAAAAGTAGTGATATACTAAAGATAGCCTTGTTTTTTACCTCTCACCACGTGTGTTCATATGTGTTCATTTGTGTCCTGGTTTTGGCTGGGACAGAGTTAATTGTCTTCCTAGGAGCTGGTACAGCGCTGTGCTTTGGGTTTAGTAGGAGAAGAATGTTGATAACTCCCTGATGGTTTCAGTTGTTGCTCGGTCGTGTTTAGACTCAGTCAGGGGCTTTTCAGCTTCTCCTGCCCAGCCAGCAAGAAGGCTGGAGGGGCACAGGAAAGTTGGGAGGGGACACAGCCAGG
>JAVKLA010000093.1:11516764-11579069 GCA_034782735.1 Sagittarius serpentarius | reverse complement strand
CTGACCCGCACTAGCCAAAGGGATACTCCGTACCACAGAACGTTAGAACGTCGTGCTCAGTATATAAACTGGGGGGGAGTTGGCCGGGAGGGGCGGGTTGCTGCTCGGGCACCGGTCAGCGGGTGGTGAGCAATTGCATTGTGCATCACTTGGTTTTTTTCTTGGGTTTTATTTCTCTCTCTTTTTGTTATATTCCTTTTCATTACAATTATTATGATCATCATTATTGTATTTGTATTATTATTGTTATTATATTTTATTTATTTTTTATTTTAGTTATTAAACTGTTCTTAACCCCTGAGTTTTACTTTTTTTTTCCCAATTCTCCTCCCCATCCCTCTGGGATGGGTAAGGAGTAAGCGAGTGGCTCACTCTCACTCTGTACTTCTGAGCTATGTCACTAGATATGCTGATACCTACAGGACAGATATCTAGAGATTACAAACGTAGTGGCAGATATTGGCCTTCATTTTTACAATGATAGTTTTTGTTTCAGAGATCTGTGATTAAATGTTTTACCTCTCTTTCACCCTTAGTCAAACATGGAATTTGTAGTTCAATTCCGTCTGTTTTTCTGTGGGATAGTTGTTGAGACCCTGCTGGTAGGTGTCTCTGATGTCCCTTTAGTATTTCTTCTGGTTGGTTAATTTCTGTAGTCCTTTCTCATCTGTCAGATTTCTGTTGCTGCTGCTCATACCCTTTCCCACATCATTAGACAACATACTGAACAGCTCTGGCTTAAATTCAGGAATGGCCCTTCTAAGGATCATGCTTCTTAGCATGTTGACTATTGACAGAATTCTTGTTTGGTTTCCTGTCTCAGTCGTGCATACAAATTAGAAGTGAAAAAATTCCCAGTTTTCTTCTGTTTTTGTTTTAAGAAACTAAGCAGTCACTTAAACAGATAAAAACTTAAGACTGTTGGCTACTTACTTGTTGGCCTTCTTGATAGCCTCAAATATAAAGACATAGCTGTATATGATAGCAATCAAAGGAATGAAAAAGACAAAGCAGAAAAGCAGCATCGTGTAGGCACGGACTGATGGTGTGAAAGTCATGTAGTCCCAGGAACAGGAAGTCAGCAGACCCTCGGGAACATATGCACCTAGAAAGAAAGACAGGAGAAGGCTTAAGCCATGAAGTTATTCTTATTGTGAGTGCAGAAGTTAGAGAAAGATACTCAGAACAACATGGGATTTAGTCCTATTCTCTTAAAGGGGAAAAAAGTTTAAAAGGATACGTGATTCTTCATTTAAAGCACCTCTCTATTTTCTTTCATTCCGTTGCCCTATTGTATTTATGTTTAGCAGTCTACGGCTTCAGATCAGAAAACGGAATAATTTTGTTTCAGTTCTTGAATATTGTTTAAAGCTCAACATAGTCAAAGGGCATCTCTCCAAATACGTCAGCGGGTCTTGGATCAGACTTGTATTGTTTTTAAATATCTCCATTTCCTGTCAAATTGCTGTTTTCCCAAGGAGTGAAATGACACTGATTGCTATAGCTACCACTTTTTTAAGCTTGTACAGACAAGAGACATTTACTATGCAAAGGAGAAAGATTTATTGTGCGGGTCAAATTAATTTTGTCATGAAGTGGAGTACAAGTAAAAAAAAAAACCGTACATACATAATATTCTGCCTGAAGTAAAATATACTCTCCTGAAAGGAACTGTGTCAAACTGTAAAGTAAAGAAATTGTCAACAGCAGTGTCTTTTTGCCTTTGTGTTTTAATTTTCACTGTTTACAGTGATATTTTCTGTTGAACTCTTAAAAATATTGCACCAGATGTGCTCAGATGTATCTAATTACCATACGAGAGTTAGTACTGTGGGTACTATTAGAATCTAATTGCAAGATAACAACACCCTTCAAGCAATTATTCCACCTTCTCCAATTAAGAATCTAGAATCTAAGACTGTATAGTCATTTTGTTGTTCTAACAGCTCCTCATTCAACTAAAGGCTGCTTCTCCCAGTATTGCAGTTTGCCTGCTTAAACATGCTTCATGTTTATGGGGGACCAGAATGACAATAACAAGACAATAACAAAAATCTGCTGAAATTCTACTCAGTAACTGGGTTGGTTGCAGCATCCTTTCGGAAAATCAAACATTGCTATGTTCTCACCTCATCTGAGCTGACACATTCTCTTCTGGAATTAGAGAGCACAATAATGGGCCGGGGTTTTGAATGATGAGTTCATTCTAACCTACTGACTGAAACTGGTGACTCATAGGAAACAAATTAGTGGTAGTGAGGCGGGTTCAAATGAGGAAGAATAACAGAAACTCGCTTTGTTACAAGTTGCAAGGATCAAGATGCTGTATGTGTGTTCCAATTTGCAGGCGTAAAATTCACATTTACAAAATTAAATTAGTTAGTTACTACTAAATGCCATCCTTACTGGAAGCTTTAGTGAAGATACCAATGACAGAATGGAGAATGTGACCAACACTTAGTGCAATTTGCCCATCTAGAACACAGTCAAGGCTTACCGAAGATGTACTTGCACAAAATACTCAGACTGTATTCCTCTTTTATGTGAATAAAGAAATTTAGATTGACACTGCTATCTTACAGAGCACCTCTGGGGAGGAAAAGAGTCATCAGAAAAAACACAAATACATTTAGTGCACTTTTATATTGTTGAATTTGGTTCAACAGAAGTAGGTATGAGGTAATAGGCAGGTGCATCCTTCATGAATTTTGGCCTTGATTTTATCTACTGTTCATTATTCAGTAAGTAATGAGTTTAAGAAGTGCCAGTGTCGTATAATACGCTGTAAAACACGCTGGAGTTTTTTCTTCTAATTAGAGATCTTCAGTTTCAATACGTATTTTATCAGTTTTCTTCAAATTAATTTATGCAAGCCTAATATGCAACCCATTAATTCAGCCCTCTTCTATACCTGTAACCAGTCTTTAATCCAATGCTATGAGGGAAAAAAACCTTTTATTCTATTATTTCACTTACTCCATCCAAAGAAGGGCGGGAGGCTCCAGGCCAAAGAGTACAGCCAGACTCCTACCAGGATTATTAGGGCCTTCTTCTTAGACGTCACTCCAACAGCAGCCAGAGGTTTTGTGATGACAAAATATCTGTCCAAGGCAATCACCATCAAAGTGATCATAGATGTAATGCCAAACAGAGCTCCGCAGAAGGCATACAGCTCACAGCCTTTCAATGAAGATGACAGAAGTAGCAGTGAAATTAATCTACCCATGCTAAGTAATTTCTGGGAGAGTTCAAGTCTGTGTTTCTTGTGAACTAATGTCTTTGGGAATTTGTAAAGCAATGGAACTTCAGTTTTCCTGCAGTTGTAATGCTATTTCAAAGCTGCTGTCTGTCTTGCTAATTATATTATCCATGGAGATAAACTTCAAAGATTTTGTTTGGTTGAATTGCTGGAGACAGTGATACTTAAGGTATTTTCACTCATTGATTTCTGATGTTTCTAGTGGGATCATTTCAGCAGTCCATTAATATCTTGTTTAACTCCAGTTTTACGGCAGCTTCTGTAGAAACACCCGTTTTCCTTAACAGTGGGTTATAGCTTCTTTGCTATCATGGAACCGTTTATATCTCAGGGTTAGCATAACTGAAGTAAATATGCAGACTATGAATGTATTAATGAGTGATTTTAATTATTTGAACAACCTAATGATTAAAAGCAGGGGTTTGGTTTGTTTTGTTTTTATTTTAACACGTATGCAGCTGAAAATTTTGTGGAACTAAAAAAAATATGTGCTTTTAGTCGTCAGAGGTCAAAATGGCAACATTACTTCTCTGACCTTCCTCGCTGTCACTACCTGTTTAAGAGGCAAAGACTTGCCTTCCTCTTACTACAGTTATATAGGAAGAATGAAAGCAACTTCATTCCACATTTTCTCACTGCACAGGAACTGCTCAGTTACTATTTCTGTTGTGAAAACTCATTTTTGCCAGGCTTTCTCACCTCAGTTTGCCAGGTGCAAGTCCCAGAGCAGGTTATTTAGAAGAGCTTTTAAGCTGGTGTGTTGAGGGGTGGTGCTGCTTTGTCACAGGACACTGCCAGCAACTAAGTTATGAGATGACTGGGTAAGAATGCTGTCAAAAAGACTAGTCCTGTGCCTTAGGTTGCCAATGTTGCCTTTGTATCTATCTCAGGTATGCAATTTTCCTCTTGGAGGTGGGAATGTATTTATTGCCCACAGACAAAAATGTGCAAAGAAACATTTGTGTCAACACTGAAACAATGTTGAGAAATGTTTTCAACATTTGCAAGTGTACGGGAGGATAAGGAAATAGTAGATTAACTGCCACTATGGTAAGAATATACTTAGCGATATCTTAGAAAGGATATATACAAACCTTTCTCACCAAAAATCCAGCGTTTGTGGAGGCTGTTGGTGAAAAAAACTGGAGACTGCGTAATGGACATCAGGAAGTCGCTAATAGCTAGATTGATGATGAATATGTTGGCTGGAGTCTGAAGGCTCCTACTCCTACAGAGATCAGAAGGAATGTTGCTAAACACTGCTGCACCGTTAATGATGTTGTTACTCTTTCCTGTGAGCCTTGGCAGCTTCACAAATACCAAGGCACACTACACAGCAAGCTACAGCAGAGTGCTTCTCATTTCCCTCATGAGAGAACATAAGCAATGCTCCGTTTTACACCCTTGTACTCCTGTACACTTTACAGGATTGTTTTGATAAGCAGCTCAGTGATGGGGATAAATCCTATTGTTCTTTAAATATTCTGACCCACTGCACTGCATGTTCATGATTAACAGGAAATTAAAGTTGATGTACTCTATGGATTTCTGGATCTGGGTCATGTTAAGCGGGGGGAAGGAAGCGCATTTTCCACTGCAGATAAGATCAACAGTGACTTCCAAATACAGGGTTTAAACAAACTCACTAGGTACCTTATCAAACATTTTGTTTTACATCACTTCTTCTCTATGACACTCATTTCACTGGCCCAGACACTGACTTTAAAGAGAGCAATAGCCAGCCTTCAGTGTTTCTTGCCTGTATATGTTATTCATATTATTACAGTACAGTGTTTTAGAGGGTACACATAAAAGCTCAACTGAGGGCTCCTCAGTTTGGGGCTCAGTGTAAGTTTTTAGCTCCTTTCTCAAATTTTCAGTCTTAGACACAATTGAAAAATGCCAGAGTAAATGATGGGTACTTTGCACTGATCCAGAATCAATCACTAGGACTACCATCCCCTATCTGTCATTTTAAGAGCAAGGAGATATTATTGGTAGATGCTTATGAGCTGCTTGTATTTGTTCAGTAGTCTGCAAAGTTACTGAACTTATTTCTGTTTCAGGCAGCTGGCCGTCTTACAGTTTGCCATTACTTGAGACTGCTTTGTTGGCATCTGATGTGTTCTCCGAACTTCTGATGTATTTGTTCCTTTGCTATCAGTATCCCTTTCTGTCTTCATAACATCTTCAAATAAGGACAGGCTGTGTCCGTCAGTGGAACTGCAACTGCCATGACTGGATTTCCTGTATGGGACCGCCAAAGAGCTAAGCTAGCTCATGTACTTCATCCTCACGTATCTGGTCCGCATGCCAACACCTTTTCTGTTCTTAAGGCTATGTCATTCGCACTGTAGTGTTGGTGTCTACTTCGAATGCACATACTGAAACCTGCTGTTTAATGTGCCACATAAGTACAGGCTCGAGACCCAGACTACTTTTTTCCACACTCCAGTGATTTAAGTTATCACAGCCAAATTATCATATAATTCCTGTTACTTTGGTTTATTACATTAGTGCCTCAAGACTAATCATGAAGTAGGAGCTCCCTGGCTTGGACATCATGCCAGTGCTCTGCCCCAGTGTGACAAAACAGAAACAGGATGAGTAAACAGGAATGGTGAAAATATCACATTATTGTCAGAGATCCAATTTCCTTCAGATATAGAAGCTGGAATGTGGCTTTAGTTAAAAGGAAATAAGCTAAGTGTTAGAAAATGTGAAAACAAGAGACATGGCCAGTGAGGAACAGAGGAGGAAAAGAAACGGATTAGTAAGCAGCAGAAGGAAGGGAACATCTGAAATAGAGAAGATATATGGGAGACACAGGTGCAAAACATCCCATCAGTCCAGCGCAGACACAGTTTAACCAGCAGAAAAAAAAATCACTGGAAGGTTTCTGCTTTGGCTGTTTTTCTATTGCTTGGCACATCTGGGTGATTCTTTGCAGTTTTGCTAACAATTTTGCTATGGCTATGGTTAATGGGAGGAAGTCGGAGGGAAATGGCAGGTTGCCACTTTTTTTCCTACAGCTATGTCGCTTGGTGCATTTTACTATGTCTGCATAGTAGTCTGATAGCATGCCTGAGCTGCATTTGCAGAGCACAGTCAAGATACTGTTAAAGTTCATAAATCTGAGTATTTAAAAAAACATCCAAAAGAAAGGTACCTGCAGAAAGCATAGATGACCAGGAAATTACCCAGAGTTCCTGTGATCCCCACTATAAGAATGACTACTCCAATTGTATAATGGGCATGGTCTGGGACATCCACTGTAGGAAAGGCACCGGGAACATCTTGCACTGTCATCTTCTGTGGCGTAAACAAGAGGTCATAGGTATATTGTCAGACCGAATAAGCTGGCATGTGCTTCTCTAGGAGAGGAAATGGTCAAGAATGCAAAGAGACAGCAAGGAAAAAAAGTCAGAATAAGCTAATTGCTTTCAAATTACATTTACCGTTGATCATCTTCAGGGGATAAATATGCCATCAGCAGTGCAAAGGGCAAAGAGCGGTTTCTATGTTTTCTGTTCATTTAGAATTTTGGTGAAGAACAGCAATCTATTCCCTCCCAAAAGAAAGATAAGAATATACAGGAGAAAAAGGGAGACGGGAAGGGACCTTTTCATTGCATCTGACATCAAGTAATGCAGTACTTAACAAGTAAGTTTTCTGTAGTTTTCATTTCTGGAAAGTTTCTGTACCTGTGAAGTATGATTTCTGTTGTCCTCTGATACCACTGCCTAGACTTCTCTAACTAAGTAGAAATGATCTTCTATGGATAAAAATACATTTATTCCTTTAGTAGTATGGCTGTTTCATTTCTCCCACTGAATAACACTGAATTGCTAGCTACCCTCAAGACTTGGTTACCAAAAGCCTGGCAGCATTGAACAAGAGTCTTTTGGAGACTAAATTAAGGTTCAGAAAGACTAAAACACAAATCCTTTATACCTTATGCTTGGTTTCCGTACCAGTTCTGTTTTCAGTCTGCACTGTATGAAGGTATTTTGCTCTCTGTGAAGTATGTGATAAAGCCCTTCATGAGAGCATTTGTGTCTCAATCAACTAACAACTCATAGCAAAATTCAGTAGCCAAGTCTGAAGACTACAGCATTTTAAATAATAATTTTAAAACATTTTTTAGTTAAGTATCAGGAGCCACAAACACATTTTAGGCCAAGTGACCTCAGATTAGTAATGAAGCGAACAATAAGGCTGCACCCAGGAAGCAGGATGGCCTGATAGAAATTGAAGAGGAGAGAAGAACAGCTGTCCAAACCATCTCTGTTCTGCTGCCTTTTGAAATAAGGTCAGGCAAGGAGACTTAAACACTCACCTCTGTGCAACTGCCACTGTCCTAAACGTGTCCTGGCATCAGCTCCAACCAGCTAATGGAGTCATGAAAAATACCAAGCCCGGTCCTCGTTCATCTGCACGGTCAGATCCTGTCTGCTCTTCATAGCCAGGCTTTTCTCATCAAGGGCGGCACTCACTCTGGAATGGCATGCCATGACCACTGCTCATAGCTCAAGCCTGCAAGCTGCAGCCATGGCATTTCTCAGCTACTGAGCTACAAGAATCACGCCAGGGTTGAGAAAAGCCCAGGAAATATTTTGAATCGTTTGTCGCCTGCCTTCTGTGAATACTGTCAACTTGGCTGTGGCCTAGGATCCAGGACAAGGGAATTGCCTGTACCAAGGTCTGTGCCTGTACCAAGGTTAAATAGTGCTGTGAGGCTGGATATGTTCTTTATAATCACAAGTACTGGCAGGTGGTGGTACAGTTCTCATATGCAGTCATTCCTTCCCAGGAAAAGGAGGGTTTCTGGTAGGAAAGGAGGAAAGAGAGAGGTAGATATGAAGTTCTCCTTTACACTACACTTGTGCTAGTAGTTGGCATTCACTGTTAGTTTGCAACTCAGAAATGCCTTTGATAACACCCTAGTTATCAAAGGAAATGGGTATTTTCAGACAAGAGAGGCAGACATTACTTCTGAATACATCTGTGAGATTGGGCTGAGGTTATTAGAGACAGTGTGTATTTAAAACCAATGTGCCTGTAGCAGGAGGTGAACCCCAGGAGTGTCTGGAATTCTGGAAGCGATTGTCTTTGCTTGTGTGCTGAAGATCTGCCTGCAGCAATCCTCAACAACTAGAGTGCACTCCACGGGTTTCTACATTAGCAGCAATGAAATGCTGGACAAATACTCTGATCTTAGAGAGGCAAAATGTAGCTCTGGCTGTTACTGTAATTGGAGCAAAATGTTAAGGTTGATACTCTAACTGAATGACAGTATCATGGCATTTATTGTTCAGGTTCCTGCAGCAAAGTGTAAGTTGGCGTCACATCATCAACATCAATCGACATCTTGCCTCGGTAGAAATTGCTGTGCTTAACACACTGCCAGTAAAATAACAACAACAACAACAACAACAACAAAAGAATCCCATACTAATAGCCAAGTGGAGAGGGAGAGTCTGAGATAAAACTGTTTTAAATAAATGAGATCAGGTGTTCTTTGGGGCTTGTTTTTTTTTCTCCTTAGCCTTGTGGCTAGAACTTCCTTTAAGTGCTGTTCTACAGAGAGTTAATGAAGGTTATTAATGGAATGGAGATTTCTGATGTTTTTCCCTGTAGCTGTCCATTTAATCAGAACTGGATGAAGGTAACAGAAATGAAGCAACTAAAGGAGCTTGTTTTGGCTACAAGGAACAGATTAAAATGGCTTTAATTTGAACAAAATTTGTGGAGGACTAAGGACAAGGGAAAATTTAAAAGATGAATATAAATGCACAGAGAAATCACAAGAGAGGAAAGGTTATTTAAGGGACAGTAGGAGACTTTAAAATGACTTATTCAGGAATGAAACAAGTTCAGAGTCAATAAAAATGTCAAGTGTGAAAAAAAGGAATAATATTTATACTGGAACAGTGATAGGACATAAATAATACTAAATATACCGTAAAAGAAAAAAGGACTGTGGCAAAGAGGACTAAATTCACATTTTAGTGTGGACTTCCTGTTAGCTTGGGATTTTCACCACAGGGTCCAACTCTGGCTGTTCTTTAAGGGGAAAAAGTCAGTTATTAGAAAAAGTAATTTCACTGTTTTTATTGGAAATACAGATCTGATTCAAGGCTTCTTTAAGTCAAAGAAAGGTACTAGTTGACCAACAAGGCACTAGATCAGGCCTAAGCACTTCAAATTCATCACTAAGTTCCATACATACAGCTTCCTTACTAGAAGATGAAAACACATGTATCAAGTTCAGCTCTAGATCTTCTGTGGGAATGGTACCTCAAAAGAAAGGACAGGAAGAAAAAGATGGTGCTTGAGGAAATCAGGTCAGCAGGATAATCAAGAAATCAGACAATTCCCAAAGCTTTTCTCTATTCGATGCCTCCAGCAGATGAGCCGTGTTTAGTCTCTGTCTTCTGTTGTCTCCCCACAGTACGAGTACTTGGTTGGCAGGGGAGAATAAAAATCCCACTGTTGCAATCCCTACTGTAGCACTTTTCCTTTGAGAATACTCTGAACGACTATTTCAATTGCACTGATAATACATAGCATTGTTGCCTTGCATGTTTTTCTCTTCAGCCTTCTTTCTATAAACACCTTGTAATGAAGATAAGAAAAATGAACAGGCAAAACCAGCACTTCATTCTTTCTGTTCCAAGTGATACGAAACGTAGTTTATTTAATGTAAGAAGGTTCAAAGCATCACCAAACGCACAAAGAAACTGAACTGGAAGCTAAGAGATCGGACATTTTCCAGTAGATGGACAATGGACTACAGCTTTCCTGAGTCAACAAGTAAAAGATGCTTGCACGTGAGGCTCTGGACCACTGGGTGCCAGTATACCCACAGACCAACTGTGCTGTGGGTGGCTTAGGTGAGTATTAATTCTGTAGGAAACAATTCGTTGGTAAGCACCACCTTCCTGGCAGCTAGTCAATATAAATATTGCACATTTCTCAAGCAAGCAAACAAAACAGTCATGGAAGCTGTGGCGGGCGTCAAGGTAGTAATTGTAATGTAACAAAATTTCTTCACAGTAAGTACTGAGGGTCGGTTGGAGAACGTATCGCTAGACAAGGACGGCAACTTAGTCAACCTTAAAAGCAGGTTTTATAATGTCGTTTGTGTGTATGTGAAAACTGGCCTTTTGCTAGAACTGTAAAAGAACTTGTGTTTTTAACCTCTGATAGGCATGTCATTTATTATTTATTATTTATTTACACTATAGTTTTGCAGAATCGGGTAATTTTGGTGCGGCAAGGAACTTGGGAAGTGCCACACTGATTCAGACCAGCATTCCTGACAAAACACTAGCCTGCGTTTAGCCATGACTGGGTGTTTCACAGAGCTGCGAAACATGCATAATGAACAGCGATGTGGGAATTTCATTTTCCGTACAGAGTCTTAGCAGTTGGTTTGTACCCTAAAACAGGGTTATTATCCCTTTGAAAGGATAGTCTTGGTGGAGGATATTTTTATCCTCCATGTATAGGTGTAATCCTTCTCTAAATCCTGCTCTATCATTTGTCACTATAGAGTCAGTGGCAAGAAGTTATGAAGTTACGAAGTTGCTCTACGTTAGTGTATTTCCTTCCAGCAGGTTTAAGTGTGTTCTTGTGGAAACACTAGAATAGAGGGAAACAGCTAGGTTAGTGCAGTCTGCCTTCTTAAAATGCTCATTGTTCTCCCTGAAGGAATACTTGTCTACTGCCTGCAGCAAAACTGCTAAAGCAGAACCGACTGTTTTCAGTTATCATTCAGTAAACTTGACGGAGACTTACAAACTTGAGATGCTTTTTGGGGGACTGGAGAAAAGGAAATGTTTGATAGATAAGTATGTCTAAATCCTTGCTGTTCTGGCCTTGTCTGTGGAGGCTGCAGGACAACATGGAGCCTCATTATTCTGTATTTATGGCCTGCTGCCACAGCTGGTTACAAGGGAGGCAGAATTCTTCCTGGAGGGCCAATCTGAGGAGCCAGTCTGCTTCTTTGGGAAGAGAGCAGCGCACGGTCCCTTCTGCTAAGGCTCGGTGCAAGCAGAGAAGGGGTAAAAATGAATCAGCCACAGAGAACATCCGTGTAGCATAGAATTTGTATTTCACCATGAAGTTTGTCAAGACCCTGCAAGACGCTGGTCTGAAGAGAGTTAAAAGGATAAAGGAATTCATTTGCAGTCCAGGACAAAACCGTGATTCCTAAGTGATTTGCCCAGGTTAGAAGGAAGTCTAGATCAGATATAAAATCCAGGAATATTTGATGCCTGCATCGATTCTGTCTTGGGAACCTCTTCATTATACACATTTTCCTAAAGAGAAGGTTTTCATAATTGATTAAAAAAACCCCAAACCAACCAAACCATCTCACCTCTGAATAACTTCGGGTAGAAGACATACCATTTTTGAAAGTCCACCCCCCCACCCCTCCCTATACCATGAGAAAAATATTTGGGTACAAGTGAAAAAAGGACAACATGCAAAGAATATAGTTCAAATATTATTGGGGAAAAAAAAAATGTGTTCTTTTTTGGAGTGAGAAAAAAATCGTATCACTTTAATTACTGTTCACTTGGAGGCATTGATTACTGAAGTCCTACTAAAGATAACAGTGACGATGGTAGGAGCAAGGCCATGCACGTAAATACTTGTACTGAATGTACATCATAGTTGATATAGCCCACCCCTCACATTCTCCCAATGGCAAGAGTATAAAGCAAGGTTTAGTTTATACTTACAGGGAAAGAAGAAATCCTCATAAGGTCATTTGGGGATTTGAAAATATTTCAATGCTGGTTCTGATTGATTGATTTATTTTTGTGACATTGTTTCAAAAGCCAGGAACAGAAAAGGCTAGGACAAAGACATTTTCCAGCTACTTCTGTCTGGACATCAGATGGATTGAATCTAATTTGGTGTAAAACAAGACAAGGAAAGGGAAATAGGGACTGCTATGTCATTGCTTTTATGAATTCATCTGGCTTCAAACTGTAGGCATTGGTTTTGCAGAATGAATGTTTTAATAGAATAGAGCCCAGTTCCAAAACATGACAAGTTTTGGCAGTCCCACATTGACTTTGGCAACGTATGAGGTTTCTTTGTTCTTATTTTTCCTACAAATACAGGTAATGAAGCTGCTTATTTACACAGTATGACTTACGTAGCCAATGGTAGTGTTAGGCCTTTCACATGACGACAAATCATACAGTTTAGAAAAATTATCAGAGCAGTAATACTGTAATTTCCTAGGTTTCTAGGTGCAGTGTTTGTACTGCCTACCTACAAGAGGCCTCAAACAACTGATAGCACTCATTTTTCTTCACAGTTCCTTGCTCCTTGCTCCGATTTCTGAGCTTGCCTCTGTCGGCACTTGCTCTATGATGACAGGCAGCACAAAGAGGAGTGTAATCCCACCTCAGTTACGATTTCAGCAGGGTGACGCCAACTGCTAAGCCCTCTTTCCAGTAGACAGCAGGGCTTTCCATAGGTGGTGTTTGTCCCGTTGAGCAATTTGGATAGTAGATTTTGTATCCTATCTTCCAGATTTAATCTCAACCACAAGCAGCACATATTGCTTGCAGTCCTGAAACACTCTTAAACCAATCTTTGTGTCAAATTAAAATGCAAAAGTTTGAAAATACAGTCACTTGACCTAGGGAGAGGAAATGGACAGCTAATTACCTCTTTCAGCAGAATAAGGAAAAAATCCATTTTAAATCTTCCTATGTAAATCACCCTGTCCCCAGAATCCTTTTCCATTTTGCCATGCGCTCTCCAGTCTCCCTTCTCCCTCCCTGCTATGTTCTGCTATCCTCTTTCGTACGTTATCCATCTAATTTAGCTTGTAAGCGCCTTGGCTCAGGACACTTCTCTGTTTATTTTTCTGTAATACACTGCACACATCCAGGTTTCATTAACAAAGTAAATAAACAGACTGCGTTTTTACTATGCAAATAATAAAATATTTACTGGTCCTTCATTATAAATGAGGATCAAACTGAAACACCCAATCCAACATCCTATATGCATGAAAACTTTTGGAATGTTTGAAACTTTAAGTGTCCGCTGTGTTATGTAGGCCATGCCAAAATACCTGGTGTGACCACATCAAGATTTTAAGTTGAATTTCAGATTTTAAAAACTTTAAAAATTAGCTTGGGTCATTTTTTTATTCTTCACTTTTAAACAGACTTTTGTATAAACAGCAGGTGAACAAAACTTTGTAGTGCTAATAGTATACTGAGACACACAACCAGGAGGAGGACTTCTGAACTCCTTTGGTTTGGGCTTGTGGGGTGGGATGGAAAATCTTTTTAGCGAGCCCAAAGAAATTCCATCCTGAAGTGTCATCACAACACATTCTCACCTTCACACTTCTAAGGATATTTTCTTTCTGTTTAGTATTTAACAACTGAGAAAGAGCTTTGATAGAACTTACCTGGGAAAACCCTCTGAACAGCTCTCTTGGGTAACTGCAAATAACAACTCTTCTAACATTTACATGAGCACTCCACTGCACTTACAGACTATTACAGAAAATTTCCATCTTGAATAATAACGTGAGAGCATTGTGTTTGAACTGCTAAACAGCTGTTTAATGTACAAGAACATGTTGTTTTGATAGTTTGCAACATATTTGATGTACTTCGCTATTAGACAGTCCTCCCTCTCTTCTGCCCATGTAACTGCTGAAAAATGCTGCTTCTACAGTCCTTTCTGCAGTAAATAAATAGTTAAAGGAATAAAAAGAAGATTTTAAAGTTTTAATTATGTCATTCATTATTGCATTACAGCATTAAATGTGTACATGCCCCTTAAATGTCCATTTACAGTTCTATAAATGCCAGCTTTGCCAGCAGAACAACTTGCTACAGCTTTTAGTGACAGAAAACACTTACTGTTGGGGCTCTAAGAGGCAGGTCCATCAGTGCGTAGGCATTGGCTTCT
Organism: Sagittarius serpentarius; assembly: GCA_034782735.1. Classification (NCBI taxonomy): domain Eukaryota; kingdom Metazoa; phylum Chordata; class Aves; order Accipitriformes; family Sagittariidae; genus Sagittarius; species Sagittarius serpentarius. The sequence continues at coordinate 11,564,848 of JAVKLA010000093.1, read as the reverse complement.
GAGTCATTCCATGCATTGAAGGACTCCACAATTTTGGTGCCGTTGGGGTCCTCAGAGGGACAAGAGATCCCCCTTTGAATGGGCTGATTATTCAGGTGAACAAAATCTAAGCAAAAACAAAGAAAAGCTCTCCTCTGAATTTAAGTCATCCAATTTACCTTTTTGTGTGTGTGTAAAGTAGACTGTTAGATTCTCTGGAATAATGTGAGATCCAGTACAGAGTTTCTCACTAGAGCTTCAGATTGCTTCAGTCCATCTTCAGCTTCGCAAAGGGCAGCAGCAGCAGCTCCCATTTAAATACAGGAGACGGCAGGGTCCGCACATGCCCAGTTTGAAGCTTGCTCCATCCAGATTCCAGCTTTACTTTAGGACAGTATAAAACTGATGCTCACTTAAAAGTGCTGTTATCTTTTTTGCCTTTGACAGATTTATGTCTGAATTTTAATGCTATATCCACGTTATCCCTGTGTGAAGACAAAGAAGTTAAAAGGTTGACTTCACTATCTGTCTTAAGTATTAGACCTTACTGTTCATTTTCACTGTATCGGTGAATTAGTTTTTTGTAGTCTGCTTTTAAAGAAGATGTATGTGTACAGTTCTGCTGAAATCGTCTGAACTCAAATAGATTCTGATATTTAACAATGTGCATGTGTGCACTTCTGTCTTGTAGAATTTAGGTCATGGTTATTTGTTGGTCCACTTCTAAAAATAAACAAAAAGTAGGGATAAAACCCACTGACATCATCCTTTTCTGCTCTTCAGTTAAAAAAAAAAAAAAGCCCACAAATACTTTAGGCAGAGAGAAGCAAATAACCATTTGTTTCAAGAGCTGTCTGCTTTCTTTTTCAGTTGTGTTTAATTAGGGCGTACATGAACAGATTCTTATTCACATAAATCTTCCTTTAGTTTGCACTGTGCAAAGAGTTATGAATTGCTGTATTCCCAGTTGAAGGCCCGTTACTGTGGTAAAGTGAAGTTTAATTGCAATAGAGAATTAGGCACAGGGTGTGAAAAAGCTGTTCTAGAAGATACTGCAGCCTGAGTATCACAGAGTTTAGGCCTTCCACCCACCATCATAATGACCCTAATGCAAGCTATTAGATTCATTGCAGTTGGTAATAAAAATAGATGGTGTGAACCATTTCTGGAAAGCCTTTGTGAGAAGGTTGCGATAGTAATGGTGGGAACTGTATTCCCCTACCTCTGCATAGATTCCCCTTCTCATGTACCTTTCCTTAAATTAGCAGTTGCAGTACCTAACCTTAAATTGAGGGAAAAGGGATTGCATTTCATTGCATTTCTTTGCATGAACAGGAGCTGTGCCTCTGTATCAAAGGTACTCGCCTATAGTGCTGCAGATTCCCTTTCCTCAATAGTCATTTAAGGAAGGTAGCGTTTACCTTGTGTCACCAGGCCCCTGAACGTTAACCAGAGAAGACACTTCTTAGACTCTACAGGCTCTCAAACTGTGAGAGCTTAAAAATAATTAGCAAACCTGTTGTAAAAGGCAGAGAGATTTCATTGAGTATCCCCACCCTGCAGTGTTAGGTAGACACAACCAAGCCAGATTTAAACTAACTGTGGCAGAACTGAGCCCAGACGTGGCTAATCTCTGACAATTTTCCACTTTGTCAGTGCCTGAGATTCTATGGTCATTTTCTAGGGTGTGCTTTTCCCCTCTTCTCCTTGTGTGACATCGGACACATGAATATCACGGCAATGGTGGATGTGATGTTAATGACACAAACTTCAACAGACATTTATGTGAACTCCAAATCCATCACTCTGTGTTCCTGCATACACAGTGCTTGCATGCAGCACACTAGGTATGAAGCAGCAAACAATGGTGTTGGACGTTCTGAGGGACGAGACCTTTTTGGAAGATAATTTTGCATTTTACTACTAAAAAAGCAGGAGATGTCATTACAGAAAGCCACAATGTGAAACTGGCAAAAGCTCGTATTTTCTTCTGATAAAGCTTATCAAGGGAGTAGAGCAGAAAATACATTTTAATGATTGAAGTGCAGAGAAAGGAGTCAATGGGAGATCTCCCATTTGTGTGAACTTTATGTTCAAAGAAGTTATGTACAGTTATACCCTGCTCTTATCAATCTCGTAAGACAAAGTTTGAAACATAATCTTTAAGACAGGCATAAATACTAGATCAGAGGTGTTCTTTGACTCAGTATTCCAATTTTCTTTGCTCAAATCCTCTTAGCTTTCTGCTTTATGTCTTAGCTTTGTGCAATGCCAACAGTCAATCTGTTTACACACAGCTTGTACATTAAGTTTTCCTTTTCCCTGGGTCACAGATTACATTTTTCTTCCTTCTTATTTCCTCTCATCTAAATAACAAGTCAATGCACTGAAAATATTTCATTTCCAGTTAGCCTGGAAGCATCCAATTTTCGGCATTTTTAGGGAAGCCCATAATATGTTTGGCAGAGTACTCAAATCATGGAATAAATGTAGTCTTTTTTTAAAGTAAATCAGACAAATCAGACATAGAAACTGTGTCTTCTTGCCTCATTAGATTCGGTGGTGTTGTACATGCCTTTCCAGATAGATTAATTTGATTAGTTCAGCAGCTCCTGAGAGTATGTTATGAAAGAATATGCAGTATAAAGGAGAGAAAGAAAGTTTCCCCATTGAGAAGCGGATGCTAGTCCAAAGAGGGCTATTGATTTGGTATCCTTCCTTAGCCTCTGGGGCCTGCTTTTTTGAATGCTAAGCACTTGCAAGCTAGGTGAAATTATTTCTGAAAATTGGACCCTAACACTAAGATTCATGTCCAATGGAACTGTTCTCATATGATTACAGTTGTCTGATCCTGTGTTACAACCAGTTGCCAGAGGCGATTCAGCTGACCTATTTTATATGCGATGCCTCAGCTTCCATGGGAGGAGAGGAGTCATGTCCTAGAACTGCACAAGCTGTAAAGTATGAGGCATCTCACTCTCTGTATGTACAGCTTGGGAAGTCAGACAAAGACATATAATAATGAATGATTCATAAAATGTTTTTCTCTCAGATTTGCTTTTGGTTTATATGCAGTGTTAAACCAGACAGAACAATTCAAAGTATTTTACTGAGCGATAATTGTTTTTCTTTATAGGTAAGGCTGTTTCACTTAAAGTTATCAGAACACTAGACTTACAGATCCGGAGGGAAATTTGCTCTGTGTCTCTTCCTCATTTATTCTCCATGAAAAGCTTACCTCTGTTGCATCCCTGGGAAGCTTAGTGGAGAAATAGTCGTGACCCCAGGTATTTTCTAAAGCCATCCAGCTTATCCTAAACATTTTTGCCACAGTTTTGTGTGTGAAACACAGCAGATGCCCACCTGGCTTACAGCCCAGGTCTGAATTGCCCTTCAGTCACTTTTGGAAAAAAGAAAACCTGCCCAGAATTCATCTCTGAAACCTGTCACATTGAAGTATGTTGAGAGCATCCTTCCCAGTTTGAGAGTCCTGACTTTCACCTGCACCTCTTGCTACTTGTCATTAACTTCTGTTTATAGCTGTTTATAAACTACTGGCAGAAGCAGCAGAAAGACCATGGACCCTGGGGCCCTTCCATGAAACTGAGAGAATTGTCTAACAGGACAAGGGGAAGATAATGCATGGGTAAAATTTAATTAAAGTCCAAATGAGCACAGCAGTTCTTTCACAATGAGTGAAAGGGAACAGCGTCCTCTCTTTGGCTGGGAGCTCTGTGTGGAACTAGGTTTTAGCTCATCTGCAGGAATACAGAGTAGACTGAAAGAACAGGTAATCTGCTGCTTAGAAGATAAACAGACTTCTCTTGGGAAATGCAGGAGAGTTAGAAGGCCAGGGGTATGGTCAGCCAGGCATTAATGTCCCTGAGACATATTTACAAAGGCTCACCCGAGCTTCCTTAAATTTTCCAGAAGATCACCTAGGTTTCCGAGGCCAGCACAAGGAAAGAGGAATAGACGGCTCAGTAATGGGAAAAGTAAACCCCTACTCTTCTTTGAGTGCAGGTACAGTTCTGGGATTTGAGTTACAACAAATGAGGAATGCCCAAAGCGAGGAAGTTGGGTGTTTCTAAGGCTTGTTAATAAGTTGGGTGATTTTTTTTTTCCCATTATGATGGGGAGAATGATAGTGATAACCCCTGTAAAACATCTTGGGGATAACAATGCTACCCTCAAAATATGCTCTGCTTGCCCTCTAGGCACGCTAGGTCTTCCTGTAAGTGATGGGATAGAGGAAGGAATTACTGATTTTTCACTGGAGAGCTTATCCATTTTCAGTATCTGCCTTTTGAAAAGGCAATACCATGCTATAAAATCCGAGTCCATAGCAGCCTTCCTTACACAGTCCCTCCTGTGTAGAAGTTGTGAGCCCTGGGTATCCAGTGTGGTATTGCTTGTCAGTGGCTGTAACGTCGGAAAACACATTTCTCTCAGAAGCTTCTTCAGAGGCCTACTTTTGTACTGGTACCTGCAACAAACTTATCTGCTTAGATATGCAGGTGAAAACCGGTTGCTCATTTTATACAGAAATCTAGTTTCAACCATCTGTGTTCTTTTTGCCTTTTAACAGCTAAAATCTGTCAGGAGGGAACTCTCCTACTTCCTAGCTGTTCCCAGACATCATACTGCCATTTTGGCACCCCAAATAACAAAACAAGGAGAGAGTTGTATAATATTCTTCTTTGTTCTCTAGTAGTCATAGAAATTAAATGTAGTTCTTCATGCCTGGAGTAACTTGGCAAGGGGACATGGGGGCAAGAACACCCTTTGTAAATAAAATTAATAAACTGAGTACAAAGTTCTGTATGGCCTTTTATGGGAGCTCACTCTTGGGACTACCCAAAAATCAATAGACGAAATAGAAAACAGTGAATCAAATCAGTGTTTTTTCTGCTCAGCTGTAGAAGAATAATTCACATCATAGGTAGTTCTAATTTTATCGGGAAGCCAAGATGTTCGGTGAACAGCAAAAGCAGGCACCGCAGGGTGCAGCCAGAAGGCATGTAACACTGTGGAGCTGTTTAGCCCCGCAGCAGGAGGGTGGGAATCCCAGGGCTGGCCTGAGTACAGAAGGGCCAGACCAGAAAGGGTGGTTTAGAAAAGTCCATTCAAACACAAGTCTTTTTTGTGAGACAAAGAAAAAAAAAAAAAAGTCTTTTCCACTGAGATGAAAAGACTATATCAGTGATCTCTTCAACAGTATGAATTTAGCTCTCTAACATGGCATTAGGCTGCCACTCTATGGCAAGACACAATCCAGCAGGTGCTCTGCCTTAGTTTCCCCAGTAGTATTTCCAGCTTACTCTAGTGGCTTAGGGCTTCAAGGCCAGGTAGCTTGGAAAAGTCAACCCACCTCCATCCTTCTTGTCTTTCCTCACAGAGTCTGAAGACAAAAGTCACACAAAGAGCTCTCCAGACCAGCCCAGCTGGATTTGCAGTGCCTCCAAAAAAAGCTTCTTACCTTGTTTCGTGGGCTGAGCTCTCAGATTCATCCTTCCCTGTCTCCTATGGCTTAACCTCTGTGCAAAGCCGACCTTCCTCCAGGGAACTCTGGTTAGCCAAACTCTTCTCAAATAATTCCAGCTGGAAGCTTCCCTACTTTCAGTTCTCAAAGAAGAGCTTTCACCTTTCCAGCCCTTCTCATGTGTGACAAAGCTGATTGTGCTGGTGCACTTTAGCACCTGCTGTAGGCAGGGACAAATCATATTTTAAAAACAATAGAAAAGTTGCTATATCATCGTGGGAAGAACAACCTCTCTATCTTCCAGGCAATAATTAGATACAAAACTTAAAGGAAACTTCCCTCGCTACTCTTTTGCCCATAATAAATCAGGTCTGTGCCACAGGCAACTCAGTCTGCGGTGGGCTGAAATGTGGGGTCAGCACATGGCGGTCTCCAAGCTGCCTTGTTGCCTTTGCTGGAAGCAGGCATTATGAAAGATTTGCTTATGCAGAGATACAGCAGAGTAGTGTCTTTCCGAGCTAGGATAGGACTCGGATAAAAAAGGATTATTGGTAGAGAAGGGGTGAGAAATAAAATCGCAGAGAAATAATATTTATCAAGCATTTTCCCCCAGTCAAGTAGTGACTGCCATTAGAGGTGCACACAGCGGCCAGTGACAGACAGCAGTGCCAGGTTTGGGTCAGCACTAATAGAGAGCTTGTACCGCTTACAGGAAAAAACAATTGGTACCGTTTGTTTCTCGATTGATTGTTTTTTTAATCTCATCTGCTTATGTAATAATTACTTCTGAAATAGAAAGAACTCAGTGACTAGAGCCTGTCATGGGGATGGGCTGCAGAAATATCTTGATATGTAAGAGACGACAGTAATGGAGACAGCCAGGTCTCTGATGAAAAGACTAAGGGAAGAGGAACAATAAGAAGCAATTTGTACTCACACACAGCAATCAAAATTAAAACTCTGGGGTTTGAGAAATAATAGTTCATGATAACCAGAAGGTAAACAAAGCATGGTTTCATTTGATATTAAAGAACTATCATCTTTCTCCTTAGATAATAGCACTATTGTCTCCAAATGATCCACAGAGAATACATATACTGCCCTGATGGTTTCTCCTGGCACATACTGTCTTGTCTTACAACATCCCTGTGAAAGAAATCTTACCCTTTCTAGAAATACCATCAGTGATTCTATGGAAAAAACAAAAAAACAAACAAAAAACAAACACCAAAACAAACCACAAAACAGACCAACCCCCCCTCCAAAAAAAACCCAAACCAAAACAAAAAAACCCCAAACATGATTGTCAATCCACCGGTGGGAGAATATTATATTACTGCACTAAATAAGCAGACAGCTTTGTCACCCACTGCAGCCTAAGTTTCAGCAGCTCACAGCTATTGCAGATACCCTGTGTTTTGCTGTTCTAGATTGCACTGTGCCCAGTGCTTTCAGAAATCTGGGCAAGATGAGGAGGGAGAAACAGACCATTCACTAACATTACTGAATTTTCAAAAATCCTGTATTTGAATTCTTTCTGAGAACAGCCTGAAGAGTGACTGCAATTAAAAATACCAGAGGATACTTCAGCCGAGCTTGTAAGAAATTTCAGTGACAAATGTCCTGCCCAAGACAAAATGGCCAGCAGCAGCTGAAGCAGAAGCAGGATTTGGCTCAGACTACAACAGTGTTCAAGATTTGGGCAGGATTCTGTCATGACAATTGAGAACAGACGTTATGAAGAGTTTCTCCCTGCTGCAGCTTGCAATCTTTCACACAAAGTCCAGAAATCAAACAGACCTAATGCTTAAGCTAGAAGAGAATCCACCATAGGTCTATAATCAGAGCTTCTCAATGTACAGAAGTGTAAAGCCATATGCCCATTTATTTATAAACTCTTCTGCTAGGTCTAGCATCCAGCCTGTCATCACCTTGGACTCCGATTTCCCAAGTGTTTGCGTGAGGCCTCTAAATGAACAGAGATTCTTCTTTGTTTAACTCTGCAGTATGGCCTTTATTAATACCTGCCCTGCTAAATGCCTCCTCTGGATTCTCACTGACTTCTGTTTCAGTTCTAAGACATCCTTTTTCTCCGACCTTAATTAATGGAATGTACAGGGCAATTATCACAAGGCTACAGACAGGATGCAAGTGTGCCAGTGTGGCTATGTCCAGCTCGGTCAGAGCCCTTTTCGTCTCGATCCTGTCCTCTCCCAGCCCATTGCTTTGACTGTTATTGCCATGCATCCCCTTCTTTGACCCCCCTTCGCCCCCCCTTTTCTATTAAATCAGATATATATTGCTGGTCTTCACTTCCAAGGGTCTTGATGGATTATCTATCTCCAACTTACCTATCATCTTTCAGACAGCATTGGCTTGCCAGCTCTCACATCCTGTCAGCCAGCGATGCTCATTCCCATCATTCACTGAACACAGTTTCCAACGTGCAGGATTTGCTTGGCTTCATGCAGTTCCTCATGCTGGTGACAAGAGACATTGACAATAGCTAGGTTGCAGGCACACAGAGCCTGCTGGCCATATTGTCAGCGCTGACCTATATCGTCTTATTGTTACCTGCTACTTCCCTGCCAGTATGCCTCCATTTCTTGTCTCCCTAGACTTTGATAACAAGCTTTTTGGAGCAGAGACTTTTTATTCTGTGCTGGTATAATGCTTTGATGTGCCTAACATTTCTAGGCATGAGAATAATGCAAACACAGTGGGCTTCTGTTCTCTGGTAGTGTCATGAATTTCCTTAACAAATATACTCTGCTTAATTTTTTGGTGTTGAATTGGTGAGTAGTTCAGTATCGTTAAAATAAAAAGCCAACTGAAGCTAAGGGGTTTGTTTTAATAAAAATGCGGATGTCAGTTTGAAGATTGTTTTCAGAGTTTAAAAAGCAAAAGAGAAAGCCTTCTGAATAAACAAGCATCTCTAAAGCAAACTTATATGAACTAAAGTGATAAAAAACACTGGCACTGATCCTCAGAAAGCTAAACTGTTATTTCTTACTCTATTCTACTTCTGTAATTCTGCCTTCTCCCTATGGAACTGGCATTCCTGTTCATGACTTGCAGATGCTGCTGCAAATCACGAAAACGTAGTTGGGTAGTAATTTTGTAGCACAGCAGACAAACACAGACAAACATGTCATCTCTACTTACCGTAAGAATTTTTCACTGAAAGAATATCCTGAAATTCATATATGTGATTGGGAAAGCTGGGCACTGCATTCTTTCTGCTCTTTCAAGAAGGCTACAAATATGTTTGAAACACCAAAACACATTAAAAATGTGCATCCTTGAATATGGACTTCATTTCTGGGCCTGATTCCCCAAAGCAGTTGAGCTATTTTGCATACTACCACACAGTTTCCTTCTTGTATAAACTGAAACTTAAGAATGTCACCAGTAGGAAGTGACTGACCTCTCGCTGTATAATAAAAAAAGTAGATCCCATGATGTGGGACGTCAGATTTAGACAGGCCTTATCTCACTTCTGAGTGAATGATTCAGCTACTTCTTTTCCTAGTAAGAAAATCAATGTGCTCTTTTCTAAACAGTGTTTCAGTAATGGGACTTCAGACTGCAGAGCACCTTGATAAAGAACGGACATTTAGAGGCATTTTCTGTGTGTGTTTTTACCCCTTTTTGCAGCTTTCGTAACAAAATGTACTTTACTAAGGGTAAGATAGTCATTCTCTCTTGCTCCCTCCAAAAATACTCTACCCCGGAAAAAGTTAAGCCTTTGCCCTTACTACACCAAGAATATTTTACTAAACAAATGCATTGCTGCTGCTGCTGCCTTTGGCACGAGAGGTGAAAAGGCCACATTTTTTTTCAGTGTTCACCTATAGTAACTAATTGTCAGGAAGAAGAGGTAAGGAGAAATACAGTCACTTCTGTCTTCACAAATTTAAGTGATGGTAAGTTCAAAAAATCCTAACCATGCAATTAGTACAAACTGTTGCTATTATATTCCTGACTATGGACATACGTAACAGTCTGCTCAGTCTTTTTGGTTTCAAGTTCATCAGAACTAGTTACCATCATCAGACAACTGCAGCGATCCCATTATGCTCTAATATCTTGCAGACAGCACGTCAACAATGATCATGTTGGTTACCCCATAAAAACAACAGAAAAATAATCTTGTGGTAGCAGTCTGAAGTTAGATACCAGAGAAACTCAAACCTATTTTCTGAGCATAAAGGTTTCACATTCAAGGAGCAGTATACCTGTTAGGACTCAGTTTCACAGTTCACCAAAACAGATATTCCACAGAACATACAATAAGCTTCCAGGTCTAATCACCCTTACAGAATTAAGCAGTTTTGTACTTTTATCACTGATCTAATCCTCAGATAGCATAAGTCAACATAGCTCTACTAACTCAGCTCTTACTGCTTGAGGATCTGGGCTCCCTGTTACAAAGCAACTGCAGAGCTAGTATAGATTGCCCCAGGAAGATTATGCTGCAGAAGGAGCTTCCAAGTGCTGTACAGACACCAAAGCATGTTCCCTTCCTAGCCATACTTGTTACCTGACAGACTCTAGTTTCTGGGGATGAGCCCTCCGGAGCTGCTTTACAGTGGGAAAACAATGGAGGGTTTTTTCCATTCACTCTGCTGATTTGAACAGTACAGGACCTCATTTTCCAGAGGAACTTCTTGATAATTTAACAGGTGACTTGGTTCCGCTGCAACTCCAGTTCAATACCTGTAGAACAGAAAGAGTAGCATTTCTTTTCTCACGGGGATGATTTTGAGAAGGTCAAACGGTCAGGTGTTCGAACACTAGAGCAAACAAACAAAAATTGAACTAACGATAAAGAAAAGCAAGAATTTAAGAGTAGAATATGAGTGTTAGACTATGCCAGAGAACACCAAAGACTGCTCTGTAGGGGCCAGGAGGGTGATAATAAATCAGGAGGGCAGAAGCCTCAACAGCCAGAGCACTGTCCCACGGCATGTAGGCGAGGTGAGCCAGGCTGGGCTGGGGATGGTAGCCAGCACCAGCTGAGAGTCTGCGCTATCAGGCAAGTCTGTACCAGCAAAGCAGGCCCTGAGGCAAACCTGGGAGCAAAAGGCAGCAAGTCAGTCAGCGGCCGTACCCAGGGCCAGAAGAGTGAAGCTTATGGCTGGGCACAAGCACAGCACTGAAGCTCAAGCAGGGAGTGCCAGGCCAGGCCTAAGCTTAAATGCAGCCCCTGGTCCCGTGGGTAGAGAGGGTTGTTGGGGGTGTCAGCTGAGGCTGGTTAGGGCAATTAAGACCTATTAGTGCACTCAGGTCCCTGACAGACCCCGAGTCTCAAATTCTTATTAAATTCTCACCACAAATTCTTTCTGCTAAATTAAATTCTTAATAAATGAGCACATTTTCTCAAATACAGAGTCTTACTACCTTGCACTGATGTCACCCTAAATACCTATTTACCTTCTGGCCATTTATTTAGGATCTCAAATTTGGATTTGGAATCTTCTGACATTTTGGAAGTTTAGAGCAAGAGGTCTCATGAGGGATTCTTTTCTTTATTTATTATTTTAAATCACCTGTTGCATTAGAGAAAGATGTTGGTATTTAATAAGTATCTCTAAGAACAGAAGAGTATGAGAATGACCATTCTGAGTCAGTCCAAAGGTCTGTCTAACCCAACATCCAGTGGCTAAAAGCAGCATGCCAGGAGAGTGCAAGAATATGGTGAGATTTCCCCAGAATACTCTTTCAGCTGAGTATGCAGCTCAGCAATTCTGTGCCTCTCAAACCGTATTTCAGTGATCTAAATTGAACATTGACGGGGCTTTTGTGGGTTTGAAAAAGGATTCTGGATGTAAGAAAGAATGTAGTTTCAAGTTGTCAGCATAAAAGTCAGGGAAAAGAAAGGCTGCAGTCTGAACCATGAAGTTATTTTGGTCCAAGCCAAATTACTCTTTAGCCTGAGCACAAGCACAGAAATCTGAAAGCTAACGCAGCCTCTCTTGGAAAGCTTTGTATAATTTAAAACACAGTCATACTACAAAACCAGTTTTCATCTCAGCTCAGCAACTCTCTTCATGGTATGCAAGTGCTTTTCAAAAAAGTTGCCAGAACAAACCAGATGAGACACAAGTTCCCTTTCCCTCCTTTCTCCTAATGATTGGAAATCATTCCTCTTAAAATGAATTTTTGGTTCACAGATTTTAATGCAACATCTTTTTTTTTCCCCCAAGAAATAGCTCCTAAAGAGCCTTATTAAAAGCTCTGATTTTCGAGGTTTGATGATCAGAATGCTGAGATTCGCATTCCAGAGAAGTGCCTGCAACTGAAGCACCGAGAATGACTAGCTGAAGATTTAGGAACACGGTTTTTGTATAAGAATTAGACTTTAAGAACTGAGTGGCTGAAGAAATCCAGAAATCTAAGAGAGTAATGCAACATTAACATTCGCAATGTTAGGAATAGTTTCTAATCACTGCTATTTCTCAGGCTTTTCTTGTGGTACTTTTATGGTGCTTCTACTGAATTTCTTACCTCCGCTCATTAGACATTACTGCAGTAAAAGGCTCTTCATGATTCACTGAGCTCAGAAAAATAATGGAGGGGAGAGTTTAAAAAGAGCAACTATTTTGCATTCTCCAACCATTCCACTGGAGCTGAGTTCTTAATTTTTGGTAGCCAGGAGAGTTATGAATATTTATGTTCCCAAACTGGAAGGTGTTTTGCAAGTTTTGCTTCATGATCAGTATTGGGAGGTCGTACTAAAGATCATTCTATGAGAAATATTCACCCCTAGGGAGCTGGGTATTTTAGTCCTTTAATGATCATCTGCGTGCGTGCATTTTGGAGCACTGGTTCTGGAATTTCACCTATATACTTATTGTGAGGTCACTTCATGCACTTTTCTGAAAGTGCATACGAAGGACTCAAAGATGCTGATGTTCTTTTGTGCAGGATACTTATCTAACTAACCTCTGAGGAATTATTTGCAATCTGCTTTTAATTTTGAAAGTTGCTGCTTTTACCTGCCCTGCCAACTTGTTACCACGCCTTAATTTGTGTGTGTCTGAAAACTGTCCAATTTTTCCAGTTATGCAAGTTCATCTAATGAAAGGTATTTACCTACAGAGCTTGCACAGCCTGTCTATACACCATAACAGTTACAGCAAATACCAACAGAAATAATGGCAGGTCTTCCTGACTTGGCAGCATCCCTCCCCAAAATTCATGAAACTACACCAGAAACATAAAACACAGGAGTGTGTGTCATTAAAAACAAAGGGCGTGTCATGTGGAGAAAAAAAGGAGAGAGGCAGCTGTAATCCAGCCCACAGATATAATTTGCAGCTGATTTTCCAGTGTCATAACGAATTGTTTCTCCATTGAACTTAGGCCAGCTTCTGTGGAAGGACATTAAATACAATAGTAGGCAATGTGTGTGACAAATGGGGTAAAGCACAATTTGGCTCTCTATAAGAATAAAGGTTTGTGTTTCAACAAAAGAACTGGGAACTGGAAAGCAGGGCTTTAGGAGACGGGGGCAAAAATTTTGAAAGAGGAAAATTCCAGCTTTACTACGGAATGGCAGATACTGCATATCCCAGTGATAGTACACTATCATCGGCTCGAGGTTTTACAAGTACACAAGTACTTCATTTCAGTTGAGTCTTACAAATTGTATCTGGAATTCAGCAACTGAGCTGGATTATTTAAGATTTCTACCATTTCTCCAGGAATAACAGTTTTCAGTCACATGTAGCTAGCAACTTTTATGATGATGTATGAGCCAAGATGAAACTCAGCAGTTTCCCTTGATCATGCTGGCTCTGTACTGTTAAAAGAACTTTGAGTATCAGTACTCCTGTTAGCAATTTACATTATGAAATGTAACAGTGATGGGGACATAAAAAAAGCTCTTCTAACAGAGTTTTTTATTTTTCCTTGCTATAAATGTGTTTGTAAAATAAGTGTTGTAAAAGATTTCCACTATGACATACTAGTGACTAGGCAGGACTGAGTACCAAAAAAAGTCTGTAATTCTTATTTCTAGCTGCTACTGGAAGTCAAAGGAACAGACACCTTTACCACATGTCTGAATAAACATGCTATTTTCTCCCAAGATTTCACCTGGATATTTCGGTTGATACTCATTATTATAAAACTATACTAACCCAATGCTTCTGAAGGACTAGATTTAACTTGGTTGAAGGCATTTGATTGTTTAGTGCAGCTGTTATTGACATAAAGTCATTATCAGAACAAATACCCCACAATGAGAATCTTGTTTGAGCCTTTTTGCTTTAATACGAAGAATGAGATAGACAGGACAAGAGGCAAAGGGCACAAATATAAACCCACTAATTTCCATCTGAACACAAGACAACACTTTTTTACTGTGAAGGTTGTCAAATGCTGGGACAGGTTGCCCAGAGAGGTTAAGGAATCTCCACTGTTAGAGATATTCAAAACCCAACTGGACGCAGTCCTGAGCAACCTGCTGTAGCTGTCCTTGCTTGAGCAGGGCGGTGGACTAGATGATCTAAAGCAGCACTGTCAAACCTCAGCTATTCTGTGACTCTGACTGTAGGAAGGAAAGTGAATTCTTCCTTGTCAACCAGGGTCTATTAGCCACAACAGCAGTAGGAACATAGCGGGGGTCAAAAAGTCTAACATGAATAATATGAACACAACAGTTCCGCATTGTGATGAGCAGAGAATGCAGTTTTGGGGAAAAAAACCCCCATCTCTTAGGAAGATGAAAGTTTGCAAAATCTCTCTCTTATCACAAAGAAGCTAATTGAAAAGTGAATGCTGACATGAGAAGTTAGCCATGTGGATATTCATTCACAGACTACAAACTCCTATAATAGTTTTGGAATAACATAGCTCAGAATTTGCTAAGATTTGCTTATAATTTGTTGACTTTGTAGACATGAGCAAATGGTAATCAAAGCATATTTTTCCCCAGAATATTCCCATATACTAACACCTCCTTTGTTGAAATAAAAATATACTAAAAATCAAATTAAATAAGTTATTTTCTTTGTCCAGCCATTTGCAAGTTGTTTTCCTGTTCTGGTACTTGAGAAATCACAATGGAAGCACTTTTTCCCCCGCCCCCACCTGTTAATAAAACCCAATTTTAAACTCATCAACTTTATCCATCTGACAGACATAAGATTTCACTGGTTAAAATAATTTTTGTTTGATAAAATTAATATTCTGTGTTATGAGTAATGTCTTTATTGATGCTCTATAGCCCATAGCAATTCCTCTCCTCCTCTATATAAAGAAATACATACACATGTTTTTATAGTTCTTATTACTAAGCAGTTCTACTAGAAATTTATTTGGTTGACGTTAGCAAAAATGCATGTGATTATTTTGGCTGTGGTGTGTTACTCTGGAACAAGAAGATTGTTGACTGCCCAAGGAAACTCCTACGATGCCATGAAACTTCTGTGTGCTTTCAGGGCATATGGGGCTTATTTACATGACTTATCAAAATAACCATGTCTGCTTTAACTGAAGCCTTTTGCCCATTGACGTAATGTGCAGATGTTCTTGGAAGCATGGGTGTCTCTCTTCAGCTGAAGACAAGACAAAAATTATAGCATGATACTAATTTAAGATTTACTATTTTAAGACAAAAAGAATATGAGTATCCACACACTGGACTTGCATAGCAAGAGCTGTAAAGTAAGAGCAGCGGAATTATTCTTGTGACAATTTATGTGCAGATCAGCACTTAAACTGTGTTCACTGTCAAACTGAACCTGAATTTCAGGCAGGTTGTCCTCCTGCAGTGCCCGAGTTCCTGCAGGGAGGGAGCATGTCAGCTGGCACTTTGGACTCCTCCAAACCAGCTCCGTGCAGCCCTGGCTGTGAGATAAAGTGGTGATCACCTTCCCAGACCTTTCATCCTTCTCTGAAGTATTTCTTCTCTTCAGCATCTGATGCTTTTGTCCTGATTGAAAAGGACAAAGAAGCCAATTTCCCTCCTTGTCTTTCCTTCCTTCAGGAAAAAGTCACAGGTCTTCAATTACACAATAGTCCAACTGTCTGGAAACTTTTCTGCATTGGAGGGTTAAGGCAGAAGCCTTTCTTCAGGCTAGACTGCAGTATCTGGAATTCTACTGAAGATTTTTGTTTACCACAGATGTTTGCCGTGTTTTGCCAGAGGCTTGAACATTTTACGGCTTTTCCTAAACAGCAATTGTTAGTACAAAAAGCAGGTACAGAAAAGCTGACATTTCTTCTGCCCTTTTCCAACAAATTGGAGTAAAGAACATTATTTGTCAGCTATAATGTGAATTTCTCATTTCCCCTTTACTGAATTTCAGAAGCAGAGTACTGTTGAAACTGAAAGGGTCTCTAGGTAAAGTATCTTTTGAGAAAATCATCGCACTCTAAATACGTATTTGGAATAATACTAGAGGGTTTTCAGCTGTCATTTCGGCAATTTCTCACCAAGCATAGATGATGGTTTATTTCCTTGCAATATGTTAAACGGTCTGTATTAAACAAGAGAAAAGCAGCAGGGAAAGTAATACACATTACACAAGATAGTGCTTTCTCAATCTCTGAAGCTGGTGTGATCAGATTTAAAGTTTGGTTCTTTTTTTTCCCCTCTGTCCTATTTTACTTTTCTGTTGTCAGCAAATTTGAAGTCTTCTTCAAATTAAATAATCTGTGTCCTTTTGACCTAACTGACCTCTGTATTGTAAGAAAGTATTATCTGCCGAGTACTACTGATTCAGTTTTAAGCTCATCTGCAAGCTGTAGAGAGGCAAGCATTTACCTAGCTAATAGGAAGCTTTCACATGGCTTCATTTTTGTCTTTCTCACTCTGTGGAAGAGGAAATCTCCAGCTGGGACCAGCACAAATGCTAATATCTGATGCTATGGAGCATACCCACTGGAAATTCCAGAAAAATCAGCTCTCAAGCTAAAAGATTCTGTATCCACATTAAGGATAAATGACAGAAATGTTTGGACATCTCCTAGGGCTCCTGTAACAGCTTCCTGGCATTGTAAAAAGCATTATAATCATAAGGGATAAGATTATGATTGACAGGAAAATTTTATGCACAAATAATGTAGAACTTGGAAAAGTGGAAATTCATCTTAAACAGCCTCAGCCATAGCTGTGTGCTCTCCTTAAACACCTCTGTCAAGTGACTCATCCCATTCTGAGACAGTCTAAGATGAGCCAGAACAAGCCACCCTCTAGGGCTGCTTGTCTCCGCACTAGAGAGCGAGCACTAGAGAGACTAGCAGAAATAAGGTGTAAAACTCTTGCTAAGGTTAACCGAGTTGATTCCACCCTCAGGACGTAGCTATGGGAGAAATGCAGCACATGGGAAAAAAAATTCATTATGCCGGGGTCCGGCTTTTTTTAACATCCTTACTTTTTCTGTTCACTAGTACTAGTGGACCCAAGAAACAGGACTTTGAATTAGTCTTGAGCTTCCTATTATTATATTTGGACTACTTTAAGTACCACTTCAATAGCAGCCTCTATTACTTAAGTGTTGTACATTCAAACCATACAGGAGACTGTGTATTTAAAGAGATTTCTTTTTAGGAAAAAGTGTATGAGAATGCTACATTAAAAACCAAATCTCTCCTTAAATACCTAAAGACCTCAAAATCTTCATGATGGGACAGTGCCAGCAAAAATAAATTGTAAGGAACTTATCACTGTATTGATAGATAATGCAGGAAAATTACTGCACCTGTTCCTAGAGTAGTCTTAAAGAATCTTCATGTCTGCAAGAAAAACTACTAAAAATCAGCAGTGCTGGAGCTAGTGAAATAATTTCCAAACAGTTCCAGTAAATAACAGGATTAATGCAAAGACAGAGTCATTGCATTGTGTCATTTGAAAAAGTTCCTTGCTTCCACTCCTCTACTTTCATGTTTCTGTGATCACGTATTTCTGTTGTTTACCTATAGGAATGTGGTGTTACTAAGTCTAAAACCAGGAGCTTCTACTGCTGGAGCTAAAGAAAGAGGTTGATTGATTGACTTGCAGGGGTTAAGCCAGGCTAGATTTTAGGGAGGGACAAAATGACCTGTGTCATAACTGGCAGTACAGTTCTGACACAGTGCATGTTAACTAGTAAACAAATGTGTGACAAACAGATCATTTGCCCTTAAATTGCCAGAGGTATTCCTGATTTTAAACTGTATCTTTGTAGCTCCCATTCATGGTCATAATCAGTCTACCTTTAGTAGGAGACCGGGAGGACAATTTCATATTTGGGTTTCCCAGAGTCAGCAGAGTCACTGGGGTACAGCTTTCCTGCTGTGGAAGAGGACAGGTCACCGTGGGCTCTCCAAGAGAGCACCACCACAGCCCAACATTTGAAATTTGAATTTGCCCGACAGGTCTGACTTTCATTTATGGCGACACTCTGTCTTGTCATACCAGAGGACAAACCAGTTTTGAATGAGAATGGATCTTTGTATTCTGGCCATACTACAGAACCCCTCTGCTTGACCAGGGAGGACTGCCATGAGACAGGGAGAAAATCAGAAATGATCTTTCAAGTGGCATTTTCTTTGTGGTTGCTAGGAGAGTGACAAAAAGAAATAGGATCTTTTGACTCTTCCCTTTAGTTTGCTAGTAAGTTGGCAGCTGGAAATTGTAAAGCTTAGGGCATATATTTTTCTATAGTTATTTACGTGGGAGCAAATAAATATTTTCCAAGTTAATATTGCTTATGTATTCATAGTAATATAAATTAATAGCAACTGTATTTACCTCAAAATCAAAGGCTTGTTCTCATCGGTCTGGGGGATGGAGTTCAAAAGACTTTGCACTGCTTATCCCTGACTTCTTGGTTTAGAATAGGCAAAGGAAAGCAAGAAAGAAGGAAAGATATTCCTAAAGGGAAGTCCTTGTAGTATTTTAAGATTCTGTTGGAGTGCTGAGGTCCAGAATTTCTTGGTCCAGTGACATTTGTATTTCTAACCACACACCTAGAAATACATTGCTTTGCAACCATATAGCTCTGACAGTATGTACTAAGTAGCTTGTATACTTAAAGAGACAAAGTAGTTTTAGATGACACGTCTCTCGTGGGTTGCCACTTATATGGGAACAAGGTGCCTACATGTCCTTCTGTGTATTCTGAAATCTCTTGTAAGCTCCAGAAGCTGGGGAGATGACCAACAAGGGGAAAAAGTTAATGCTAACAGAAATCAGATAATAACCACTCTCCCCCTTCTGTTACGTAATGTAACATCATGAGGTGATGAGTGAAAAGAGACAGTATTAGCGCCAAGGAAAGTATGAATTAGCATTGTATGCGTGTTTTGCTGGTTGAGGGTATTAATTAAGCTCAGACACCAGAGTGGAAGGAATAGGCTTATTTTACTGTTAATAACCCAATAATATAGGAAATAAGCAATAAGAGAAATATAATATGGAAAATAAGCGATAAGAGAAATACAAGGTAATGCATCTAATCATTACTACATAGGAAAGACCATAGTGATTGAGAGATATATCACCCATTGCCCTAATACTTTACCATCATCCAGATCCGCAGTCGCTGGGGAGCCCTGGTTGCAGCGAGGATTTGGAGAGCCTGTCCTGGCAACTGGGGAGTCCTATGCAGTGCGTCCACTCGTAGGTGAGGCATCCAAAGTTGCTGCAAGAGGGTCCAGCTTTTATACAGTTGAATAAGCATATTTCGAAACTTCAGGTGCGGAACATCTGGTGTTACTCTCCCTACTGGATTCCACCCAAAACCTGGCCAGGGCCTAAGGAGGAATCCAGGGGAGTTTCCCTATGTATTCGGATCCTGCTGAATGTCTGGTTTCACGTGCCTCTAAATAAAGACTATTCTGCTGGTCAGCGTTACACAGTAAGCGTTATAACAAAGCTTTATAGATTAGCATCAAAATACACATGTATATTCATACTAAAGTAGATCAGTAGTACACTATATAGGGGATTAATACTATGCATTTTGGATATATTGTTGGGTTGTGAGATTCATCTAGAGGACAACTTTAATTTAGGGCCTACAGTTCAGGCCCCAGCACTTCAATGAGGCAGGAGATTGACACTTTAAATTCAGGATACAACTTAACACTGACTGATTTGTTTACCAAAAGATAGATACTACTCAGTTGATTTAAATTAATTTCAATCTTCTTCCTTCACAGTCATTGCCAAGAAAACCTTTTTAACAACCTGTCCCCACCTGAGGAACTTTCTGCCCCAGTTCATACGGAGTGCTTGGCTCTTGGTCTCCTCGCAGAAAAAAAAACGGCTACTAGGTGACAAGGTCTAACAGAAGAACACCACCCAGACATGTGAAACCAGGTACATTTAAAACTTCTTTTCTATAACTCTTCTTTTACAGCCACCTGCGCTATGTTATATATGAAAGTCCCAAGCCTTGATTTACATAGGCGTGGGATCTTTGTATTGCTCTGTCCCACAGCTGATGGAGGTGGCACATGCTCATTTTTGAGAATTAACTTAAGTGACTAAAACTTACAGACATTTGATAACCTGGTATCGAGTAAGATTTCCCCAAAATACCATTTAAGTACTTAAAAAAATTGGCCTTGAAATATGGTGTAGATTATCAGTGCTGACAGCCTAATATGAAGTCTAGTTATTATAGCTGTACAACAAAAATAGTGAGGGACTTAAAAGGGCAGGTGATGAGTTAAATATTATATTAATGAGCAAAATGTATGTAGTCCACCAAAGGCATAAGCTATCAGACACCGATAGAATAGCATGCAGAAAATAACCACAGATAAATAATCTGTACTGAACAGAGGTGCTAATGGCTGAAGTGTGTGTATTCAACACAAAGTAATTCAAAAGTGTAGAATAGAAGATGATAGCTAGAGGAACATGTACAATGCGTAAGTTACTAGTTAAGAAGATAAAAGGAGCTTGAATTTGTAGCCTTTGAATTCAAGAGATTGAAAAGCTGGATCTGATTGCATGGGGCTTAGTCACAAACCCAGAGTGCACCGTACTGCCCCGAATGAAACGCGAGAAATCCTGTACTGAGTAAACCCACATACCTGGGCACTGCAAAGAACCTGGAACCTAGAAGTGGTGGGATGCGGAGCTGTTGCAGTGACTGAGGAGCCTCCACAGTGCCAGCAGCAGACTGTGGTCCTTGGAGAGCAGTAGCAGCCAGGGACAGAGCAGCTTGTGGCCAGTGGCAGAGTCAAGCTCTGGAAGGAGCAACGGACATGAAACAGCACACTGTTAACGTTGAAAAAACACTGCTGCGCATGCATGAGTTTTCCATTTTTGTACTACCTTGTTTAGTGCAAATTCTTCTTACATAGAAGATGGATGGAAAGCACCTAGCATTTAACCAAGTATTAGAAAAACATAGTAAAGGGGAGAACAGTACAGTGACACAGGGGACAGATGAGCAGAGGAAGAGAATGAGACATAGCAAGGAACTGACTAAAGCAAGCAGTAACATACCATTCATCTAACAGCAGTAATGAGAGGTACCAGTCCTTTATCTCTAGGACCAGAAATAAATCTACTTACAGCATTACTCAGTAATGCTTGAAATCAGTAATACATAACAGACTAATGGATCTGAAAAGTCATTAGTAGTGTGTAGGAAGCTTACTTCCTAAAAGTAATCTGCATGAACATTAACATTAGAGCTAGTCAGAGAACAAATAATCTTGCCTGTGCAAGAAACGATATTGTATCTTCAAGTGATATGAAAAGCATAAATTCTGATTTTTCACGTGAAAAGAAATGTTACACTAAGTCTCTTGATAGGTCCCTTTATTTATTTTTTTATTTTTGCATGAAGCTTCTAGATTAAAAATATGTTTATTTCAAAAATGTTGCGAAAAAATGCAGATATTCAGGGTTTTTTTCAGGATTACATCAGTAAAATTACTAGAGAAATATGTAGTCGAACTGTCTTTTGCTAAGGGACAACTGTTTAGAATTTTTTTTAATTAAGTTCTGACTAGCACCAGAAGTTAATGACAGCGTGTAACCGTGTGAAACTACGGTTCGTAGAAGATCCCGATGTATAACCACGGAACTGCAGAGTTACTCAATTACTACTAAGTTTCATTATATAGAAAGCAAAGGAATCACAAGATATATTGGAACTAAAGCTTACAACCACGATGTTAGTTTCTTATACGTACCAACCCTGGGGAAGATGGTAGGGCACCGAGCAGGAGAAGGAATAGGATCACGCTGTTCGGGCGGCAGGGCGGTAGGCTCCTACACTTGCGGGGCGTCCCCCTGGTAGCTTCGTGCACGGAGTCCTTCTCTTTGCGCTCCCCCTTCGCCCAACAGCACCACCCTTACACGCGTCTCATAGAGCCGTGGAAAGATACCAGGCTCGGCTGCTCATCGCGTGGCCAGCGCATGAACAGCAGAGGCTTTACCACCTGATTGACGCAAGCTAACAGCATGTACCACATCCACGTTCTGCGAGCAGATGTTTTCAAGGTTTCAGGACCTTGCTTGTTACTCTTCCTCCCACACAGATACATTCAAGGTTTCAGGATCCTGCTTGTTACTTTTCCTGCCTCAAAAGTCCCGTTCTCATAGAACGGTCTCATACGCTCTGTTGCGGGCCAAACAACGGACCATTTTCTATTGTCTCTAAGACACAGTGACTATGCCATCTTGCTACCCTTTCCCTTTAGCTAGATAAAAAGCCAAGTAATTTTATCTATTGTATCTAGACAATAAAAGGCTCTCCATTACAGGAATGTTTTGTTGCAGATTTTTTCCTTATTCTTTCAACAGAAGGAAAAAATCTACAAGGGCTTTGATAAGACTAAGTTGTCAAATCAAACGTATTTTTATAAGAAGTATCTACTGACAAATATGTTGATCTTGCTAATGGTTCTGACATAACGTTTATGTGAGAGGATTACAAATTTGTAAAGCAAGTCTGTCAGCAATCATCTGTTCAAAGAAGGGACTCCTCTGGAAGAGCAGCTGTACTTAGACAAGAATGGCCTTTGAATGTCCAAGGCAGATGAAAAAGGTCCCTTCCAGGCTCTGCTTACCAAAAGACAGCTATCCCTATTAACGAGTAGCACAGAAATAAAATGGGAGGAGGTATCTTTCTCATTCCCACCATGCATGAAGGGGGGAAAACTTCTAAGATAGTTTTCTGGAGAAAAAAAAAATTCTGAAAATCTGCATGAAATATTTTTAAAAGCGACCAGCAGACATTGGAGACCTCCAAAAGATAACACAAATGCTGATCATATTACTTTCGTCCTCACTCTAAACGAGATTTAGTAACTTGAGGCCCCGCTACTAGTTTGCTTTCCTTTGTTTTATCCCTTCGGTCCCTTTCTTTTCTTTCTGTTTGTGCCTAGAGGTTGACATTTCCTTGAAAGGAAGGTTAAAAACTGTGAGCTGTAACTGGAAATAACAAATGAAGTTAAATTCGCTTCTAAAGCAAATTCTATTAATAAAACTGGTTTCTGAAAACTGGGCAAGTTTACAGAAGTGTTGTTAGATAAAAAGGTGTAAAATAAGATTGCAGAAGGTCTGTAAGAACCAGTGTGATAACTTAATATAACTGGTATCACTTAACTTCTATCAAACCTGATAAGAAATGAAGCTTATGGTAACTAAAACTAAAGCACATGCCAAGTCATGTTGATTTTAATGGTGTTTATGTGTGTGGTAGATTAAGGCATGGTTAGCTTTAACAACCTCTTTGTTGGTTAGGAAAGTAAATACTGATATGCCCTTTTCACTGACTAACACAGATCCTTGCTAAACAAGTGAATAATTTACAGCACTCAGACCCTAGAGGTCTGGCTATAGTCCACTGAACTGGCCTACAGCATACTCTGGTGAAAGCAAAAATTGTCAAGTGAGTTCTCAGCCATAAGAGCTCCAGCCACCCCTGAACACGAGTTCAATCCCATAATGGCAGGCATTGGAGGAGGGTTGCGTTCTTTCAGGAGTTAGTATATGAAGAGAAGAATCCCTTTATATAGTGTTGTACATGCCAATCTACCAGTTCAGAAGATGTCATCCTAAAGGTTGGAGACCTGCTGAAAAGAAATTGAGTATAACTGAAGAAGTTAACAGCAGGATGGCCTCAAAAAAGTTACTCAGAATTATTTAAGTAGCATTCTGCGAAAGCTTGAGAGTTCAAGCAACAGTTCATTTACCCAACTGAGGCTGTTCTTGTTGTGCTATAAATATTGCCTTATGATGATTACCTTTCTCACCTTACTCAGTTCTTTCTCACCCCCACCCAACTTACTGTTCTTCCATTTTCTTCCCACCCTTCATTTCTTTCTTCCTTTTTCCCAAGTGGTATCTCTCATTCATTCCTTTCTCTTACTTACCCTTTCTTCATTTCAATATCTTTCAGTCTCCATGGAAGAATAAATATTTAGTTTTGTAGGAAACTGGAAAAGCACAAAAGCAAGCTATTTTTCTTAGCGGGGAAGCGGTGGACCATATCTGCAGCAAACTGATCTCTGGGAGTCCAGCAGTCATTGCTTGGAACAATTCAGAGTTTCATGTCTGCCAGTCCTGCTCTCATTTTGTGTTCAAAAGTTCTTTGCACACCTAGTAAGCTAGCAAGTACACAAACTTTGTAACGAGACCTTTAAAAAGCGTTCACTGTAATATTTGGCACAGACTTAGGGACTTTTTTTTAGGTAATGAAGGAAGCCTCCATAGTAGACGACAACATTACTTAGTGATAAGATGAAAACAAGGAAACATCGTTTTTCCCCCACAGAGGGGAAAGGCATATTACTGCATGTTGCTGTATATAATGCACTAGTTCAATTAATCACTTGGACAAGCCTACGCTTACTTTGAAAAAACAACCAGCAGTTTAAAAAAGGTCCACGCCCAGTGCTAGAAGAGTATAACTATATAGAAGCTATTTCATAGATACAGCTGTTTTGTTAAATAGATCTTGACCTGGTTATTTGTAAATTAGTTCTAAAATAGCATCATTCTGGGTTTAGAAGCTAGATAAGGAGAATGGAGGTATTTTCTTCTAACAAATAGCATTAAATTAAGGGGAGCTTTGATGGTACTTAGTGAACTACTACAGAATCTGTTTCACAGTCTATTGAACACTAAACAATGCAACTGGGTTTTGTTCCTTCATTTGATTACATTGTTCAAGAAAATGCAATCACAGCAAGATTAACTACCTTCTGAGATAAAACACAGGGCTCAGCCAGAGGCAGCTGTTAGAGTTTCATATCCACTTCACAATCAGTTAACTGTTTTCATGTAAGTAATGTCTTACAAGGAAGGGGTGGGGGGTAGCTTGTTGTGCATGAAATAAGAGGGCAAATTTTTATTTCTTTGAATACAGTTATTTGAATAGCTATTCATTTTTAATTTGAAAGCATTGACAAGGCACATTACCTTTACTTAAAACCTGTTTTATCACATGACAAGACTACAGTGCTTTGTCTTCTCTTCTGCAGCAGGATATGCAGTGTACATTTGTTACATTATAGAAAATATCTTTAAGTTAAATGATAGCTCCACCTAAGAAAGCCTTTCATGATACAGTACAGCAAAATATTTTAGCAAGAAGCCCAAGTCTTTAGAAAGACTTCTTGCTCACTTGTTCTTTTGTTCTGGATCTCATCCTTTCTCATTTCTTTGTTATCATCTGTGATGAAAGACATACAAGAACCTTCTGTACCTATAGAAAAGTATTGTTTTCCTATTGGACCTGCCCTTTCCCTTAATGGAACCTGTGTATGTCCATGTTTCTCAAACTTCTCTCCCTCAGTTCTACTTTGAAAGCAATGTTTGATATAATCTCAGTTGTATACCTCGTTATTCCCCCATCACTTGGTCTGAGCAATTCTCAGTGCTTGAAAAACAAGTTATACCATGACTTACCTACCATTCATTAATATGATTATATTACCTGTTAGATTCTGATTAATCACTAAGTAGATCTCTAGGAAATTTAATTTTAGGAGAAGGACCTACTGTTTCTGTTACGTCTTCAAGCCACCTGCAGGTAGAAATGGTTCAGCTATTATGAAGCAGTATCATATGATCACGTATGTTTTTCCTAGCCAGCTTATCAGTTTGATTATACCAAGAGGAAGAAATAGCAGCAAAATAATTTCTTAATTGTTGGAGAAAAGGTTGAATATTCTGATAGTACTGGAGAGCTGGGACATAAAAAAAAATATCCGAAACATAAACCACCAGTGAGGAACACCATCTCGTAATCACTTACCCTTTAAGGATGTTCCTCAGTTGGGAGTTGCAGCAAGATTCATGACACCTTTATGGACAGTCTGGTTCAGCAGATAAAGTTTGAGAACCATTGCTGTCATCCACAGTACGCATCAACAATTGTTTCTATTCCTTCTCATAACATACTACAGTATTGTCCCATTTAAACTATAAATTTTGATTAGCAAAGAGAGTGCCAGTTACTCTGTCAAGGATCCTGGGGCACTGTCACAAGACTAGAGCTATAACAAGAGAGACCAATTCGTGAAAAATTAAGTTTGAACATGCATAACCTTTCCTAAACAGGGCTTTATTGCAAGGGCTCTGACTTTAGCTCAAACAGTAGATGTAATTCTCAGTTGCATTTGCCAGAAGCAGTTTTTAGCACAGGATAACATACATGGGTGGTTCCTGCTCCATATTTGTCACTTAAGATTACAAGTTGAGAAGACTTGTACATACTTAGTGAGCCCCATTACCTTCATCTGAACCCTGAAATTCAGGGCCAGTGACCAACTTAGGGAGAGCTTGCTTCTTCCAGTCTTTGAGAGCCTAAGGATCACAGAGGATGCTGAGGATATTACTGTGGTGGATGTAACAGGATAGATAAAATTGTTTGTTTACTTATCACTTAATAGCAGATACCCTTGCTTTAAGTTATTAAAGAATATTTTATATGTAGGAAAAGGATTAACACCAATTTGAATTTCGTGTAAGACTCAAGTGCAGTTTATACAACAGTGATTTCTAGTGTGAATAAGAGCTTCACAGATACAAAGAGAGGAATGCTTTGCTAAAGTATTAACAGAATTGCGTATAGAATCATAGAATGGTTTGGGCTGAAAGGGACCTTCAAGATCGTATCGTTCCAACCCCCCTGGCCATGGGCAGGGACACCTTCCACTAGATCAGCTCGCTCAAAGCCCCGTCCAGCCTGGCCTCGGACACTGCCAGGGATGGAGGGGGCACCCACAGCCTCTCTGGGCAACCTGTCCCAGTGCCTCACCGCCCTCACAGGGAAGAACTTCTGCCTTACATCTAATCTAAATCTGCCCTCTGTCAGTTTAAAGCCATTACCACTTGTCCTATCACTACATGCCCTTGTAAAAAGTCCCTCTCTGTCTTTCTTGTAGGCCCCTTTAGGTACTGGAAGGCCACTATAAGGTCTCCCCGGAGCCTTCTCTTCTCCAGGCTGAACAGCCCCAACTCCCTCAGCCTGTCTTCACAGCAGAGGTGCTCCAGCCCCCGGATCATCTTCGTTGCCCTGCTCTGGACTCGCTCCAACAGGTCCATGTCCTCCTTATGCTGGGGGCCCCAGAGCTGGAGGCAATACTCCGGGTGGGGTCTCACCAGAGCAGAGTAGAGGGGGAGAATCACCTCCCTTGACCTGCTGGTCACGCTGCTTTTGGCGCAGCCCAGGATACAGTTGGCTTTCTGGGCTGCAAATGCACGTTGCTGGGTCATGTTGAGCTTGTTGTCAACCAACACCCACCCCCGCCCCCACCCCAGTCTTTCTCCTCAGGGCTACTCTCAATCCGTTCTCTGCCCAGCCTGTAGATGTGCTTGGGATTGCCCCGACCCAGGCGCAGGACCTTGCGCTTGGCCTTGTTGCACTTTAAGAGGTTCACAGAGGCCCACCTCTCAAGCCTGTCAAGTGCCTCTGGATGGCATCTCTTCCCTCCAGCGTGTCTGGAGGCTTTAAATGAAAATTGAGTTATTAACAAAACTGGCTGCAATAGTCTGAATTAACCTTCGAGAGGCCACTAGAAAAATACTGGAAGTGGTAAGCAATCTCACAGGGTCAAGCTCTTTTCAGACAGAACACTTTTAGGCATGAATCACCAGTGGAAGCATTACTGAATTAAGCCCATTCATAGAAGTCTTATCAAATTAGTGCCATTCATTTACAAACATAAGAGAACAGGAGAAGTACTTAAAATATGATTTTCAACAAGCAAAACTGATGCAAAAAGCTTTGTGCCAAGAAACAGCAAGGGCCAGCAGCTCCCCAAGGGACTAGAAGCCAGACACACAGCAGCACAGTCAAAAGACCAGGGACCTCCAGCAGGGAGGGCCAGCCCTGCTATACCTGAAAAAAGCAAGCAGGACAGCCTGAGGGATAGCAATTCAGAGTCTGTATCCTCATGCATGCCCCTAAAGATAATGAGACAGATCTGAAGTCAAACTGAGAAACCGTATCACAATCAGATCTACTAAGGGTAATAAGGGCAAGATACCTCAGGAAGCAGGCCTAAAGTCAAGCCAAGAAGTCAGAGCCAAGACTAGAAAGACCCAGATACAGCAGAGCTGGAGCTGTAAACCAGCAACACATCTGCAGATATACCCAAGCAGGAAATGAGTATCCAGGGTTGAGCTAAATAGAGCTCCTGGGCGGAAAGGGTGGGTGAAGGCAACAGGTGAGCCTGGTTAGGGGAATTAAGGTCTGTTAGTTCACTCAAGGCTCTGACGGTTTAAAAGCACTCTTGCTTCCCCTGAGAGTAGCTGGTTGATTAATATCTGCATAGCTATTCTTTTGCCTTTCCTTGCTGGGCTTGCCAAGGTAAAAAGTTAAAAAGAAAGCATCTCTTTCAAAATTGCAATCTGATCACGTAAGCTTGAATTAATCCTCAGACATTTCTCATGTTGCATTTAAGTTCACCATGGTTTCTCTTCAAGTTCCTGAAGTGAATGATATTTAAGTGATTTTCAGCTTCTCTTTTACTGTCTATAGGTTGGACTTTAACAAGCTGTCAGATCAAACAGACATGAGCTGTTCATGTTTCCACTCATTTTATCAACAGAGCACCAGTACTCTGCATTAGGGAAAGAACAGAGGGCATGTCAACACCATACAATGAGCACCATGCAGAGACACTAGTTGGGATTGTGGAAGCAGAATGGAGACATAGGTACACTTCTTCCTAGCTAATTACTCCTGCTGAGCATTGCTTTTCGGTAATGTTAACTATTCTAATCATAGTGCCGTGCTAACTTTGTTCTGTAACTTCTTTTGCTACTACTAGCTTCTCTGCACAGCACAATAGCACATGGTATAGGCACACTAAAAATAAAAAAAGAAGATGGGGATAATAGTCAAGAATCTGTACCACCTTGCGCTCTTGGATGTCCCTGTGTTGAATACATAAAAATCCTCGATATGGAGAAGGTATATTTGTAGCAAGTTCTGCAAGGCACTTTGGGATATTCTTTAAAATAGCAGTTGGAGGGAAAGAGAACTGGCCACATAGATTCAAGGCACATACTATGGGGTTCCTGCCGTTTTCCAAACAGTAAACTCAATGGCTGTGAGTGAGCACGGGCAGGGAAAAAATGTTTTGAGCTGTCACAAGGCTGTGAGGAATGTGATCACATGCTGTGCAGGCACAAGTCATGTGCAGAGCTGGCTGTGCCAATAATCACTTGAAAATTAAATCTTAAGAGCAGTGGGGCCTGTGTAGTCCTCTGATAGCTGCTTGAGACAGTACAGTTCCTCTAAAATATCCTTGGTTTGTGCAAATACAGTATTTGTGTAGCTGTGGATTCTCTGCAGAATTGTGTTGCTTTTTTTTTTTTCCCCCCCTTAAGATAAAGGAATTCAATGTGTCAGGGCCCTGAGTGACTATGTCTTAATGACCCTAATCAACCTCATCTGGGACCCCCACCCACACCCTCTGCTCATGGGCCCAGGAGCTCTACTTAAACTCAGGCCCAAGCATTTAGTACATAAATTCTACTGTAGAAGTGCTGGCTTTTAGCTTAGTGATAGTCTTATCTGGCTATTGACTGCGGTCCTGACCTACATGCTGTCTTTTTAGCTTCATTTCAGGTTTGTCTTGTCTCTGTGGGGTCTGCTGAGTGCTGAATGAGCTGTGTCTGACCCTCGCTGTTCTTGTTAGACCAGACCTGATCTGTAGATCAGTTTTCTGGTTTGATCTTGGACCTGCAGCATTGCCCCAACTTACTGGATCACTTGGGTACTTGATCAAACCTGGCTACTCTCTCCAGATCTGCCTTGCTCAGGTACTGGGGGCACCCCCAGTCTTGTTACTGTGCCTGGCTCCTTGTCCATTAGGGAACAGCTGGTCCTTGCCGCATCCTGACAAAATGAAGCTTAGCAGCTATAGAACTGATCTGTATGGCTTTTGGGCATCTTCAGTGACTATATTTCTATTCAATGTAAACTTCCTTCTTAATGCTACTGTTAGCAATGCTTTATAGCTCATAGAAATCCCTTTGCTTGTTCTCCTCAATGGCCCTTCAGGCTTCATTTTGTCATTTGCCTTCAGTTCGTCATTTATGTAATGTATTTTCATATTGTTTCCTAGAGGCATGGTTCTTCCTTCCTGCAAAATGAGCCAATTCAGAGAACTGAAAACAAAGTGCAGCAGAAGCGAGCACAGAAAGCTGATGGAGGCTGAACATGAGAGATGATACAGCATTGTTCTGGCTTCTTTAGATAAGGCTATTAAATTACTTCTAGTCTTTTTCCTTGCTGTGCAGGAGTCAGAGGGTGGCTTTGCTGCTTTTACTGCTTCTGAAAGTGATTATAGGGCAATTGTTTTAGTGAAGATTTCTACTTTATTTGGTGCTTAAGGTAGCCCATGTTGTCAAATCTCAGGAGTAAAATAATGACAGGATAGTCCATATGGTACTGGATTACTATGTGAGAATTTTGACTTTGTCTTATCTTAAAAATGTGAGAGGGCAAAGGTTTATGATGGAGCACCATGGGCCAAGCTGCAACTCAAATGTGACCACTGCTGTTGTAATCAGGCAGGTCCTACCACACTTTACGAGGGAGGCCTGCTAGGCCATATGCTGTTCTCATAAAGCAGGCTACTGAGGAAAGGGAAGTAATAACATTCCCTTCTCCCCAGTGCAACATTTCTCACCACAGAATGAACTCTTTTTAGTGAGAAGCTGTAAAAGACTGCAAGGGTCAGCAGGTTTGCATTCTAAGACTGTCAAAAAAGGGGGTTTCCTCCCACCCAAAACCACACAGAAGGAAGAAAAAAAAGGCAGGAAGGCAAAAGTAATGTCTTCATCTTGTAGTTCAGAAATGGGATACAAAGTAAGAGAGTTGTATACAGCCATTCAAGAAGTCCATAGCAGAAACAAAGGCTGCCAGAGTCCCAGCTTCGTCTAGAAGTCCTGTCTGTCCTTGCTTGCAT
Source organism: Sagittarius serpentarius (assembly GCA_034782735.1). Lineage (NCBI taxonomy): Eukaryota > Metazoa > Chordata > Aves > Accipitriformes > Sagittariidae > Sagittarius > Sagittarius serpentarius. The sequence goes on along the minus strand of JAVKLA010000093.1, from coordinate 11,533,992 downwards.
GGAAGGATGTGTTCTTCTAGAAAGAAAAAAAGGAATTGTTTCTGCCTCATGGCTATTACCAGAGGGGATGTTGGCTGTTCAGTAGTAGAGTCTGTGTTTGTGGGTGGGAATTTGCTGAGGAGACAAAAAAACTGAAGGCAGAATTATAGCTGCTGGTTGCAACTGTCTGGTGGCCTGAGAGTGGTCTGATGTGGCAGCAGGTACAGCCTGGTCAGATGGGGACTATGGCAGCAGAGGCTACCTCAGCAGCATAATTATACAGAATAGACCAGATGCTGTTTACAGCATGTGGAAGTTATTTATTAACATTCAGAGATATTAATGATAATAATCTTAGGTGTTGTTATAGGAAATATTTAAAGTGATTTAGTCAACCCTGTTTGACTCTACCAGACACCCTAGAAAGGGCAAGAAAGGAAAATTATGCCCTCTTCTTACCTTCTGGAGATACAAGAATCTCTTTTCAGTGTAGGACTTCTATCAAGTAAGTTTCTTTTGCATCAGTTTAGAGGAGGATCCTGCCATTAGGCAGGAAAATTACCATTTTTTCCCCCCTCAGTTCTGCAGTTCTCACAGCCTTAGCATTATTCCGCTTTCTTCTTAGAGGCTGTCTGCATTTGGTTGTCAAATCACTTTTGCCCCACAAGGAACTGCTTTTTTTCCACAATGTTCTGTATACTATTTACATGGTAAGTAATTTGTCATGGAACCACGGTCATAGGAATTAATGTTCAACCTAAATTACCAGTCTTTCCAGTACGTCAGGCTGTTGTATCTCAAAGGATACTGCTTTGCATTTAGCCTTCATGCTGTTCTCTAGTTTCCTTAGAGCTGCTCTCCAACGCTTGCAACCTTTTAAAGGCAAGGGCGTCTGGGGCACCGGTGGCCCTGGGTGCTTCCCTTAGGGAGGCAGTGCCACAGTCTGTAAATGATCTGTTCGCCTGCTCTCAGAAAGCTTTCAAGTCTTCTGCTTTGTGGGAAACACTTTTCTGGTCCCTTCCCCTACCACAATGCCTGCAGTCCTTGGCAGAGCAGGGCCCTGCCTTCTCTTCTGATACTTTCAGGCTCCAATGCCCTGTGCGTGGGGTCTAAAAGGTAAAGAGAGGCTGTGCAAACCCAAAATGGTGCACGGACATGACACAGCCTTGTGAAGCTTTATGTGGAAATACTAGTTGAGGCAGGAGGCACTGTAGTTAGACAACTTTCAGGCCTCGCATTAACATGCTTCATTGCACCAAATTAATGTATGTAGCTCTGTCATAACAGTATCAGAAGGAACAGTCCTGCACGTACAGAGGAAAAGATTATAGACAGAAGAGGTGCAACTTTTTTATTTTGTAGAACTTTAGGTTACAGGTTGCCATGTTGAGCTTTTTTCCCACGGAAGGCTGACAAGAGTATGAAAGAAAAATAATAAAATACCTGTTAAGGAATAACACGATGGGTAGTAACTTTGGCTAGTAGCTTTTATTTAAAGGGTGTAGGAAAACCTAAGCTAAAAACATGTTATTTTGTCTTCATAGCTATTTTAATCTGAATTAAGAACATTTCTTTTTTTTTCTTCTAGTGTCGAAAAACCTTTAGATTCATGTTTATCTTAAATGTTCCTTAATTACTGACGTAGTCAAGTAGATATTTAATATACATAGGCTTTCATATAAGGGCAGACACTTGCAAACAGTGGAAGTGGTAATATTCTGGCATGTCAGTGCCTATTTACAGAGTAATTCTTAGGTACGCTTGTCTAACAAACAGAGCCATTCAAAACTACTGAATAGAAGTAATTCCCACTGATATTTGGAGCTGTTATGGTTTTATGTCAGGACCTACATGGACATTTTCCAAGCCACAAATTATGTAACTGAAGAGGTAGGGAGCAAGTAGTGGATTTAGATGTTCAAAGTTATCATGGCACAGTACACTGTTTATAGGGACGTGACTATAAATGCAATTTTGTAGAAGAGGATTAACTGTGCTCCCTTTTGAAACATAATTACTTTAGTTAACTCCTCTCCTGAAAGAGAAATCAAGTGTTTGTGGGAGTCTTTTGGAGGTGAAAAAAGAAAGTTTTTTATTAACTTAAAAACCTACTGTTATAAAATGTATATATTTTTTGAAGTATAAAGTAATGTTTAACTAAGTTGCAGTCATTTGGTGATGAATGCCTTTCCTGAGGACTGTTGGTGGGAAGGTGTAAGCCTGATTTGAATTATTGGCTTGTATGAAGCCAAGCAATGTGGTGGTGGTGTGGTGTGTGGCAGTGTGCACTGGCTTAGTCTTTTGTTGTTGGGGATTTGCCTGTAAGGAGGGAAGGAAACTTAGTCTAGTTCAGTTATTCACTCGGTTGTGCGTGCTTCTCTTTAAAAGAACTGAACACCATTGCCTTAGAAAAACCTCTACTGTTTCTACCGCTTTAGCCAAAGAGCGAAGTTGTATCTAGCTGGATGGAAGCTAAATACTGTGATGGAGAAATACAATAGTTGTGTTATTGTGCCATCCTCTCTAGGTCTGTCCTTTCTCCACTTAAACGTCAGAGAAGCCAAGGTAGAAAATACAGGAGAAGTAGGAAAGGAAGAGAAGGAATGTGGTAAGGAGAGATGGATGTGGATGTGAAATGCCAGAGGAACAGTGAGCAGATGGAACAGACTGAATGAGGGATGAGGATGGGAAAGACTGCACACTTCCTTTTTGCCTGAGAGTAATGGAGAAGTGTCTAGTGCGCTAATTTTCACTCCGTGTCTCCATGATGATTACAGCTATGACTGTGCAGAAGGACTGACATTCTGCAAGATGCTGTATGACCTGTCTTCTGTAGCTGCTACTTGGGGAAGATAAATACGCTTGGCTGATCCGGGAGCCTGTAGACCGTGTCTGTAGTTGCTGTATTTGATAATCGTTTGATGCTTTTGAACCTGTGCAACTGCAGATGGACTTTGCCATGCAGCCTGAGGAATGTCTGTGCCAGCTGTACTCAGAAGCCTCAAGTGAGACCACCTAATGTCTCTGGCTATGCTACTCCAGCACAAGTCCCCAGAGCCCCTGCTTGCTAGGTTCAAATTACATCTTTTGTAGCAAGTGACTGGCTATTAGGCAGCCAGATCTGACATACGGAAAAGCAGGTCTCTTTTTGTTAAAAAACAACATGGCAGAATTTCCTTAAGTAGGCAAAATCAGGAGTATGCCTCACACGGTTCTTTGCAGGACTACGTCACCTTTATGATCAAATCTTCAGAGTTTTGAAAAGATAAACTGTTGCACGTTAAAAGGTGAGCATAGGTGACTAATCATCGCGTGTTGCTCTGGACGTGCTGCTTTTACAGGTTTCTCTGTCTCTGGTAGTCCTTTTGCTCTGTGTGAGAGCTGCAAGTTAACTGAATGTCATGTTGAATTGTATTGTGTTGTGGGGTGCTGGCAAACTCTACAGTGGAGTGGGACCAATGGTGCCAGTACAGCAGTTCCCAGTGATGTTCTATTTGCATTCCTTGTAAAGTGCTACTGCTGCCTCTGCAGGATTCAACGTCCTTTCTATTTTTATATCATTTTCTGAGTCTGTAGTTAATATTAACTGACAGGGCCAGCTGAGAATCTTGGGATTTCCTATTACAGATAATTAAGGAAAATACTAATTCATGTACAGACAGATGCCTTGTGGTAAATTGCACTGCATGAATATCACTGCCTTCACTGCTAATTCTGTTTCCTACTGATTACTGAATCTGTCTTCTAGTATAAGGTGCTAGAGGCACGCAGCAGGTTTTCCAGCAAGTAGTCACGTAAAGACAGCTGCAGAGAAGCTCTTATTCTTACTTTTTTTTCTGAAGCATTGCTTTTACAGGCCAGTTGTCCTAAATTGTTCTCTTCCTAGAATATATGAGCGCTTGCATTTTATGCTTTCTTAATGGAGCTTGGAGAAGGACCTGGGAGGGGGACCTGCATTCATCAAGGACTTTTCCAGTTCATCTTCGTTATTACCACATTAGTGTATGGTTCCGCATCAGGCTAGAATCGAGCTTCCTGTTTTGTTCACAGAGATATTGCCATCAGGGAGCAGCAAGAGCGGGCTCCTCTGCAAGGCAGGCAATCCAGGAGCTGAGGATGACAGCAAGGCAGGCGGAGGAGGTGGCCTCCCCAGTCCCACAAGACTTGTGCAGTAAGAGCAAAGAAGGGCCAGTGGCAGCAACGAGGGGCAGCCACAATCATCACTAGGCAAGTCTATAGCGATGAGGCATGCCCAAGGTCTCACGAGAAACCGGAGTCAGGGTCCAGATCAGCAAGGCACATCACACATAGTGAGGCTTACTTACAGCATAGCTCAGGATTAGAGGCTATGCTTCACAGCTGCTCAGCCAGACCAATGTGAGGGTCTGAACTGAAACGCAGCTTGTAGTGAAATGGAGGAAGCCCTGATGAGGCTTCTCGTGGCTCTTGCACGTGAGCCTGACCCAGTGCTGCAGCTGCACTGTGTCTGAGCTGGCCTTGAGCAGAGGGCGCTCAGAAGTAGGGGTGGCAGGTTGCAGAGCCTGTTGGTGCACTCGTGCGGCAGTTGTAAACTACTACGTGCTTGCCCTGTTCTAGAGCTGTTCTAGACAGGAGGCAGGATACTGGGTTAGTACAGCCTGACATGGGCAGCCATTGTTATGGTAACATATTAAACCTTTATGGCCTCAGAATAATCTTAATTTGAACGCAGAAGAACACGACTTCAAAATTCAACTGAATGAACTGCCCCAGGTTGAGCAGGTTTGAAGTGAAATACTTTTGTAAAATAGTATTTCCTTATTAGTTGTCAGCATAAACATATAAGCAAGTATTTGAACAAGCAGGTAGCTGTGATCAGAAGTACAAAGCTGGCCTCTTTAACATCTTGTGGAATAGATCTGTTTCGTGGGAGACTGGCTGTTTATCTTGTCAGTGAAAAGATCTGATAGTCTAATCCCCATTCTCTAGGAAGGAATGCTCTGGAGTCTTCTGACTTCAACAAGCAGAAGGGTAAATGTTGATTGTAACATGTCTGAGTACAGTGAAACGTGAGCAGAGAGGAAGGAGATCTGTGCTTGCCTTTCACCTTCTCGAGTGTCTCCTGCAGAGGGAGATGAGAGCAGCTTCACTGGAGTCACACCAGTTTGCTCTCATCTGCCCACACTGGGTACCAGCAGCAGGGACACTATGGCAGGTCTGGCTTTTACAGTCCTCTGCCTCATGAAGAGCTAGTTTGAGTGTGCAGGCTCAGGCCACAAACATCCTGCCTGCAGTACAGGTGTGGCCCCCGACTAAGTCAGTAGAGTTGCTACTTCGAGGGGGAGGAAAAAAGACTTTCCAGTTGCAAACAGATCAAACTTCATCTGGAATCAAGGAAACACACAAGTATGGCCTTCAAGCCTGCTTAACCAGAGGCAGTTCGTTCAGCTGAATTTTGAAGTCCTGTTCTTTTATGTCCAAGTTGCCGATTTGAGGGCACTTTGGATGAAACAAAGCTATTATCAGGCATGCTTAACACTAACTTCCTTGTGCTGTAGAGAAAAATACAGACTATATTCCTGGAGTTTAGCATGAAAGATGGGAAATCAGTACAAATAAACAGGACATAAGTCTAATATAGCATGAAGGTACTTGGTCGAGTTTGCTGAGTGCCCTTTAAGACAAGGATATGGCAAAGCTCAGTAACTGGATTTTGACAGACTCCATTGCAACAGCTTGCTTTTCTAGCCCTGTTGTGCCTCTGCTTTTATCTAATTTTACAAGTTCATATCTCAGCATGGTTAACCCTGATTATGGTCATTCTAATATCTATTAAGTGAACTGCTTTTTACCAAGCTTTGTTTCCAAGACCCTTAAAAAAACCTCACACACTAGGGTTTGCTGTTAACTAGTGGCAGAACAAAGGCAATCGCTGCACCTCCAAATTGCTACTAATTCTTTATCTCCTCTCTGTTGGAATACTGCAAAAACAGTGTCTAACCATGCTGCACACTTTTTTTAATTGACCTGAATAACCCAGTGAGTGCTGAGACTTCTGTTTTCTATTTGTGCACTGCATGCATCCTAACCTACAGCACTGGCGTTACAGAGAATGAGGTATCCTCTGGGCTCTAATTTACGCAGCTAATATTATAGAGAGCCTAAGTTAATGTATTTTAATGTATAGGTATTTGTGTGTGTGTATATATGATGCCATTTTCAAAAAGTATATGGATCACTTGGCACTTACTTGGGTATGTGGTTTATCGTAGAATCATAAAATAGTCCTGGTGAGAAGGGATTCCTCCTCCAACCTGCTGCTCAAAGCAGGGTCAGCTCTAAGATCAGACCAGATCACTCAGGGCTTTATCCAGTTAGGTCTTGAAAACCTTCAAGAATGGGAACTGCACAGCCTCTCTGGGCAACTTGTTCCCCTGCCTGCCTGAAAAGGTTTTTCTGTATCTGCAGCTGGAATTTCTCTTGTTATTACAACTAAATCCATATTGTAAAACAAGTAATGTTGGATTGTAGTTCAGCTGTTTAATTGGGAGTAATGTCAGATGCAGAACACAGTGCTGAGAACCTTTGAGGGCCATAGCTGAAGTGCTGCTGACAGGAACAGAGGCTGATGTCTGTAAAATCTATGCTCCAGTAGGGATACAGGGGCCCTACTCATGTGGTACTTAATTGCACACAGAGCTGAATGCCTCTTACTCAGCCAGAGTCGAGTCTGTCGGAGAAGGAGTGCCGTGACACCAAAAGTACCCCAAAGTAACGGATATGTTTGCAAAAGTTGTACTGACTGGGTCTTCCATACCTAGTTTTCCTAACAAGTTTTACACATTTTCCTCCCCTGCAATCTAGGCATGATTTGTGTCTGTGTCTGCTGCTGCTGCCCATGTCTTTGTAGAGCAGCAAAACCAGCATGAAATTGATGTGATCTTCTTTCATTGCTGCCCAAAAGGTTCTGAATAGCCGCCCTGGAACAGAGCGGGCTTGTTGACTTTATTCTGCAGCTGCATGACAAATCTGCCTCTAAGCCTGCAGCTTCAAGAAGACAGCGCAGCATCTGTTCACATAAAAGATAGCTTTTGGCTTGTCTTTTTTGAAATAATGAGAAATTTAAACTGCTGTGTTTAAATGGAAACTTAGAAACAGGTGACTTGGGCTTTCCTCATTTGCCAAGAAAAGCTTCCCACTTATCTTTGACAAAGGACTGGATGGATTATCCTCAATTTCAATTAAATATTTTCGCTCCACATGTGGAGAAATTAACATCTAATTTACAAGAAGCTTTAATCCTGGTATAATAATTATATTCTATTCTATGAATCTCTGTTTAGTCAAGGTATGCATACAAACTCTCTTTGATTTTCATGGGCTGGTTCTTTCTGAATGCATCTCTCTTTTTCTATATGCATTTGCTTGTCACCATGACAACTTCCTATCAGTTTGTCTGACACTATGCACTTCAGAGAAGTTACAGTTAACCCAGGGCCTGAATGCAGAGTACCAGGGAGTAACATCTGAGCATCTGATTTCCATGGCCTCTTGCATAGTTCTGCTCTGCTGAAGTCTGGTGCATCCATGCATGCAAGTTTAAGAACAAGGACCTACATTCTTTCACCAGATCTTCAGGCTGCAACATACTGCAGTTTCTCCAGTATCTTTTCACGCTAGTTATGTACACAGGTTTGTAAAGCCAATATTATGGACATGATTGTAAAATCAATGTTTAACTATCACTTAACAGATTTATAGCCTGACTTATAAAAATGTCTCTACGTTTCCTTTAGAAATTATTCTCTTTATAATCTAGTTCAGAAGTTTTTATTACTGAGTACTGGGATTGCCACTTAATTGGGAAGTATTCTACCATAGAACTAAGCTGCCCTACTCCTGTCTCTATCTGTTCTCCAGTAACCTGGAAAAACATTCTTGCCTGTGCAAATCTGGCTGATCTGCGCTGTCGGGAGCAGTTTTTCAACTTAAACTTTCGTACTCAAAAGATCTGTGCATTCTTTGATCTGAGATGCCTAGGCTGATACTTTGTGAGCTGTGCTGATTTGTGTTGCTGGGTGGTGGTGGGTGCTCATTGCCATGCTTCCTCATTCCCTTTCATACAGCATTTTTGTTGTCCTGGGAGAGTTTGCACCGGCAACTGGCAGACTTTACCAAAATAGGCTTTCGGACAGGAAACTTCAGTTCCTTGAAGGAAGGATTTGCAGAATGAAGAGTTGAAAAATTTATTTGGAGCATGTGCCTTTGTTCGGCCATATCTGAAAGTGCCTCAACATTAGAGGTGAAACTGAGACAACTCTAAGCGTGCCAGAAGTATTAAGGGCAAAGTTTCCTAATGAAATGTGAATGGGTAGACCTCTGTCAGTGATGGTTATTGTCAATTGTTTGGTAAGACTGTGGTTTAAAAACGTTGCGTTATGTTATTTCCCTGTCAGCCTTGGAAGAAAACCCTCAATTACAAATTTTCTTAAACAGAAATATTCATGCCCATACGCTGAACTAGCTTACATAGTGGAGCCTAATTGTAGATGGAGAGATTAGTCTGCTGCACAGAGCAGTAGTACTGCTTTTGCTTATTGCATTGATTCTGCATGTTCCAGCTGGCAGCTGCTGTGTCTCTGAATGCACATCATGCATATTACATCCATTTTCTGTGTGTAAGGCCTTGCATCACGTTTGGTTTTTTGAAGAGTTGTAGTGGTTAACTTGATGCACAGGAATATTCTCTTTTCCTAAACAAAATATCTCAAGTATCTGAAAAGGAAATTGGTTACCCTTGGCTGCATTATCTGATCAGAAAGACATGTAGATATGTGACAACTGTAAGTATTTCCACCACAGGAAGAGCTGCTCGTTCCTGTTTTTGCTAAAAGGCCACTGGAAATACCTAATCTGAACCATGGTCCTGGAGATGGGCTGTTCCTTGTGTTTTGTCGTTGAAATAAAGCCTTCCAGGAGGAGCTCTGTAGACCTCATCATGATAAAATCTCACAGTAAGAGGATAAGAAAGTTGAGTTTTGTATTGCCTAACAGAAAAAGAAGGCACAAAATGCTTAACAGAAGGCGGGGGGGAGGGGGGGGGGGGGAGACTCCCAACTGTCTCTTAGGGCAGTTATTGGTATTTATTCTTTTACAAGTGCTGGCTGAAGTTATGTTCCGAAATATCTGCATGACCTACAAGACTAATACAGCTGTGACAAACCAGTTCAGCACTACAAACAGCAGGGATTTGTCAGAAGCAAAACCATGATCTCAGCTGGTTGTGCTACTGAAGAGATTTTAAAATTTTGGAATCCATGCTAAAATGCGTGCAATTGAAAGCAAATGAAAGCGTATCAAATTATTTACTTTTTGACTAAAGTTATATTAATGAAATGACTAAGGAAATTGTTGGAGACGGGTCCAAATGTACTCTAGTAAGCCAGAAATCCACTGGACTATTTTAATGTACTGCTGCCAATAGCTAAATGTGTGACTTGACAGTATCTTTAGAGTGATAAAAATGCAGCTCCAAGTAGTTAATTATCAGATGGAGACAATATCCTATTTTGAAAAATAAACACAAAATGTTTCATTAACTGTAAGACTGAATTGTGACATGGTTCTTTGCCTGAGCTGCCAAAAAAAATTTATTAGTGATCCTAAGGGCAGGGGCATAAATGAATGCTTCTACATTTTCAAGAAATGTTTGGTAAGTTCTTTATTTACCAGTAGGTGTCACTGGAGTCCAGCGGAGAGCTATTACTACCTTAAAACATCTTTCCTGCTTGATCCAACGTTTATTTCATATTATTTCATAATACTTTTGGTATTAGTACATGTTGATGTACATCCAGTAAAAATGAAGAACTGCAATCAATGCTTTTTCAAATATGTTTTTTCCTGTCTCAGCTACTGATAATTGTTGGTGGATAATTCAATGGATTGAGAAAGAATTCTGAATTCTTTTTTTTTCTCTGCAGCATGCCTGAATCTGGTCCAAGCTGATAATGACCAAAGTGATTACTCGATGCAAAGGTGAAGCTGGTTAGCAGTGCCTGTGTGATTACTCAGCCCTTGCCTGATCTTCCTGATTTTTTTTTTTTTTTTTTTTTTTTTTTGGTGGGGGGGGTGTTGTGGAAATAGAAAATCAAGCCAAAGACCTAAATCGTCAATATTTTTTGCACCTGTGCTGAAAATTATAGAGAGTCTGGGAACTGAATGGGACAGGAAGGACCTCTCAGCCACAGAGCAGCTCACTGCAAGACTGAGAAAGCATTTTGGGAGGAAAACTAGTGGAAGCTCCACTTTTGGTGTCTGTAGGTACCTACCCCTGGAAATAAGCGGTAAGGTCTTAGTGATGTCAGATGTGTTTTTCCTCCAGTCTTAAATGTAAATTACTTCTAAAGAATACAAAGAATCTATATAATCACATGTCATTAGTTTTATGCACTGTACTTTATTATATGGATGCTTCTCTGAAGATGTGGATCTTGCTTCCTATATCTTACATGAGAAGACACAGCACTGAACTGAACAAGACTGCTTAGGATTGAGCTGAAGTAGAGCATGGAATGATTTTTCTGTTTTAACGAACTGTAGTTCTTGTCTGCTATGTGTTTGCTAGACAGGTGATCAGCAAAGGTATTTTGATTGAAATGCACTTTTGGGTATGCTCAGGTATTTGCTATCTGGAAGACACAAAAAAGCACCAGGTAGACACCTGTGGTTACTACATAATGTTCAAGCCACTTGGTATCGTACATCAAAACATAAAAGGGGAGTGAGGTTTTGTTTTCCCCCAGGTATGGTAAAAGGCTTTTTTTTTTTTACGAAAACCACCAGGGAGACCTTTTGAGTTAGTTGAAGCAGTCTTAGTTTGAGCCTAAGCTCTTGCATCACTACATTCCTCCAGCCTCTTTCAAATGTTTACCGAAAGACTGCTGCACAATAAACGTTTATCTCAGCGATTCAAGATCATACCTCCAGTAGCAAACTATACTGTAAGGAGGCTGCTGCAGGCCAGTGTATTATTAGGATAATAATGTGCTTTTGGACAGTAAATGCACTCACTGTCTGTTCTGTTGCCCTTACATGTGGTTAGATCCAGTAATCAGTTATTTCTTTGTTATGTCTAAAGAACTAGTCAATACACAGGTTGTTTTTTAGACTCTTGTTATCTTCTGTAAATACATTTCTGAAGTACTCTGCTACCGCTCCTGAAGGGGCTCTCTATTGCATGCTGTAGAATGATCTTTGACCGTTTCACAGAACCTGGTTACACTGTATGCAGTGAACCTTGTTAAATGCGGACAGGATAGCAGAACTGGCACAATGTATGGGCCTGGATCTACCAGGGTATTGTGCAACAGGCAGAAAACATTGCAGCTTTCTTCATAGTGCTGTACTGTAATTTGAATAAAGGCAAAAGTAATTTGTTCAGGGCTGTATTCTGGCAGGAAACTAATGAAGTCACTAACTGATATTTAGTTGCCTCCTACCTTCCCATGAGGAGATCTTAATTTATTTTTTTTTATTTTCATTTTATCAGCTTCATTTGGTAGATAATACATTAATTCTGCCATGACGTTCAGGGACCTATCCATCCAGTCCTCTTTATTCCCACAAGTTTTAATTCTCTGTGGATTTTCTTTTCCAGTTGTAGTTTATGTTGCTGTTCCTTGTATCATTGCGCACAACCCCTGAAGGCCACACATACTGGTCTCAGTGCAGCGGCTTATCTGTTTGACATGATATTGCTATGGTTTAATGTTCTGTAACTGCTGTAGAAGTGCTGGCCAAGTTCTACTCTTTCTAAAAAGTAGAAACAATACCTGGGAGATACAAAGGTGAAAACAAAAATCTTGTAAATAAAAACTGAAAAGAGAACCGAGTGATTATAGTATCTGCATATAAGAGCCATCCACAAACCTAATAATCAAAACTAAGAGGGCAAAGGAACATAATGTGTGTTGGTCATGTACACGCCCTTTTTAACTGGTGAAGGAAGCAAATTGGCAAAATAAGCAACAGAAATGGCTGCTGCCCTATTGCCAGAGGAGGAATAGAAGAGGACAGTGACAGTCCCACCAATGAACTCTTTGTAAGAACAATTTAAAACATCAATTGCTTATTGCATTTTCATGCTTTTCTTTCCCCAGTAAGCGCTATGTTGGCGCGTTTTGGTAGCTTTCCTTAAGGGCTACTACCATGAAGACAGACTTAAATTCAATAATAATGAATAATGTGAAACAATAAGTTCTTAAAAGAATAATTAAAAAAAAAAAAACCAACCAAAACTTCAAGGAGAGGATAAGGTTGGTATTGAATCCGGTCCTCTTATAAGGCTGTAACAGATCTCGGGCATCAGCCTCAGGGTCAGCCCCCTTTCATTCCATAATGAAACAATGGAAACTTTACCTGACCAAAGAACCTAGACTTTCCTTGCTGCTTTTAGAGTTAGGCTGCATTCTCACTGCAAATGAGTATTTTTTTCCTGAAACTCCTTGGCATGTTGTAAAATTTCCATGGGAAACAGCACAGGTGGTTACTTTCTCAGCAGAGCTTGCTGAGGTAAACTGCATGGCAGAATAAAGTTCTGACCTTGACCATTATAACAAGGTGAAAGCTACTTTGTGCTTTTCCCACTAGTATTTCACCACAGGTTTTTCCAGTAGACTTGCAGGCTGATCATCTAGGGAAAAAAAACTGCTCAGAACAACCACTGAGAATTTAGCTGTAGGTGAATGACTACTGTTGGTTCGTCGAGTAAAACCAGTCTTTCCAGAGGCTTTTACGTTGCAGAGATGATGCTGCCTCTCCTATGGTTGCAACAGATGGGCGTGCAGGCCAGAGAGAAGGTGGAGTAGCGCAACTTTTTCTGCTAGCTGCCTGGGTCTGATTCATTAGTGCCACGATCTAGGGAACTCTTTTTTTTTTTTTCTTTTTTTTTTTTTTTTTTTTTTAATCACAAACAACTGGCCCGTTGCTGCACTCCTGTAAGCATTCCTTTGTCCTGTCCAGTGGTGCTTGTTTTAACCTTTCAGTTACTAAAAATTAATGCCTTGGTTTGACCACCTCATTTTAGGAGACAACTCTAATATGATGCAAATACTGAAAAATATGATCCAAAACTCTATAAAGATCCCCTATTTGAATGCCTTTCAGCTTGTCTTCTCAGGGTTCAGTGTCAGAAATAAGCAGTACACTATCCATTGGAAATACCCCACCAAGAAAAGCCCCATTCTTGACAGAAATCACACTTCCCTGTACGTTGGGTTGCAGATCTCCCCTCCCTCCCCACCTCTGTACGTTCTGCTTTAAGGTCTGCTCTGATCCAGCCATTGCAGCTCTCGGTGCAACCCAGCTGCTCTCGCCCACTCCCACGCTGCCGCTGATGGCGTTGCTGAACTTCCTCCAGCATGCGTTAGTAGCGATACTAATGTATAAATGACTATTTTCAGAGGTGTTACAGAGAAGTTGACTAAAGCGTGGTAGTTAGTTACTTAATGTGTCTCTTTACCCTCCCTTCATCTTTGCTATGCAAATAGCAAGGAGGAAATTCTAGCCCCAGTGAAGCGAAATGGCAAAGCCCTGAGTGCTCTCACCCATGCGTGCTGCGTGACACTTGAAGGACAGGAACAGGAGGAGACTGACATTTTGCAAAGAAAAAGCAAAACACACTGAAATGTCTAGCATTTTAAGTGGCACTAATTGGGTCGTGAAAGCACTGCAGCAGCTGTGAGTGCAGCAAGAGCAGCAGGACATCCTCTTCTCCCCCATTCCTTCCCACCTGGACAAGAGGCGAGGAAGGAAGTACTGTAAGAAGCTGGAGAGAACTTGGGAGGCAAACAGTGACTAGGCTGAGACACAGAAGAATGGGAAAGAGGCAAAGGAGAAGATGCTGAGTGGACAGAGGGGCCACTGGCCTTCGTGGTCCCGAGGGGAGCAGTCTGGGCGTGAGGAGTAATGGGGAGAGCCTTCCCGTGAGTTACTGTTTGCTTCTCAGGCAGTGCTTTGCCGGGAAGCAGGGCAATGGGCTATTGAGCTTATTCTCCTTTTGTGGGAAAAGGAGTGGAGTGAGCAAGGATGCGTTATGCTGTTAATTCATATACTTGAAGGATACTGACTGTTATTGTCCTTTTACAGTCTGTTTGTAGCCTTGCGTTAAGCTGATAGTACTGTCAAATGCTAGTTTTTGTCCATGAGGCAGCACTGAGAAACCTTCCTGACAGCTTCTGGAAGGATGTGACTGTCTTCATCTCCCCCCAGAGTATCCGCTGCATGGGAAACCTTCCCTTCTCCTACTGCGTTGCCTCCATTTTCTTTTGGAAGAAACGGGAAAGGTTTAAAGTGTTTTAATGGCTGCCTCAAGACTGAATTATTATGTGAAAGGCTCCGTACTAAGCTACAGCTCGTTTTGAAAAGTCTGTGTTGTTTCCCTCCGCCCTGAGATCTCAGCGCAGAACCTCAAAAAGAGAACTGGGAGGGTTCTAGAGTGTAGTAAGATGTGATGTATTCAAGTAACTGTTCTGTCCTTCTTATATGTTCCTTCTACTTTTATGCTTTTATCTCTCTTATCTCCAGCTTTGATGTATCTGAGCTGTGTTTTTTCAGTGCTTTCTGACTTTATTATAAATAGCAAAGGCGCTAGTTTCTCTTGCGGGGGGAGGAGTACTGGAGGGCAACAGGAAGCTGTAGGACTCACTTTGGCTTTCCCGGAGAAGTTTTTAAGATGGAAAAGCTGAAGCTGTAAGGTGGCTGCTTACCTCGCACTGCTGTTCTCATGGAGGCAAATGCCAAACTGAAGTGTTTCGTGTGCTGCTTTTTTGTGAGGAGTTTTGTGTGGTTGGGTTTTCTTTTGGTTTTTTGTGAAGGGAGATGGCAACTATCAATAATAAAATTCCACAAAAAGCATAAGGTACCTGTTGAGTTCTACCCTCTTTGAGAATTAAACTTACCTACTGCCAAACGTAGGTGGGATTTGGCTTTTATTTGCTCTGTCTCGGTACTTGCATATTTGAGGTAAGCCAGATGAAAATGGAAATGGCAAACCGTAACGTGTTAATTGCCAAGCTTATTAAGTTAGAAGGTGTGAAATTTTCAGAAGTATCTAGAGTAAGTTAGGTTACAGGAAAATTGGCCCATCTCTGCCGTTCTTGAACATCACAAAGTTTGTTTTCCATCATGATCTAAGTAAAAGGTTTTATTAGACTTGCAGGCTTCTGCTGAGACCCAACATAGGCTAGGCAGCACACAAATTAGTGTAATTTATCCTCTGTTAATCATGTGAAATTCCATCATGACCATGAATCTGCAGTGTTTTAGATGACTCTGTATGGGAATGCTACAAAGACTGAAAATACTGTTGGAAATACGAAGCTAGCCCAGGGGTATAGGGTGTGTGAGAGCTTTCAGATGATATCCAATTACTATCACTATAATGCAAAATTATCTAAATTACTTTTTAAGTGACTTATGTAGCCCAGGCTGTAAGTTAGAAATGTATCTAATTTAATTTCAGCTCAAACTTAACTTTATATCCAAATAGAAACTATTTCCAAATAGTTTCTTGGTGTCACTTCCGTACTCTGGCCATGTTCTTCACTTTTTCTGGTCCTCAGGACAAATGTTTTTTGCATGTTGTAAAGAACTCCACAGAGCCTCAAAGTATTTTGAGCTCTCACGGTACTGTTTTCTCCTCTTTGTCTAACAGATCAGTTAGTCACCAAATAAGACTTTTAGACTCTCGCAATAGTATGCAAAACTCAAACTGGTTTAGCTATCCATTTTACTTTTGAAGTTCAAACAAGCTAATTAGTAGCTCTGATACAAGAATACTCACGGGGGGGGGGGAGAATCTCGCTTTTTGTAGTCAAGTTATGTATTTTAAAATTTGTAACCTGTTTTTAGTAGCTCTTCAATAATTGAGTCAGGTGGTTAGATATAAACTTGTAAGCCTTCTTTGAAACACAACGCAAACCTTAACCGTATCTCAAGTCAAGCTGATACATCTCATCACAAAGCCCAGACTATTTTATCTTCACTTTCTCTAGCACCAGTTCTATACTGGCTTTAGAGGGCACAGTCAGAGTGTGTTTGTTCTTCAGAAGTAATAGCTAAAAGCTACCAACACATCAGTAGGTACCAGGTAAAGGCCAAAAATTGATTTGCTTATAGGATCACTGAACAAAACCATAGCCTTGCATCTCTTTATTGAAAGCCAGCAATTTTGCATTGGGTAAAGGTAAAACTAAGACAAAGGTAACGTTTCTTAACTAGAAGCGCAGAGACAAGTCTAACCTCTTCTATGCTGTGAAATCAGCCTCTTTTTGAGTATTTTTTTAATTCATTTTGCATTTGGGACCTGTATTTTAAGGCCTCTCCTCAAGTGACAGATGGCTAGTATGATCACATGTGTTGTGAAAGCATTTTAGGTTCCAAGGTTGTAGAGGGGTTTTTTTGGTTTTGTTTTTTTTTCTTTTCTGAGCTCCTCACTCTTCTGAAAAATTACCAAAATACATCTGCGAGTATGATGTTCTTTTTTAATGCACTGCTTTTCTAGTAGTGCATCCTTAGTTTTCTATGCCACGAGTATTTTAGGAAATACAGCTTACAGAATGTAAAATAGTGGATTTGATGACTGTTTGATGCCTGTACACATGTGCTGGGTGACACAATCTCCACGGCGTATTTTTTTCGCTCTAGACACTGTGTACCATTAATTAAAGACTCAAAGGTGCGCGTAGATATAATGTACGTGGGTGGATGTAACTGCTTCGTATAAGCTCGCGCCCGTGGAAGTAGGAGCATGCGAAGGCCACCGTTTCGCAGCCTGCACGATGCTCCTTTCATGGGAGTTCTCGGCCGAGCATGTTTCCTCCCTGGAGCGGATGTAAAGGCCGGGGACAGTGCAACCACCGTGAGTACGAACGAGTGGAGTGCCGCCGTCAGTGGAAGGGGCTCGCTTCCCCCGGCTGCGGCTGCCCGCTGCTGCGTGGCACAACAGACTTTCCGTGGAGCCGACGCGAGGCTGCTTCCCCGACGCCTCAGGAGGGTTTTGACCTTCGCGCCGGCCGCCCCGGCTCCCTCGGGCCGCTGCCCCGAGAGAGACCGGGCCCCGCGCGGGGACCCGCTCTTCGAGGCGCGGCCTGGTCGGGCGCCGTCGGGGCAGGGCTGGGCCCCGCTCCGTTCCTCCCCGCCCCCCGCGCCTTCGGAACCGCAGCGGCGACACGTCGTTTCCCCTTCCACCCCCTCCGCCGGGGCCGCGC
>JAVKLA010000093.1:11482657-11509667 GCA_034782735.1 Sagittarius serpentarius | reverse complement strand
GGGAGGGCTTATAGATCCTTAAGACAGCAAGCTCTACTAATTTCTAAAGAGGAAAGAAGCGGGGGGGGGAAACCCCAAAGGCAAGCAGATAGAACAGTACTAATATTCCCGGTGTGAGAGAGACTGCAATGTGAGCTCAGCCTTAACCCACATACAACGATGTATCTCTAGGTATAGGAAATGAGGCTATATTGGTACTGATGTTCATGAAAGTGCTTGTTAACTTGTTTTAAGTGCAATTTGCTAGTCCTTGTCCTGATACTGACTTGACAGTGCATGAATTAAGGTCTCGAGACTTCCTGATAGCATGTGCCATCATTGTATCTTAATTCTTAACCTGCATGAAATAAGATTAAGAATTAGAATAAGGTGAAAACTGTGACTTAACGTGGCTATGGGCAAGCTGAGAGCTACAGTTTAGACTGCTAATTTTGCTCCAAATGTATTATCCTGCTTCAATCTCCATTTCTTTGGACGTTAAAAGGAAGGTGATGCAATATCAGTTAATTTTAACTAATGTGTGGTATTAAAAAGCAGTCCATTTTTTTGTGCTGTTTTAATAGTTGTGCAACTCTAACACAGTCGAGGATTTGTAGCTGTTATTTAAAATTGTATGACTTATTGGTCGCTTTTTTCCTTTTTTTTTTTTTTTTTAATAGCCTTCAGCTAGTGCTTGTAACAATCTCATTTTAAAGGCTTTCAGAAGTTCTTAGTGTGGAAAGCTTCTCATAATCTTACCCTAATGTTGCTTGATCAAGACTTAATACTGTCAGAAGAATGTTCATGAGTAATCCTGTATGTAACAGGTAATTTACAGATAGTAGAAGTTCAGGTAAATTAGAAATAGCAAAAAGAGTATTCAGTATTAATAGTTACTGTTAGGTCACTTTTGTTAAGGTAGGACTTGGTAGCTAGAAAGTAAGTCATGTCATTGGAAAAATATTATACCGGTAATGCATATCAAGCAAAAATGCAACAACTTAGTAGTTAGACAGTGAGCTTTTTTATGAGAGAGTGTTAGAGTAGGATAAGGTGAAAACCTACCGAGCAATACTTACTTGGATTTCTGGAACTCCTTGGTGGGTTTTTGTTTGGGTTTTTTTTCAAACTGTTAAGCTTATTCTGTAACCCAAATACTATTTCACACTAAATTAACCTGCACACAAGTTTTGATATAAAAACACTTACGGCCTTGCAGAGCAAATTGTGAGGTGCTAGTTTTAAAAAAATTTCCAACAGCTTTGTTCTTAGAATATTTATGTTAGCTTGTGTGTTGAAATTAACATTGTATGATTTTTCGGATGAAAATGAAAGTCACAGCTTGATGAATTTTAGAAGATGGTATGGTGTTTCGTCATTATATTTGTGTATGAATACGTTTCAAATTGGGTAACTACTTTCCCTACACTGGCTATTTCCATTTAGGGAAATACAACTTCGGGCATTCTTGTGTGCGAGTTTGCGTTTTGACTCTGGATGTTGTGATCGCCTGGTGTCTTTTCCTTGTGTGCCACAGTGCTGAGCTCTGTAACTCAAGCCTTTGGAGGGTCTAGTCCAAGATGTTGATGCTGTTCATCGGAGAAGGCACTTGGATCGAGAGATGTCTCTCGAGGTTGGGTGATGTCTCTCATCTTTGCATACATCATTTTCCTGTTTGTGGACTATGAAATGATATTCTTTATGTTAATTCTAAGTTATGATATTGGTTAAAGGTATCATTAAATACCTGAGAAGTATTTTAATTGGGCATGGATTAAGTCTGATTTGTTTTAAAGCCTGTGAGTTTATTTCTCGAAATATATTTTGCTTGCTGTGGAGAAATAGAAAATAGAATGGCTTAAAATGTCTTTTCAGAATACAGACCAGCGTAGGAATAGTATCCCTTTCTGCTGTGTTGTGATGCTAAGTACAGATCTTGTGGTTATTGTCTTGGCAGTGCCATTTGAGGCTTTTTAAGATTAAAAGGACAAACTATTGCATGTAAAATATTTGTGATACTTGATTCCCCCCCCCCCCCCAACATTCAGCGTAATTATGAAAATAGCTATTCTGAATCTTGTCATTTGTTACTATGTACTGGTATTCAAAGAAGTCTTTGTTCTGGAAGTAGTTTTGCTGCTTTTGGTGCTGTAAGGAAACATTTGCCTGTTGTCTGCTCTTCAGTTCTTCTGTGTTTCTAGGTAGTTCTTAATGCCCTCGTTTTTCACTTGAAGCTCATGCACGTATGAGTTGCAAATCAGTCGCGAATGCAGTCCTTCTTAATGACTTGCGCTTATGCGATGCCGGAGTGAAGGGATACAATTGTGCTTTACTACTTCATGACCCAATATGCAGAAACTAGTTGCGTTGAGTTGCTTGAGAAGCATACTGAGTGAACAGAGCAATTTGCAGAAAATGGTTGCCCTGAAAAGAAGATAGTTCAAGTCATCAGGTCTGTTCCTGACCGACTGGCCTGATAGTACCGTAGTGAACCTGTCTGCAAAGCCTCTGTGTCCTGATTATGTGGGTGGGGGAGCCCTATCTTTCGAGTTAAGTTTCAACTTCTCAAATGCAAGTTTTTTACATAATTACATTTGCCAGGGCATTCTTTTCAAATTGTTTTAGAGCTTCTATTTGGTACTTAGTGGTGACGTGGACATTTAAGATAATAGTAGGTCTGAGTAATCTTACCTTTATTCCTCTGGAGAGTTGTTGAGTGCAATTTATTTACCCTCTTGAGG
Source organism: Sagittarius serpentarius (assembly GCA_034782735.1). Lineage (NCBI taxonomy): Eukaryota > Metazoa > Chordata > Aves > Accipitriformes > Sagittariidae > Sagittarius > Sagittarius serpentarius. The sequence continues at coordinate 11,506,947 of JAVKLA010000093.1, read as the reverse complement.
AAGAATTTCAGTTTAGTCTTTTTCTGTCTAAAAATGGAGCAAAAAGTTGGGGGAAACTGAATGAGGTCTGAGCTCTTGGCTGTCTTAGGAGACAGCTGACAGCACCCGTGATTAAAAAGAACTGCAGCTGTGCTCTGGCTGGCTCAAAGCATTAAGAAACTGATAGCAGAGAAGGGGAAAGGCCTGCCAGCAAATATGTGTGCCCGTAGAATTTCAGTGTTACGAGGTTTGTTTAGATGGGAGTAGTTACGCTGGGTATATAGATAGCTGGGGTTTATCCACAAGTCGTCTTCCATTATTTTTGTTGCGTTTCCCCCTTCTTAAGGTATCCCTTCTGCCCTTACACGATGCAGAATTTTCTTGCCCTGTCAGTAGCCCAAGCTCAAACTAGCGTGATAATTATCGTGAATTTCTTTTGCTTTGATATTACTCTGATACTTCTTCGAAGAGTTGGTGGTGTTTGTTGTTTTTTTTCTTAGATGTTTTTCAAAAGTCTGAAATGACTGAAGTTCTGTTTATATTTCAGTGTTTATACTGGTTTGCTAAAATTGCAATACAGCAAAAAGACCCCAGTAAGGAATATTCTGATTTCTGCAACATATTTTTCCTAATGACAGGGAAATACATACTATGTATGTCCGTGTACAGAGCACATGAAATGTTTTTTTCCCTCAATGTATAACTCCCCTTTCCCAAACAACAGTGAGATTCTCAATACCTTTTTTGGAATCCGTACTTTTAAAATCATTCTTTCTTTATAGACTTGTACAATGATCAGTTGGTTTTTAAAAGGTCAAACTTTTGACTGCTTCTTAACTCCTTTCATGTTTAAAAAGGTGAAATAACTTTGCATTCAAAACAGTTGGTCAGTACTTCTCCCAAGTAACAAGTGATAGGACAAGAGGAAGTGGCCTCAAGTTGCACCAGGGGAGGTTTAGGTTGGATATTAGGAAGAATTTTTTCACTGACAGGGTTGTCACGCATTGGAACAGGCTGCCCAGGGAAGTGGTGGAGTCACCGTCCCTGGAGGTGTTTAGAAGACGTGTAGATGGGGCGGTTAGGGACATGGTTTGGTGGTGGACTTGGCCGTGCTGGGTTAACGGTTGGACTTCACGCTCTTAAAGGACTTTTCCAACCTGAATAATTCTATGATTCTAAGAAAAAAACCCTGTTAATGTGCATACCTCTTAAGCGGGCCAAAGCATGCAGGAAAGAAGAAAGCAGTTGGTCAGGAAGCCATTTCAGATTCAAACTGCTGAGATGTTATTAACTGTATGGAAAATGTTTTTCAAGTTCAAACTTTGCCCGCATTTTCTTTTAAGAAACTGCTACTGTATTCAGTAAAGGGTTTCAACATATTTATGAGTAGTGTCTGAATTCAGACTGACTTAGCCTAGGGATACATTTCTTTTGACAGTTATTAGTTCTGCTATGTTATAATACGCTTTCATACTTTTTTCATAAGGCCTTGCACTACAGAAGTCAGTGAAAACAAGCTTATTTGGCAAGTACCAGCCGCTTATGTTGCCCATGACATTTAGTCTTGTTTTCCCTGCAATGAGGAAGTAGTTAGCTTCCTGGATCAGCTTTCTCCTGCTGCTCTGAGCAAAAGATGCCCTTCTGAGCTACGAGAGAGGAATATAATGTGTCTGTTTCACTGGACTTGCCATCAGAAGTGAACACGTGATACAGCTAGTTGAGGCTCTGACAACTCTTGTATTGCAGAGTGTAGCAGCTCTTCTGACCGTTGGATTTGATGTTGCACAATTTCTTGTCTCTTCAGGACCGTTTTATTTTTAGATTTCTGACCAAGTAGTCTTGCTTGCGGTGTTGTAGAGTTCTTCAAAGCTTAATTCTTTGCTGGTAGACAAAAAATAGTTTTCTTTCTACAGGAAGGGGTTTTAGTATTGTTGACTAAAACTGCAATTTGTCCTTCATTTGAGAGAGTTGTGGACTTTGCATGCAAGTTGGGTGTGGGCATTGATAACATGCTGCATGGTACGTTGGGTTTTTACATAACATCAGTGTCTGTAGAGTCACTTTATAATTTATATTATTGTGAATGTGGATACATACGGGTGTGAGGCAATGTTTAAAAAAAAAAAGTCACGTTTGTCTTGTAAGTATATACTTGCCAGAAGAAAAACAGACTTTAAATGAGGTTTTCATAATGTTGTAGAAGAGTCTTAAGTAAGATTAGAAGGAGGAGTGATAGTATTCCAGCTGTGAAAGACAAGCTGTAAGACTATAGGTGCAACTTGGACAAAAATACTTACTTGGGAAATCAAAAAGGGTCAAGGTGCAAGGGAAGTTATAGGGCTTTAATTTGATAGAAATCGAGAGGCTGGATATAGCTGATGACAAGCAACCTTGGTTAGTTTTTAGCTATGTTTTAATTGGGGGAGGAAATGCCTTTAGTAATGAAGGAGTAAATTAGTAATTTTGAGATTTGGTGTTTTTTTCCCTCAAAGTCTGCTGGGAAGACAGCCGTGCTGAACACGGCACTACGCGTGGTTTGGCCAGGTGCACGTGTATAGATTGGTATGAAGGTGGTGTTGAGATATGCCGTGACTTTAGATACAATGAAAGATCAGTGATCAAGCGGAGTATCTAATGATTGCTAGCTGGAAAAGTAGAATGGGGAAAAGCAGCTAGATAATTACTTCAAAAACCAGCATCTTTCCGTACCATTGAAAATTGTGCCTGAGATAAAGGCAAGTGAGTAGCTCCGTGAGTATTTTCTGCACAAGAGGGAAGGTGGTCCTGTCAGCCTGCACCCCTGTGAAAGGCTTCAATTTCCATTGAAATACAAGGATTTAAAAAAAAAAAAGGTGTACGCTGTCTGTCAGGAGGTATCATTTTTGCACCAGCATAAGACAGCCTTTGAGAATGCCTGCTGGTATAGCATGTTTTCCCAGTGGAAAAACATCTACAGGGAGTTACTTCTTACGGCTTAAACAGGGGTCCAAGGTGAGAGGCAATAATGCGGTGATTAGGGTTCAGCCTTTTGCAGGGTGGAGTCACAGCATGGCGGGGTGTTGTGCTAACAGCAGCAGTAGAACAGATTATGTTCTGAAAATGTGAAAATCTGTTAGGTTCATGGAAGGAAAATAATGCTTTATAAAAGATCCTGAACACTGTGTTACCAAACTGAAAGGCTGCATCTAGGCGATTTGGGAGAAGAGAAGGTGTCTTCTGTCTCCCAGACTATATGTTTAGAAGAATAGCTACTTGAACTGAAATGAAGAGATGTAATACGGTTGAGAACTTGTTTCATACATGGTCTTAATAAATAATAAATTCAAACTTTTTGTATAAATTGGCTTAGAATTTTGATATTCAGAGTGCTGGAAAGGAAACAAGAAAAGCAAACTATTCTCAAGGAAAATAGTTCTGTGATGGCAGTAAATTAAATCTCATCACTTCAGGGTTTTCTGTGGAATTCTTCTCCAAAAGAAGATGCCACTTAAAACATCTGCAAAGAGGCAAATAATGTCTATCCAACCCACATGCAAACTTGTTGGGAACTCATTTTGATTCAAAGACAGTAAAGAACCGTAATTACTTAAGAATTTGTAATCATAGCTATGGATGTGGTAGTTCTATAATTTTAGCTATTTTAGTGATTGTCAACCATGAAACTGGTCTTGAGAATCTAATCTTCTGAGGCTCTTATGCTTCTTATCTTATGTTTATGCCTGCTAACAGGCACTGCTTTTTGAGATCTTATGGGCATCAGTGGATAATGACAGATCTAAGTAAATTTTGCCATTTCTTAGAATTGTGTATTTTATATCCATGAGCTTTTTTCTGTGTTTCCCAGCTGTTCAGTCATAGGCAGAAAATGGATCAAAGGAGTTTAGTCTGTAACCTTTTCTCCTTACCAACCAAAACATTTCATTTCCAGTGTAGAGTAGAAGAGAGAAACTGTAATGAAATTTGCTTTCTTATTTGGAGAAAAGCATGGCTTCTCTGCGGTTGCTGGTTTTCTGTCCAAACCAGAGAAGACACTGTGGGTATGTCTGGTTTGGGCCTTCTTCCCAGAAATGAGGAGTGTGATACAAGCACCTGGTAAAGATTCATCTTTTCCTTTAGCTTGGTCAGCTTTAAGTTGTAGAGTTAAAGTGATGTAGCTTTATGCTTGGGGACGTTGGTGCGGGGGTAATGGAGCTGTAAGAAATGTTGCCGAGTGTTCAGGAACATCAGGCAGAGCTGTAGCTCCTAATGAGCTTAACAAACTGTTTCCTACATCCTGTGTCAGTGGTCTGTTCATGAGCTGTAGCCTGTTAATGTATGTGCCCTCAGTAGCTGGAGGGACCTGAAGGCCCTGGATACGCTTTTTTCTTTTAATCTTACTGCCTTCTTTTCCTTCATGTTTCGTTTTCTTGCTTTTACATCTGTCTTAGTAGTCAGGTGTCTATTTGAAGAGAAGTAAAGAAGAATATAAAATTGGCATCATGCCACCTGCCTGCCCTTTTAAAGATTTCATTGCTTCTGACTAACTTTATTATCTATACATTCACAATGAATTCTGCGAATTTGTGTGGCTGATACTGAAAGAAACCTAGTTTAAGTTTGTAGATTTGTTTCCTGTGTATAAAAAAATCCATCATACTCCTTTTGGTATTAAAGCGGAGGCCTCTACAGCTAGTTACACAGCAATGAAGGAGCATAAGGTCTCAAGCTACAAAAGGTATAGATAGCAATATGTCTTTTGTTTGTACCTTGGAGGATGCTTTGGTTAGCATTCATCAAGAATTGCTAGAAATGAGAGAAAACTCACCTGGAGTTCAAGTTACTAGGGCTAACATTTAATACTGGCAACTCTTCCATGAGTAAATAGCAGAAATAAGCATTTATTTTGTGTATGTGATAATATTTTGACATTTTAGCATGTTTTGTGAGCATACCAAGGCTAATATTGACTGTCATTTTGTTTTCTTCAATTTCCTAATAACATTTGTACTTGTTAACCAGTTTTGATCAAACTTTGAGTGGTAAGGAGAGATTTCACAGATACAGTGCTATTTCAAGTGTCATGAAAAATGGTGAGTGAAAAACTGAGTTAAATTGATTCATCTGTTCCCTTATCTCTCTTGTCTGCATGCTGGTAAGGAAAATGCGGTTATTACTGGATCCCTAATCCATTTGAAAAGGCAGCAGCAAGCTGGCTAGCCAGCACATGTTGCTGTGCGTGATCTGCAGTGTGTGCTGTCTCCTGCCCAGTCAAACAGGTTAGTGTTGAGGAGGCTGCAGGGGGTGGTGGTTAAGCTGTGGGGCAATGAGCTTTGTTTGTTCTGTGAGCCCCGAATCTGTTCAGGACAGAAATTTACATTAAGAGTCATTGTTCTCACAGCCTAAGAGACTGCTCTATCCCCCAGATAACTTAAAAATAGCAAATAAGGTTCTGCAGCTCTATCACTGAATTGTTAACAAAAGCATATAGTGTTTGACTTGAGGCAATTAGTGTTAGACCGTTAATGATGATTTGATTTTTATGGAGCTGAAGATGTTTTCAGACTTGGAGCCAAGCAACTCTGTCTTGTAAGTTAAATGGAAGTGAAATTGAAATGGGAACTAGGCTGGAGGATACATTTCTTGATTGTTTGTTTGCATTTTAGTATTTTTTTTTTTTTTACAATAATTTTTGGCTTGCGAAAGGATTTTTTTTTTTTTTTTTTTTTTTCCCCTTCACTTTGTTTTGGATTCCGTCTTGGTATATGCTGTACCCTAAGGAACAGGGTATGAAATTGTTAACTCTTGCAGCTTTGGTAGTTGATGGGGAGAGTGTTTGTTATGTTTTCTCCATACGTCAGTGTTTCCTCTTCAAGTAAGAAGGCTCTGTCAAACTTTTCATCTCCTGTGAGAAATGGTAAGAATTGTTCTTATGGCTTCCTCTTTCTGCATTAACCTGCTCGCTGCTTTTAGGCCCTGCCTGGAGCAGGTTTTGACCAAGTTTGAGTTAATGCAATGGTAAATGCCATTATGGTGAACTGTGAACAGGAATGAGGATGGTTCTTGTAATGTTGAAATTCTTTACTCGGCGGGCGGTGAGGCACTGGGACGGGCTGCCCAGAGAGGCTGTGGACACCCCATCCCTGGAGGTGTTCCAGGCCAGGCTGGATGAGGCCCTGGGCACCCTGACCTAGGGGAGTGGGACTAGATGATCTTTAGGGTCCCTTCCAACCCAAGCTGTTCTATGTGTACCCAAATGCTAAAAGTATAATGCTAGGTAATTGATCAATCATATCAATATAGTTTTATTACTGTAAATATTCTAGTGTGTCATCAGTGATGATACAAGAAAATGTCAGTTTGAGCTGTCTAAAAATTTCTCTGAGGAATCTGTGAAGCTGTTCAGGCAAAAAGATAAGTAGCTCTAGTTTGACAAAATGGAGCAACTCTGGCAAGATGTGTAACAAATCCTGGAAAAACACTTCAGGCTCCTGGGACCGCTTGTGCAACCTCTTAAGCTCCTGTCCCGTCCCCGTTCCTCCTCCCCCCTCCCCGACACTTACTTTCTCCTCCCTTCTCTACTACTTTCAGATAGTTTTGGTATTCTCTACCTGTATCTCCTTTCAGGATCACCAGCGGGAAAACTTTGTGTTAATTACTCATTGAACTGTTTCTCATACTAGGCATCTTTTCCTGGCCACTCTGGACTCTGCTGGCATGTTGCAGCTATACGTAATACAGCTGGTTTTTGCCTGTTCGTTTTGGTCTCCTGATCCTTATTTCTAGGTCCTGGGATCATGTTCACTTGTTTCACAGAAAGCTGCCTTGTACTTACAGATGATGTTGGTCAGTGGCTCTCGCAGCTCTGTTGCTTGTACCATTAACTTCCCCTTCTGTGTACTTGTCATTACCAGAGGTGAGAGAGAAGTAATGCATGTGTTCCTCACCACTCCAAGCAGTGGGGGACTGTCAAAGGTCAGGTTCAGAATTGCTCGTATTTTTCCATTTTTAAAACCTGTACGCATCTGTCTCTGTGTTTCTTTGCCATTTTGTATAGAAAATGAAGTGACTGGAATCAGTTAGCCAATTGTGGAGATAAATTGCCATACGGTCTCTTTATTGGTTCTTCTAGCGATTTTTTTTTTTTTTTTTTTTTTTCTCTCTTCTTATTTCATCATCGATCTAGAAGTGAAGTTTTTTGAGCCAGGTGAATAGAGAGATTCCTCAGAGTCCCCTTTTTATGTTCACTGCCTGCACTAGAAGGCAACTTGAATTAGTACCAGAGGTCCTGCTCAACTGGTCTAGCATGGCTTTTGCTCTGGAAAAACTATTGGCCTTCACTTTTTTGGTTGTTTGTTTTTTTTTTTTTTTTTTAAGACAATACACAGCTAAAGATTGAAGGTAAGAAGTATATTGGAAGTTGTCTTTCTATCTTCAATTAGCAGCTTACCTTGTTTTCTTTGTAACATTCAGTTTAAAACGTTTATTTTATGGATGGCATATAATTAAAAAAAAAAAGGTGATTCTTTTCACTCTGGCAGTTTCTGAAAGCCTTGCAATTTTTTTAGACCTTTCACCATCTCAACGAGTCTGTAATTATATGGTGTCTTTTATTATTACTGAGATTGAACTAAATGTTTTGTGGGTGGGGAGATACTCCTTCCTTTTCTCATATAGTACAATGAAGAAATAGTAATGCTTCTGAGGGCTATTTGCGGGAGTGCATTTTCAGGTAGACATTAGTTTCTTAAGAAGAAAAACCTTTTAAAATAAGGACGAGATGTGTTATGGGTACTTAATGAAAAAATAAAGTTGAAATCTGAGACATCTTAATGTCAAAATTATCAGAGATGTCCAGCTGAAGGATGTAGTTGTCTTATCTCCAAAGAAAACTCATTTCTCTTCCCTTTGTACATGATCTTAAAAATGAAAAAGCAAGAGGTAGTTCCACTATGGCTACTCGTGGTAGCTGCAAGGCATTTTCCGTTTGGTTGGATATATAGAATAGCATTCGTTCCATCTAATAAGTGAGTGCTTATATTGAATATATCTTTTTAAAAAAGATACGAACAGAATATTCTCTTTATATCCGTGTAATCTAAATGATATAGTAAGTCTAGATGTGCTTTTTTTAATGTTTAAAGGTTTATTACTGAAAAAGCAAAGGTTTACTACAGAAAAAACAGTGGGGTTTTGAGAACTGTTACATTCCCATTGGTTGAAGATTTTAGTATATCTAGAGGAGTGTAAACTATTATCTTACATAAATCGAGTATCTTGCAGTGTACGAACTTGAATTTTTCTCTGATGGTTGTCTTAAAAGGTTATTTGGGACAATAATAATCATCATCACTTAAATATAGCTTTGTGAAGTTCAGTCGTGCATCTCTGAAAACATCTCAGTGTGTTTGGTGGGAAAGAGTAGAAGTTTCACTTTTTTTTTTTTTTTTTTTTTCCCTTAATTCATCAACAATACTTAAGGCATCCCTGTCTTGCTAGTGAAATAAACTAGAGCATAACATGAAGCAAGAGGTATGTATAAATGTGTGGGTGTTCATCAGTTAACATTTAATTTAGACCTGCCAGTCATTTAGATTAGTTCTCTCTGGTAATTAAGTTCTAGAGATTTAAACAGAAAACAAGTCACGATTACTACAGAAGATTGTTATGGTTCTTAGGAATATCGTGCTAGTACATGCGGAAAAAAAAAAAGACTCTCTGGTGTTTCATATAATTACATGCTATTGCTGATCTGAACTTAGTTGGGAGACTTAGTCTGGTATTTGACCCTCAAAAGAGCCTAACTGCAGTTAAAATTGGGAAGAGAAATTACATGGCTCGTTTGAGCTGCAGAATATCTAATAATTCAAAATTAGTTCTTTTTCTCATATTTTCTCTGTGCTTTCTGTATCTGTAAATTATAGGCTATATGTTTACTACAGTCATGCTAGCTTCTGCTGTAATAGTTACTACAGATAACCCTGATTTTTAAAATTACTATATTTATCAGAATTGCTGGTATTGTACATCTTTGGGCAATTAGCAAGTGATTTGCAGTTATTTCTGGTATAGAAACTTCAGTCTGACAGCTATTGACCCACTGATGAGATGAAAACAGTGGCTTGACAAAGTATCCGTGGAGGAAGTATTCCTCTAAATGGCACTGCTCAGTTTTCCACTAATGCGTTATGAAGATCCAGTTTTAAAGCCAAACTTTCCACCTGCTGTACAGTAAATAGTTTACTGGTTGCGTTTTTCCATCAGACTTGCTTGTTATTGGAGATGGAAAAACCTCCCTGCTGCAGTTACTGAGACTTCTGAACTACCGGGCGGTTTTAAAATTTTGGTATCCGATAGGCGCAAAATGAAGGGGGAGCTTAGCTGCCACTTATTTGCTGTTTAAGAGTAATTTTGTATGCTGGATTAAATTACTAGCTGAGAGTGAAAACCGAGATGTAACGTTTTGTTGATACTCGTGGAGCCTTTTCAGAGACAACTCAAAATTCTACGTTGCTTCTGCACGTACTTAAAACCATGGATAGCTTATACAAGGGCAACAGAAGTCCTACTGTGGTACAGAAAGAGCTGTTAATGATGAGTATTTGGCTTTTAAGATCGTTTCTTGGAAGTGTAGTAAACTAAGCATCAGTAAAGCTGTTTGACTGGGATAGAGTGGATTTTTTATTTATTAGTCAGCTGAGCTGACTGGAGAAAGTGGTTTTACTCGCATTTACAGCTTAAGAGAAACAAGGCGTTTGAGGCTGGAAGGACTAGGTGTATGGTGCTACTGCCTTAAGCCAGTCTGATCGAATTTTGCTAGTATGCAGGTGTACTAATACTAATGCCTTGAAGTACCTGTGTGGTTTTGGTGGTTCTCTTAGAGTTGGCGGAGACTGGCATTGAGGAATTAATAGCTAGCTAAGTTTCCTCAGGTTTGTACTTGGGACTGTTGGGAATGAGCGTGAGGAGAAGAGCAGGTGGGCTGGGTAAGTGTAAAACTGGAGATGAGAATAGGAGCCACTCTGGGGAGAAAAAGTGTAACAACCTCAGTGCAGCAAGTCCAGAAAAATTGAAATGGAGAAAACAGATGTGAAGAAGGATTGTTCTTGTCATGATGCATCTCTCAACTGATGCTTCGGTGTGTCCAAATGAGGCTGCTGCAATAAGAAGGTTTTGTTCCCTTAATAGGTCACAGATGACTAGATGGGACTGTGTTGCTTGCTCAGTCCTACAAATATTAAGCTAATTTTAGCATGTTCTAAAATATTCTAGAACAATATGTAGAATAGCTTTTCAGTGTCTGTAACTACATCATCAAAATTAACTAAAATTCACTCTTAATGAAAATATTATCTGTTTGGATTTATTATTACTTGGTGAAATAGCTAATGCAGGTTAGAAAAACTTTCTAAAATAAAAGTAGCATTGTAGTTTATGTAAGTGTCATAAGGATCTTTCTTACAAAGACTTAGTAGACGATGACTTTAGCTCTTGGTTACTGAAAGAGTAAGTTCCTGGCAAGGGACTGAAAAAAAAAGTGGTTTCAATTGCTAAATACTGCTTCAGAACTGATGAATGAACAGAAGAATTCAAGGAGTATGTTTGAGATGAAGTGATCTTAAGTGAAAGACTTAAATATGCACTTCCTGAATATCTTTGCTGTTTGCGTACTAAAAATCTGGAGTTTTAAAAGAGAACATATGTGAAAGTATGTATTAGAGGGTAGTCATGACTTCTGTGATTTGCTAGTAGCAGAGTGGAAAAAAAAAACCCAAACCCAAACCAAAAAGAACACAACAAAAAAACCAAACAAACAAAACCCCTCAAAAACCCATCCAGACTTTTTCAGAATAGTTTATTAATGTTTCCTTGTAGACAGATTCCTTGGTAATTTTTTCTTCTAATTTTTTGTCAGTGCTACTGATGTGTACAAGCTATATATATTTTTATATATCTTTGGCCTCTTCAGTTTGTTTTCCAGGCTTGATACGTTGATCGTCCTTTTTGCTTGAGGGTACAGGCTGTAGCTGAGATGATAATAATTCAAGCTAAGACAATGTAAAATTAAATTTCATCTTTTTTCATCTCAAAACAGATTCCTGAATTATCTGACTCTTGGGTTGTAATGTGCATATGCACACATGTATTCATTCTGTTCCTGCCCTGGGAAGATGAGATTTAATTTGGTCCTGGTATGAAATGTGGCTCTTCAAGATCCCAGGCTTCCTTAAGATGGGAAAACCATTCCCTTTCCAGATATGCATGCCGAAACTTCTTCCTAACAATTCAGTAAAGTATTGTTTAGTAAGCCAAAACAGGCATATTTTAAATGTACTTATTTTAAATGTTGCTTAGACTTTATTAGTTCAAGTAAATATGCACTCAGATGTGGAACGGTAGTGGTGAGGCTGCAAAATAGTGTATTTTAGCGAGAAAGTCTGGAAAATTTTTTTAGTTTAATTTGCTGGTTTTCATGTCTAAGTATTATGGTAGTCTTCAGTTGCACAATAATATTAAACATATGGGGGGGAAAAGGAACATACTGTACACTGTCAAAGTCTTTGATTACAGAAAGATTAATTTTGATTGGGTCTCTCAGATTATCACAAGCATGAGACTGAAATGGGAGTAGCAAGATTTCTTGTATATCGCATTGATACTGAAAAAGATTAAGCAAGATGCCATCACTGAGATGGCTAGGACTGATGTTCTTTGGGGAATTTAGTTTGGCATTTTGTATCTTCCGTGAAGAGCTTTTTTTATGTCTAGCTGAGTATGTAAACTTCTACGACAGACCTCAGCTGGACCCCCAGAAGATTTACATGCAATTTGTGAGATATTGTTTGTCTTGTTTCCCTGAGGAGTTTCAACTAGGATTAAATCAATTTCCTGCAAAACTTGTCTTGGTAGTAATTTCTTTTACTAAATTTTCTGCTTGTACCTTAAAGTACTTTTATAAACCGTATGTGCAAGGATGGCATTTAGGTGATGCCATTTTAATTTGAAAACAAACGAACACAAAAGTCCCTGGAACAGTACTGATGCTCACTTGCCTCATCAGGAAGGTTGAAACCTTTTGGTCAGTGCTATGAAACTTCTGTGCCACTTGCGTAAATGGTAGCTGATGAAGTTAATGCAGTCAGGGCTAGTGGTAAAGGATGCTAAAGCCTTCACTTTACTGGTGAGTTTAGGAAGCATTTGCTACCTAACAAATTTGAACCTTAGGCGTTGCGTTCTGCCAGTGGAGCCTCTTTTATTGCTGTGTCTTTGTTGTGGTTTAACCCCAGACAGCAACTAAGCACCACGCAGCGGCTTTATCACTCCCCCCCTCAGCCGGACAGGGGAGAGAAGATAGAACAAAAGGCTTGTGGGTCGAGATAAGGACAGGGGGAGATCACTCACCACTTACCATCACGGGCAGAACAGACTCGACTTGGGGGAAATTAACTTAATTTATTGCCAACCAAACCAGAGTAAGGTAGTGAGAAATAAAACCCAATCTGAAAACACCTTCCCCCCACCCCTCCCTGCTTCCTGGGCACAACCTCACTCCTGAATTCTCTACCTCCTCCCCCTGAGCGGCACAGGGGGACGGGGAATGGGGGTTGGGGTCAGTTCATCACACGTTGTCTCTGCCGCTCCTTTCTCCTCAGGGGCAGGACTCCTCACATTCTTCCCCTGCTCCAGCCTGGGATCCCTCCCACGGGCTGCAGTCCCTCAGGCACAGACGGCTCCAGCGCGGGTCCCCCGTGGGGTCACAGGCCCTGCCAGGAGCCTGCTCCGGCGCGGGCTTCCCACGGGGTGACAGCCTCCTTCGGGCACATCCCCCTGCTCCGGCATGGGGCCCTCCCTGGGCTGCAGGGGGGGATCTGCTCTGGCGTGGGGCCCTCCCTGGGCTGCGGGGGCACAGCCTGCCTCACCGGGGTCTTCCCCGGGGGCTGCGGGGGAGTCTCTGCTGCAGCACCTCCTGCCCCTCCTTCTGCACTGGCCGGGGGGGCTGCGGGGCTGTTTCTCTCACGTGTTCTCACTCCTCCCTCCGGCTGCAGTTTCTGTTGTGCAGGTTTTTTCTTCCCTGCTCTTAAATCTGTTACCCCAGAGGCGCTACCACCGTCGCTGATGGGCTCGGCCTTGGCCAGCAGCAGGTCCGTCTTGGAGCCCACTGGCAGTGGCTGTCTTGGACATAGGGGAAGCTTCTAGCAGTTTCTCACAGAAGCCACCCCTGTAGCCCCTGCCGCTACCAAAACCTTGCCATACAAACCCAATACAGTCTTCTAAGTGTGTTTTCTTCTAGCATTTTTTTCTACTTGTCCTTGTCCTGGTTGCTTCTGTTTCTCCAGATTATCTCACCATGTGCTACTCTTCTATGCACCAGTGTCTTCTGCATTGCAGTCAGACTTCTTATCTTGCTTCTCCTGGCCCAGGCAGCCAGTGCAGTGACCGTTGATGGTAACGGTAGACACCTTAGTTCCTGTGTTTGGTTATACTGTCTCAGAAACGTCAAAGAAATGCCTGCTTGACTTGTTTCCAGGAAATAACACACATGTACTTCTGGGTGTCTTTGCGAGCGTGTGAACTCTGCAACAGCAGAGTATGGCAGATGCCATCTTTATGAAACTGGTACCAAACCCACTGAGCTTTTGGTATTCAGGGAAACCAAAGGGAATGGTTTCCCTACCAGTTTAGAGGACGACAGGTGGAAGACTTACTACTGTCTTTGCTGGCATTACTACTGTGTTGGGTGCTGGTCAGCTGGAAACAAATCTTAGATAAACTGATTTCTTACAGTGCCATTTGTTCTCTTTGACAGCATAAGATGCAAGCGTGGCTATGGGTTGGAGAAGTGCAAGACTTAACTTTTGGCAGCAGCTCTTCTTCAGATCTGTAGAAGTTCATTATAAAATCCTGCATTTCAGAAGTGATTTAAATTAACATTGTGATGAGAATTTTGTTTTCTGTATTTCTCCTGAAGTCCAAATATTCTAATCTGAAGCAGCAAAATAACAGTTGCTGAAGCTGTGTGCTGTTCTGTTCGGGGTACGTCGATCAAAACTTACAATAGAGCTTGTAACGGGGACTGTAGCATTTTTAGTGCAGATATGTTAGTGGATTACTTTCACTGGTTTTAGTAGCAGTACGGTTACCGCGTTAGGCAGTGAATTATAGGATAATTTTCAGCAAATTTACTTAACTTCATCGGTAGGTTCTGTGGCCCTTGCTGATTTTTATTTCTGCTGTGATGATGCCTTGCTACTGTCTAGTTCTTAGACCAGGAATATCTGAAGGAGCAGCTGTATCCTGCCCATGCATCCCCTTTCCTGACTACAGTAGGCTCGTATAATGCATCTTTCAGTATTAAGAATGAATATATGTGACCTTAGCTAATTAATTGATTTGTACATATTTTGTGTTTCTAATGATACTACCTGTTCTTTTCAACTTCTATGCAAAAGCAAAAAGTACCTAAAGTAGTTAAGCCCTGCATCTGTATCGCAAAACTTTCCTTTGAAACACTAGTGTAGTTGCAATAGCTTGATGTAAACAAGGATTTGGGGGGATATCTTTGCGAAAGAATAAAATACAACACTCTTATAACCTACATACAGGAAGGAAATTTTTTTCTGATGTAATTAGAAAATGCTTTATTGCTCGTTATCTCTAATTTTTCACTGTAAGTCACTTGTATGTGAAACACTGAGTAGTGATTGACTTCACCAAAAACTTTGCTGCAGACTTTCTCCCATTTTGTGTAGGTTGTATAGATAAATAAGTGGTTGTATTTAGGGTTTACTGCTGTTTTTTTCATGATGCATATGTTTTCAAAGTGATGCTTATTTCAAGATAGTGTATATTTTTGCTAGAAATGGTGAGAAGATTTTATTGTAGCAAAAATTTTTTAAACTAGAAGGCTGAAAAGGTATAAACGCGGACAGTAAGGACTTCTAATGTTTTTTGTCATTGAACACTGAATATTTGCTGTTATAGTGTGACTTTTCAAAGTTGCCCACAAGGGTGATTATTTTTTTTAATAATGCTTTTAGTAATAAATTTTATCTTTTTTTGTAGACAAAATACAGAATCTGAATGAAGACAATGAGAAGAACAGTAATTTCATCTATGAGAATGCTGAAGACAGTAACAAAACCAATGCTGAAACTACAGACACTTCTGGATACAACATTGAAGCCAAGGACTTGCCTGATTCTTGGGACTCCCACATTGGAAAAACAGCAGACTCTCCATCAGAAACATCTCAGACGAAGGGGCCATTAAGAACTCACTTGTATGAATGGGAGGATGAAACTGAAGACACCAGACCTGGAGAGTGTCTATTAGATTTTGACAATGAACATCCCTCAGAGATGAAGAGCAAGGATGAGGAGTGTGACAAAGAAGATAGTGAAAATCCAAAGGAAGCCATTAGTGAAGAACTTGTGCAAACTATTCCTAGGCCAAGCAACTGTAGGACATATTGTCGATCCAACAAAGCAAAACAGCAGGGGGCAACAAATTTTGACAAGCTAATGGATGGCACTAGTCAGTCTTTATCCAAAGCAAACAATGAGTCAAATAATGATGGTCTGAACCCAGCAAGAAAAGTTTCTTTAAGTAGTGGGACCAGTTTTAGAGGGACAGTTGGACGGACTAGAGACTACACCGTTCTACATCCATCCTGCTTGTCAGTTTGTAATGTTACTATACAGGATACCATGGAACGCATCGATGAATTTACCACCGCAGCCCCTACTGACTTGGGAGAAGCTGGACGCTTAAGAAAAAAAGCAGACATTGCTACTACAAAAACTACAACCAGGTTTCGACCAAGCAATACCAAATCCAAAAGGGACGTCAAATTAGAGTTTTTTGGGTTTGATGATCAAGATGAGGGAGGGGGAGATGAAGGCGCCTCTAGAAGTTCTGGGAGTTCCAATTACAAAATCAAGTACTTTGGGTTTGATGACTTGAGTGAAAGCGAGGACGAAGATGAGGAGTGGCAGGTAGCAGAAAGGAAAGCTAACAAAAAACGAAGTAGAACTACACCGTCGTCTTCACTGCAGTCAACCTCTGACGGCAATGAAAACTGTTCCCAGGATAGCCAGCTCAGTACTAATGCAGGTAAGCAGAAGCCTTCTGGAAAACATAACATTTAAATTTAGTTAACCTTTATATTTTGTGCTTTTTGCAGTATACCTAGGAGTTTGTTGAACAGTACCACCGATTTGGAAATCTGAAAGTTAAAATTGCTTATTTCTGCTGTGGTCCTGTCTGGTGGTTCATAGCTGTCTTGAAGTATGCTTTATACCCCTTGATCTCTTGCCAGAGGTGGAGTTTCTTCTTTTTGAGCAGAAGATTCTTACCTTTTTGGTGTGTTGAGCATACAGTACCTATGCCTGGAAGGCAGATATCTTGCCACAGAAGCTCCACATCAACCCAGAATTACGGAGCTGAGTGCAGAAATTTAAGTAGCTCTTAGAGACGTAAAGTATCTTGTTCCTTTTTGTGCTTTTGAACACGTTTGTAAACAGTTTGGATCTTTCTCAAGTTCCATCTTATCCAAAGCTGCATGGCTCGAGGGAGAGGCTATAGGGACCCATGGAGTGCCAGTCAGATGACTGACTTTGGGTGTGCCTCTGCATATTGATGTATTTCTGCTTTTGCTTCCAGTTTTCAGCTGTGTCCACCTTCTGCGCGAGCGGTACGTGTGTGTGTATATGTATGTATGTGTACATTCCGCATACAAATTCTGCATGAACAGTTTTACTCGTTCGTATGTGTGTGTACATACACACACATACGAGTAAAACTGTTCATGCAGAATTTGCTGAGCAAGTTCCAGTGTTTGAGGGCCTTTGAGAAACTGGACTTGCTTGGTGGTTGGTTGGGTCGTGCGTAATGACTTTGCTCAAGGTTGAGGGGCATTGGTGAAGAAGAAAAGGAACAACTTTGGTTAAAGGTTTCTTCTAGCTTTTTGTTTTTGAAAAAGTCTAATGCCAAAGACTTGTGCATGTTGGAGTAAGTACCTCAAAACACTGTCACTGTTCTAGGGAACTTTCTGGTCCTCCATTTTGGAGCAGAAAGCGTGAGAAGTTTTTATCAATTCACTGAAGTTGTTACACTTTTAAGACTTTGGCAAGATGTATGTCATTGTGACGGGGAGGTCTAGCTTTGCAAAAGTTGGAGAAGCTGTTTTTTCCTACAAATAGCTTCTGCTTATATAATCCAGAAAGAAAATTTCCTAGTGAAAAAATATTAATTTCTCTTTTCTAATTATAGTTGTCTTTAAAACCAGCATTGTCTGTAAGCCTTTTAATCAAAGGTAAATGTAACTGCTAGGTTTTTTTGTAAATTCTAAAAGGGCCAAATTGATACTGGTGTTCTATGAGAAGATTGTGTTTTCAAACAAAAAAAGCCTTTTTGTATTTTCCATAAAATTTAATTATGATGAGACACTTGCATTCCACCCTCTTTGGAAAATGGATTTAACTTACAGGGCCACTTAGGAAATACCCCATCTGAGTCCCTTTCTCTGACGAGCCTTTATTCAGCCATTTATTCCAAGGAAAAAAATTGCTTACACAGTTAATGCAGCTGAGGTGCTGACCCATCAAATAATCCTTTCAGCTGCTGTCCCCTAGAGTCTCAAAATATCTACAGTTTGCATTCGGCACTACATTCACCAGGGAGACCATTATACTTCGAGGTATCACAGTTTTTCTCTGAAATATTTTCCTAAGAGGTTCCTATGTCACAGGTAGATGTAAATCTGTGTTTTGTTAGTTTCTTGGTACACTTCTCCACTTCTCAGGTAAGAGCTACCCCTCAGAGCCTCTGCTGAGAGGTGCTTCCCCTTTATTTTGCATCTCATTTGCTCATTTGATTCCTGTTTTGTGCTACCGTAGCCAGGTGAGATTGGACTCGCATTTTTTCTTCTGAAAAATGAAAAGGTGACATGGAGTTATTTCCCTAAGTTGCAGCACATTCCCTAGCTCAGTCTGTAGTACAGATTATAAAAATAAGGAGTCTGATGTTGCTCTAAAATTTGTAGGACTCCTTGATATGTTTCATGCTGTCTTCTCTCAGACCTTTGAGAATTTTGAGCATCATGATCTCTTGGAACAGCCATATTAAGGTCCTTAAATATAGCCATGCTGAGTCTGAGAATTTGTCAGGGACTTCTGGATCTAAGCCTGAAGTTGTGGTAGAATACGTGACGTCGCTGTGAGGTATTGCCTTTACATACTGGAAAAAGGTGACTTCTGTGTCCATGAAAAATGCCGGTTTTGAATCAAAGCCTCAGAAAAAGCTTTCATAACATCTTGCACAATAAAACTTTTTCCTGAAGTTACAAACAGTACTGAGAGGTGCTAATGGTACCCGAGTTCTGTGTGTGCTGTTCTTTTCTGTACTAATGAATAAATCCTCAGATAAAAATCCAGCGTTCCCGTTCCAGGTTGACAGGTGAGGTGCCAGATGGCCTGTCTGAATTCCAGCCCTGGAAATTCCTAAGACTGATTTTGATGTTCTGTGCTTAAAGAATGTTACATGGCATAGTCAGGTTTTTCAAGAGATTTGATGCTTTCTGTTAGTCTTAGAAAATTTTTGCCATAATACTGATTTGGTTACTTACCATAAGCTCGGCCTATTTTTATGAAACATATTTTAGAATCTTAGTACGAAACATCATGCAAAGATTTTCTAACTGAACTGGAAATGGACTATTCCTTCCGGTCTAGTAGCTCACAGCTGAGGGAAAGTAAATTTAATAATATTAATAATACATATTTGAATGTTTCTGCACATGAAATTTAAGGAAGCACTAGGGACTAGGTGGACAATATTGTTAGTGCAGGAAAAAATGCAAGTAGATGAAATTCGGTTTTAGACAGACTGTCTTTCACTGAATTGTCTCTTCTGTTGTTCATTTTTGCAACAGGCTTGCCTGCTGAAATAGTTAAACACCAAAAAACCCAAACAAAAGCCAAGCAAATAAATACCCCTAAAAACCCAAACCACGAGATGCTCTGGCTTTTAAATTCCTAGACGCTGTTCACAAACTTCTCTTTTTAATGAAGGTACTTCAGAACTTTGTGAGCCTGAGATTTTTGGTGAAGCTTTGAGTTCTAGTTAAAGTTGCCTTTTTTTTTTTTTTTTTTTTTTTTTTTTTTTTTGCCATTGCAATCTACAATTCTCTCATATTAGTTGGTGTGGTAGCCCAGTGAAGCAAAAGCCCCTTTGAGTTGTGAGCCTCCCAGCTGTGCTTTGCCAGAATGCCAGAGGCTAAAAGTGCTGATAAGACTTTACTAGATCTGAAACAATACCTGTATCGTTTCACTAGCCAGAATACAGGGTGACTCTAGTAAAGAGAAGCTTCTAATACTGGAGGAAAACGACGTAATTACTTGACTATATTAATCAATGGGGAGTTGTATCCAAGGCAAATCTGAACTAATGACAAAGAAGAGTAAGGCTTAACCAAAAATAACTTTAAGCTTCAGTTTTGAAGAGCAAACCTGTAACTTTGGGACAGTGTTATACTTCTGGAAATAACTGTGCTATCAGTCTGTTTGTGTCTTTTTCTAAAGATCTTGCCGTGGTTGTCAGTGGTTTGGGTGATCACTAAGATTTCTGATACATTTAACTTCTGAACTTGTAGTCTCAGTATGTTTTTTTCCTTCCTGTTCAACTGGGACATCTAGGACGATGTTAAGGCTTGTTTTACTACATTTCATTTTGGCCAATGACTATCAGTTTATTGCAGAAAGTGACAGGCACTAAAAAAAAAAAAAAGCTGACTAAAATGAAACATTTCCATATCTCTGTGTAGATTGACATAAACAGGATAGAGCAGTTGCCCTAAAACCTTCTGCTAAAGAAAGGTATGAAGATCTAGCCTAACATGCTTAGTTTTATTGGGTTCACCTTCTTCACTATGTATCTCATAAGCAGTATAGTAATGATGAACTACAGTATTCTTGATTTAAATTACAGTAGCAGTTATCCTGTTATTGTAGTGTAAGTATTGCAGCTTAGCCTTTTGCTTTGTAAATCAGTTCTGATCTACAACTTAACCTTTGTGTCGTGCATTCATTTTCCTTTCAGTGATCAAGATGAGATTCCTATAATCTTTTGGGGTAATAAAATAGCTTTTGTATATCAGCATCTAGCACTCGGTTCATTTCTGGTGAGCAAACTTGCCCTATTTTTTTTTTTTTTTTTCTTCCTTTGCATCTCCTCAAAAACTGAATCACCTTAATTGGGTAAATATTTTTAGCCAGTTAAGAGTACATCAAAGTCCTCAAAGGCAGAGTCCTGTTTGGACTGCAAAATCTTCTGCGGAATTACCCTCAGGCACTAAAACAAAACTAGGTTGTTTTTCCCCAGGAAATTTACTGTGGTGTTGCCTTCTAGTTGGTCTTTGAACATCTTTCCAATTTTAGCTGGGACAGGCAAATTATTTCAGAGTTCATAAATGCCTTGAAAATGGTTGAATAGAGGAGAAAAGGCCTTACGTGCTCCCATATTGAGAAAAAGGTCAACATGCTCGTCTTTTCTATGGGGAGGGGGGAACATCCATACGAGAGAGAGACAGTGGAAAACAAGCTTCGTTAGTGTCACTGCTTACCAAACTACCTGTGTCTTTGACTGGCTCAGTTAAAGTTAACAGAAGACTTCTCCTCCACACACCTTATTTGCTTTAGATTTGAAAATCTGGTAAGGTACGTATGCAGAGTGCTTTTACGATACCTAGAAGGCCTTAAAGAGCATTGCTGAAATAAAAGCATTCCAGATAATCTTACGAAACTAATCATAGAAGTGTTTGATAGGCTAGCAACATCAAAAAATCCCAAATTATCCTATTGTAAGTAGGAGTTGAAATGTTTTTATCAAGAAGTTTCTTTGAATTTAAAATTACCTAATTTAAATGGGACAGTTCAGGATCACATAGGAGTAGAATTCAAACAAAGAAACTTGGATGATTTTAAAATTGTGGCTTAGTTGATACAGAGCACTATTAATCATTATTAACCACAATACCAGCTCCAAGTCTCGGCACAAGGCACAAATTATTGTGCTGATTTGGTGGGTGAAAACACATCTTGCATTTCTAGAGTGACTTGCATGTTTGTAATTACTGTACTCAAGTGAGTTACTTTTTAGCTTTTAATCTACAATAGGAGGATCCAGTTCTGTTGATTTGACTTTCTTTGGGAATTGCATTCAGGGCCTGGTTTCTTCAAAAGTATTTCAGGATTTGTAAGGATATGTGTCAGAGCAATTTGATTTGACTCCTTTAATTGGTAAGTTCCAGCAAAGGAGTAAGTTGACTTTTTTATAGATTTGGAAGTAGCTTTGCTTTATTTAAGTTAATAGGAATCAGACTGCAATATTTTTCCTCTGTTAGACTAATTTTATCAAAACATCTTTTAAAATGAGTTGTTTTCAGAGGGATTGTTCATGTTGTGTTCTTAAGCTCTTGTGCTGACGTTGTACAACTAAACTGAAAAGCAGTGGGCTGGGATGCAAGAGGCTGATTCCGGTAGGTGCCTTGCAGTGGGCATCCTGCCTGCCCTGGTGCTGCTAAGCCCCTTGAAATTTACTGCAATTTAAGAAACTTTTGAGCCTTACTTTAAGAATGCTTATATCCCCCAGACGAGATAAGTTTTGTGTCTGTGCAAGTGCCGTTAGAAATTTGCTTGCCTGATTTGCTTTTGATTGCCTCCTTCCTTAGGCGCTTGGCCGGTCCTGGTTACTGGATGTCAGTGCACTTGGGATTAGAGTAACTGATCCAACCTGCTTGTATTTTTGCAGTGCAGTTTTCAAATAGTGACAGCTTCTCTGCAATAGTTTGGTTTTCTAAACTGTGTATCAGATGAAACGGTGCTTCTCTTTCCATTCTGAAATTTAGGTAACTTCTGGTTTGTGCCAAGTGAAAGAACATAAGCTGGTCTCCAAGGCATAATGCTTCAAATGCAACACAAATTTAAAGAAGAAAAAATAGGTCAAGAATTTAATTAGATTAGTGAATTGCAGATTTACAGTCCAAAACTGAGTAGTAGAACTACTGGTAAGGCAAGTATTGAATACGTGGAAAGGCCATTTCAGTGGTTCCTTCTAGCTGACTCCTTTCTGAGCTGATGAGCATACTTTTTTAATAGGGTTTATAGCAGAATGAAGAAATATAAACAGGCTGCCTTCATGAGAAGTGAAGTAGGATCAATTCTTTGGTCCCACAATTGTAGTGGGAAGTATTCTTCTAAATCGCTTAATCTTACACTTTTGAAGAACCCTATCTACTGTTTAATTCACTTGCTGCTCAGAGTTGTAGCACTAAGCCGTAAGTAAGCACATGTAAAAGGTAACCTGGGATTCACAGGAATATAAAATGGGAAATAATAACTTGAAGCTTACACAGTGGGCAAGAGGTGCTATAATAATTGTGACTGTGTACCTTGTAATGTATCTTCTAATGCATTATGACAGTCCAGTCAGTAAATCTGAGCTCCATCCAGAACTGTATTTGGCTTTAAAGCTGATTTTTCTGATTAAGATTGTTATATAATTTCAGAAGCTATACATGTGGAAATGTCAGATGCAAGAAATGCTCTGGCAGTTCAACAGCTGTAAACATGGGTGTTTCATGTCTGTATTTACCTTTTACAGATCTTCTGGAGTTTTCAGAGGATGCATCTGGTGTCCCTGAAGGCAATAAGAAATCCACAAATAAACAAGGTGATAAATCTAAGGAAAACACCAGGAAGATTTTTAGTGGGCCAAAGCGGGTGAGTAACAGTACTGAGACCAAGACAAAGTTCTTATTTTAATTAACTCTTCAGTATTGATGTTTCTTCCTATATATGTAACAGGCTTTTGTCCCAGTTTATATCTGCACTTGAGGTAATTTGTTGGCTTTTAAGATTATATCTGGAAAAGTAAAACCTTCAAGTGCAAACTTTTTCTATCCATTACTGGGAATTTCAGTTCTTAGGTGCAAGTCTGGTGTTGCACAATGGCAACGTGCAACTTCGATGCCTTCCCTTCTGGATGATTGTTAAAGCAAAGCACCATTAAATGCTGTGTGGGGTTTTTTTTTTTCTTTTTTTCTCTTTTCTTTCTTTGCTCTTCCAAGAAATATCTATCATATTATAGGATTTGAACCTTTCTATAAGCTTCAGATTTGGCATTGGTATAGTCTTTATAAGGACAAGCACCTTTATAGCATGTGGAAAAGTTAGTTAAAAAAAGTAACCCCAGATCCCACCCTCCTATACCCAAACTATGTAGTATTAAGTATGAATTTGCCCTTTCATACTGTGAATGGAGCTTATTCATTTTGTTGATGATAGGTGTGGTTTATCTTACCTGTTATTATAGGTTACTGAGTATTCTGAGGCTTTTAAAAATGTGTATACAGCAAAAATTGTGTTTAGCTATTAGGTGAAAGTTTGCAACAGTGGGATCCATGTAATCTCCATTAAATAAAGTTTCTATGACTTGATTGTCCAGGATACCCACTTCTAACGCTTAACGCCTTTTCGTACGCTTTTGGCATAACACGTGGCTGTTGTCTGGTGAAGAGAGTAGCTGTCTTGTCATCGTTGCAATCCACAACTGTGTAATAAGAGAAAGAGGGAACTGGAGAGAGAAATGCACTTATACTTCTCGTTTCCCTTTTAGTTCTGTAAGTTTTGCAAGACTGGGCAGTTGCATGTTATAATAGAAACTCTTTTATGTATGTTCAGAATGTCTTCAGCAGTCTAACAGTTCTAAGAATTTTTTAAAAAATTATTTTCCTTGTTGTTTTTCCTAAATAATTCTAGTAATTAAATCACTCTCTAGAATTTCTTATAAAGGTAGCTAATTACTTGTGTTACATGATAGTTTCACTTGAAGTAATTTTTTTAAGGCTTTTTTGGTCTTCCAGAACCAGAAGACTTCTTATCGCCCCAGCTGTGTTGATATATATAATCATTGTCTATTTAAAAATGTGGATTTGTGGCTGGAGGAAGGAGGACAAATTTGTTTTATTTCTCAAAACCTGCAAGGGAATGTTTTCATTTGGGAGGACACATGACCAATAAGTACTGTCAGTTGTAAAGCCCTTTTGAAAAGTAGTATCACTGTCGTGGTTTAACCCCAACCGGCAACTCAGCCCCACCCAGCCGCTCGCTCACTCCCCCCCTGCTGATGGGATGGGGGAGAGAATCGAAAGGGTAAAAGTGAGAAAACTCGTGGGTTGAGATAAAGGCAGTTTAATAGCTGAAGCAGAAGCCGCGCACGCGAGCAGAGCAAGCCGAGGAATTCGCTCACCGCCTCCCACGGGCGGGCAGGAGCTCAGC
>JAVKLA010000093.1:11386281-11474532 GCA_034782735.1 Sagittarius serpentarius | reverse complement strand
TCCCCCCCGCGCCCCCCCCCCCCCCGCCGCTCATTGTGTTGTCTGCTGCTGATACTCTTCAACCTTGTCTGACTAACATCTTGTAGTTGTCTAGCTACGTGCATGCACAGTGTTTTTTGTGTACTGCATTAAATGGTGTAGCAGCTCAGGATTAAGTGGTCCATGGCACCCAGGGGCGATTTATTGGCACTGCTCTGCTGCTGTGATCCAAATAATGGAGATTCGGGTCACATTTTGAACACTGAATAAATGACTTGGTCCTGGTTTGCTTCTGGTTTTTAAAAGCTGTTGGAAACTGCTATCTTATCTGGAGTTCAAATTAACTTATTTTTTTTTGTGTTATATACTCATGGCTCATCCTGGGCTGAATTGATACTCCATCTTCCTGTTTTGAAGCATAATTTCTTTTGCTTTGCTCTGAATGGATGTTCATTCCTTTCCTTTTTTGAAAGAAACAGTCCCTTATGAATAGTTCTGTGCAGCATAACATACTTGTTATTTTTTTCCTGTTCAAAGTGAGACGTGCAGGACAGAGTAGTACTCTTAATGATTATGAATACTGAGTGGTAAATAATCATATATTTTGGTTTGTTTTTGTTCTTTTTTTTACAAGCATCTGGCATACAGTCTGACTGAATGCCCTTCAGATATAAATAATGCATTTATCAGGAGATCTGTTAAAATTTTTCTTTTGCCATTGTAGTCTACCTTGGAAAGCATTCTTGCCTGCAAATAGCTGCTGTCTTTCTTGTTTTGCTAGTATTTTCAGCATGACTCATGTGCCTGGCTCTTATTTTCTGCTATTCTTATATCTGTGAATGGCAGGCAGTGCTGCATCAGTTTGTGCGGATTGCCAGCTTTTGAAAATTTCAGCTTTGAGGCTTTCAGGGATGGGAGGTTAAGCATGACCCATAGTTTATGCCATTTGGAGAGGATCTTACAAAACCGACAGCCCTGTGCATTTTGTAAAATCCCTGGCATTAGTTCTGGTTTTGCATCTTGGTTCACCCCACAGAACCGCGTGCAGAGTCACACAGTACAATATGCTTTATACCCTCACTGGAATGTTTGTGCTCTTTCAGACATCTGTCTGTGTGTAAACAGCTGTCAGTTCTATACATATGAAAAAAGGAAACTCTTCTGCTATTCGGCAGAAGCTCTTACAGCTGATTAATATTGCAGAACTTACTTGCCTTAAGAATACGAAATTCAAAGGAGTGAGGTACTTCCACTTGCATCTATTCTAAGTTAATCTTGAGAGGAAGAATTCTTAGAGAAAAGTCTGGATTATTTGAATAACTGCAAGGTTGTCTTGTCTTTAAGAGAACGTAAGTCAGTTTCTTCAATTACTGCTGCTTAAATATCGCTGTTGCTTCTTCAGGGAAGCTTGTTATCGCAAGCATTTGAGTTGCCTTAAAAACCCCCCACCAAAACCACGCGAATGAACAAACCTCTTTGCTTTTGTGATCAAGCCCTTCTGAAAAGTCTTTGTTCACTAGCATTCATTTGATGTTTCATACTTTTCCTGGCTTCAGTTCTGTCACAGTAATCTAAAGCAAGTCTACGCGATGCTTACTGATTGATCAGTATTGGCATGGTTTCTTTGCAATTGTTTTGGAAATTAATCTTCGTTTTGTGCTGCAAGGGAAAATGTGAGGGTTGCTTTAAGAGGTGGTTGTAAAGGAGGGATGTATTTGCCAAGTCCATGTCTGTGTGAGTTGTAAGAGAGGCTCTGAAGTCTTTGCATAAGATGTTAGAACTGCTTAGAACATATTTCTTTGGAAAGCAGTGTTGGATTTTTGCAGGCGTGTTTGGTGGTTGAGCTGTGTGCAGTCGGTGTGAGACAGGATACTGGACCAGACGGTCGGGATGCTGGGGAGCGGTGTCTACTGTCTAATGAAGTATTACCGGGAAGACATGGAATCACAGGCAAAATTACTTTTCATTTAAAAGTGGAAGATATTACAAGGGATAGTGGCTAAAACTGACCTTCTGTGGGTACTTGAGGTTTTAAATAATTACCACTTTCAGTTACAGTTTTAAATTCTGTTACAAGAGAGCTGTTAAATGAAGATGTCTTGATTTCTCGGAACCAGGCATTTATTGGTGGCATTACTTGATTTCTTACATAAGCTGTGGCTTTCTTCCATATTGCATTGGTAGTGCCTAAGCAAGCTGTAAAATGCCTTGTCACAAAACACTTTGGGATGCCCTAGCTTTTGATTTAGTAAAGGATTAAGGAAAATCAGGGAAGAAAAGCCCATTTTTTGCCTGTTAAATAAAAAGGATGCCATCTTTGACTCGGGAAGCCTCTGAGCCCTGAGTATTTAGACAGAATTGTCTTCATCTGTTTGCCCTGTTGAACTCGTTCCTACACATCAGCTGTTGCTCTCTGCTGAAGAAAACACACGAACGCTGTATGGACCTTTTGATTATGCTGGCACAGCTGTTTGTGTACTTTGTTCTTATCCCATAGCGAAGCACTGAACTTGATCTCTGTCACGTGTGCTTCCTTGCCGTACGCGTGTGTATGCAACAGAGGTGCCACATTTTGAAGAGCCAAGACTGCAGACACTCCTGTCACGTAGTCAGCCGGGGCCCGTCCCAACTGCTGCTTCGCTGAGCGAGAGGAGCTCGAACGCCAGCGCGGCTCTGCTCCCCCCCCGCGCCTGACAAGGGCCGTCTTTGGTTCCTCACGGAGCACAAGGCCTGAAGGAAAAGGAAGACGCAGGCGGAGGCTTTATGTACCAGGGCGGCGAGCGTTGGCGCGCGCTTCCCGTGAACCCCACAAAAATGGGAGTCCGGCAGCAGCAGACCCCGCCTTGGTCTGTGACCCCGTTGTTTTCTGGAGCGAGCCAAGAGAATGGTATCAGTCTAGGATCCTGGTGTGGGGTCGCATCTCCTCGCTGGGCGCGCTGAGCCCGGCACTGCGCTTGCAGAGACCTGGAAAGCCGCTGTGTAGCGTGTAGCTCCTAGACAGGAAATTCGGGAATATTAGTATGTTAGTATCCTTTGAGCAGGGATAGAATACTATTTGAGACTGTAACTGAGGTTTGGGACTATTAGTAAGGGATATCCTGTGTTAATAGGACTTCTGGCAGCTGTAAGGCGGTACGCTGCTGTCAGAATTGTAGTAGTTAAGCTTCCCTGCAAGGTTAAGTATTACGCATCAGCTGAAACTGATACTAAATATATGCTGTATTTTCATGCTAGTTACCTGATAGAGTGCGTTACTTCCTTGAATTACCCCACATACCAGTTCATGGCACCCAGAAACTTATACCCTCTCTTCCCCATCTTAAGTATGCAGTGAGATAATTCGTAGAACAGTTGTGAGTAATTCAAGGGAAAAAAGTGAGTATTGAGAAAATACTCAGTCGTTCTTTTTCATTACAGACATTTGTGAAACATTATATCTTTTGTGATTAAAAAAAGCATCTTTGTTACCAAGTTGTCCTTTCTTTGTTCGTTGCAAACCCCGAGTCAGATTCTGGGTGAAAATCTGCTACTCAAAAATGTGTAGGAGAAAAGAGAGTTAACCTTCTAAGCATTTTGTCAGCAGTTACGTTTTTTCAAATAAGGATTTATATGACACCGTCTTCCTATTTGTGGACAGAGATGTCCTCTTGTAACTGTAGCAGGATGAACCTAAAACTGGTTTCTCCGTTCAACTTTTTGAGCTTGGTGTGATTGTCAGGAAATTGGGCAAGCTAGTGCTTCCGTTACTTGGAAAAGTTAAAAATTGAAATTATTGGAAACCTTATTTTGGTATTCCTATGTGTGGCCGTGGTGGCTGTGTGTGGCTGCTGAAGGACTTTGTGTATCTATCACCTGAAAACGTATTGTTTGAAAGAGCTTCTTTGGAAAATAGATAAAACTCTTAAGACAATGGCCATTGTATACTTGTTGCTGAATGGTACATGAGCACTGCTTTAAAAAAAAATAAAATTTTAAAAATCGAGCTAAGCTGAGTTTCTTATGACCACATCAAAGCTCACTGTAGGAAGGAAAGAGGCTTTTCTCTTGTCTGGAAACTAAAATGATGTAGTGCTTGACAGGTCTTTTGGGCTCTGAAAACTCATAGCTGAGATTTTCATTCTGCTAATATTCTTTGAAGTTTTGTTAGTCAGGGCGTGCTCTTCGTGTAACAAATGGAAGGATGCAGCACAGTAGAGTTTTAACAGTAATACAGAAACTGTTGACTTACAAAACCTGCTTTCTAGCTTTTGACATGCCGAAACCTTGTTACACTTGATAGAATGGTATTCAGTCCATAGCTGGTACTCCTAGGTTTGCTACGCGGAGCCCCTCTGTGGGCTCTACTTGAGCCAGTGTCTGTATATTTGGATATGAAATTATTTTTAATGCCCAACTTTTTAAAAAAATATTTTTCCATGTTTAAAATGCTGTATAAGCGCCTGGGAGGAGGTATGTAGTTACACGGTTTACATGATATATGGCGTGTTGGGAAATTGTGAAAATTGTTACGGTATATTAGTCTGGAATATGTTTATGCAATTAGATTGGTAAACTCAGGTGCTAGAAATATAATTCTGTCTTCGCTTCTGCTAAGAATTACATTGTATTTCCCCAAAATTCAAGGACAGTAAATTTTGATGCATTTTGATTTACCTTGATGCATTTTTGAGCAGGAATAAAAAAAGGCTTCTTAATTGATTAATATGGATTAAGGCATTTCATTTGGATGTTTTCTGTTCCTCCGAGCATCAGCGTCTATATCAATTCTACATTTTGATTCTAAACTAGTCACGTTTTCTGCTGACATGGTGTTTGCTAATGTGGCTTTTTTTCCCTCTAGCTGTCTAGTTTTGTCTTTAGAAAGGTTGCAGACCTTTTGTCTTTGAATAAATTTTAAAAGCAGAAAATCTGACAAATTCTTGAAATACATACACATCGTGTCTTTTGCCATTTGAATGGGTCTGTCTGTCTTTGAAGCCATCAAGTGCTTCAAAGTCTTTCAGGTTTTCCGATCTGTACGATACTGAGAACTTGTGTTGCTGGGAATACAGAAGGGGGAAAAACAAAGCTCTTTTTACTTGTTGGGCTATATTATTGCTGTAGTAATTTTTGAAGTATATAGTGACTACTGGTAGATTTGCTTAAAAAATAACTTATTTTTATCTTTTAGTCTCCCACAAAAGCCGTATATAACGCTAGACACTGGAACCAGCCAGAATCAGAGGCTCTGCCAGCACCGCCCGTTTTGAAAACTCCCAGTGTCCCAGTAAGTAGACTGTTTTTTCTCAAGTTCAGTAAATCTCCTTGTAAGATTCACTGATATTTTTTTGAAACACAAGTTCTTGATACCTGGTAATGTCACAGTAATTCGGAATGAAGTCCTCTTTGTAATGTGAGCCATTGGGTATTTGATAGGAAAGAAATTGTCAGTGGAAATACTCTAGAATGGGATCTTCCATATCATTTCAATACACAGATGCAAAAAAATGCTTCAGTCATGTTCCCTAATGTGCTGAAGTTAAGCTTTATACCAATGGACTCCATTTCATCTTCTGCTAGAACCCCTAGGATTAACTTGCTAATACCCATAGAAATCAGCAAGTTGCAGGTCAAAAAGGAAGAACTTAAAAAAGAGACATTTCTTTTTTTTTTTTTTTTTTTTTTTTTTGCTTTCTAATGGAGTAGAGTATTGTGAATTGCTGACTTGAGTCTTTAGACACTATGAAAGAAACAAATTTTTCTGTATACATCCAGAAATGCTACTATGAACATATCAGATATAAGCACGTCTACAAAAAGTAGACAAGAGGTAAAAATAGTTCTTGAAGTGACTTGTTGGTTCAAAAATCAGTGATTGTTCTGAGGCTGAAGGTAATTGTTTTTTAACTCTTTTGAGACCCTGAGAATCCAGGGTCTTGGGCTTATATATGTGTAAAAGTTGTTACTGATTATGCTAAGGTAGTGTTGTACATTGTCAGTAAACTTACTTCATTTGGTGCCTTGCTTACAGTACTTGCCTTAGAACAGACAACCAGAAAGTAGATATTTTCACAGTGATAAATCTTCAGCTTTTGTTGTCATCACCGGGTTCAGGTTTTGGTTGTTTTTGTTGGTTTGGGTTTGTTGGGGTTTTTTTGTTGGGTTTTTTTAACAAAAAAAATCCACCTCTGTCTGTGTTGTGCTGACACTAGCTCCTCTTTGATATGTGGTTGGTTTTGTTTGCATCCTCACAGTATTCTCAACAGCCTTCCTTCGATCTTAACTGCACTGCCTGGAAAATGCAGATGACTCATTTTAAAATAACCATTACCACTAGTGTTTGAGGAGGGAGCAGAAATTTATGTCCTGGGTTTCTCCTGAACCCCTTTCTCAATTTCAATTATGTGCATTTGAACTGAAACTTTTGTTGCTTACTGAATCTTTGCATTGATATTGATTTTTGTAAAGTACTCTGATAGCTAACTTAAAGGCCGAATATTTTGTCTGAGTCTTCTCAGACAGGCTCTGTGAATGTATCCTCCTCAGGCTAGGAAAATGCCTGGATCATTCATATTCAGACAAGCCATTTTGTCTCCTGTCAGACTTCTGCTTTGTAACTGGAACCATCAAAATACTAATTCAGGAATATGGCAGAGGTTTGGCTGAACAAACCAGTTAGAGGAATTTGTTTGTATCTGCTCCTCATGCTATGATGTACATCTGAAGTTACTTCAGTTGCCCTTTTTAACCTTGATTTACGTGTGTATGATTAAGATTTAAGAGTAACAAGAAAAATGAGCCTTGATCCGGACGTTCAGCGGCAATTCCTGCGCAGATGATCCTGCCTCTTTAATTTCTCTAGAAATTTGTTACCTGAAGATCTGGATAAATTTGTCTTTCCAGTGAGAAACCCATAGCATGCAAACTCCTTAGGTCAAGTGCTCTTTCTTATGGCCTCTCCAAGCTCCCTTGGAATTTGCTTTGAAGGGGAAGCCATTAACCAAGACTTGGGTGAGATACCTCAGTGGATCTCCTGTGTTCACAGGCTGATAAGATCAGAGTCCTCCAGTATGTGCTCTAAACCAGCTTTTCAGGGTGGTTTATTAGCAGTTTGCCACTGGAGCCTAAGTGAGCAAAGACTGAAGTGTTGCACAGTGGTAAAGGCAGCATGTAAAGAATACTCTTAACACAGCAGGTTGTTTTGGCTTATATTTTAATTTTGACTGTCAACGTACAATGCACAAGAAGGCTTTCTTTCAAAAAATCTCCTGGAGTGAGTAACAGTTAATGTATCCTCTATGCCTTCATATTAATTCTACTTTTTCGGTCATACTTTTAAAAAATTACCATTTTTTCTGTGTAAGGAAATTAAGTACGTGATGTTACTTAGAGACTGAGGGTGAGTAAATGACCGCTGGCATTGGCACTTGTACATTTAGAATTTGGTATTTGGAGGTCTTTTTCCTGTATGCCTTGTTTTCTGTAGTTTGCCTTCACATCTGAATTTGCGCCAAAGAAGTAACCTGAAGATAAGATGACACTGAAGCTTATAGTAGCCTCAAACAAATACAGAGGAGGAGGTTCAGGAAAAACCTGTAATACTTGCCTGAGATGGTTGGAAACTTGTCAGTAGTTATTCTAGACCTAACATCAAGGTCTCTACTACCTGTTTTACGTTCAGAATAGGTTTTACTGTATTTCGTGCTCTAATGTGTTGTTCCTAAAATATTAACACCGCAAGTGTGAATAAGGCCAGTGTACGGAGAATACCATGAATGTATAAGAGCGTACGCTACCTGTTTGAGGCATGCACCACGCCTCTCTTATTTCTCTGTGTGGCAATTTTTTATGGTGCTACAAAATTTATATTGGTAGTCTTCTGCCTACAGGCAAAACGCAGTTTTGAGTTTCAGGTTGGAGAGGTCGGTTTTCTGATAGCTATACTCAGAGTACAGTAGTGCAGTAGCCTCCAGTAGCTAGGGATGAGAACAGTAGGCACAGAGTTTTTCAGTTCAGGCTATGCTGAGATTGCTCAATGCTGGGCTTGTACCCCTTACTTAATGATGGTTTGGTATTGCAACCAACTTAGTCAGTCCTGGAAGCTCCAGTGTAAGGGGGTAAGATACTTGTAAGTATCAATAAGTAATTGGTTTTAAACACTGAACTTGGTTGGTTAACTTACCCTAAAGCTTAAGGAACCAGTGTAAAGGACTTTTTTTTTTTTTTTTTTTTCCTTTTTTTTTAGTTTCAGAATTCCACTGGAGCTTTCCTGTCTACTCTAGAACTGTTTTTTGTATTTAAAAATGCATATGACTTCTGACATCTTAATTTTTTTTTTTTTTTTTTTCTTAAGAGTAGGTACAATATCACACAGCTTAGGTACATCTTGGTAGTGTAAGGCAAGGACTAAATAGTCCCAAAATGTGAATTTGACAATTGCACAACTGTACTGTTTCCTGATGTATTTAGTGTATGTTTACGTGCTCAAAACATCTGCCCATTTTAGCACTTTCTTATTAATAGGTAAGGCTATCTTCAAAGGAGGCAATTCATAAAGATGATGGAGTTTTTAAGGCTCCTGCACCACCTCCCAAAGTGATAAAAACTGTGACAATACCTACTCAGCCCTATCAAGAGATAGTAACTGCATTGAAATGTAGGAAAGAAGACAAAGAAGTAAGTATTCTTAACAAATTTTTAAGATAAAGAATTATTGGTAATCCTAAGTATTGGAGGAAGAGTGTCAAAATGAAATTTGGCTTTCCTATTAAAGATGATATTTTTATCTAAATGGTTGAATGGCCTTCATTAACTCCTTAATGTTTCCTTGCACCCGAAACTGAATAGATTTTCAACTGTACTTGTTAAGTTTACAATCAATCCCAAGAGCAACTTACCTAGGTCAAAATATTTGTCTCTTCCAGTTGTACACTGTTGTTCAGCATGTAAAGCACTTCAATGATGTAGTGGAATTTGGTGAAAATCAAGAGTTCACAGATGATATTGAGTACTTGCTAAGCGGATTGAAGAGCAATCAGCCCCTAAACACACGTTGCCTTAGGTAAGATATCTTAATGTAAAACACTGAACTTATATTTAAAAGAGATACTAAATTAATTATTCATCAGTGAAGTGACCGTGCTTTAAAATGTTGTTTGGGTAGTTACCTGGCACTTCTGCTATAAAGAATAAAATTAGAAAATAATCACCAAGATGATATATTGCGAATAATCAAAAGTAGTATGACTAGGAAGATGAAATAGAAAGTCGTACAGTGAAACATCTTCAACACACTTGTTTTCCTTGCTATAAATTAAAAAAAAATTTTCTGATAACTTTTCTCTGTTTAGTGCAATCTTATGTGCAGTATGCAAAAAATATTCTGGTTTTTAATGCAAAATTCAATTCTAAAATAAAATCCCTAAGATGGGAAAGTTTGCTAGCTGTAACGTAGAACTAGTGTAATATTGAGGTACTCCAACCGCCTGTTCTTTATCTTCTGTTGAGAAATAACATAGCTAGCATCCACTGGAAGTACTGCGGCCTCAATATTAATTGGAAGCTTCCCTAAGTTGTCTTGAACTACTCGTTGCACTCTTAATATTCAAGTTACACGTTACTGCGAAGTTAGTATCAAAAACGTTAGTCTTGCTTTGAAAAAGTTTGTCACTTAATATTGGTGTCCATTCCTTGGACGTAAAAGTAATTAGAACGATGTTCTGTAACTATGTAATAATTTTTTTTTTTTCTTTACTATTTGTAAATTTTCCCCTCTGTTTAGCAAAACTGAAATGTAGAGAAGGGAAAACTTGAATCCGCAGAGACGGGTGATAAGGACACTTTGCTCGAGATTTGACTGTGGATGAGAAAAAGCTTTATATGCTTTTAAGAGAGCTATTTTAAAAATTTGTTCTTCGTGTTTCTCAAAAACCAGTGATGAATGTTCTTGCTGGAGTATAAACACAAGAAATCTATTATCCAGCTTGTATGTACAGTATGATAAGAATAAATTAATACCATAATGACAGTTTAGGAGCGTTTTTCATATTGAGTGCACTTAATTTTCTCGTGTGGCAAGCTTCCTAAGATCTTAAACTGACTTTTTTACTTTCCAAATTTGTATCGTGGAATGTAACTTGTATAAACACCATAACAATTTTTTCTTTCAGTTAACAAATTAAAAGAAAAGTATTTTTCCAAAGGAAATGAATGTGTAAGGATAGGAATAGACGTAAAAGAATCAGAAACTGGTAGGTAAGCTCTAACTGGTGCTGTTGTGATTGGAGACAGAAAGACCACTTGTTCTTTAAACATCATGCTGTATGAATCTTTTATAATAAGCTTCCTCAGTAGTCATGGAAGTCTTGATTGCAGAATCACTCCCACATTACGCCGCATTTAAAAGCAATGTATTTTTGATAGCGTATATGTTGCACTGTACTAGACATGGCAGACAGCTTGCTAATAGAACTAAGGGAAGAGTTCAGTTTTTAAAATAGAACTGTTATGCTGATCACTGATTAGACTAATATATTTGTCAGATTTTTTCCTGAAACCTGTAGTGTTTCCATCAACCATAAATGCAGCAATGAATATTAAAAATGTTTGGGGTTTTTTGTAAAAGTACTGTCAGGCATAAGCAGGACTAATCAGTCACTTAGATAACTGTTAGACAGCAATGGAAGCTCACATTTATAATTTCTGATAATGCCTTGATCCATAATAAGCTCTCCTGTGCCTCTAAATTAGAGCTTTGTGCTTAATCCATGAACATTTTATTTTCAGTTTAACTGTCTGAAATTATTTCAACTTTTATTTGAAAGAAGCAAGTCCAGGGTGCCCTTTCAAATCCTGTTTTTAGGCAGCCTTATGCAAATGTATACAGAAGAAATTTCAAACTTGCCTTATACAAATGTTAGAAGAAACATCCCGACAAGAGTTTGTCAGGGTCTGAGGTATATGGTCAGTCATGTTTTATAGACTTGTTTATCTGCCGTTTTTGTAAATGTGTTCGTTTTAGTTGTTCTAATCCAGAATTAATTTTCTCTAGTGTAATCAGCTTGGCGACAAAGTGCGCCATGCCCAGCTTCCGAATGCATCTGAGAGCGCATGGGATGGTAGCCATGGTTTTCAAAACACTGGATGATTCCCAGCACCATCAGGTACGGATACGTTGTGTATTTCATTAACGTCTGATGATACCTGCCTACTCTGTGTGAACTTTGTGTACGCGTAATTCAAGGTCAGGCATCCAGTCTAGGGTGCATCTGGGCTCAGTGCTCCGTTTTAGAAATCTGTAGCGAAATGAAAAGTAAGAGCACGTGCGTTCCAATGACAAATTCCCCTTCCGCTGTTTTTGTGCTTCTGGGTTTGGAAATGTCTTTTTAAAGAGCATTTAAGCTTTTAAAAAGAACTGACTGCGCTTTGGATTGCTATTTTATATCTTCTCCTCAGCTTTTTTTTATAGTTGTATTTATAATTTCCTTCAAATAAAATACATCTTAAAGGAATCCTTTCTCTTTATATTTAAAGACGGCTCTAAGCACTCATCTCCAGACTCGCTTGTATGTGAGTTACTGCCTTTTCTGTAGCTGTTGTGGGGCATTTTTCATGCCCTGTGCTTGTCTCCTTGAGCAGTGCTGTAATTGCAGTCGTAGGATGCCTTGAGTATGCGCAGCGTTCGATGATAAATCTAGGAGAGGTAAACTTTAACTACTTAAGGTAATGTGACCTGAGAGTTAAAAACTGAAACAGTTTGGGTTTTCCTTCTTATCAACTTTACAAGTTCAGTGCAGCTGTAATAGAAAACGCTTCTTGTGGGTGATACTATTGTTCGAGCAGTTGGAAACCGTGTCTCTCTGGGGTATCCCTTGAGGTATTGTTACAAACGCTGAAAGTAGGAAATGTTACTTGAAGTGGGTAGTCAGGCTTGTTACTTTTATTTAATAGCTCTAGAAGAACGACATACAATGCAGAAGGAAACTGCACCTGCAGAAATAGACATCTAAGAGATTGTATTTGACATTTTACTGTGGGTGGGGAAAAAGCTGTAGAGCTTTAAGTAACTAATGTAGAATAATAGTTGATTTTTCTGCCTCCCTCAAAAATTAGCAGTGGCTAACTGTAAAACATAGGAACCAGGTTCAGTGCATTCAGTGAGCTGTCAAAATAGTGTCAAGTGGTACCAGAAATAAATAAAGTATAGTCACGCCGTTTAGGACTGCTGCCACCACTGAGTTGCAGGAGATCTGCAGAGGACAGCTTCAGTTGCTTGGAAAATGCACGAGCTTGCTCGATGTATTTTTGACTGTCTTCTAACAGTTACCGTTATCATTATTCCGTAATTTTCAAAAGAACTAGCACATACAGTTCAGAAAGGAAATTGCATGCTATTATTAGTCTGCAGTAACAAAAAGCATTGATTGTATTCACCGTTTTCAGTATATTTGATGAAACGTTCCCCTTTTGTCAGGAAAAAAAGAATTGGTAGTTAATGTTTTAATATAGTTACGATGAATTCTTGGTACAGATTATACAGTGTTATAAAATTACTGATTTATTAAACTACTGTTAATAAATGCTACGATATATGCGCTAACTGCTGACGGTATATGCTTCAGCAATGGCCTTCTCTGTATAAGCTCGTTGTCTTCGTATACTACCCTTTCATTCACTAATTATTTCACTAGAATTTTAACTTGTTCAAAACGAATAGAAATTTCTCCACTGAATCTCAGTGCAAAGTAATTCAGGAACAGTAAATCACACTAGGCTTTGCTTGGATGGCTCAAATCCATTTAAGATGAATAAGGACCGGGGCAAGAAAAAAACCCAATTATTTTGTTAATATTTTCTTTAAAGTACTTTGGAGCTGGGAAAACTGCCACAATGACGTTGCTCATGGAAACAAATACGAGTGTATACTGCATTCGTTGTACTGATACCATGGAACAGAAAGTAGGGGACTTTACATTTCCATAAGAATATAAGGTAGCAGTTGCAGAGGTATTTTTTTAACCAGCAAGGAAAACAAAATAACCAGTTATCTTGCCGAGCTATGCCCTAAAATATTTACATGAAAATTACTTGTTTCACTGAATTTTTCTTGTAGATTTGTCTTGAAGCTACAGTTTCAGTTTTTAACTGACTTTGTCTCTTAAGCTTTGCTCTAAAGGTTTTGGAGTATTACTAATTTTAAAAATAAAACCTGTATTTTCGTTATAGCTGTCAGTAGTTAAGCGCAGAAATGTGGTTTTGTAATGTCTTCAGCATGTGAATAATTTTTAAAAAAAAAAAGGGCATTAAATGTAATGCTGAACCCTAGAAAATAACCATCTGTTCCCGCAAGCTGGAGTATAAATAGAACAAGCAAGGGAAGACAAGGATGAGAGTGGGTGTAAATGGTCTGCCGTTTCTGGAGTGTATGTTGAACTAGAATGTTTTCCTGAATTCTGTAGAAGTATGGAGTGCAACTCCATAGTTAGATATGCCATAAAATTTCTGTCTAGAGCAAATTCTGTTTATTTTACTTTACTTTTTTTCTCCTCTCCACATTTGTTTGGAAGCAGAATGTGTCTTAAGCATCATGAGGAGTAGAATTGGGGGGGGGGGGGGGAGGTCCACTCAAAAAACCAGCTTCACTACTGCAATCCAGAAGGGTGGAATTTTGAGGGCTTGATTAGGTTCTGTGGATGTTTTGTTTGGGTTTTTGGGGGGTTTGTTTTTGTTTTTTTTGTTTTTTTGTTTTTTTTTTTTTTTTTTAGAATATTGATCAAAAATTAGTTGTGCTAACAATTTTCCCCTCATTCTCAACTCAGAATTCTGGTACCGTAGGGCATGAGATAGCTTTCAGACAATGTGGTTAACTGTTTTTAACACTTACAGAAGATCAGAGAAAAATGCAGTTTTATTGTTCAAGATTAAACCAACTTGCCTGTAGGGACTAAGAAAAATGAGTTTTAGAAAACCCGTATCACTGGCGTGTAGCTGAAGCAGGCTTGTTCCATATTATAAGCACCGTTCACATTTGAGGTCCTTACTTCTGCAACATCACTATTTTCCTGTTGCACATCAGCATTTGGAAGCTTATTGGCCCGATTGCCTTCCGTACGTACGCTTTTGCAGGAACCTAGTTCTTGTTACGTATAGCTACTCCACTCCTTTTTGCTTTTCTGGCAGTCCTCCTGCAGCCTGAAACCACCTGTATAATACCTTAGTCCCCTGCGTGGGTCCATTCTGATCCCATTTAAGTATGTTAAAACCTGGGTGGAAGGTCTGAAGGGAAGTGTTGACAGAGCTTATGTTGGGGGGGAGGGCCATTACTCTCCGCGGAGTAGGAGGTTGCTTGGATTGCAAAGAAGGGCTCCTGGGACAGGCAAGGGCTTGGTACAGAGGCTTACAAAATGAGTGTGATTGCCCTTATCAGACTTTGGAGTATCTGTAAGGCATTTCTGAGTAGTGATCTGAGAACAGTCGCTGACTTTTTGAAATGCCTAAATATTGGCAGCCCAGATTACAAATGCAGGAGTTTCCCTGTATTAACTGCTGCATAGTGTCTAGTTGATAGAAACTCCTTTGGGGGTTTAAGCTTTTTTTTTTTTCCTCCTTTTTCTTTTTTTTAACAAGGAAGCTCACCCACGTAATGCTGGTCACTAGAAAATAGTTCTTCATAGACGTTGCTTTATTAGGTCCCACATTGGCTGAACGACCGTTAGCAGAGTAACCTTTGGTCTCTCTGGAATGCCTGTGCTCCTGTGTCCTGTTTTAGTAACTTTCGTTCTGAAGGAACAGAGTTCTTCAGGGAACCTGAAATTTCTTACAGTTTAAACCAGTTGCAAGTAAATCCAGAGTAAACAATTTCTAGAATAAAAATTGTAAAATTGCAATGCTTATTGGAGGAAGTTAACAGAAATTAAGGGAAAGCAATGTATACCCTGTCTATGTAGACAAGCTGCATAGACTGCTTTCTGCCTTACATCTGACAAGGCTGGAGTAGTGATATTCACAGCTAAGATTTTCTTTTTTTAATTCTTTTTTTTTTTTTTTTTTTTTTTAAACAATCCTGTGTCTCAAGGCTGTAGTCACGAAAGGAGTTGCAGATTTGGAAACTCTTGCTTCCTTCCTTCAGTATTCCAAATGCATCTTTGGTAGTTAGTCAGATTGAAGTCTTTACTCGCGTAAGGGTTTCCTTGACTCAGACAGGAAGGAGTTCTAACATAGCTTTTGATAGACCGTCAGCTGCCTAATCCTGTTTTGGAAATGCTGATACTGCGTAGTATGGCCAGGTATGATTATTACTTGCTTCTAAAATAAACAGAAGCTTTTAACAATTGCTTTGGTGACTGGCTGAACTCTAAACGAGATGTGAATCTGCTATGACACAGAAATTCTGCTCTTTCCTGTTGAGCTGTACAACATTCACATCCCAGAATTAGGTTATCTCCATTTTTAATTTACTTGGTACAGAAAAGATTGGAATAGATGCATGCAGCATGTTGACTCTTGAGAGTTGGACTCAGCAAGACACACACATACCCAACACCCCCCAGCTCTTTTTTCCTCCAGTTATCATAAAAGGTTTCTGAGATTATTGTGGCCAGCACAACTCATTTCTCCATGAACAGTTCTTCTCTTTACCGTAGCTTGGAGCTCACCTGGATAGATGAGGCTTTTGGTGCAAGTGCTGTACTTACCAGCACGAGAGGGACAGGTAGCTTTGCTCTGATCTCTTCGCTGTCGTTTGTCCCTTCCTCTGAGTCACCTTCTGCCTTTGCTTTTCTGGATCCTCATGAAGACGAAATGTAATAATTCCTTCTTGAAGAAGGATTAAGTATTCTTTATCCAGTAAGAGGTCCCTATATACCATTTCTGTGTAAGATAGGGATGGTCAAGATAATAGCATTTACTTGTTAAGGACTGATGGGGGCGGGGCAGGGAGGGGAAGCTGCTTTGTACTCTGGCTGCTTCCAAAAAGCAGAATTCCCCTGGAAATTAAATGTGTTCATGGTGGAAAAGTTTGGGTAAACTATTGACTGACAGACCTGCTTGGCAGAATTGGAATGTACGTCACGAGGCTCTCTCCTCCCTGACCCCCCTTCACATGTAAACACTGTCCCCATGATCTCTGTGTTTTCTGGTGCTGTCACCAGCCTATTCCATCGAACCGGAATGTTCCCCTACCTTGCCGTGTACCCTGTGCTTTTTCACTTTGTTCCCCTGCCATCTGTCTCTTCTATAATACCGTGTTACTGGAGTTACTGTTTCTTGTTCTGTCTGCAGCACTGAGTTCCTTAAAAGTAGAAAACCCTGCTTTTCTACTAGGGTTTTGTAAATATGTTAAGTGATTTATGTCTCGGTTGTATTGGTTAGGAGAATGCATTAGTAACTTGCTAGAAGGAATCTTACGTGCAACAGTTAAGTACTCACACAAGCGCTAGCGTAGATTGGGACTTGTCAGGCTTTTTCTTTCATAAATCTTCAGCTTATTTATTAAAAATTGTAAAAGGTCTGCCTAACATGATTACTAAAAACTGCTTATTTTTTTTCTTTCCTCTCCCAACCCAAGAATTTGTCCCTTTGCACAGCAGCTCTAATGTACATCCTGAGTAGAGATCGTTTGAACATGGATTTAGACAGAGCTAGTCTCGATCTGATGATACGGCTTTTGGAATTGGAACAGGATGCTTCTTCTGCCAAGCTGCTGAATGAAAAAGACATGAATAAAATTAAGGAAAAAATTCGGAGACTGTGTGAAACTGTTCACAACAAACATCTGGATCTCGAAAACATCACGGTGGGTATCATGCTTTTATTTGAAAGCCTTGGCAGTAGTGGAATGCTTAATAAAATGGAACTTGCAAGCATCACCTTTAATCTTGTATCTCCCAGCTAAGGAGTCATGACATTTTGTCTACCTCCTGTGTATATGTGACTGCGCTGCAAGTATTTTCTTCTTTAAATTTGAAATTTTCTTTCCAAAAGGCTGTTAGTAGGATAGTTACGATGTTCTTCCGGTATCTGATTGACCAACCATTCGTGCCTGCTAAGGGTAGCTGGTTAAAGGTAGCAATTAAAAACAAGGAACAATTTAAAAACCCATGTGTTTAAAGACCACCTTCAGATTATTTGTTTCTTTGCCTAAATTTTATATACACATTTACAAACAATAGGGGTTCTTACATGGGAATAAGAGTTTTGTGTGTTAAATTGAAAGTGCGGTGCAGGTTCTCCCATTTAAAAAAATAAAAATCTGTCCTACAGAAACTGATTTCCCTCTGCCCAAAGTGTGTTGGCAGGTCTGTTGATTACCATAAATGTGGATGAATTTTTTCCTTCCTTTCTCAAACATACTTTTTTTTTTTTTTTAATGAATGTATTTTCAGCTGCAACAGAGTAAACTGTTTTTGTTTAAAAATAAATTTGGCCGTCAAGCT
Organism: Sagittarius serpentarius; assembly: GCA_034782735.1. Taxonomy (NCBI): domain Eukaryota; kingdom Metazoa; phylum Chordata; class Aves; order Accipitriformes; family Sagittariidae; genus Sagittarius; species Sagittarius serpentarius. The sequence continues at coordinate 11,457,142 of JAVKLA010000093.1, read as the reverse complement.
AGCTTGAAAGATAAAGGGTAAGTTGCAAGTCTTTTTAAAAGGCTGTATTTAAAGAATTGATGACAGATTCCCTAGATGAGTGGTCATAAGTGGCAAAAATTAGTAATGTAGCTTCGCTTTCACCATATTTCAGTATAACAGATGTTAGCATGATCTTAATTTTTAAACATCTTATAATACATTCTTTTAAAGATTCTTACTAGGGTTTTGCCATTTTTCATGTAATACTTTGGCCCGACAGGAAAAGCTTCTGATTTATTGTTTATAAAGTGAACTTTTTAGAGCTTTCTCTCTGCAAGTCATGTTTCAACTCCTGCCAGTAATCTGCAGTTAAGATTGTATTTCATCTTAGGTTAGATTAAAAGATGGTATGACTTGTTGGGCTGGCATTTTCTTTTGTAGTTTTTGTGACATTTTGTTGCTTTAGGAAGGGTTTGGTTTGTTGTTTTTCCCAAAATTCTGGCTATGGAACAGATAGCTGAATTGGTATGAAAAGTCAGTATTATGTAGCAGTAAAAAGAGCTGAATTTGGGGGGCGGAAAATAATACTGATTACATAATTCTTAACCTTGGTCATCAGTTTGTGGTGACAGAGGAGAATTGTTCGGAGTTTCAGTTTTAGGCTTGTTTCCTACAAACCTATGAAACGTGCAGGTAGGGGGCTTGCATTAATTTTCTGGCCTTTGAAATCTGCAGACGAAGGACAGATTTGAGATTATTTTCTCTGCTTTCAGCTTACTCTCTGAATTCACGTGATGCAATCTGAAGATACCAACACAGAAGGAAATTTGTTCTCTAGGTGGTGATCAGCTAGGAATTGGTATAATCAGTGTCTTATTTCAGTGCTGTTTTGGCACCGAAGGCAGCTTGCGTAGCTCACAGTCTGTCAGTGCCAGGATATCTTTTGCACCATAAAATCTAAGACAGCTCCCTTTATTAAGCATGGAACAGCTGGTCCAGGTTCCTCATTGCTAAAGCATCCAGCCACACAGACCACTGTCTCTTGTTTGAGCTTTTCTCATATTCATAATCTGAGCTAGCCTAATGGTTTTTTTATGAACCGTAATTCTGTTCTTGTGTTTTCTTAGGCATGAGTTTTAAAGGGAGAGGACATATTAAAAGGGACTCTGTCTTGTGAGGAAGCTGTCCATGAGTACATGACTGAAGAGTAATATTATCACAGGCCATCAGTTTCAGCTGTTCCGTTGGTGGTTTTTTTTTTTTTCTTTTCCTGAGGCATCTCTATTTCTTAAAATTACGTCGAGCAGTTATAAATGTGTTGAATACTGTAGTACCTCACAGATGGAAACTGGTTCCCTCCCAGCTGCACCATCTAGAAGCAGAGACTATATAGTGTTTAGAGAATATACGCAAGCCAAATGAGATGATTAGGTTCTCTTCCAATTTATGACAGTGGCAATGGTAAGTTGAGACAAGAATGAACTTCGTATGTAGAAGATAAAGTTGCTTTCACATAGATCTGTCATGAGATATAATAAGTAATTTCTGTGTTGAACCAGATGACAGGCAGAAAAATGCTAACAAAAATGCAGATCTTCTGGGAGTAAAGAGAAGATCTGTGCTTTTTCAGACTCAGACACATTCACTGAGAAACAGAAGGATTGCAGCAGATGTTTTGATAACTCCAGTTTGTGCCTAACTGGTTACGCCTTCGGGTTTTTTTAAGTCTTACACAGATCAAACGAATATGATGAGTACTGCCTGTCTCTTTCCACAGACAGTGTTGTTTGTGTGACAGTCTAGAAGTTAGATCAGGCTAATTTTTGAGTACTCAAAACAGGTATTCCAAGGGTTCTGTTTTCTAGACTGCTATGAATATTAAAAATGTAAATCCAGAAATTGAAAAGGAGTTCTCCGTGGGTTGAATTTGTTCGGGTTTTTTGTTTGTTTTTTTTTTTGCTAGCTCAGAAGATAAACCCTGAAGAGTTTAGCCTTCATGTTAGCAAATGGCACTTGCCTGTCAGTCAGCATAGCCCTCTGTAGCTGATACTTGCAGCTAGCTCCTCTCTGTTGCATCATAACGAAAACCTTCAGAAGTGACTTGTCTTTTCAGCTGGTGAAAGAGGTTATCCTGTTCTTCACTCTCAGCATAAGGCTGAAAGTTTAAGGGAACCATGTTTTGAACTTACTTTCCTCAAAAGCAAAAGGGTTTACAAGGTTTGATTCATTTTATTTTAAAAAAAAAAATATTGAAAATTGTATTGTTATGCCCAGTAGTGTAAATATCAAATTATATTCTCCTGGAGGTTTTTTGTTTGGTTTGGGTTTTTTTTGTTGTTTTTTTTTTTTTTTTAAAGTCTTATTGCCCTTTGGCAGAAAACTAAGCATCATGCTTTAAATATTGTGTGGCCTTTGAGCTTTCATGGTGAAGGTATTTAGGAAGGTAACTAAATTTTTAGTCGCCATCAAGACCTCTAAGGAGAGTTTTTAATCAGCCTCTGTCAATCTGGTTTAGGTTATGCATGATTTCAGATATCCACGTTACAATATTTTCAAGCTCAATCTATAAAAGTGAAAGGAATCATCTGAAGAGGATGGGAAAGCTTTAGAGAGCTAGGGATCTGTCAAACTGTTGTCTTTCAGGTTCTCTCCCCTCCTCCCTCAAAACACTTTCTCATTTAGTTGGCTTCGGAAGGGAAGATCTCCATACATTGCTTAAAATATCCTCACCTCCTTTAGCATTATGTTTTTAACTTGAAGTTTTTAAAAAGTGTGAGGTTTTGGATCTTGTATCTCCCAGTGATGAGGTAAGAACACTCTGTAACCAAGTGTGTTTAGTTTTCCTCCTGTGGGAAGACTTGATGAGGGGCTGTTGGCAATTAAAGGTAGTTAGCAGTTTCCCCGAGTGGTGAAACAGTTGCAGGAGTAATTGCAGCTTTGTCTTTGTTTCTTCTGTGATGGGGAATTGAGATGCTGATGATGATGTGGGGAGGCGTGACCTGTTGTAAATTTGCTGCTGCTTGAGTTCCCTTATCCCCCCGCACCACTTCAGTGACCCAAGGACACTGCCATTTACATTGGAGAAATGCTGTTACTAACTGTGGGCTCATCAGTGACAGTGTGCTGCAGAGCTTGCTCCTAAAAAACGGAAATAACTAACTTTGGGTGGTAGCTCTGCTTTATCAAGACTAATCTTCAGCTTTCTTTTGCTCCTTGGAAATCAGTATTTTGAAAACAAGGAAAGCAGCAGAAGATATTGGGGGAGCTCATAAATTTATAACTTGGTTTTCCAAGACAATGGGGTGTTTACTCAAGCCTGGTGCGTACTGTTATTCCCAGGAGGTGCTGAGGTTTGAACGGGTATCCTGGAACACGCTCTGCAGCTCAGAATAAGCACAGCCCTCCTTGAAGCGTTGCAAATCAAATGTGTCAGGGAGGGAAGATAACTTGAGAGTGTCTGAATTCAGTTGGCTTTAATGAGATCTTAATGGCTTTTTCTCTGACCTTTCCTTGTTGTGTTTATGTACCATATTTGAAATTATTAAGCTTACAGTAGTCCAGATTTGCCTGTGGTCTTTCCAGGTATTGCAGAAGTCTATATTGGTCACTGTTGTGTAGGTGTAAATGTATATTTACGTATGTGTGTTATGATTAACATTTGCCTTTTATTAGAGGCCTTTGGAAGAACAGCTAATAGTCTTAACTTTATAAATGGTGTTAGTTTTGGTTAAAAGCATGGCAGGGGATTAACTAAGATAATCACCTAAAATCTCTTCAACTTCCATTTGCAGGGAGTAAATGTATCTTTGCTGTTGTTGAATTTTTATGTGTGTTCCTCTTTTTTTTTTTAAGCAAAACAAATCGGTAAATGTAGTAAGATTTCCTACAGTGTTTTAGTTTAATTGCTATCTTCTGTGAGTTTAAAATTAAAACCACGAAATACCTATGTTAGAATTGAATGTATTCTATGAGCAGCAGAGCCAATGTATCTGGGAGACAGAGAAGCAGTGTTCACTGTGGCTTTTCTTCGTCTTTTTCCTGCCTGGCTGATTTGTCCATTTCCTTCCTCCACTTGTTCCTTTAGATAATAAGAGAAACAGATGAAGGGAGGCTGCTTAGGTTTTCTAAGCTATCAATAAAATCAAGAGAAAGTTGAAAATGCAAAGTACCTTTTTATCAGTACCGTCTTGTTTTGTTTTGTTTGGTTTTTTTTTTTTTTTGGATACTCATTTTTCAGTCTGTTCTTGCTCCCTCTGGTGGCTCTTCTACTCAGAACCTGTATCTTTGTTTTTATGGTTTTTAGATACATATACTTGTATGATTTGATATCTTGGCTACAGCTGCATATGATGATTTCACTAATTCTGGAACCCTAACTCTTTCAGACCGGGCATTTGGCAATGGAGACACTACTGTCTCTCACCTCAAAACGAGCTGGGGACTGGTTTAAAGAAGAACTGCGACTTTTAGGTGGTCTTGATCATATTGTAGATAAAGGTATGTTGGAGATGCTGCTTTAACAGTGTGAAAAATTAGTGAATCTTACTAAGATGTTTGCTTTCCTTAACATTCATTTTCTGTGTTTAAAAATAGAAACATTATGTATTTTTCTCAGCAGTGTTAAAAATAAAATACACAATTCGATACCAAGTCACTGGGAAATACTCGTGACTTTAATCTGCTGCATGTGGGATTGAAAGTAGTTTTAAGGTTAAACAGAATGTGTATAATGTTGCGTATAATATGCGAGATTAAAAACGGCTGAAGTTTAGACAATACGGATTACTGTGTTACATACCGCTGTACAGCACACAAATACAGCACACTTACTCTGGAGTAACATCTCCTGTGCAGTCTGATAGAAGTATTTGCATGCCAGATATTTTTTAACTAGATATTCCAGAGGAAGTCAGCCCTGCAAGAAGAAATTGTGGGGGTTTTGTTTTCTTATTTTTTTTTAAAGATGTGCCTTGGTTAGGGGTTTTTTTGGATCAGCATCTCCCAGATAGAAAAATGGACATTTCTAAAATGAATTGTTGAGCTGAATAAAGCTTGGTCTTAAGTAAGCAGAGGAGAGGGGTGGACAAAGGAAGGATTGAAGAGATGAAAGCATTCCACTTGCACACGGTTTTAGACTTGTAAAGTGTGGGGAGGGTGTGCGTGCTGTACCTTTTCTCTTGCACGAAACAGTGCATTACCGTTAAGGAACGTAGTCAAGTGCTGTACAATCTCTTCGTTGTCAGTAGAAAATAAAATACACAGGTAATTGGCGGCAACAATCACAAACTTGTAAAGCCAGAATTGTAAGGTGTGGGTTTTGTTTTGAATTGTTTTAATTTACTTGGAGAAGTGAAAAAAATTGGGAATGCTGATCATGTCTTCGTGGTTGTTTCCTAGTACTAGAGTTTTGTAAAGTGTGAAACAAGGTTGATAGCAACTGAGTAGCTAGTTAGTTTGTACACTTGGCTTTCGCAGACCTCTCACTGATAGTGGAAAACAACTTCTTTTTGTTATTTAGTTAAAGAATGTGTGGATCACCTAAGCAGCGATGAAAATGAAGAGAAATTGGTTGCTTCGTTATGGGGTGCAGAAAGATGTTTACGGGTCTTAGAAAGTGTGAGTATGAGCAGATGCATTGCATTTCTGAAAGCTGCTTTTCCTCAACCAGACCTTTTCAGTGTTCCATTCTTTCAATATATAGTTACATAATAACACTATAATGTTGATTATTTTTTATAGAAGATACTAGCTTTCTGATGTTTATCAGTGTTTCTGAATGTTTGTTTGTTTGAAAATCCCTTTTACCGTTTTGTATGTCTGTACACCATTGCAAGTTTATTTTTTGTAAGAATAACTGAATGTAACATGATGCTTTTTCTTAAGTTCCTACAAAAAGCTGCTGTTTATGGATGTTGTTTTGGAGGCATGAGTTTGACTCTAGTGTGTGTCTAGTACTAACGGATCATTATAGAAGCAGCATTTTCTTAGAAGCAATAAATCGATGTGTATTTTAAGAATTGCTGCTTTTAAACATCAGCTGGCTAAGCGCTGGAAGAGGCTGCCCTGAACGTCAAACTAGTCCTGTAATCAATTGAGCGTGTATATTGAGATGGCAAATATTTTTTGAGGAGAACTTTGAACAGAAATAAAATACATGGCACTTTTGTAGAGCTTAATTGACAGGAATCGTGAGCGTATGCTTCGCTACAGCGTCTTGTTTTGCTGAGTTTCATATTTGTTACTCTTTTTGTATTGTGATACGGTAAGCGAGCAGAAGTGTGTTGTGGTGTTTTAGCAATACGTCTCCACACATCAGAAAGCAATGTTCGGGTTCAGAGTACAGGTCAATGAATCTTAATGAACCCCTTAACTCCACGTTAGAGGGCGAATAGCTACAGCGGCAACTTGTTTTCTTCACTAAAATAGGGCGACAGACTCAAAGATCGTGTAAAAGTAAGCTGAAAACTGAGAAAGGTGAACAATCGCTGAGGTACTAATTCAAGGGTGCCTACTTAAAAAGTTCCGTCACCTAGCTCTTTACCTGCCTTCTGAACAGTGAGAGAAAAAATTTTCAGATCCAATTTCTGCTCTTATATTTGATAGCTGGAATTGCCAAGCAACAGCAAAAGAACCTTGTTTAGTGGTAGAGTATTCAAATTTGAACTGAAGGGTGGTTTGTGATGTATGTTTGTGAAGGGTGTTTGTGATGTTGGATCCTAAGATCCTGAGGAACCTGGGAGACACGACAAAAATCAACACACCATATCGTGCAAATATAAGAGGAGAACTTTTTACTGTTTCTGAAAATTGATTCTGAATTTCCGTGAAGGAAATCAATGAAAAACTTGATTTTTGCGGTTGAATGCTTAATAAGCTCTCAGAATTGGAATTGATGTCAAATCCCAAAATTAACATTACGTATACAATCGTATTCTGTGTTATATTTTTATATATATTTACATACACATATATACATACACACTTGGGACACCGTAGTCCCAGGATATAGATTCAGGGTTCTGCAGCGGCAGAACATTCTGCCACATGGTTTCTGTACTTACTGTATCAGGGAAGATGGTTTTACTTTCAGTGCCACAATTTTGTGTGATTAATTACAAGGTGAAAACTCTAAGGAAATATTGGACAATAAGTGAAAGTTTACACTGGATAATAACCAAGAAATGTGGAACTGAGTGGAGTGGGGTGGTAGTGGAAGGGAATGCTTCTTTTTCAAGGAAAAAAAAAAAATCCCATTTTTAATATTACTTTCTCCTCCTCTTTTTAGGTAACTGTGCATAACCCAGAAAATCAGAGCTATCTGATAGCATACAAAGACTCGCAACTCATAGTCTCCTCCGCTAAGTAAGTTGTAACAAAAAGACATTTTTTGCAAAGCACTACACATGATAGGGGAAAAACAAAAGTTGTTATACTGGAAGATTCTAGGGGGAAACCCCCCACAGTTTCCACCGTTGCTTTTCATTAAGTAATGCTAAAGTTAATTTAGATGAGGGTATGGGTAACTACCTGAGTACTACCAATATGTAGTACTGCTATTGTTGGTTCTGTGGAAGCTGCAAACTGCGGATTCAGCTCCTTCTGTACCAAGTTAATAGGAACACAGAAGAGGGCAATTGGGAAGCTACATTTATTTATTGTGTTTTCATTATGCTTAAGTGTTTACTGAAATGGAGTGTAACAGAATTGACAGTGTAAATAAGAATTAAAATGGTAAAATTCTGTTCTTAGCTGTTCTCCCTGGCAAAGATGCTTGTACAAACATCTCTAACCCATTTATCAATCTGGGTGAGGTCTCAGTTGACTGGCAGAGATTGTACGCTTCTTGTACGGCTCTTCATAAGAGAGCAAATTCAGCTGAAAATTTGACTCTACAGACCTCATTGGAAACATAATTCCATGGTTGTAGGTTAGGTATTCTGATTATTTCTTTAAATAATAAAAAAAATCCAAACCAAACAACAAAACAAAATCCCCGCAGTTTACTATGCTCTTCAGACCAATACATATTTTTAACATTTTTAGTTTTGTTTGTAATTGAAATCAGTGTTGTCAGTTTAACATCAAACTAATGCCATGCAGTAGAATCATGCCGGTGGTCCAGTAGTTTTTCAAGATTAAGATTTTACTGCTAGGAAGTCATATGTCATTTATTTCTTTCTTACGGAATGGAAATAGCACTGAGGACAGAACAAGAGAACATTTAGATAACACTGTCAGAATAACGTTGTGCCTTGATGGTCAAAGGATATGAGAGGCTGGGTTTGCCGGGAGAGGAGGTATCTTTTGTAAGACCGCGTGATGAAGTTGGAAAGAAAAATTAACTTTTGCTCTTGAAATCTCAGGCTGATAAAGCTCTAAGCCGCAAAGCTTTCCTGGTTTTTGTTTTCACAATTTCAGTTGAGCTCATAAAAGATTTTATAGGTGATAAGTTTGTTATCTCTCTCCCTACAGACTGGGTGTCTGGGCATCGGAAAAATTCTGCGTAAGCTCTGTATTTGAGCTTTTTTTCCCTGGTGAAACGAGTATAAAGGTGCAATGTCCTGTATGTTGTGGAGGTAATTTTGTTCTCCATCTTCTCCCTGCAGAGCGCTGCAGCATTGTGAGGAGTTAATCCAGCGATATAATCGTGCTGAAGACAGTATCTGTTTACCAGACAATAAGCCTCCGCCTCACCAGAATGTAACTAACCACGTGGGTAAAGCAGTGGAAGACTGTATGAGGGCCATCATTGGCGTCTTGCTCAACCTGACAAATGATAACGGTAAAACAAACAAAAAAAACCTTTGCATATTCTGTGTTAAAGCATCAAATAAAGCATTAATGTAAGCCCTTTTCTTATACTGATTATGTTTTTTCCGTGTACAATTCCATAAAGCAGTTACGTGTGGTAGGTGCTTGCCTTACACTAATTGGTAATTTGTCTTTGCAAATTGGATGAGTAATTGCAAGTATAAAGTGTTAGGATGCATGCTTTGGTTCGGAGAGTCCCACTTGTCTTTAGGACCAAAAGGTTTTTATCAAGCTGCTTATGATTGTGAAAAATGAGTGTTTTCAAAACTGAGCCTCTAAACTCTTTTTGTTTACAGAATGGGGTAGTACGAAAACAGGTGAACAAGATGGTCTGATAGGCACAGCTATGAATTGTGTGCTTCAGGTTCCGAAGTTCCTACCTCAAGAACAGAGATTTGATATTCGGGTGCTGGTAAGCTATTGTGTTTGTTACATTAACATAACGCGATTTGCCCCCTTCTTGTGCGTTTAACTACTCCGGTTCCAAATGAAGGAGCAGCCTCTGCAGTTTTCATTGACCACATACATATACTTAGTGAGGTACTTAAAGAAGGTTTTTGTAAGGATTTGGTGGTTTTGAGCTCCAACCGTTTTCCCTGTGTTTGGTGGGAAAAAGTGCACTGCAAGATGAACAAAGAGATTTAGCTGAATAAGTCTGTGAATGATCTCATTTTCAAATGTCTCTTCAACTTTAGCAATTCGGTGGATGTTACTGTTTGAGATAAAGGCTTTGTCAAATTTACCTCAGCTTATGTAAAATGGGTCTGCGTGGCCTAAATAGCAACAGTGAAATTGTGTATGTGAAGGGTCTTTTAAGAATATAAGCTGAAGTTTGGACACCCTAATCTATAAGTGAAATGTCATCTTTAAAAATGTTTTCATGTCCAGAATTGGAAAAATTGAGATTCCTGCATACAAGTTCTAGTATACAGGAATCTCGGGTTTGCCTCATACTTCTTTAAATCCTGATCCCTCTCTCCGTCAAACTGTTTCATAAAGGTGCGTAAATTATGTATCCTCAGAATGATCAAGCCTAAAGAAGACATTTATCTGGGTAGATGCTTTTTGCTACATTATTCTTTTTTAATGTGGGTATTCCTCTTTGTCCAATTCTTGCAGGGATTGGGTCTGTTGATCAATCTAGTAGAATACAGTGCTCGGAATAGGCACTGTCTTGTCAATATGGAAACATCATGTTCTTTTGACTCATTCTGTACGGGAGAAGGAGATGATAGCCTAAAGATAACTGGACAGATAGATGCTGTTCAGGCTTTAGTGCAGGTAAGAAATGCGTTTTTCCTGTAATAGTTAACCGTTTCTCATTATCAGACTGTCAAGGGGGAAGGGAGAACTCAGCAATGAGAAAATTTTTCTGTTTAGTATTTTGAGTAATGCAGCATAGTGGGGGAAGAGGGGTGCTGCTCACAATTTTGACTGTTTCAGTACTGTACGTTACAGAAACGGCTTTCCTGGTAAGACAGTGGTGTCATTATTACAGACATCCAAAGGCTGCTGTCATGCTCCATAAAGCTTTCTTGTTCCTGTACAGTTTATTTCTAGTTTTCTTGTTCCTAAATGGTTTACTTCTAGTTTTGTTTTAAACCAGCTGTAAAAATTGTAAGCTACTGTTGTCTTACTCTTTTTAAGTACTATCTTTTTGGGAGTTTGCAATTTAAATTTAAAAAAAAAAACCCTATCCTGCTTTATAAGAGCAATAAAATATGGATTTAAAGATTAGGGAGGTGAAACAGCATGCCTGAGTGTTGTATTGACTAACTTGTTAAAGAAAGAAATCCATCGGTAATTTTGGTGAATGAGTTCCACCATGCAAACTAAAATTAAAAGAATTGAAAGGAAATTACAGCCTTTTTATTTTAATGGAGGTAATTTTATGGACACTTTTAGCAGTTCTTCTGTTTAATTATGTGAAATAACTGTCCAGCAGCAGACAACGAAATCAACAATAAAAATAATAATATTAAATGGCTTAATGTATACAGCTTGGCAAAGCAATATTTAAAACTGGTGGTTGTATGGTTTGGGAAATAATTCACAAGGTACAAGTGCACAATATGAGTTTGCTGGTTCTGTCACATCCTTGATAAGTCATTTTAAATTGCTGTTTCAAATTTTTCCTTTTTATGTATCAAGGGAAAAGCTACGAGAGCAAAGAGGGGATAGCTAGCATGAAAAAAAAATGAGGTTTGGTGGAGAACAAAAACTGACAGGAAAATATGGCAACTTAGTCTTCAAGCTGTGTCTCAAAGAAAACGATTAAACATTTACGATGCCCAAGAGGAGCCTGCCAACTGGTTCAGCACTGGGAGAGAGGGAGGCCTTTTCTGTAGAGTACAGCGTTAGTGGTGGGATAAATTATATTTTTCCTTTGAAGAAGAAAAGGCTATTGTTAAGGAAAGTATTGAAGACTAACTGTATTAGGGGGTGAATTGTGAAGGGGAAATAAACTTTAAAGTATTAATTCAATGTGTTTAGGGTTTAATTCATAAGAGAAATTCTCCTGAAATTTTCCTCATTAGCTATTTCTTGAGCGTGAGCGAGCGGCACAGCTGGCCGAGAGCCAGACAGACGAGTTGATTAAAGAAGCTCCTACTGCTCAGCATGATAAGAGTGGGGAATGGCAAGAGACAAGTGGGGAGATACAGTGGGTCTCCACAGAAAAGCCAGACAGTACTGAAGAGAAAGATAAGAAGGAAGAAGATGATGAAGAACTTGATCTTAATAAAGGTACGTTGTCTGGTTGTGATGAGCTCAGCAAAGGCAAAGAACTCCATGATTGCTTAAATTCCCACCTTGTCCACTGCTTCCTATCCACACGCAGTCTCTTGGGCTGAGATTCCCTTAGTGTGTATCTCCCAGGTGAAACTGTAACAGCTCCTAAGTAGGAGCAGTTCAGAGCTGAAGCATGAGAAGTGGAAGAAGTAATGCTACTTTTTATTTTCTTAATAGTACCTTTTATCGGTTCCTTCTTAAAAAAACCCAGACCTAGGGACGTTATGTGTAAGAAATATTCTGGAAGGGACGGCTTTTAGGCCTTTGTCTTGCTCTTCTGAAACAGTCCTTGAAAGTTACCTGCCTTAATTTTGTTTTCCAGGGTATCATGACCCATTCTTGTTTCATGCTACTTCTAGGTTTTTCTTTCCTCCCCTCCCTGTTTGCATGTATGCTGCTTCTGCCCCCATCTTGTGTCTGAGTTGTTCTCGCTCCGTCAGTGGTATCTCGGGTACCTGTGTAATGCCTTGATGTGCTGCATCTTTGGTAGTTTGTTCCAGGAATCTGAGTATCTCTAGGCTGAGTTGTGTTGTCTCTGGAAAATGTACCAGGTCTGAAACATCAGTCCTTCTTGTTTAATCTCCTAATAGTAGGTGCAGCATATTACCTCTAGTAGTGTTTTAATCTTCTAATAGTAGGTATGGTATATTACTTTCTCGAACCTTGCTTTATATCCTTCCTCCTTTTTGTAGCTCCATCAGCTGGTGTCTGCAGCTATTTGTGGTTTGCCAAAAAATGCTGAGTCATTAGCAAAAAGTGCTCTATCTGTTATCCTTAATACAATAAACTTCTTTTGGCGGAAGTCTTACCGGCTTATAGTATCACGTGAAACATTTATATTTGTATTTTGGTGTGTTAAGCATATGGTTTGCACATTAAAACGGCAATTAATGAAGTACTATACAATGTAATGAGTTGAAAGCGAACAAACACCGTTTTTCCGTTCAGGAAGGCGCTGCTGAGTTAGTAAGTACGGCGTTGGTCCAATTCTTGCCTCTGAAGTCTCAGTCCAAAAGCTCATTTTGTTTGAGGAAAAAAGAATTCTGAAAAGTGATAATGAAAGATTGTATTTGAATCAGTAAAAGATAACCAGCTGCTTAGAGAATACAATACACTCGGTTGTCTCTCTTTACAGCTCTTCAGCACGCTGGGAAGCACATGGAAGACTGCATTGTGGCCTCATACACAGCATTGCTCCTAGGCTGTCTCTGCCAAGAGAGTCCAGTAAGGAAATAAGTCAATAACTTGCTCTTGAGTCCAGTACAATTTTTAGTGAAGTAATAATTTGCAGTATTGAAATGGTTTTTTTTTAAATTAGGGTTTGATCTGAGCTAGTACACTGATGAAGCTACAGTGACGTTTTTAGTTTTGTGAAAAGTTGCCAGAGGTATTCTATCCGAAACAGATTTTCTGAACATCAGTATGTTACCCAGTTGCAACTGTTTTTGATAACTTAACCTCTTCCGCCTCTCTCCTCTTCGCTGCTGGTCTTAGCCAACACATGAACTTACTTCGGAAAGGCAAAGGGAGATTGGCTCACCTGTTCTGTAATTACGAGAGTTTGCTTTATTTTTCAGTAGTTTCAGTAAGCGAGGTAACATCAGACTTGTTCATTCTTTTTTATCAGTCTGCTTTATTTTTTCCTCCATTGAAATGACATGAAATTGTGTGTGTCCGTATTAGTTGAAGATGATTGCCTCAGTTTGGAAATACGTAATAGAAAGCTGAAGTTAAAAATATGGAACTCTGATGGCTGAAAACTTCATAAACTCTCCTGTCAAAGACATGCTCAAATGAAAATGAGGTTCAGACCTGCCTTCAGGCTTGTCTGAATTTACCACAAGGGCAGAAGTGGCCTTTAACATGCTGTTCTGTACCTTTTGACTGTTTGATTTCCATAACATTTTAGTGTTTGGAGTGATACCGACAGTAAGTTCGATAATTCCAACCCTTAACAATTATAAAGGGACATTCTCTCCATGTCAGGGGAGTAATCTGGTGGGGGGTTTTTAGTTCTTGATAGTCTTGTAGGTCCTGGGGAGGTCTGATGGTAGTAATGATCTTTAATGAAAAAAAAAAAAAAACCCAAAACAACAACAAAAAGATTTTCGCAATTGTTGTTTCCTAGAAACATAAACACCGTAAACATAAGGGTATTGCTTAAGAGAGACTGAAATCATAGAGATGACAGCAAAAGCCATCTCAATAATGCCATGAATATACTTGTCCTGTTGCATCTCATGTGCAGAGTAACATAGTGCTGGGTTGGAAAAATATTTCCCAAATTAAATAGATTGTTTTATTTCTTAGATCAATGTGACTACTGTGAGGGAGTACTTGCCTGAAGGGGACTTCTCAATAATGACTGAAATGCTCAAAAAATTTCTCAGTTTTATGAATCTTACTGTAAGTAAAACGTATTTTAAATGGATGTATGTAGATATTTTTGTGATTGTGTTTTCTGTTAATAGTCTGTACTTTTTTTAGAAGCATTTAACATTTTTCAGTTTGAGTCTGTAGAAGAGCACAGGGTGATTTTCTGGTTTTGAACACTGAAAACCCATCTGTCTGTCATTATTTTGGTAGTAAATGGAATGAAGCTACTTTCATTCCATTTGCTTGTGACTGGTCAGGAAAATATTTTTTTAATCCCCTGCCTGAACCGAATTGTTTTTACGGATACGTAATTCTAAAAACTAACATTCTGAAATGAGCGTAGCTCTCAAGTATTTTAAAGAGGTATTACAAACGCTTGTTTGTTACTTCTCTTTTCTCTTACATTTTCCAGTGTGCTGTTGGAACAACAGGCCAGAAATCTATCTCTAGGGTGATTGAATACTTGGAACACTGCTAGATACTTAACTTCCGCTGCAGGCAACTCTAGTGCTGGAGCTACCCTTAGACAAAAGAAGAAGTCATGAAAGAAGTCCTTGAAGGATATACCGAGAGCATTCATCTGTGTCATTCGTGTTCGGATTTTTAAGGCTACCTGGTCTCTTAACCATGCATTCAGCGTTTTCTAAAAGACAGTTACTACATCAATCTGCAACTATCAAAAATGAGGGGAAAAAGGTTCTGAGGAAAGTCAATAAAGAAACCATGCTGTTTATGATGCAGTGCAGTATTTAAATATTTTTTGGCAGGGTTTGCCCTCCCTATCTTCTTTTTTTTTTTTTTTTTTCTTGCTTTGTTCGTGACAAGTTTCAAGGGGAAGAACTTGCTGCTGATAGTGCAACTGCTGTTTACTGTTGAGCCACTGTTTCATGCCAGCCAGGTGCAAAGGCAGCTTAGCTACTGAGGTATCAAACAAATGTTCTAATAAAGAAGTTCTGGACAGCAGCACCGCTCCTATTTGAGTTTAATTTGCTCTTGCTTTTTTATTACTAGATTATTCCAAAACCATAAAAATATAAATTTTTAAATACTTTTGTGATTTTAACTACTGTCTATATTTAAAATTCGTTGGAATCCAAAGAGGCAAGGATTGGATAGTTTATTTTTTATACTGTTTTGATTGAAATTAGGTTGTTGAACTATTTCTCAGTTCTAAAACTATCATGGCCCATGTACTGTAAACTGATAGACCATAACACTTTGTAGTTCCAAGAAGCATGCAAACCCATAAACACACAAAGCCATCTAAGGGTTTTTTATACAAAAAACAAATACTAACTTTAAAAATTTTTGCCGTTTTTAAAAAAAAAAAAAAAAAAAAGAAAAAAAAAGAAAAAAAAAAAAAGGATATTCAATCCCAGGGTAGTTTACACTTCTAATAAGCAAAAACTTTGAAATGCTGTTTTAATTTGTTTCAAGGAAGCACTCGAGATGTATTTTATAATGCTCAGTACAAAGAATTTGGATGTTTTAGGGGGAAGAATTTTAAAGAAGCTAAGACACCAATGGGGATTAATGTTTCCAGCTGACATAATCTTTCTATTTCATTCTTCTGTAGTATGACAAAGTTTAAATGCATACAACACAAAGCCTTAAATTGCTGATATAGCTAAGATTTTGTTCAGTCTGAGGTCTAGTTCACAGCAAAGCATTGTGTTTGAAAGACTTAAGTGGAACAAAGAATCCCAGAAAATACGTGACTCTTTTTAACAGGTTTTTTTTCTTGCACTCATTATTCAGACCAACAGAATTGGTAATTATTTTTATTAAGGTGGTCTTGAATATTTGCAGACTGTTCTGAGATCTGCTTCATCAACATTTTTAAATACCTGTATAGGTAGTTACATCATGTTATTCCATTGAATTTGTAAAACTTGAAGCCATAAAAATATTAGTTCTATGTATAATGAGGGGGAAATAACAGGAAATCTAACCTGCTTTTAGATCTTGTGTTATCTCCATGTATAAAGTTAAGAACTCGTGCTTTTGTATCAGTGCCAGCTGTAAATTTTTTACATACAGTGGCTGCCTTCTATGTCTTCCTATTTTTGATAATGCAGATTGTTGGGAATTCTGTAAGGAAGTAACTGATTAGCGGCAAAAATCCTATGTTGGTCATACTTTTTTGCGTTTTCTCTCATCACCTTCTAAAACTTAGTGTATCAGTGTAACTTAGAAAAGTTCTTGAGGTTGTATTCCCCTTTGTTTAAAAAAAAAAAAAAAAATCGGTATTGAGAGCGAGAGAGAAGCTGCACGTAAATGATCCACATCAGGAGGAAATTATTGAGTATTTTGCCCATCTAGTTTTCTGAGTTTGGAGATTTTCACTTATAATGGGAGTTTAAATTGATTATGTAGTTTTCTGTGGAGAGATGGCAAGAGAAAATAAAATACAGATGTGATGATGGGGGAAAGCAGGGACAACTACCTTTCTTTGTTACACTGGTAATTGCTTGGGAATTGATTTACCTCAGTGTTTAACAGTTTTTTTTAAATGTAACTAATTGTCAAGCACTGACAAATGCAGATTTTTTTTTTTTTTTTGAGGGTGGGGGGAGAAATCACCCTGTGAACTGCAGTGCATTTTTCTGTGTTAGACCCTCAAATAACTCTGCATTAAAGGGTACTTGAGGCCAACTTGCAAATTAAAGTTTTAAAGTAACTTTTTTCCATTGTAAATATTTGTGTAAATACTCTCAATTGGAAATTAGAACAGTAGAGTACTTTTCTGAATCCAATCCTATTTTTATTTTATACAGTATTTCTCAGCTGTGATCTTTGGAGCAAAAGCCAACGGCAGGAAAAATAGTTTGTACCAGTTTCATGAAGTATGTCTTTGGGTTTTTGTAAATAATTTTAACTCAAATAAAATTGCTACTTTCAATACATATCTTGTCTTTTAACATGCAATAAAACACTCCTCTGAGTGATTGCAGAAAGAAGGCAGTGTCAGGTAAATCGTTAAAAGGGGAAAAAAAAAAAAAAAAAAAAAAAAAAGGCGCATCCTGAAGGTAGCGCTCTGTTTTTCACTGGTGTGTTGGGACAACAAAATTCAGTGCCTGGACCTGAGGCTGTGGTCAGTCAAACCAGCTAAGCCTTGAAATTTTCTGGAGAAGATGTACTCAGTCTCTTGATGCGTTTTGGCGTTTTCCACACAAGCCACTGTTGATCTCTCAGCGGAAGGGGCATATGCAATAGCTCTGAAGAGCTGTGGTTAGAATAACAAAAATACGCTAAAGCGCAGGGGAAATACAGTTCTGTTGTGGTGATACTTGTCACATCATGGGGGATGTTGATGGCTTTTCCTTCTTCAGTGAAAAATGAGAAAATGACCATGAGCATTGCTCTGTTTATTAACAGGAATGGTGCTTTAATTTCAGGATGGATTTTTGTGCCCGTGGATTTTTTTCTTAAATGATACAACTAGGTACAGGTGCAATATGCAATAATTCATGAGCTGTAAAGCGACTTGAATGTGATGTGTCATCTCATGGCCACTTTAGCAAGCATCAGAATAATGTAACTTTGTTTCTGTGCTGTAAACGGATGTTACTGGAGTTTGAAATACGGAGCGGTATGTTACTGGTATGTGGCACTGTAGGAGGCAAATACAGCTTTACGTAAGCAAGTGTTTTCCAAAAAAAACCCAACCATCCGGGAAAAGTATTTTCTCTTGGTTACTTTGTTGGTAGATACGTACTGGAAGCATTACGTGTGGATGCTTTGAGATGACCTCAGCATTTTCAGATTAACAGGACAATTGCGAAGCTTCCGTAGAAGATTTGGGAATCGTAGCTTTTCACATAAAATTATTTCACTTTCAGACTGTTTTGAAATGCATGATTTGCGTAATAACGAAGTGATCTGGCATGATGTGTACAGCACTGATTTATCAGAAGCTTAATGTAAAAGCAGGTAGTAGTGCTGGAGACGATTTCTCAAGCTGGCCTAACGGAGTTGTTCTTGTACTGTCAGCAGATTGAGCCTCTTTGAGCAGAAGATTGGACAGTGATCACAAAGGTATAAAAGCTTCGTTCTTCCCCCCGCCCCCCCGAGCCGAGCATCTGTGCCAAGCGTGCAGCTGCAGTAGTGCGGTTCTGCTAGGGAACGGAATAATCGCTGCACGGCCACTTCTGGGTGGACGAGAAGGCAGTGGGAATTCTCATACTAATTTTGGGGTGTTACATTTTTTTAACTTTTTCAGAATATTCAAACGAGAGTTCTTGCTTTTAACCATGTTTTCAGGTTCAAGTACCTCACTGGATTGATAAAGATGTTTTTGGTGTCAGATGCACTAGGGATTATCTGTCTGCCATCATTTTTCCTTTCTGGATGTCAATAATTCCTCCTTTGAGGAAGCAGAAGTCAAAGCATAGTTGGTTAGCTGGGGCTATTACCAGGCAAGCCCATGTGGCTTTTTCAGTGAAGTTTTGGGTTTTTTTTTTTTCATTAATGTGGTACTTTTCTTGTTTAAAGGGCAAGGAAAACAAAGATGTGTACCTGAGCTGGAAAGATAAAGAGGACTTACGTAGCTGCCATTCTCCTGCATCGAGCCCTTCCTTATAGGATGGCTCGTTAATTGGGTTCTTGATGGTAATGAGACTGGAATTTGCCCTGAATCTTGCTAGCCAAGTGTTTTCAAAACCAGGCCAAAGTAATTCTGGATGCTGCTGCTTCTCCTCTCCTTTGTAATATGTTAATTTGTCTTTGGGTAAAGGGCACTACTAGATTCTTTTGGCTACTTAGAACAGAAGCTGTCCATACGTGCTCTTTTTTTTACCTGCCCTAAAGGTCCCTTATCTAAGGGACTGTAATTTATTAAGACCTTTGCAGCATTAGTAGGTGCAGATAGTCTTACTGTAAATAGAAGTGAAACCATTATAAATAATGCAACTGCTTGAAGTCCTTATCCAAGGGTGGATTGATTTACTAATGCCACAAGGATCTTTATTCCAACTGTGAAAACTGAACTTGATTTGCAACTATAGGTTAAGCCTCAGGTTCCCATGCTTGGTACATGTTGTGCTTTAACCCCAGCCAGCAACTCAGCACCACGCAGCTGCTCACTCGCTTCCTTCCCCCACCCAGTGGGATGGGGGAGAGAATCCGGGGGAAAAAAGTGAAACTCGTGGGTTGAGATAAGAACAGTTTAAGAGAACAGAAAGGAAGAAAATAATAACGATAATAATAATAATAATGACAATAATAATAGTAAAAGGATTGGAATACACAGAACAAGTGATGCACAATGCAATTGCTCACCACTTGCTGACTGATGCCCGAGCAGTGCTCCTCCCCTGGCCAGCTCCCCCGGTTTATATACTGGGCATGACGTCCCACAGTAAGGAATACCCCTGTGGCCAGTCTGGGGCAGCTGTCCTGGCTGTGTCCCCTCCTCCCAACTTCCCTGTGCCCCTCCAGCCTTCTTGCTGGCTGGGCAGGAGAAGCTGAAAAGCCCTTGACTGAGTCTGAACCCGACTGAGCGACAACCGAAACCGTCAGGGTGTTACCAACATCCTTCTCCTGCTAAACCCAAAACATAGTGCTGTACTGGCTACCAGGAAGACAAATAACTCTATCCCAGCACAGTGTAGTATGTCTGTTTGTGACAACAGGCACTCTGTGGTGAGGCAGAGGTGGTGTAAGGAGCCCTGGAAAAAGCAGTCCTTGTTGGGAGGAAAGTGAACTGCACTGGAGACTGCCTTAAATTTGAAAGACAGGCATGTTCATATCTTTCACCTCCTGTTTCCTAACCCCCAACTTTTGCTACTACATGTTGAACTTCCATTTCATCAACTTGGAGGAGTAAAGCCCAAAGAATTTCTTGAGATGTTTGGAAAGTTAGATTACTAAAGAGAGTTGTTCAGACAGTAGTACTTATTTTCTTTTACGCGCACGGTGTAGACTCAAAATTCTAGTCTATCTTAGGTGGTCCAAAGTTATTTCAAGGAAGGTTTGTTGTTGGATAAATATTAATAACAAAAAAGAAAACTGCAGAGGAAAATTAGGTGATATGGGAAAGGGGACTCTCTTTGGAGTAAAGGAAAGAATAACAGGAATTTTATTTAGACTTACTATTTAGTGTGGGAATTGCAAGTTTCCTGTGTTAGGACAGAAGATTCAGTTGTGTGTCTGCATTTATGTTTTTAAAAGTGGGAAGGAATAGTGTTAACCTGGAGTGTGGAGTGGCTTAAATGATTTTCATTCCACCTGTAATGCTCACCTTGTGATTGTGTCCTGGAACAACAGTTCAGCGTTGGTCCAGGTAAGCGAGTAATAATAGTAGTTCGTGTGTGTGGTGCTCTTTTCTCTGAACTTTCTAGCTCTGTCACTTTACTCTCTTAAGAGGATTAAATGTATTATCACCACTGAAAATGAGGAACAAAGACACTGAAAAGAGGATGTTTTCTTAAGAGGGGAAAGATTTGAGTCAAAGGTGCACCAAAGAGCTTATGTTTAATTGTGGAAATAAATACTTGCCACCTGGATAAATATTTTTGTTAAAGATCCAAACCAGACTTCTTCAGCTGGTTCTTAACTTGCATTGTTTTCTCCTTCAAACTTCACTGATGTTTAATCCGTAAAAACCAAAATTTAAGAAGAGCTATAAGGGCTAAAATTCAAAGGAAATTAAAAAAAAAAAAAAAAAGAAACCAAACACACAAAAAAAACCCCACCACAACAAAAAAACCTAGAAATAATTTAACTTTTTTCCAGCCAGTAATTGCCCAAATAAAATGTATTTAACTAGCCTGTGTGATGGGAGAAGGACTTGTAATGTGGCTGTGATGTATGTCCTAGTGACAGATGCTGCTGTTTGGTTTCCTTCTGCATCGCAGTCTTCTACTTGCTGGAATACAAACCTTGATGAAAAATACGTGGTATGTATGTATGTGCATGCACACACACGCACATATATATACATGTATATACAGTTATTTTGTTTTTCCGCTGTTAGCGGTACCTAATGCATGAAAATCTAGGCGAAGGGTATTTCTGCAGAAGCCTGAATAAGGAAAGAAAGGAGTTGCTTTTGTGTCAAATGAGACCCTTCAGGAGCTATGTATGCACACACCTTACTGTCTCTGGGAATGGTGCCAAAGTTGTGGAACTTTGGGGTTTTTTTCATGGATGGGTTGTTGGCCTCTTATTCCAAACATGTGGCTCTCGAAAGCGTTTCTGGGGCAAGAAGTTTTAAAATATCCAGCCTATGTTGTTTTCTTGTCTGCTGTTTATAGTCTCTGAAGGGAATTTAAGTACAAACCATAAGGAAAACTTGCAGTAATATCACTTTGTGTCAGAGCTTTACTCTGAGGCATGAATTTAGGTTCAGAAGATTGATACTCGGGTTACTAAGCCTCAAAAAGTAGTTTAGTAATGTCTTACTTAAGCTGCTGTATAACATCTGGTGTCATTTTGCTGGCTCATATTTTGAATTTTTGTCTTCATTCAACAAGGAATTTTAAGGCAAAGCTAGCTTATCCAAATTAAAAACGCCATCGTGTTTGTCTAGGTTGAAGTGCTATAATGAAATTATACTTTAGCAGCAGAAATGCAGCATTGTAAATTAAATAGAAGTGATGCAATTATTGTTCATAGTCTCCTTTGCCCTAATGATTTTTAAAACCTGGCAATAAATTTTTAATAAGAAAAAGTTAATTTTCCTAATGGAAATACCCAGTTGGAGTTTGCCGAGTATATTCATGCATGTTGTACATCCAGTTTTAAAATGGAGCTTCATCTTGCAAAACAGCATTTTTTTTATTTGTGATACCTTTGATTACAAAGAGAGTCTTATTGAGGATTTTGCAAGAATGAATTTGTAGCTACTCAGGTAATCATAAAATTTCCTCCTTACGTATTTGGTGTAGGTTATAATCGTTCTTCAAGTTTCATTTCAAATGTGAGACAAAACCAAGTATCATACTTCAAGTGTCATTTATGTTTTCCTGTAGCACCAAGTAAAATTGCTGGGTCAAACCGGTACTCTGGAATGATTTGCTAGCCTATTATACATCTAGTCTAACACTTTAAAAAAAAAAAAAAAAAAAAAATTAAAAAAAATCATTCCATTGAGAGAACTAAATCGATGTTTATGTTCCTCGCAATAAGACATAAATATATGGCTATCCGAGTGTTGTCGTACAGTGTTAGGAGGTTTATACGAAGATGATATAAGCCGCAGCCGTAGTTTTTATGTAACACTTGTGATTAGCCTTCAGAAGTTCTCGGGAGAGCTGGTTTGTGCTGTTTGATTAACATACATAATGTAGCTTCAGCTTTTTTACATCTTCTGAAAATGACTTAGAATGTGCTTTGGCTTTTGAACTTTGCTAGCTGGGACCAAATGAAGTGGCTCTTGACCCACAGCCATCTACACAATCTAACCCTTCTCTGTGAGGATTTTCACTGGACGCAGTTTTCAAAATGCTGAATTCAAAGCCTGAAGTTGTTAACCTTAGTCTGTCCTGCATTATGCTGATGTTCTTTAAAAATGAGCTCAGTCTATATACCTTTTTCTGGGAGAAACCCTCAGCCAATGCTCAGTGCGTGCCTAGATCTCAGCAAGACCAGAAGTCAAAGTCCTCTTACATCAGCGAGAGCATGAGGCCAGACCTAGAGGAGGCTGGCTTGGGGAGGCCCGTGTGGCCAGGCCCATGCACTTGAAACCCACGGAGCAGGGCCACGGCGTCAAACACATGGGAAGAAGTCGGCATGCGTATAGGGGTTTTGCTGCGGTCACTGGAAGGGGCCGTTTCGGGCTCTGGCCCAGGAGCTCAAGCTGTTCACAAAGGAAAAGTGTAAGATGAAGTGGGGGAGGGTACCTGCTCAGGCTGTTTCCACTGGACACCAAGTCTTGCGAATACCAGAACCTCACTGTGTGTTTCCTGGGCCCAGCGTCAAAACCCACCTGGTTGCTGAGCCATTGCTAGCCTCATTCCAGGGAGAGGAGCACGCAGCACCATTGGAATGTACTTTCTCTCCTGGGCCTAGCAAAAAAACCCCATGCGTTTAAGATGTGGGAAATGATACAACCAAAAGACCTGAAGGAGTTCTATGAACCCAGATTTCGCTAACTGCTGTCATACGTGAGATTCTGCTTAGACTTTGCGAATATCTGGCTTGACTTCCCAAACAGGAGTTGTACTCTTAGAAAGGTGGAGATCATCTCCCTTTCAAACAGGATTTTAGGTGTACGTAAGACAAGCATATCTGGAAGAGCAGGATTGTTCTGCACTTAGTCACTTAGTCACTGTCTTAATTGATGTTTCCTCAACACCAGACTGTTTAAGGAGCATGTGGAATTGTTGATGTCCTGGAGATTAAATAAGAATTCTAGAGATTCAGACTTGTGAAAGAAAATGATGTTTCAGTACTAGCACACTAAAAAACTTGTCATCCATCTGTGACCAACAGTGGGGACAGAGAATACCCTTGGTTAACAGGCTTTCCCTGGAGATGACATCGGAGACAGAGATCTGACAGGGCGAAGACGACCCATCATGCCAGTTATGACGTATCAGAAGCTGGATCAACGTCTGGGCCTGGCATGTGGTTGCACAGCACTTCCTGTTCTGAAGTGTCAAGTATTTCTTGTAAGAACAGGATGCCACCGAGGGCTTTGAGGGGTTCCAAATAGGCTAGCAATTCGCCCGTGAGCACCTTTCACTTCCCAAATGAGATTGCAGTAAGTACCGCGTGCTGTCTAGGATTAGGTTGCTATCTCCCAGCATATTGTGAAACATACCAACTACAAACAGTTGCCATGAAGATTGCATGCGCTACTGCAGCATAAGCAACTTGGTTGCAACACTTGAGAGCTTCGCAAGGGACAGCTAAGGTCAGTATTCCGCCTTAAGTTTGGCAGTACACAGTGCAACATCGGCAAACATGACGGCAGGCTCCAGAACAACACTGGCACTAGGCTGCCGGGTGCTTTCCTTGGAAGCTGCTTTGCTGTCTTCCATTGAATGCAGTTGAAAATTGTAGTACGCAGCAAAGAAATCTCTTTACATCATCCTCTCTACCTCTTTCCCTCATTTCAGTATCACCACCGAAATAAGATTTTACAAAAGAAAAGTCCTTGTTGCACAGAAGTATATAATAGGGGGGAAAAAAAAAATCATCCTTACCTACTGAAAAAACTCTTTTAAAATGGCTGCTGTTCCAGGATGCTGAGTTTTGCTTCTATCAGTCTAAGGTCCAGGCTGCTTCATGGCACTGGGTTTATGGCCCATCTTTCCAGTGCCAGTTCCACAGAAATACTAAGCAGACATGAAGTTATCAATCCTGAATTTTCACATCACAGTAAGGACCAGCACTGACTGGTCTGCATAGTACTAGCAGAAAACGGGAGGTGGTGTACCCAGAAGTGAACTCACCAGCCATGATATCCAGTTGTAAGAACAGATACTTTTAGAGTATAGGTTGTTTGAGATGCTGTGAAAGGTGTGAAACCCATAATCTCTTGCTGTCAGTGTTTCAGAATAACCATCATAAGCATCAAACTGCAAAGGAACAAAAGGAAGATTACAGGTCTTTTGCTGTTTTTACTCTCACAAGGAGAGAGCCAAGGCCCAGGAACATTCACAACCCAGCTTTGAACACAGCTTGCCAAAGCGAGCTCCTCAAGATCGCGAGCTCAAGAGCGACAAGTATTCCTCTAGCAGGTTTCATGCTGACTCCTTTATCTCTGCAGAAACACAGTAACTGTTGGAGGCATGTTGTGACTCTGCCTCCTCTCATCTCCCCTGCAGCTGGCAGTAGCCCCGGGGAATTCTCTTGCTGAGTTTCTGTGGCTCTCTGGAGCACTAGAAGGGTTGTCGAAGTACGTCTGAAGCCCTGTCGCTGCGATGCTTTGCCTCGTGGCAGCGGGGGAGATCTGAGTTCTGCCCGGCTATGCACGTATGAGCAAAGGAGGTAAGTGTGTGTGCGCTTGGCTCCAGAATGCCTCATTTCTGCAGGGAGCTCTTGAAATGCACCTGGAGCATTACGTGGGGGATGCAGCGGAGGGAGAGCAGAGGAGTTCGTTGCTACTCGGAAGCTGTCGTACTGGTTTACGCTGTCCTAGTCACACTGGCCGGGAGCTGCTCGTGTTACTGCATAAGAGGTACCACACTCTGGTCAGACTGCAGAAGTGTTCAAAGGACATCTGCTGAACTTACATATTGTTGGTAATCGTGTGGGATTTGTGATGGGAATACGAGTTTTTATGAAAGGCAGGTGAAAATAAGGTGTTAAATTGGTATCCTGCGTAGGCTTAAATGGATTATGAAACATCAGAAAAGCCACCACACCTGCTGGAGTTCACAGATGACTTTATGAAAGAGATCGTGCATGAATGTAGGATGTCTTTAGTTAGCTTCCTTGCAGCACTTCTACTTAAACACAAGATTTACTAAAGAGACATCACTGCCAGTGTTCTGGCAGACACACAGTGCTCTTAGTCTCTTACTGTTTGTCACTATTTGCAAAGGATTTGAAGACAGAGAGCATACTGATTAAAAATAGACTTCTTGGAAACTTGGTGGAGGGAAAAGTGTCAAGGAGATGCCAGTGTCAAAGCGTGAACTGTATAGGTATGAACAGAGCTGATTATTAATGAGTATCAGGCCCAGCTGGTGTGGACCAAGGGCCTTAAAGCAACTCAGCAAATGGTTGTGGTTTATAACATGTCACTTACAGCTGGAACTAGAGGAAGGACTGTGACCACAAGCTTTCAAAGGACTTTCAGAAATAGTCCTACTAACCACAGGCTAGCAAGTTTAACTTCATTCCAAAAGAAATTGCTAGAAGTTATATGCTATAATAAAACATAGGCAGCTGATGAGGTACTTGGCTAAATATTGGGGGGAACCAGCTCCTGTACTATTCAGAGAAACTGTAAGTAGGCATTGCTCTTAAAACTCCAAAGGAGCTTATAAATAAGCAGACAGGTGTGACACAGTTAATATAAAACCATGCAAGTGCTGGTTGAAAGGAACTTGGGAAATCAGCTAGCCCGGACTTGTGCTTCAAGTGAGATAGGTGACCGAACTAGTTCAGGTCAGCCCTGGCTTTGTCTAGCCAAGTCTTGAAAACCTCTAAGGATGGAGATTTCACAGCCTAAGTAATCCACACTAGTGCTGTACTGCTCTTCTAGTGGAAAAAAAAATAAGGTGTACTTGTCAAATTAAAAAAAAAAAAAAATTAATCAAAGTTTTCACTAAAGTCTCCTAGAGACCCTAAGCTACGCATAGAGAGACAAGTCCTCTGTTGGACCGATAACCTTCAGTCCAAGGGCTTAAAAGAAGAGCTGAGCAGAAACAACAATCCCATCCCTGCAGGAAAGGAGGACACTGCTGAGTTAGCAAGGGACGTGGGCCGAGTGCTGCACTGTTGCATGGGTTCGTGCTTGACTTGACAAGAGAAGTGTGATGGGTGGGAAGGGTTATGGACTGCAGGTGTTTGGCAGTCTGCGGGTATTTGGTTATTTATGATAGTCAAATACAAAGCTGAATGCAAAGAGCTGCCGAGGCTCTAATGAATGATGGCATGATGAAAAGCCCAATGAAACTTGTCACTGATAAATGTAAATTCATGCACGTGAGGAAAAATAACTCTATACCTACACCATGTTAGACTACAGATTAACTGTTGCCACCAGAAAAAAAACCACCAACCCTATTCAGTTTCAGCAGAGGGCAGAAAGACAATCATAACACCAGGTGTTATTAGGAAACAGAATAAGAAAATGGGAACCATCTTCGTATCACAGGATGCATCCACGATGTTGCATTTTGAATACAGCGTGGATTTTAGGAGATGGCAAGAGAGAGGCAAATACAAAACTCAGCCTCTTCATCTTCCTTTCTTCTGCTTTATACGCTGAATAACCAGCAATATGGAATAGCCAGAAGAGGTCAAATAGCACAGAATTCTTCAGCTTGAAGAAGAAATAATGACTGGAGGTATATGACTGGGAACAAAAAACTCGAATATGATGTGGAAAACGTAGATAGGAAATGACTGTTTTTCCCAGAGCTTTCCTTCATTCTTACAAGAGGGAGCCCAGTGCAATTACCAGGTAACAGAATTTAAAATAAGCAAAAGGAAGTACACTTTAGGAAGAACATTTTAATACAGCGCAGAATTAAACTGTGGAACTTGCTGCCCTGCAATACTGGGAACTGTTCGCTCTGAACGTTTTGCTACTGAGCATTAACCTTAGCATACCAGGCAGCTAAAATTCCCAGCAATGCATGAGGGACTAGTGGCAGGTCTCTCCGGCGTCCACAAGAACTGATCTCTCCTTTCAAAGTTTGCATAGTTTGCCCACTCCTTACTGCGCCATTAGTTTGTGGCAGTGCATATGCTCTCCAGTGTGTACAAGCAGCAGGAGCAGCTTTACTTGGAGCCTAATTCCTCAGTTACCCAGCAGTGCCCCAGACAGCACTATGCCTCAGGATTAGCTGGGCTTAAAGAGTCATGTCCCTGGCTGACAATCCTAGAGTGGGAGACTGGCCAGGCCCTGGCTCCCCCCGTGGGGAGGGAGAGGGTTTCCACCCCCAACCGCCAAAGCACTCTCCTTCCTATGGAACGATTCCTTTGCATCTGCTTGGATGGTAGCAGGCATCTGTTCCTATTTCTTTTACTTTTGGTGTGTGTTTTCCAGAGCTCGCTGTGCACCCGTTTATCCCCTTCCTGCTTCTCTTCTAGCTCTAATTTCTCTTTACGTCCCTGCCTTCTTTCAGCCTCCATGTGCCTACCAACCCCCCTATAAATTTGTATTCTTTTAAAAAAGAATTTGAGTCCGCTCTGAATTATCTGCTACCCTCAGATTGCATTTCCAAAAATACTAAACAAATACCACAGCCAGACAGACATGCCATGGCAGCAGATCTTGCTCATATTTTGACCCTGCGTAGAGTTCCAGCTTCTGATGGCTGGAGACAGCTTCAGTTCAGTGGTCATACGTATCCCCTTGAGCCGTTCAGGTCACATGAAACCAGGCTGGCGAGAAACCTCCTTAGCCAGCCTTTCTGCTGCTCGCTGCTTGGCACATCACACATGCCTTTCAGGGGAGCTCAGCTTGCTCTTTAATGCTGTTCTCCCTGCGGCTTCCTCAGAGTGACAGGGAGGCAGCTGTGAGATGGATGTCCAGCCACAGAGATCAGTGAGGGGCCAGCCGGAGCTGCGGGCACGCTCCCACGCACCCTACGAAATGCTGGGCCCAGGGCAGCCTGTGTGCTGAAAACAGCAGTTCATATCCTCATAAAGTAGCAATACTGAGCTCAAACGCTGCACTGTCACCGCTTGTTCTGAGTCCTTGCAAGGATGGGTGTGAGGGCTTTAGCATGGTTGGGAAAGTCAGCCTTTAAACAGGACTCCCTGAACTTAATTGCATGTGGAAGTGACACAAATTCAGAGCAGCTCACAGAAATGTATACTGCTCTAGTTCAAGTCCAGCTCTGTGTTAATTATTAAGGAGTGGTATTTTTAGTCAGCATTTGCAATAGATTCCACATGTCTGAAACTTTGTTCCCCTGGAAGTTCATCACAATGTCAAGAATTTAATTAATTTTAACCTTCATTTTAAAGTCATTACTGCAAGTAGTATAAATGTTTGTGAAAACCTCTTTGATTCCTTTCCTGCCCCCTCCCCAGTGGGAAGGCTAAACAGTCGTATGAGTTTTAGCCATGCTTTCTGACATCACAGAGTGCCAAGTTTGCCCGGGCTATAAATATAAATCCATAGAAGAGAGGAGGCAGGAAGAGTTGGTTTACAAGAATACAGAAATTCTTTCAAAGAAATGTATATATGTCTTAAGTTAAATTTGACAAATAATCTGCTATTCTGCCATTAAGAGATGTATACTTTTTAAAACAAGTAAATAATAAAAAAAAAATCTTTCCTACAAAAAAAAAAAATCCTTAAACAGTTGGCAGCCCTTAGTATCATTTGCCTAAATTCATAGACTGATTTACATGTAAGAGTACATTACCATGACAACTTTTAAATCTTGCTAAATTCTCTTTTTACTACTTACATATTTTTTTTGCTGTGCTTTCAAGAAAAGTGAGCTGTAGTCTGAAACCTCCTCCACATGCAAGGACTTTCATCCTGCATCTCTAACTCTGAGTGTACTTTGAGTACTACTGCGACAATGAAAAGCAGGTTTAAAGCACATTACCCCCAAAATCTTGTTTATGAAGAAAGAGGAAACAAATCATATATAGAAAGGCAAGAATTTATGGTTAGTATAACTGTAATCTTAAATCTAATCTAAGAATCAGTATTAGTCCCGACATAATTATTACAGAAAAAGATAGCACTTCTCTACAGAAAGAACAGCAATAAAAATAATAATACCGTTAAAACCGTTATACTCGCACTTCCTAGATTCTTCCCCCTTTCCTGCTGTTACACTCACCCTGCCACTGCTTTTCGGGGTCCTCAGGTTGGTGGCTTCAGCCCAGTGGTAGGGGTGCTAAGGCTGGTTACCAGCACACCGCGTCTTTTGCTGGGAGACATGTGATGTTGATGGCTGCATCTTTCTCACTCCAGGACCCACTTGGGGTCTTTTTCATATTAGCCAACAGGCTTTCACACCTTGCTCTTTCATCACTGCAACACCACATGATATCCAAATTTACCGTATATGATGTATCTTGCATATGCTAGAAACTTGTTCTTTGTTCTGTTATCCATAAAAAGGTGGTTTTGTCTAATTCTAGGTCTGTATTTCTTTTCAATGGAAAACAATTGTTGATTTGTTTATAGCTGTGGTGTCTCCGGTGGCAAGCCTGTGCCTCCTCTTTTGTCATCTTGTGCCTGTACTCCTCCTCGCTGCATCCTGTGTCTCCACCTCTCAAGGTCTCTGCTCTCATCCCAGGCCTGTATTTCTCCATGCTACATCATTACGTCGGTTGTTAGTATCTTGTTCTGCACAGAACAACTACCTGTTACTCCTGTCTGTACATGACTACGGTGGTACCATACAAGGATAAGCAAAAGTAAAAACAAATCATCCATAACCACGGGGTCAGAAGCAAAAATGCTGTTACAGCTAAGCCAAGTTAAAAGAAAACTTGCCGGCGGGTCAGCAAATGTTCAGCCAAAACAAGCCCGGCATGACTCAGTGCTGAGGCCTTGCAAACTCAGTGCAAAGCACGTTGCCTATTACTAACAGTGGCAATATCTGATACAGGGCTACAGGTTACAAGCAGGCAACTGTTGTATCAGCAGAATGCAATAAGCGATGCAGTAAGTAATGCTTGCTGTGTCACATTCCAGCTGCAGTTACAGCAGTGCCTGCCCTGCTGACAAAAATAAGGCTGTATGGGTGCAAAGCAGCAACATCTGGGATCTTAATTACTTCTCATAGAATACAAGAACCCAGCCTGGTGTTACGGTCGCGCTCCAAGTTGGCTGGGCAGATGCTTGAGTGGAAAAATAGCTTACGGGTGAGATCAGCCTGCTCAATTCAGGGAAGTGAGGAGAGCAGCTCGTTATTAAAATAGAAGGCAAAATGAGGCAATTCCTCTGCATGTCAAATAACTGGGTAAATCTTCTCAAAGTCTTTGCTCCACATGCTTTGTTAGGTTTGGTTACCTCTGTCCTGAGAGTAAAAAATTCTTGGCAGAGGAAATGCTGCTTCTCCAAGTACCAAATGCCAAGCTTTTAAAAATTAATACTATGTAGAGAACATACTTTGTTTTTACAAAAAGCTTGTTGAAACAGCCCAAGTTTCAGACAGATTTTTACATAATACTTTGCATATTTTTCGGAAACAACGCCTATCTTTCACTAGAAGCACGATGAGGCTGGGTATCTCTCAGTCGCTAGGGCCGAACTTTTTCTCCGTCAGCAGGGAAGGGAAGCAGCAGTCCCCGGCGTGCCTCCCGCCGGGAGGGTTCGAGGCATAGCCTGGCAGCTGGGAGACGGTGGTCTGTGCTCAGCCAGAGGCCTCTCAAGTGACTTCGACCAAGCGTCCTTTGAAGTTCCCCACCCTGGGGCACTCCAGAAAGTTCACCCAAGTTAACGAAAGGCAGGCTCCATCAGTTAAAACTTCATTAAACCTGCAGAATGGATGCTAAGCCCATGCTTTAGTTTAGTTCACAAATGGGACTGAGCGTCTACCAGCTCTCCCCTGACCCAAATCCCCACAGGCTCGCCGTTGTGCGCTCACGCGGTGTGAGCTCAAGCGTCTCCGCAGCCCTGCTTCTAGGCCAGGCTGTAAAATGAGGACGCATGCGTTCCCTTCCCGCAGCGATCGGGCCTACGCGAAAGGCGTTCGGGGGGCAGCCGGCCGTCCACCCCCGCCTGCCCGCCGCTGGGACGGGCGGCTCCCCGCCTGCCCACAGCGAGGCGGAGCCGGCGACCCGGAGGGGAGGGCCGGCACCCGTTCCCTTCAGCGCGGCGGCCACCCGAGTGCCGGCGGCCGCCGTCCCTGTCGCGTCGGGGCCGGGGCCGCCCCCGCTCCCGCCCGGGCCCCCGGCCTTGCTGCCGGGACGCCGGAGCTGCTCCCGCCCGGCGGGGGCCGTTGGTTTCTGTGGCAGGTGGGGCGCGCGAGGCGGGGCGGGGCGCGCAGCGCTGACAGGAATCGCCCTCCCCTCCCGCCGCGCCTCAGCCGTGAATAACTCCTCAGGGGGAGCGAAGAGGACGCTGAGTAACTCGTCGGGGACAGATGAAAGGAAACGCGTCGAATGCGTGTCTTTGGTTTAGGCTTGGTTCTCGCTGCTGCTCCCCTAGGTGCGACGCCGGGAACTGGGCGGGGGGGGGGGGAATGTTACCCCGTAGCCTGAGGTGCCAGCCGAGCCCTGGCGGGGGGGGGGTGGTTGTCCTTACCAGCTACAGCCACCCCTCATCCCAAAACTCATCCCGGACGGCTCCCCTAGGAGTTCCATTGGCCATGCAGGCTGCTGCGTTGAGTGTGAATATTGAGGGGCGCCAAACGCCTCGGATGTCCGTGGCACCACGAGGCGAGCGCCTGCAGGGTTTGAGGCTGTGGCCCCGGCATGGCGCTGCGGGATGGGGCCATGCCACTCAGCGAGGTTGATGGCCAGCCCTGTGCCACAAAAGCGTAGTGCCGAGTCCCGCCAACAGCCCTCAGGGCTGTGCCCGCAGCCCTGCGTGGACCTGCTGCTCCCCAGCGGCAGTGGGGCAGCGGGAGCTGGAGGCTTCCAGAAAGTTCCTCAGGCAAGTGAGCAGGCAGGGCTCTCGCTGGCCCCGTGGCAGCACTGGTGCTTGCAGGTGCTGGCCAGTGGTTCCTTCCCCCGGGTTTTGGGGAGAGGTGACAGCCCTATGCCAGCGCACAAGGAGGAAGGGACGTTGCACTACCGTGCTTGTGCCCCCTGCCAGGACGTACGGCCGTTCCCCTGAGGAGAGCCTTGCGGTCAGCACTGCGTGCCAGGCTGGCCCTGTGGCCTGAAAGGCTTAAAAAAGTCCAGGTGTTTCACTGCTTTTATTTGCTCTTAGTAAGCACCAGATGGGTGACATGCCGAAATTTTAACTTTGTAACCACAGAAGTGAGGCGTTAAATTCTTTAAAGGTCAGCACTCAGGATCAAATTGTGCAGGTGAAGATGATGCTCTCTCTTGTGAGCTGTCGATGAGCTAGCCACTCCTCTGCTGCTCTCTTGGGCCGTGTTTAGGGCCTACTAGCCACAACTAGTTGTGAATTTCCTGTGGAAACCTTTTACTTCATGGAAAAATATTGATCTGGTAAAGTTGAAACTGTGGGAAAATAATTGTGAATTCTGCATTTTCCAATGTGGAAAAAAAAAAAAAAGAATTAATTTGAACATGGTTGGTGTATCCATTTTCACTAATATTTACAGGGCTATGTTTAGTTAATTTACTCTTCTCTTTGGAAATTTACATTCATCCTTTTCCCTAGGAGACCAGACAAAATGAGTAAAGCAAGTTTCTAAATGTTAACATCCGCATTCTGAAGGTGTGTTGTGTCTCCTCCGCCCCACCGCCCCAGAGGGAGACTGTGGTCCTCCATGAAGCTGAGTCATGTATCTCCCTTTAACCCTGCCTACTGAGCCCTTATCTCCTCCATGGCAGCAGTGTTTGATGCCACACAGTCTACTGCTCCTCACCGTGCGCTACACTGTCCTTTCATACCGTGTGCTGTCCTCTATGCCAGCTCGTGATCTGCTTTCATTCTGTGCAAAGGCTGAGGCTTACGTGTATGCAGGAGTAGCCCGTGGTAGGACTGGGATGACTGTGGAAGAGCTAGATGTGGAAAAATAAGTGTGAACAGTACTGATAGTTTGCTGTATGGTGGCAATTGCTGTAATTTGTAGATGTATAGATGTTGCTGATGTGAAACAGATCAGATTTTGTGTGACGGATGTTGAAGACATATTTCTGTAGAGATTAGAAAAGAACTTATGTGGTCATTTTGGGCATAACTGGTTACCCATAGCAGACAGTTATGAAAGCTCCTTGCTGTCACATGTTACCTGGGAGCTTACCAAGTGGATCCATGCTTAATGACATGACCCATTCAGCTGCAGTTACTTCGATACTGAACACTGTTGTTCCTGTAGGTGTGAATTCTGCATGAAAGGACATAAGCATCAAACTACAAACTAAATATGAAATAGACCCTGGGTCCTAGCAATGCACCGAGGCTGAGGAAGGTACACTCGTCACCTCAATTAAAAGAAAACAATAAAATGAAGGTTGAAATGTTACTATTTGGGTTTTTTAAAATGATTTTTCATTGCATGTGTGCAAATGAAATGATGGGGTACTAAAAAAACCCCAGTTAGTAAGTAGTTTTAACTAGTGATCAGCATGCTTGTACCATTAAAGATCTTTGCATAAAACAGAAAATGGCTTAATTTAACACTGCAGCAACTAACCAGGTGATGGCTGGAGCTTAAACATTTAATTATTAAGAAGCAGGAGACAGAAGATACTACTTGAGAAGAATGCCGTGCAATGTAGAAGTGACTGTTGAAGTGCATACACAGTGAAGATGTGACTTGGATACTTTGTTCCTGGGCAGCATTTTTTTCAAAATACCGCTGCGTTGCAGATTTAAGACTCCAGCCGAATACAGATTAATAGGAAGGGTTCACTTATGCAACTGTATTCCTTACTGAGTTTTGGAAGATTAGGAGGTTTTTGACTTCTTAAGGAGTTTCACTGCCAAAAGCACTTTCCAATTTCTATGGTCAGGCAACAGCTTAGATGGAATACATACCTTGTTTTGTGTTTTTTTTTCTGATCCTGTCCATTACACAGGGAATGAAAAGGGGTGTAAGTGGTTCCTTGCTAAAATCCAGGCATGCAGTTTCTATTTTAAAACTCAAGTTTATGTTTTTATGCTACAACACTGCTGACTTTGCTCTAGCTATACAGGGTTCCTTACCCTCTGTCCAAGCCCTTTTTAACTTCGCTGTTCTGTTTTAAAGAAAACAGAACTGGAGAAGAAATATGCTTCTAATTCAGTCTTTTTTTAAACCTCAGTGGAGATGGAAATTGAAGTTGCTCTTGAGAGAAGAATAGTAGATGGACCAGAGCTACTTAATATCAGAGTCATAATTCATGCTGCTCACATCTTATCATAGAAGTACAAGTTGTACTGTTCTTGAAATTTCAGTGCTTTTTCCCCCCCATTTAAAACAGGGATTCGATCGCTTCATTTTGGAAAAAGAACTTGGTGTCTTCATCGACTTCAGAGTACAAAATCTTCAAGCAAAGCCTGACTTCTTTAAGGACTAAGAGGTAAATGTTAGCTTGATAACAATAATTAAAAGCAGAAGTATTGTTTCTGCTGAGTCACTTCTTTTCTTACCCTATATGTTTTTACGTAATAAAAGAGTTTGTTACTAACTTTTTATATGTACTTACATGTATAGGAAGGCTTGTGAGTAGGCTGCATTTGAGAAATTTTTTTGCAGCTGAGACAAGTTCCTAATGATTATTTTTAATTGTTATGATCATGGGCCCATCCCAGTTGCTGTGAACTTTAGATAGACTCTGCCCAGTGGCAGATCCTCAATAGCCTAGTGAATTCAGGAGGATTTTCTCTTCTAGTGAAAATTAGGAAGGTAAAAAAAGGAGGACGTCATCGTCTTGTGGATCCATGTGTGCTAATTGTACCATTTCCAGCTGTTCATCGTTGCTCCCTGGCTATACTTTCTTGCCTTCACAGCTTGTTATCCATTGACAGCCATCTGAGCAGTCCCTGTACAACTCTAGTTCTGTTTCAGAAAAAAAAAGTCAGATTCACTATGACCTCAACAAGGCCAACAGCTGATTTTGTTAACGGCCCATCATAGCTAAGATGCTGGAGCTGCACGCTTCTCCCTGTTTTTAACAGACAAAATTATGCCGTCAAAATGTTGTTGTGTAAACCAAGCTGCAGTGTGTTTGCAACTTTAGTGCTAACGTGGCTAGTCTAACACTTCCTTCTAATTACAATTTGCATACTGGAATTCTTTAAGCTGGAGAGATTTAGTGGAGTAAGCAGAGTTGCTCCTGACCTTGGAGTTAAAGGACATGGCTTCACCTTCCACCCAGCTCCAGAGCTGTCTTAGAGGCTTTCTTTGTAGTAGAAGAACATATGTGAGCCTTGTTAGCGTAGTGGCTGTCAGCCTGGATGAAGGTGTGTGTGGCTAGGAGGAGCGTGGTGGCAGTGGAGACTGGTTGGCAGAAGAGTTGACACTGTGTGGACACTTCTGATAGAGGCAGTACAGTTTCTTAGCTGTTTTCTCACCTGGCTGCAAAGATCCCCCAGAAAACTAAAAAGGCCTCTAGAGAAGTTTGTATTAATCACTGTGTTCTGAGATCTGTACTTCAACACTTCCTGAAAATTTGATGCAGTACAATATATGAGGCAAATACTTCATCAGGCTTATAGCGGTCATCAAAGAGATTCCTTGTGAGTGGTAGGGAAGGGAAGAGGTAAATACTTGCCCAGACAAGCTTTACAATTTCTTTTGTGACATGTAGTGCATGGCAGAAAGAGGAACCAGACTTTTTTCTGTGATAACCATGGCTTCTGAAATGAGAAACAGCAGGCAGGAAAATTCAGCCAGTAAGACAGGAGTATCTAGCCACTGTAGTGAGCTTTTAAGCCTTTCAGTGATATGTCTTCATAACTGAAAGGTTACCATGCATAGATGTTGTTTAGGACAGGGGTAACTCAAAGAATTTTTCACTTCGATGACCTAGACTGATGTTCTGCAACAGAGAATGCTGGAGTAGGGAGCACTGTCTTTGATTCCTTTCTGCTTAGCTCAAAATTCTGCAAAAGCTTTACGTTGTTAAGTGACTCTCAAAATTGCAAGCATTAGTATTCTGTTCCATAGCAGACTTGTTTCTCCTTTCCTAAGCCCCTCTGAATTTCCAGTGCACAATTTTTATAAATCTTTGGTCTAGATCTTTATCGAAACTTAGTTGGAGAAGAAGGTATGCAACCATAAACTGCACCTCTACATGCAGTTATTCTGTTGAACACAAATGCCTCAGTCCTTCCACCCCAACCCACCCCCAACCCAAAAAGGCAATATCCAGCTTTTATGATTAAAATAAATGACAATGTCCTTCTTCAGAGCGAAGTTGCTGAGAAGTATCTGCAAACACCCATTTCCTTTAGCATAAATAACAGTGTGGCCTACAGTTCACAGAGCAGAGGTAGCTGCCTGCGCATGTCTGCTGAGGGCTGGACAGCTCCTCGCCAGCTCACTTTGCTTCTCACCTGCCCCGGACAGGCCTGCTCCTGGGGAGCTCAGGCAGATGTTCCCTAATGAGATCTCTTGGAAGAAGAATGGAGGTGGTGCACAAGTATTTTTGTGTGTTTCTCCCTCTTCTGCCTTTCACCTCTTCTCTCTGAATTGCCAGCTCTAGAGCATAAAACCAAGTGATTGGTTTTATAGGGAAAACAAGATAGAGAAATGATGCTAAATGAAGAAGCTCATCACTAACCTGTTTGTTTGGAGCAGACATTGCAAGACTAATTGGCAAGGAAGCATGAAGCAGAACTAGCTGGCAGGGAGCCCCATTAGGCCCTGCACCTTGGCCCTTTCTGCCTTGCTTGGAAGAAAACATGGTAACTCACATCCACAGCCTTGAAATTAATCTTATTAGACACTCTTCTGAAAAAAAAACCCCAAACCGAGAGGCATATAGCTTTCCACTTTGATTAATCCAATGTGAATCTATTGTAAAGACACCCCCTCCCCCTGTGCCTCACATTTCCGCATGCTCTTGAATAGAAATGAGCTCAAGACTGTTGGGAGCTTCAGCTGTTTCAGAAATCTAGGAAGACAGGAAGAGGCTATGACAGCTTGGTCTGCTTTTCTTACTCGATTAACAGACCGTCCAAGGAACGGAAGAGTTATGAGAGATCAAAAAGGAGCTGTCACTGTCCTCAGTGTCCCCTGGTTTCAGGTTTTCAGAAGAACAAACCATCCACTCCTGGGGTGAGGGAAAGGCCCTTTTCCATGAATGAAATACCCCAGCTACTGTTTGTCTGGGCCTGTCTGTCTCTTCCTCAGACCCATCCTAAGGCAGGTGGATATTTGTGGGGATCTCTTTTCCTGTACAGATGTGTTACTGCCACCCTTCAGGATGGACACCAGTCTTGCAGTGATTTATTTTTCTTCTCTGCATTAAAACAGAAGAGCAGAGGGTGAAGTGAAAAACTTTGGTGCTACTCAGTGGACTGGGAAGGGGTGGAGCTTTTCTTAGTGAACTCCCTGGTATTAATGGTTTTAGTGTGAGGAAATGATGTGTATGCTATTGCGCTGTCTGTCTGCTCGATTCTTCTCTAATACCGTATGAACCCATTAGTCGTATTGAGCTGAATTATCTCAAAGACATGGAAGCTGGTAGCTGAATAAAGGGGAGAAATACCCCAATGGGTTCTCCCATGGACGGCAATACTGACAGACTTCAGGTTGTCTGTGTTCTCTTTGGCATCAGCCAACTGTGCAGGCAGTACTGGTTTAGTCCTGCACTGGCTGTCCCTTCCTGTGGAGTTATCACAAAAAAAGATGGAGCTGCTGCTGATGCTAAGAATGAGGACAGTGGTGGTGGCCCAAGCCCATAGGAAACAACTTGTTGTTGATTCCACTCTTCTTCTTGTTTCTAAGGGAGCAATAATGTATTTTGAGCTACTTGATTTGAGAACTTAACGTACCTTTAAATCAGCCATACTAACAAGTTCTACTTTTTCACTGTCTAACTCTCCAACACTCAGAGCCCTTGGAAATTTTAGTTTGGTTTCTTTTCCCAATTAATTTGTTTTGTCTGTTGCACATGGCTGTTGTATAAATAAGTAAGTCTTCAGTGTTTTCAAAAAAAAAAAAAAAAAAAAGAATAACATGACTGAAACAGGCACCTTTGAAACACACTCTTAAGTAAGAGAAACCCCTGCAACAGGAGAAAATACTAAAGAGTAAAAGGAAAATAGTCAGATTAGGCGGGGAAATGTTGCTTCAGTATTACTGCACTATTAGTAGTGAGACTTGCAGAACCTATGTGTCATTGACAACTAGCATTTTTTTTTTAAGGCAGAATTGTAGCAACCTCATAGACAAACTCCACATTTGCAACAAAATGAGAAGAAATTATTTCAGGTCGAGGAAAAGGATCACAGACCCTGCTATATGTGGGAGGTTTTCTGGCAGCAGAAAAATGGAGATTCTTTTGCTTTATGTATTCAGCAAAGTGATAAGAAGTGGGTGTATCTGCTGGATTTCAGTCCATCCTCGTTAGCTCTGCTCCCGTTACAGTCCCAGACATGTAGCGCTTGGGAGGAGGCAGTGTCTGTGTTTCCTATTGCCCTCTACAGGGTCTCAGAAGTAAAACAGGAGCTTAAAAATACGGAAATATGTTGTATTAAACATCAAGTAACAGCAATTTGCACACTATAAGGAAGAAAGCTGAAAAAATCTTAATAAGCATTATTTAACACTGAGCAATACGCTGCTGCCTTTCTATGGCTAAGCTGGAAAACTGCATGTGTGAGTAACTTATTGATTAAACCAGCTTTTAAATAATGATGAAACTCCACAGTGTTCCTTGCTGCTTTCTGTTATCACTGGATGCGTTGCAAACCCAGTGATACCCTGTGTTTTGTGAGGCTGAATAGGCTCAGATTGTTAATATTCCCCTCTCTCCCCTGGCCTGAAAACAGAGTTCTTATTTTCCTAACATTGCCATCTGAATATACAAAATTTTTGAGAAATCAGCAAATTCCTGTCTTTCAAACAGTGCTTTTTAGTGTGAATTTAACTCCACTTCTGAAGACCCAGTAACATTTGAATGCATTCCAGTTTCCACTGTAATTCATGCTTAGAAGTTTAGTCAGGCTGGAAATCTGCTGATTAGGTTGGGTTACATGAAATCAAACATTACAGCCCTGAATGGCAACCCCTTAAAATCAATGGGAGACTTTTTCAATTCACTTCCGTAGATCCTGAGTCTGACCATTATTTGCCCTCTCTTTGGACAAAAGGTTTCAGGCAACTACTTGCACCTTCACATTTGTGTAATACTCAGTTTGCTTCTGCTGGGCAGTTACAAAGACGGGGCATGACTTTTGTTTTGGAACAGAGACTTATTATACAGTAGGAATGATGCTTCATATCAGGGAAAACTCTTTTACTCTGTACCCAAATCTGATGAATTTTGAATTATCAAACCACTAGAGTTTATACGTGTTTCGGCAAAGACTGGCTAGAGCTTAACAGCTGAAATTTCTACCTGCGTCAAGCCTTAGTTTGTTAAGTAGCTAGTAAGCATTAAATTACCCCCCTCCCCCATTTTGTACCAATGTCCTGTGTAATCAAGCCCTGAATCTGCTGTAAATCATATCGCTTATGAAAAGAGAGGTTAGAAAAGAAAAGTATATTAGAAAAATAAACAAATGGGAAGCTCTAAGCAGTATGGTGAAATGTGGTGTGTCCGTTGGCACAGGACATTTTATTTCTAGACATTGCTATAACATCAGAAGACCACTGAAAATCAACACTGAAATCAGATCTGATTCCTACCTTTATGTTATTTTATGTTTTGGACTTGAGTAATACCTGGCCCTTTTCAAAATCAAAAGTGGTTGGTTGGTGGTTTTCTTAAGGCAGAGTTTTCCTTTCTCACATAGATGGGTAATTAAATCTGTATGTGCTTGTTTTTAAATCTCCCCGAGCAACTTTTTAATACTTTTTTGTGTTTTGACAAAAGCTACTCTCGGCATACAGACAAAAAGGACTAGTACCCATCAAAATAACTGTATCTATCATGTTGCATCATTAAAAGAACAGGCTGATCAAATGTGTCAGTCTTATACCAGACAGTTATGTAAATAAATCGCTGTTGACCTTCTATCACTTTCAGTGATCCATCCTTCTTTTAGGAACGGGTAAGTGCAATTTCTCTTTCAAGAAAGTTTTATTGTCACGTAGACGAGGGGCAGGGAAAATGTGAACCAGTCTGTTGCTATTTATTCCCTGGACAATTTAAATCCTTAGGCCACTCTATATTGGGTTCGTTATACCTGTTACTGCCAGATGTTCATCACAGGTTTTATTTTTCCATTGCAGTCTTCCTGAAACTGTGATAATGAGTTTATTTTACTACCTTAATGTCTTCAGAACATGGAAGTTTAGAACTTGCAAGTATGTAATTCAGGAGGATTTCAGAAGAGCAATTAAATTTGCAGTTGTATTTTAGAAGACAGGATCATTGTGTATCTTTTTCTTGTACTGTAATAAGTAAATCTGTGACACAAATCTTCATTTCCATGTCATAACTGTATTGAGTGACATTGGAGATATCATTTAAGTCAAAGTAGTCTGTAATGCTGAAGTTCAAATCTCGGATGTCAGCTATGATGTCAGGCTCCTAGCATGACTTTGAGTGTGTTGTGATAAATTAACCTGTAGGTTGAATTCCTGAATTTACCCCAGTTTTGTCTTTTTATTTTGACTTTTAATGGTGGAACTGTCTATAGCTGTTACACCATTATTTCTAAGGAGTAAGTGACTCTGGAAGTTCTCTTACATTTTGTTCCTTTTATTGACACACTAGTTACTGAAGCTAGCATATAGCGAGAGCCATGCTTGGCTCCTGCCCTCATCTGTAATAGGAAAATAATAAGGTACCTTTAAATGCTTTTCTTGCTTTACCCCTCTTACAAGATGAAAGTGGATCGATAGAGAATTCTATAGCAAGCCGAGCTAGTTTTATAATCATAATGACTACCAGTTGAATCAGGTAAAATTAATTCACTCTAACTGCTTATCTGTTGTGGTTATTTTTAAGAATTCTTCTTCACAAAGTGTCTCTTCACATGAATACGTTTTAAAGGAAGCATCACAAAGCATTTGGTAGCATAAAATGGGTTTCTTTGGCGTGTGGGTGACAGCTGAATGCCATAATGAAACATTCAATAATCGCACGCAACTGGGGAAACCCTGGTGGTCCCACTGGGATTAATTACAAAGTTCAGGTCATTTGCAGATGAGTGGCTGAGTAAGTAATTAATCAGGCCTGTACACTAATAATAGGAGACCTCTGTCTCTTATAGGAGACTGAGGGCATATAGTGAGCCTTGTCTCACTTGAATAGTTCTTCCATTAAAATGACTGTATTACCAGTTAGACTTCTCTAAGCTTCTTTTCTCTTACATCAATATCCATTGTGTTTCCCTTGTCTTTTAATGACTTTACAATTGATTTATTTTCTCTTTGATCATGGTTAGCTGACTGGGGTGGTGGGGGGAGGGAGCAGTGTTCCATTGCAGTCACCTACTTGTTGGTTTTGCTTGCTGATAATTTCCTTAGATTCATTGTTACTAATTTCCATGGCTTTATTTTAAGTTGAGTGTCAAATCTTTACCAGTAATTAGGAGGAAGATGGAAAAAAGAAAAACCAAGTTGAGTTCATGCGAGCTGTAAAAGGCAAAATACAAACCATGACCCTAAAGTAGGAAGTGATTTTATTTTTAAAAAGCTTACCAACACAAGTTGCCATTTCAGGCTTTGTATTATTTTTGATGCTGCCAGATGAATTTGTTTCCCAGACTACTCAGAGACGCTGAATTAGTTGTGTTTAGCCTACAGAAAATTTAGACTTTAAGAGAAAGTTACTAATCTGATCATCCAATTAATCACTCCAAAAGGTAGGTAATGATGTAGGTATTCAGTGTGCGTACATGGTGATTCACTTTGTAATTATAGCCTCCTTAGGCTGAGGTACTAAAATATTGTTTTACCTGCAACCTTTGGTCATCTTTGCTTCTTTCACCTGCCCTGCATACAATTTTAACTGACATGGGGCATAATAATTCTTGAATAAAGAACCTCTTAAAATCTTTCTTTTGAAAATTAACTTACTTTAAGTTTGCATATTGTTCTGTTGCCTAAAATATTACGGGAGAGGGTCAATGGGAGCTGTTTGCAATAGCTGAATAGCTTGCTGAGTCATGATTTTCTAGGCTTGAATGACTGTTGCTTTAGCAGGTATATTTCTGTAACACACTTTTTTATTTTAACCCTGTTGAGTTAAATTAATGATTTGCACAGTTCATTCAGTGTTTTTCTAATAAGTGACTTTCAAGCATTCACAAATGTACAGACTGTGCTAGGGGACGTTGCTTTGTTGGAGAGAAACACAGTTGTGTCTCAAGGGGTGGGAGGAGGAATTTTAATCCTTATACACCTAGTCATCAGCCTGGATATGCCAGTCTAACTGAGTTCAGTCAGTCTGGGCTGAACTCTGTCAACCAATTTAATTTTTAAACTTGAGACGCAAAGGAATAAAAGGCTTCTTCATGTTCCACACTAGGCATGCTGTGTGGATGATCCCACTTGAGATCTTTCAGGTTTTCAACCCCACCACACCTGGTCACCATTTAGCCTTGTGCACTGATGCCACAGCCTTACTTGGTGAGCACTGTAATGTAGGAAAGCTGAAAGGTAAGTACAATGGTTTGGCCTTTTCCGATCTCTTATGATTCACCTCACCTGCCTCCTCTGTGTTACTATTCTGAAATGCTCAGCAGAGCTGAGGAATTCAGTGTGTTCAATAGGGTAAATTTGATCCGAAATGCTGCCCCGCTGTGTGTCAGGGAATAAATTGAATATGTCTAATACTCTGTTCCAAACAGTTCACAGTTTCCTCTGATTTATGAGTGGTGATTTGAAACTATCCAATGAAACATTTCTCCCACTCACTCTTGGCTTCTGCTGATCCTTCAGAGTCAGTTTCCTGAATTCTAATGTACTTCCGTGTGAGCTGGGGCAGCATAAGATGCATAAACATTCTGTTGTGAGTGCTTATGATTACCTTACAGAAGACAATGAATTCTATGTGTATTCTCCAGGGTTCCTTAAAATGTGCTGATCAGCAAATATGCACACCCGTAAGCCAGTTCAGTAGAACAATCGTGAAATAAAAACACAATAGAACACAAAGCAGACTTATTGTAGGACTGGGGTTTTAGATTTTTCAAAAGCATCTAGAGAATTTTGGAAAACAAATCCCATTGAGAGGCAAAGGGTTTTGTATGGTTAAATCCTTCAGCCATTTTGGAAAAACTTCTCCTAAATGAATAAATATAGGGAAACTGTAGAACAAATCAGTGTATTCACTCCCAAAGGAAGAAAACGAGTTTGGGAAATACATAGACTTCACATGACAGCAGGCAAAGTAACCT
The DNA here is from genome assembly GCA_034782735.1 of Sagittarius serpentarius. Taxonomy (NCBI): domain Eukaryota; kingdom Metazoa; phylum Chordata; class Aves; order Accipitriformes; family Sagittariidae; genus Sagittarius; species Sagittarius serpentarius. The sequence goes on along the minus strand of JAVKLA010000093.1, from coordinate 11,413,518 downwards.
GAAAAATTACAGATGATGAAGAGAAAAAAGACTCCCAAGTTCTTTTTTATTTTTTTAAAATATCTATTTTTGCTGGTTGTTTTTTTAAGTGTACCTGTTCTAACCGATGGCTAAAGGCTGGATTAATCCTAAGTGTAACTGCTGTGACTTCAGAGGTTCAAATTTCACTCCTGATGTTTTAGGGAAATAGATTTGGACCTGGCTGGAGTATATAAATCTCCATTATCCTGCAGCGCATATTGTCTCCTTCACTGCTGCCTTTCATTTAAAGACCATATAACATTGCGTTGTATCCAGCACAACCACATAAATTGCCTGCTTGGGAAGATGGTGTTTGCATAGGCTGGTGTTTGCCTGCAATCTGTGAAGCAGGGTCTGATTTGGATCGTTTGTAGTCTGATAGATATGTACCTTAAATCCAAGTGTATAGGATGGAGCCCTAAAGCCCAGCAGAAGCCCAGTCAAGTGCCAGTTTGCAGTATGTGCCAGGTATATTTCTCAAAAGTACTTTCTGCTGAGATGATGTTTCTCTTACTGTGTTCAGTGCTGAAGAAATGGTATGCTCATCACTCTGAGTTCAAATGCTGATGGCAGTATAGGTATGGACATCCATTCTTGATATATTCTTACCACAGTTCTGGTAATTCTTCCCCAGTTCAGATGGGTAAACCAATGGAAGTATATTGTACATGTTCTTGGATTATTTTTAAAACAAACCAGCCATTTTTCTTGTTTGTATTCCAAGAAAGGTCTGAAAAAAGTCTGAGACTTAAATATGTGTCTCAGCTTCTCTTTCCATACTTTCTGAACCTGTACAATGTGATTGCTTCATATGTTCAATTTTGTCTCAAATGCATGGTGTTTAATTTGTTTTTAAATAAAGGCCAAGATTTCTAAGGGATAAGGATGTAAGAGAAAAAAACAGCTAAAAAGATGAGAAATCAGGATAAACCTGTCATTCTTTCTGCCTAGACTGGTGAAAGGAAATGTTTCGACTTATTTTTTGCCTTCTGCACAAACATTGCCCTTGTAGTTGTTGTGGCAGATAACCGGATGATGGTTAGTTTTGTTAGAAGCAAGTCCAGTCAAAATTATACTAAGAGTATATAGGTCTCCAGGGTATTATTTTTTGCATGGGGTGTGATGTGGCAGCAGAGGAGATCAAAAAACTGATTATCATGACAGCTAACTTTTAGCAAAGTTTGAGGGATATTTTGTGCTCTTCTCTCTTCCTCATTGGTGTTTGAATTTTTTCTGCCATCTTTTGCTAGTAAGAGGGATTGTTTTTTCTAGTGCTCTGATACTTTCATAATTATTTAGGCCATTTAATAGAAAAATAAATAAGCACCCCCCCCAATTAAGTTAAATTACACCCCCCCCAGCAGTCCCTGAACCCTAAATATCTACAGAGCCAGCTGAAGAAATACTGTGAAACAGAAGACAGGTTCTTCCACCCTTCCAGTCAATAAGCTAGTAGAATATATGTCGTATGGAACAGACCACTCATTTTAAGGGAAAAAAAAAAAGTAGTATTTTTTTTATAAATGAAATATATCCTGTTCCTTACCTCCAGCACAAATAAAACCAACAGAATTGATTCCAAGATCAGCAAATATAGCAGTGTACTTACTGAATGGGAAGCTGTGACACTGTGCAGTCCTCCCATACTGAAGAATAAAATACGGTGACAGAGAGAGAACAGGGTTACCTTGGTACCTTCCCAGGCATTTACTGCTGAATAAGCTATCCACCCCCTCTTTTTGAATTTTAAGACAGGATACCTGGCTGTAAAACATGAAATAAAATAGGGTACCTGCTGTCAGAGCCCAGTAATAATGGGACAAAAGGAATTTTTGAGAAGAAATGATGAAAGGAGAAGGGGAAGGCACTTTTAACTCTTGAAATGAGGAAATTGTAACAAGGCAGTGAAGTTCTTTATGGCAAGTTGTAGTTGCATCAGCCTGGAACTGGGATGTTCTGAGGCCTGAGGTTTGTAGAAGGCCTGTAGGAATTGCAGCTAACGAGGACAGTGGAGGAAAAAAAGCAGAGACGTAAATGCATCACATCACCTATATGAGGGAGAAAGCTGAGAAAAGATGAATGTTTTGAGTCAGAGAAACAGATTAGGACTGGGGAAGGATCTTTCAGTCTCCTTAGCTCAAAGGGCTAATTTCATTCTGAGTGAGTGAATGAGGGACCAGAGGGAGCGCTTGAGAGTTTGGTTGTGAGCTTTTAGAAAGCGAAGAGACAACAGGAACAGAAATGGTCAGCTGGGAAAAGATAGCTTCTCTTTTGAGGTCTATGAGCTTCCCTTGCGACTGGGAGAAACAACATAGTAGTTTCTGTGTTAACTCAGAAGAAATGGAATTTCTAGTTTCTAGGGAAAAAATGAAAACTGGTCAGTGACTAAAGCCAGCTGAGCCATTTGACTGTCACAGAAGTACCTCTGTATGCACTCCACAATTTTTCTTCTGTCTGAATTTTCACTATGCAAGAAAAGTTTCTTTTAGGACCTGCAGAAGTATAAGTCTGTAAAGTCTCACTTACCTACACTGAGACACTTACCAAGAGCAAGGAGACCAAGGGAAATGACTGATTTTGACATTAGTGGGGACAGATATGGTTGAGGAGCAAAATTCTGCATGTGCATGTGGCTGCCTAACTCCACCGTAGTATAAATTTAAAATACAGCTTTTCACAGAGGAGATGGACAACTTTGAATTTGTGACAGGGAAAAGCTTAAAAATGTGTTCTGGACAATTAATTTGGTGGCACTGTATCTTGAAATGAGCTGTTTATTCATGTGATAGAGACAGCAGAGGCATTAGCAGTACAAATTACCCTGCCTGCATCTGCCAGTATGCCCTTACATTACTGTAGAAAGTGAGAACCTCTCTGGAAGCATCAGAGCAGTGAGTCTTCAGTTCACTCTGCCATTGGCAGCTTGTCTGAGACTGCCAGAAAGATGCTAACTAGTGCCAGCTGTTAGTCCTGAGAGGCTCTTAAGATCAGGCACCCTACAGCCAACACAAGAGGACTGCTTTATTTTCACAGTAGTAGTTCTCAATATATTTTTGTTCGTGCAGAGGGGATAAAAATCCATTAATTATGCCAAAAAAAAAGGTGCAAGGAGTTATTTATCTAAAATTCAAAGGGAAGGTTATCTGAATCACCATCTGATAATGGAGGCACACAGAATTAAAGACAAAGGTACGTGCCTGTGTACGTCAGACCTTCGACTTTCTAATCCTGCCCAATTGCTGCAGTCAGGATCATACAGATTATTTCTCAGAGCTATTGCTCAGCAAAAGCAAAACAGATCAACCATGGTTTGTGGAATTAGATCAGCCCTGTCCTGAGGCATCAAGTGCAAAATATAAAGCTTCTGGCAAAAATAGAGAGAAATACAACCAGCTTGTCCTCCTTAAATCTAAGTGAGGAAAGTGCATCTTGTGTAGCCATAAAATACGAAGTGACTTGTTTTAAAAGGAAAAAAAGCATCAATTTGTCATTCTGGAGCTACATTTTTTTTTCAGTACAGAATCGCTGTAGGGATCACAGCAGTCAGGGATAGAGAAAGGCTGTTAATTGAGTCCATTCCCCTGCACTCATGGACATAATCCCCTGATGCAAATACATGGTTTATTAAGGTTGCAGTGTATTTGCTATGGGAATCAGACCTCTAATAACATCATCACTGGGGGAATAATGCTACTTCTCTTTAGAACTGTGCTGTGGATGCTTGTGCAACAATGCTGTACACTGGTAAAAGGAGTAGACCATGGAAGTGAACACAAAGCAGTAAGAAAGGCCGTTTGAAAGAAACCATGAATGTTCGGCTTGTCTGCAGGCTTTAAGTGCTTTTCACACAGGTCAGTATCTGATGAGAAAACTGAGATATGTTGGCTTGAGACATGCTTAAATTTTCCCAGCAGGTCTTGAATTTCAGATCCCATCCTAGTACACTTTAGCCTAGAAGGGAATGCTGCACTGAATGCTGCAGAAAGTCTGAAGGGCAAGTGTGAGAGGAAGGTAAAAAATTCCGGTGCTATTGGAATCTCCACCAAATAGCTAAATAAAAGATCAAAAGAATAGTTCTAGCTGCCCAGGCTGAAGGCAGGGAAGAGACTTATAAAGCCAGGTAGCATTATTGTATTTATTATGGAACATAACTGAGTAAAGACTTTTGCCGAGTTCTCAGTCCTCCTGTCTGCTCTGTGGGATGTGGCTTTTGGTCTACAGCTTAGCTGCTAACAGCAGAGTTGGAAACACAGCCATGTGGTACAGATGTCTGTGGTTGTATCTGGCCCAGAATTTCTTTCCTCCTCCCCCTGCTCTAGGCTTTCGCAGCTGCTGTGACTCCCTCATCTATACTAGTAGACACAATGGTAGGAGCACTAGGATGCATAAGTGATGGGTTTAAGCCACTGTGTTTGTATCGTATATTGCAGTGCATGTTGAGGGCCTAGGCTCCAAAACCTGGAGACAGCACAGTTGCATAAACATCTAACTTGCATCGCAAGAGTGAGCTTGTGATACGTGTCTCATTTTTAACTGAGCTGATGGTTTTTATCACAAGAGATTCAATTCATCATAATAAAATTAATTCATCCTTCACTTACCCGCCAGATCCTCAGGGCTGCTCCACTTTTTCTTTTGTAGGAGATGCTGTCTTCACAAAGGCACAGGAAGTGCAGCTGAGAATAGTATTTTTGTTTATTACCTGTTGCTTTGCAAGCTCAGTGTAGCATAGGACAATACAGAAGAGAAGTCCTGAAATCGGGGCTATTGGTTTTCCTAGGATTTTTGTTGAGGTTTCTGGAAGTTGTAGCTCACTCTGGGTTTCAGTTTGACTTGCTGCCAGGGTCCATAATCCAGGGAATAAACCCTCAGAAAACAGCTCCTGGTGAGGATGTTAAGTTGGTCCTTCACAAAATCAAGTCACTTAATTGCTAACAATTTTTTAAAATGTCAGCGTCTGGTTTAAAGCCTCCTGCTAATTGCTTACACATGCATATACACACAGTGCTAGAAATTTCGGATCTGAAATAGTATCACTTTAAATGTCTGATGTTCACCTTTTAAAAAGTTAGTTACAGTCATTTTTCCCCGTCCTAAAATAAGTGTGAGAAGAAACATCAAATTAATGATAGATACAAAGGCTGCCTGTAGCAAGGTGGCTCACTAAGCTTCCTTTTTCCAAGCTCTGTGTTTCTTTCAGAATTTTAATGTCCATCATGGTTTTTTTTTGTTGGAGTGCGTATAGTATTCTGCAACAATGAAATGCTTTGCTGGGTGGTTTATCATCCTTTGCCTTGAGGAAAGTCTATACAATTATCTTTGTGCTTGTGTTACACTCTAAAGTTTTATAATCCAGGTGCCGGCAGGCTTCTGGAACTTGGGCAGTGGAAGACACAGATTAGAGAAAACGCATTGTTGCTTCTGAAAGCCCGTCCTTGGAAGTTGCATAGTTACCCTTACACAAAGTAAGCCTTATTTTTCCATTGCTGTTCTCTGGCTTATAGCACCACCTACAAGTTACTTCCAAACTGCAGGTACAGGCTGGTGATCTTTGCATGTTTGTGTACCTTCTGCCGTGATGTAGCTGCAACTGCCCACTCTGCCGCAGCCTCATGAGAGCATTAATGACTTCAGCCATAGCAATTTGCTGCTGTTAAGGATGCTGTGGCTCAGTGGTTTTGTCTGCGTCTCGGGAACCACTGAACTTCATCCAATTCCAAAGGTCAATACAAGTCCCTGCATTCCGTTTATTCCTCAGCTCTGGATTCTAATTAGTGAGGGAGGAGGAGGAGGCATGGAAGGGAGACTTTGTTGGCACTAAGGATGGTCCATATGCCAAAACTTGGTAAGCTTGGTAAATTAGTGTAAAAGGCAGTGGTGGAAGATCAGTCCAAAGACAGTCCAGTCACTACAGGCAACCAAAAGCAACCTTATTGTTCCTTTATCAGGTGGAGCTTTATTCTAAACCACTGGGTTTTTTTACTTCCACCTCAAACTCTTGTCAATGTAACAAGTTTGATTACTTAGGTTTTGTGAGAGTGAAATTAGTCACACTCTGACAGAGGGATAACTGAGCTGCACACCCCAAATATCAGTAAATTATTGCAATGGCTGTAATGGCTTTGGTGGAGTTTTTTCTTCCCTGTCTTTCTCAGAGCACAATATTCCTCATGTACTTTCATGGCACTATGTGCAGTTCAGGAAATGTTTATCTGTAGCTCTGCTCTCAGTTAATACCTCTCCCCAGTGTAGCTGACAAACTTTTACTCTGGTGGAAATTGTGGTGATGCCCTTTATTCTTTCATTTCTGTTTAAAAAAAGGATGTTATTTGTACTCACAAAAATAAAAGGCACTTACCAATATGGATGCACTCTACAGCTATTGGAACAGCTCACACACTGCTATTGCAGCTGCTGTAACAATAGAAAATGAAGCCTGGGTTCACAGAGGTTCCTCTTGCTGTTGTTAAGCACAAGGAGGAGGACATTATTCTGTTCCGTTAGAGGAAAATATTGTTTAAATTGAAAAAAAATTCAGTATGGCCCTTAATTACACCTATGTTTACAAATTTATGCAATCTGAGTGTTAATTATGGCTTGTTTGATGTACATTCATCTAAAACTTCTTCCACAGTATCCATAATGCAATCCCATTCAAATTCTCACTGGTTTGATTTGGGTGACAAGGCTATGAGACAAAGAAAATATCTGGTGTGAGTATTCCCAGAAAAGCATAGGGAAAATAAATAAATAAATAAATAAATAAACAAACAATAATAACATATTCCTAGCAAGAGAGCACATAATCTTTCAAAGTAAAAGGAACCATTAATTTCCCAAGTGCATTACTGTTAACAGTGGGTAGCTTATCAAAAGGATTTTTCTGCATGGGAGTAGTCCTGCTGCATCACACAGACATGATCTTCCTGACAGAGTTACTGACTCCTGCTGGTAAACTTTGAAAAACATATTGTTGAGCTGCATTTTTGCAGACACTTTTGTTTTATTTCTCCTTCCCTCACTTCATTTTTTTATTGCCAAATACTTTTGCATGAGGATGGGATTCAGTATTTGAGAATTCATAGGCTCGTGCTGCTTCTTCCCTGAGTGAAGTTATAATCAACTTGTGACATCAGAGATGGCTGTTGTAGAGGTGGTTAAGTCATAAGAATGTGGTTTCAGGAGGGGACAATAAGCAGTAGGAGCAGAAGAAATGGCAAGTAATTATACACATTTCGTATTAGCTACTGTAGAAATACAGCCAAAAAACCCACCTCCTACTCTCAGCAAAGAGGCAAAATTGTTTCTAAACTGAGAATAGCTCAAAAGTTTTGCATATCATGTCAGGTGCTCTGCTGGATTCTGTTAATTTGACAACCAGATTACCAACTGGTAGGAAAAAAAAAAGATTTTAGTAGTGCGTATCATGGATTTTACTGAGCTTTTCATTACGTTACATGTAAGAGAGAAGTAGATTTTTGCAACATGGTAACAGGTGACAACTCTAGTCCAATAATTTTAACAAAATCTGTTACCTGAGAACAGTGCTTCAGATGTGTGTGGGAACAGCTGTAATAACTACTTAATTCTTTCTCCTAGCAGGATACCTTGGTGTCATGCAGAAAAGAGGGAAAGCCAAATGCTAGCAGAATACCAGATGTGGAAGCTTTAATTACAAGGAAATCAAATGAGGGCTTTAATTTTCCGGTTTAAGATGCTGGCAAAGCTTTCTGCAGAGCCTCTGCTGAGTCAGTCACGTCAGGAAGAAGTCTTGTGCTGTCCTTGCACACACAACAGTTAGCTTGAACAGAACATGTTTTTCTGCCAAGACACCCTCCTTTCCTCTCCCCTCTCCTTATTCATTTCGAGAAGAGGAATGGAAGTAGTGTAGTACTCTGAGGCCTCATTTAGCCCAGCATCTTCTCTGTTCAGTTAGCAAATATCCTGCATCACTGATTTTAAGAATTAATGTGACCATAGTCCTCTAACTAGTTACAACACATCGACTCCGTCTTGAACAGTATTAATTTCCAGTTATCAGGGAATAATATATGGAAATGCTAACAAGAAAGGTTTGCTTGCACTCTTCTCCAACTGCTTTTTAAATGAGGGCTCGGTGTTGCAAGTTTTGTCCCACCTGGTCCCATCTTATTGCTGATATCAATCTACTCGTATTGCTTAAACTGAATTATCGCTTGTGCACCTTGTACAGACATTGTGTTCCCAGCAGAGTTCTTGAGCTGGTTCCTTAGCCTGAGTTTGGGTACATAGACCTGATCGTAGCAGCTGGAAGCCTTCGTCTGCAGGTTAAGGAAGTCCAGTTAACCTGCATTCTAACTCACCCACCAAGCACCTCTGTCCCTTTGAGGGACTGATATACTCTGCTCCATGTCTCAGTTTTCCCTCTGTAAAATGAGGGTAGAATAAATGCACCTGTAAGGTGAGGAGTGTAAAGGTAATAAATACTTTAGCAGATAGGAACAGCATCCACCGAATCCTTCTTCCTTTATTTCCTTCGTTGTCTGGGAAGAGTTAAACTTGCAGGGAAGGTGGACTTCTGAATCTTGTCAGTCACTGACCTCATGTCTATGTCACTCCATGGGCCCTTATGCTACTTCCTATGAATCTTCTGATAAATCCATCCTTCCCATTGGCTTTTCGTGTACTCTTCTAGGGAAACTATATGTACCAATTACAAATACCCTCTCCCAATATTTCCTGGTTTTAGTCTTAACCTAGCAAAGGTTTAGCCCATTAGGAACTCAGAGCAATATCCAACTTTACCACCTGATAAAATGGTCAGGATAAGACCACTGATCCTGATTTCACAGTCCTCCCACAGTCAGCCCATGGCAAAGTAGAGTTTTAGGATACAGCAGGTCTGGCCTCAATAGAAAGGAAACGTCTTAAATCAAGTTCTGGTACTGAATGGAGGTGAGGCATCTAATTTCTTTTCAGTATTCCCTAGAGGTCCACACCCTAAAACCTCCAAAATGTTTCTTTAGGTACCCACCTCCTGTGCAGTCACTGTAGAGCCATTTGGGAACTTGTGAATTCCAGTCAATCCAAAGTTATCTAAAAGTTAATTTTTGTGTTTTGCTGAATCTATGCTTAGTTTTTAACTTGTGAGGGAGAAGGAAAAAAAGAGAAGAGTAGGTGTGAATGCAAACCAACACAAAGAAGTAAATAATCCCTCCATAGCACACTGAGAGTTCATAATAATTAACTGGCAAGTTCCCTTCAACTTCTTACTGGTAAAGGATTAAATAACCTGCCCAGTCACAGACAAAGGAGATCACAGCTGTCTTCTAATAGGGCTGCAACTCTTTATGGGACCTGCAGTAGGTAAATCCATCGAAGAGGGTAATTCAGAGTTGCACTGTGCCTTCTAGGTTTTATATGATGAAGCTCTTTATCAGGAAGACCATTTATTTCCTGGCCAAGCAAGGGTCAGGTGGATAAATGATTGGACAGATGCTGCATATCCAGAACTTAAAAATATGTGAGACTGGAAAAACGTGGAGGTATTCCTCATGAGGGAAGGGAGAGAGAGTGCTAACTGCATTTACATTCATCCCTTCAGGAGCATGAGTTGTTGATAAGGTGTTGATACCTAAGATAACAAGCTGCATCCCCATGTAGCATCCCATTTCTACTTGTTGCCTTGCTTCCTAAAGCATTTATACAGCGCATCCCTGAAGCAGGGTTTGTTTCTTGACCTGCTGTTTGTATGAAAAAGGTAAGGGCAAGTATAGCATTAAAGCTGTTTCCTCCACTTTAATAAAATACCAAATTTCTGTCAAGGGCAGTAGTGTCATTAACACAGGCTGTATCCTAGACTTGCTTTGCTATTGCTTGGGATGTATGATGGCAGGATGTGCTCCATGTGGGATCCCTTAGAGCAGAGTTCCTGTATTTGAGCCTCTCATGATGTTGTCTCACAAACAGGGTTCTTTTACCCAGTGTGCAAGCCAATAACACGCAGAGTCAAGGTATTTTCAAAGCAATTTCATTGATGCGCATGAATGGGTGCCTGTCTCAAGACAGCACACCCTTGTCTTAAAAATCCTCATAATTATACACTTAACTAATACATATTCATTGTTATTTTCCTTAATGATTGGTTCTTTCTTCTTCGCCTCTCAAGTAAATTAGTGCTCACACTCTGCCTTCTTCCTTCATTGTCTTCTTTTGAGTAGGTGGTCAATGAGTCGGTGGTTGCGATCTCCCCCTGTAGGAATTACCTTTTACCTACTTCTTCCCTAATCTTGGCAGTTCCCAGTGGTTCTTCAAGGTTTATTGACCAGACCATAATCCATTACCTTTTCTGATGTAAACATGAAGCCTAGTTGTCTAATGGTTAGTTCCTACCCTAAATCATGTCTAGTTATTATTTCCCTATTTTAAATATTAACTGGTGGGGGCTGTACACAGGACTTTAGCAGTTCCCTGGTTATTTCAATCATATTATACATATTAATTGATAACAATGGGACAGTTGGGATTGCTGTCCAGGGCTGAAAATCCAAAGGAGAATTTCTTAAACTGTTCTGGGGAAAATCTGTGATGGTTCCTCAGCTTGGAATGGGACCCTGTGCATGTAGGAACTCTGTGCTGCTTTAGTTAAATTCTCAAAAGGTTTATTTACATTGATAACAATATTTTTTTTAGGTAATAGCTGGCCAGCTTGTTTCTGGAACATTGGGGCATCCATTTTCTCTCTCATTCTGTTTTTATGTCTCCTATATTAAAAAAGCACTATGTTATACCAGTGTGAAATGGGCTGTTCACTGCATGGATTACAAGGTGTTAAAGAGTGAATGCAGTGTCCAATTCTGCCCTTTTGAATGTTCTTTACGGTATTCTTTGGTTCACAATTATGTTATAATAATTTTTTTAAAATTTGTTTAAAAGAAGCTGTCATGTACAAAGCATGGCAGTAAAACAGGCAATGAAAAAAATAGATTTTTTTTTTTCATGTTCAGCTCTCCTTTTCATGGTATATTTGTGTGCCTATCTGTACAAGCTTAATAATGCCTTAACCTAGTTTTTTGCATTCACTATGAAGTCAGATTCATAGAGGCTCATGATAGCAACCTCTGTTTTGAATCAGAGGGGGAGGGGGAAATGCACCTTGCAAATACTGCTTTAGAGAGTCAAATGCTAGACTCTCTGGAGTTATACAGACAAACCCTGTTTAGCTCTTCCCCATGTGCATGACTATTTCAGCAAATATAAGCATATGAAATAATCACTGACTATTTGAGACACCTGACCAGATTAAAATAACTTCCTTGTTGCATTGTCACATTGTGAGCACAGTTGAAATGTTACCTGAGTGTAGTAGGGAGAAGAAACCTGGAATACAAGATCAGTTCAAAATTCTTTGGTAATGTGTATTCCTTTACCTCAGGAACAAGAGGTCTAGGTTTGAACTTTAGCCATAGAGTGCATTGAGGACCCTGAGGAAGGTAAAAATGTAGCGCCTTCATAGCTGGCAGATCTGCTTTTGTGAGAGATGATAAATACAGATGATTCAGTTCTGCAGTACAGACAGCAGGAACAAATAGCTGCTGGAGAGCAAAAGAGATTCTCCTTGGCTCCCTGCATAATCTATGGGTCTGTTATCAGAGGCCCCATTGCCAAAGGACTGCCTGGAGAACAGTATGTACTGTAATGAATTGCAGGGAGCCACATCTGCAGATAATCAATTATAATGAAGGAGTATACCTTAATTTTTGAGACCTCGGGTTGAATTTGCAGGGCCACAGCTAAGAAAAGAGCTTCTCTTTGCTTATAAACCAGACAAACCTGGTCAGTAAAACAGTGAGACAGAATAAATGTGCGATCTCACAATGTTTTGCTGAGTGACTTTTCAGAGCAGAACACTGCTTTGCATTCACTTTTGACATTTGTTTATCTCTGAGGGACCCTACAAAAATTGAGAGAATTAAAAAAAAAAAAGAAAAAGAAAAAAGAAAAAAAAGTCTCTCAGAGCTCTCAAATGAGGTAATTTTCCACAAGCCTGCAGAAATAAGAACAGAAATTGACCCCTAGGCGTTAAAAAGTGGTAGTCAAAGGTGTTTTACTTAAGCAGTGGAGTTTATTAAAGTTAACTCTTGTATGGTTTCGTCACAGATCGGTTTTGTCAGAGTGGTAACATCCCTCTTAGACCATTGAAAAATGGCTGCCAACAGAATGCAGCTCATTCTGAGCCTCATTTTCCTATCACAGGATGGTTGAATTTGTATCCTAGGTGAATAATAACGTACTCAAACCTCTGAAATTAATGAAATAGCTCCTAAGAGCTATTCTTCTCCTTCAGTCTCCATGCAGATTATTGGGATATACTCAGCAGCTGCTCTTCATGTGAACAACTATATCCATATAACTTTTTTTGCCTCTACTCCTGAATGCAGGTGATGATGATGAAAACCCCTTCTGAACAGCCCATATGTGTGGAAAGAGTGTTGCTGAGTTAAGTCTTCAAATGAGTCCCAAATATGCCATGAAGGTCTAAACCATTCTGTTGATTTCATGTTTTTTCTTGTCAAAGTCTCACTGAAAAAGTGCATCTCTGGAATAAGAAATTTGGGACAGCTTAGAAAAATATAAATTTGGAATAGTTCTTGGGCCCCTTCTTCCTTCCTCCCATCATTAAAATGAGCTGCCACTTAGAAAAAGTAGTTTTATACTGGACATCAATGAACATAAAATAGTGCCTGGCAAATAGCTCTCTAAGTTTACAACATGCAAGAGACAGCCAGAAGGATACTATGCTGAATGCTGGTACAGACCTAGTCTCTCAGGAGGTTAATTTAATAAATGCCTTAAAAGTTTTTTTATTTAGTAAGGTTGAGATAATTGCTAACCAGGCTTTAAAATACGCAATAACGAACAAGTAAGCTAGATTTTCTTTCCTTGCCCCTCCTTTTTCCTTGCAGCAGGAAAGAAATCTTCCTTATTTTGAAAGCTGCTAAAATCACCAATTCGGGATTTGTACCTGCAGACTCTGGGAAGTACATGTGTACTGTTAAATTTTTATCCTCTTAAAGATTGATTGACAGTAGTTTTCTCAGCTCCTGAGCATAGGCTGAAGCAGAAAACAGATTGGGCAGATGTTATGCAGTACTTTGTGTAGAGTTTCTCCAATTCTGAGACCCAAAGCACTGACGAAAATGCCTTGAAGAGATGCGCTGTCCTGAAGCAAGTGTTATACACAGGCCACATGCCATCCCAATTATGGCTAACTTAGTCACAGAATTACCTGGATTTGAGGTTTTCCTTGAACTGAGAATATGAATCACTCTTGATTATTTGAGTGTTTTTCTGTTTGAATTATGGGGGATTGAGGTATGGGGTAGGATCTGAAGAAAGAACAATGGCGTTTTTGCATGTAATGTGAAGATTAATTGTTTCACCTCCTGGCTCTGAAGAGGAGTCTGATGAAATAACAGGTAGCACCACAAGAGCCCATTACTGTTACGAATATTTATATGAGAGGACCCATAGGCACCTAGACTGTCACACTTGAAATCCACTGGTATAATTTCCCACCCTCCAGCGGGAACAAACACACAATATTTTTTCTGAATCCCTCTTCTAGCTGAGACATGAGGGTTTTTTTAAATGAGAACAAAAAGTTGTATTTATCATTGTGAAATACACTCAGAAATTTTTTTTTTAATTGTTTAAATAAAATTGGATCTTCTGTATGATTTCCTTCCAAGTTCAGAAGTCTTTCCTCTGAGGTTCTTTTTTTCTCTTTCTCTTTTTTCTCCTTCCTCTACAATCTTTAATACTTCCTGCACCTCACTTCAGTTTATCTCCTTGCCCAGATTATGAGCAATGCTTTTGGGGGTTTGGGATCGCAGTATTGTTCCCACAGTACTGCTCTGGTCTTTGGCTCAGGTTGGTGTTCACCACTGTATCATCACATTCTCAGGGAAGTGAGCCTTAGGTCACTGAAGTGCTGACTACTGGTGGTGAGTTCTGTCCGATTGAGACTAATTATCCACTGTGCAGGTGGGTACCAGATTTTGAAGTCTCCTGTCCTAGCACAGTAATTCCTATTTGTTCTTTCACCTAGGATGTCTCTTCTTCTGGGATGTTTCAGTGCAAGAAGCAAAAGGCAGCTGGGAGAACTGAAGTATTTATACGGATCCTAAATGGGATTACCTGTGATTGGCCTGTCACCATGGGAAATATTCCCAGGTGATAGGCAAGCAATGGTGTCCCAGGTAGCACAGAACAATTCTGCTGCTTCTAGACCATCTTTTTCACCTTCATCCTCCACTTTTGGATTTGCAGAGTGATGAGAGTGAATAGGGTTTTTCTTGTTTTGTTTTCATTGGGGTTTTTTGTTGTTGTTGTTGTTGTTTCCCCCCTCCCCTTGCATTCCTAAACTACTTCTGCATCCATACCCTGCATAACTGTGAAAATTAAGTCAAAACAGCCACTTGATCTTCTGTTGTTATGAACAGAAGTGTTTGAAAAAAATTCTTGTGTATGCATGTGACTTGTGCTCAACTTAAATTTCTTTTTGCCCCAAACAAGGATAAAATTAAAGTTTGAAATTAAACTTTTTTGTTTTGCTAAATGGCAATTCAGCTTTTGCACTCACTGTCTAGTTAGTTAAGACCTTAGGAAATTATGCCATTCTCACTAATGGATTGTTTATCTTGAATGATTGTGAAAGGCACTCCAGCATTGTTGGATAGAAATGTTCTGCGTGGTAGTGGTACATTTTGTGTAAAAAAACTTGACAACTTTAAGTTTGCTTGGAAAGGTAAATGGATTGAAAAGTTAATTTGTTATAAAGGGTTTCCATGATGAGAAATTCAAAAGGTCTCCTGCTCACTTTTTCAGGTCAGGAGAGAGTTTGACTTTTACAAGTCAAAATAAAAGGGATTTCTACATAGTGCATGAATGATGCATAACTTCAAAGGGAACTTTCTTGGAGCAAAGTTTTGGTCTGTCCTTGCCTAACTTCTTTTTACTGCAGGGGGTAAGAGATAAGGGAATAGGCATACTGGGTTGCCTGAAGGATTAGTAAAATAGTAGAGAGACTTCCACAGTAGATCATCAGTTTGAATCCAGCAGAACTCATCACTACTGACCAGCTGCTCAGTGGTCTTTTGCTGATTACTAGCCCTCTTTACCAAGAGGGTGATGACACTGCAGTGAACATCAAGTTGAGCTTGAGACAGAATGAAAAACTGAAGTCAGTTTACAAAACTGCTTGACCTGAAGACCTAGTGAGTTTGTGATATAATCTGTGGAAGGAACTATCTTTTTGGACCATGGGACTGAAAAGGATGTTGAATTTCAGCAGCTGTGCGATACAGTCCTTGCAATAAAGTGAGACTCCATTTTAGAACGAGTTAGGCTGGGACTTCACCCCCTCTGCTCCTGTTGGAAGGCTGCCCCAGGTTTCTGCAATGGCCTTCTCCTTTCCCGCGTGCTCTGGGCTGACTTTCCTGCTCTAGACCTAGGAGCATCTTTGTCGTGCAGGGCAGACCTGGGATACATGCGCCAACAGTTTGCCATGCTGTGTTTAAATAGAGAAGTCCAGTGTTGGTAGCAAATGCTGTGGTCACTGAAAGACATTGAACAGACTATCGACCCTGTGTGCATAAAAGTAATCTGTATGTGGTTCCAATACCTGGAGTTCTCTTCTGCTTTAGGAAAGCAGGGGAAAAAATGCATGCCTTTGTTTTGTTTTTAAAACGTGACGCCTTTATAATAGGTGTGACCAAGTAATGAGTTTTGAGTTGTTCAACCTCTGTTTAAATTTAAAATTAGAATCTGGACCTGTCTCAGAAAACAAAACCAACAAACAAAGAAAACCTTTAAGAAACCAGGAACCATTTAAGAAATCGTTTGATAGATCCTAAATTTTATTTTTCTGCTTTGACAGCTATTGTGTCAGTGATCGTTCCAACTCTGTTTAAAAGAAATTTGGTTCTAAAGAATAGTTGTAAGATAGCTTCACGTTTCCCAGGGACTGGGAATCATGCATGCAATTTTTCAAATTAATGACAAGACTTGGATGGAGTGTGTACTCTTAGAACAAAACTGTCCTGTTAAAAAGCACTGTGTTTGGACAGCTTGCAGCAACAGGAGATTAAATTGCTGGATTGGCCTTTTATATGGCTTGATTGATGAGAAAACTATGCTGCAGTATTCATTGTTTATCAAATGCCACTAGGCCAGTGGCACTAACAAAAACAAATATTTATTGGATGCAAGATTAAAAAATGATATTGCAGAACTGTGTGACTAGTTTTAGTAAAGATTCCTGTATCTCTGCAGGGGCAAAAAGTTAAGATGTGCTGAAACAGTAATAACAGTCACTGTGCAATGTAACCAGGGAGACATCAGGCACTGCCTCCTTCATAGAAAAGAGGTTCTTGTTCATGATCTCTTACTGAAGGGCATTGCAGGAATAACCTGCATGTATTTATAAAAACAACTGCTTTGTCCAATTGCCTTTTCTTCTCCCCCCTACTCCTTTCAAAAATAAACAACCCCAGTCCTTCACGGATGTCCTTTTATTGTCACTCTTCAGATGTAGCTTTGTCTGTGATGGGTTATATCTGCGCATTACAATTTATATCCACCTAGCTGCAACACTTTTATCCACAAGCGGGAAAGGGAGCTTATCCGTACAATTATCTGCTTTGGGCATCATATATGTTATTTTGACTAGGGCGATGCTGTGGGCTATGTTATCAGAATGAGTGAGAACCTGAAAGGTGGATTCTCACAATGTTAACCATTTAGCAAAAAAATAGTTGTCATACGGTGACAAGCACACTGTGGATGCATTTGATATACTGTCTTTTCTCCCTGTCTGTAGAAGTGGATTTAGCAAACATTGGCTCTTTAGGATTTTTGTGTGTGTGCAGTAAGAACAGACTTGGGATCCCATTTCCTGTGTAATTGCACACAATGAATAATAAACAGGTATTACTTGTTCATTTTTGAGGGATCCTGTGTGTGTTTGTGTTTTGGTTTTGTGTTTTTTAACATGCTTATCTAAATACGGTGTTTGTAAAAATGAGTCTCATATTAGCTGTAGGTTAATGTAATGTGAAAGACATGCTGGGCAAACATCCTCTAACCAGTCTGCCTGGGAACAGCTATTATCTGTGAAATGTTGTTTTGGCTAGTTTGCATCATTCCCCAGTGAGTCAGTTTGAACTCTGTTCTTTTATTGGATTATTATTTTTTGGAAGGTAATTCTCAATACATTTGTATTCACGAGGCAATGGACAGTAGGTAATTTAACAACTGGCATCTATAATCTCTGTCAGCAAATGGCCTTCTCCTAGTGGGATTTATAGTTACTTCATGTTTCAAAGGCGGAGAATTCAAATCCTGTTTACTTTGCTGTGCTGTGAGGAGAGTTATGGTATGTGCTGTCTTTCCCACCGCCTTTTAGTCTGGTTTTAAACTAACACTGCTTCTTCTATTCCAAAACTGAGAAAAAAGAGAACCTGGAGGGGGTTAACAATTGTTTCAGTCTGTCAAGGTCTTTTTCCTCTCTAAATTAGGAAAAGGTGGGAGTGTGGGGAAGAAAACTAAGGAAAAATTAACCCTAGTCCCACCTTATTTACTGTGACTATTTTGTAGGCTTACTGCATTGTGCTCTCCTATTGATTTTTGAGGCGGAAGAGTCTGGATAGGTGTGAGGCAAAACTGAGGTCTCAAGCTGTAATCTCCAGAGGCAAGGACTATAAATTTGTGTCTGCATAGTTCCTGTTAGGAGGTCTGACTTAAGGTCTTTTGCATACACCTTCAGTTCTGTTACAACTTCCAGTTCTGGTTTCATTCAAAAAGTGTAGAGAAAGTGTAAAATGAGAGGGGAGAAGGAGATTTTTAAGAGATACTGGTATACCTCTTACACCTCTCATTTGAAATAAGGGAGTGCAGTGTTTGTGACTGATTTTTTTTTTTTTTTTTTTTTTTAGTACCTAGTCTGTAGAAAGAGAGTATATACTACATCCACTCTACTGCAAAAGCCCTGTGTTTGGGAGAGCATTCACATCAGCAGTGATTGCTCTAATGTTAATCAATAAGAATAAGGTAAATTCTACTACCTCGTTTCAAAATGAGAAAACTGCCTTTTGGTTAAAAAAGTAATCAGCATCACCTGATAGATAATAGACAATTATTGCCTTCTTACAGCGAAACTCCGCATGGAAAAGTTCACTCCAGCTGGCTGAGAGCGCGTTAAACTAGATTGAGTATTCTCTGGTATCTTGAGCCACATGATCAACAACCTATTGCTGATTTCAGTCTCTTACTTAACCAGTTAAGAGTACTCAAGGCTAAGATGAATTTTATCTCTTCAGAGAAGGGAAAAATATTTGGGGATGAGGGGTACCTCTCTTCCCCCCTTCCCCAGGAGATGGTGATTATTTACAGTGCTTATCAGCTTTTCAAAGCTGCGTAGATGGAGTATGTTTCAAAGCAAACCCTCCCTCTTCTGATGATGCATCCTGTTTCCTTTTTCAGTCTGTTGGACAGAGGAAAATCTCTCTGTGCTCTTTTTAGCATTAGAGTAAAAACAGCCTTCGCAATCTTACCCTAGATTTCCATCCACCTCCCTAGCGTGTGACTGGGCTGAGCTGAAGAATGGAAAGCCCGTGCTCCTGACTGCGTGTCCCCAGTTCAACAGGGACACGTTTTAGATGCAATTGGCAAAGAGTATGCAAAATAGAGACTTAAAAGAGCTGTACCAGAAACACTGTGGGAAGGCAGAAAAGGATGCTTTTTCAGATCAGGCTTTCTGCTTGAAAAGTACCGGAGAGAGTGGGAGTTTGTCAAAGAGCATGCTCAGTATGAGAGAGGGTTGCAAGCTCCTAAGGAGGAGCAGTTGTGCACAGTGCCTGGGTTGAACATTGACCATACAGGAAGATTGCTAGCGTTAGGGTGTTTCACATAGAAGCTGTAGATAACCTTGGTGACTGGGGAGAATAACCGATTCTGCAGGAGAAAGCCTGTAGCCTCACAGAAGCAGGAGGATGGAGCAGCTAGAGGTGACTGCACTGAGCTGTGGAGTCAGGTTGTGCATTGTTGGCAGGTGTCCTGGTTTCAGCTGGGATAGAATTAATTGTCTTCCTAGGAGCCGGTACAGTGCTGTGTTTTGGGGTTTGTAGGAGAAGAGTGTTGGTAACACCCTGATGGTTTCGGTTGTTGCTCAGTCGTGTTCAGACTGAGTCAAGGGCTTTTCAGCTTCTCCTGCCCAGCCAGCGAGAAGGCTGGAGGGGCACAGGGAAGTTGGGAGGAGGGGACACAGCCAGGACAGCTGACCCAAACTGGCCACAGGGACGTTCCATACCATGGGACGTCGTGCCCAGCTCGGTGCGGGGGAAGAGGAGCACGGCTCAGGCATCGGTCGGCAAGCGGTGAGCAATCGCATAGTGCATCACGTCTTGTGTATTCCGATCCTTTTATTATTATTGTCACTTTCTTGTTGTTATTAGTGTCCTTGTTGGTTTCTTCCTTTCTGTGCTATTAAACTGTTCTTATCTCAGCCCACGAGCTCTACTTTATTTTCCAATTCTCTCCCCCATCCCACTGGGTGGGGGAGGAAGTGAGTGAGCGGCTGCGTGGTGCCGAGTTGCTGGCTGGGGTTAAACCACGACAGCAGATTATATTGATGACCAGGTATTAGTTGTGGCACCAATCTGTCAGATTGTCAGTAGGTAGGTGAGCAGAGACGAGCACTTCTTATTGGGCAGTAGGATTATTTTGTTAAAACCCAAACAGGCAAAAAGGGAGACTCCATCACAAAAATCTCAGAGTCTGATAAACACGATGGACACAAGTTAAAAGGATTATTTTACATGGGGAACTGATCTCAGTGAAGTTGCATATTGCACAGGGCAAGATCCACAGTGCAGCCAGAAACTCCCCAAGATCCAGCTTGGAATTTCAGCCAAGCGTCTCTCTTCGGTGTGGGCTACAGAGCAACTTTGTATAAGGGTTTAGATCACACAATTTATAGTTTCTGCTGGCAGTAAACCATTTCTTCACAGGTTCACCTCTGAAAGAAGAATTAAATAACTTATCCTTGGAATTCCTCCTTTCCAGTACAATGTTAAAAAGAAATATTGACGTTGATACAAAGGTTTAACCCAGTTTACTTAATGTTTTGGTAAGCTTTTCCTGTGAGACTCTCGGTTCTCCCTGCTTTGCCCTCTCCCTGGAGAAATTCTTCAAATAATTTGTGGCAGAAAAGGGAAAAAAAAAAAACAAACCCAAACTGTAAAATGCTGCTTTGCAAACTAGCTGTTCGTTGTAACTGTGTAGCTCCGAAAAACCACTCTAATTCCAGCTTATATTTACCTCATAAAGCAGAGTTTAGAAAGAAACAAGCTCTTGTCCAACACATTCCCCATTCAAAGCATTTCACAAGTATTAGCTGAACAACCCCCGTAACGTGCCCACAAGACAAGTAGTAAACGGTCTTTACAGACAGAGGTAGGAGACAGGATCTATCTGACTTGCCAGGGGCCACTAGGAAAACAAGCTCCAAAACCCAACGTAAACTCTGAATTTTGCATTTCCATTCACCAGGAGGAGTCCATTAGTTATTTATTTAGACTTACAAAAAAGATTCACGTCTCTTTCGTGGGTTAGCGGGAGTTAAGGTATGACAATCAATACACAGAGACCGTCTCTCACCTGTCTTTTGGTAACACAGTTCTTACTAGGACGTCCTCATCCTGGCCCGTGCAGGGTGGTCGCACTCCCGCTCAGCCTGCCGAAACCGGCCAGCCTGGCCCAGGCACACGCAGGCAAACCTGGCTGAGATGTCACCTGATGGCTCAGCGCAGTTTTATGATATACTGTGGTTGTACCATTAACACGGTGCAGAGGGACATGCAAATCCAACCACTTTGGAATATTTTTTGGTGTGTTTATTTTGGCCCTGAATTACACAAAGCCTGCATCACAGCCTAGATGGCTTTGCAAGTCAGCGGTCAGGTTAGGAGGCTGAACTTGCAGGTGAATTGTGCTAGTCTTTGCAAAAGCAATTATTCTGCATTGACAGACGCAAATTTTAAATTACCGGGGTTGAAACTATTGCACAATCCCTATTGTTTTTATGGCAGTTCCATACCGTCTCATTGAGAAATTTAAATTTATAGAGAAGACAGAAATAAAAGGTGATAAAGATTGCACACTTTCCCCTAAAATATAAATTATTCAGTAATACTAAAACCACATGAAGAGCAGTCAGGGTACCCACAATTCTGTAGCGTTCTGGTCTTTGGCAGTTTCTACTGAATTCAATGACAAGAGACTAAAAAGTCTTCCTACCAGACAGCTTTTTTTTTTTTTTCCTTTTTTTGGTGCGACATGGTTGTTGCTCTAATAAAAAATGTAACAAATAAAACAGTCAAGCAAACGTGAAAAGCTAACAGTAAAAATAGCAGGCATCGGCACAGAATGCACTAAGAATGAAAAAAAAAAAATCAATTTTTTTGTCTTACAACAGTGTGTCTTGGGAACACTAATAATAGGTGCCTCTTTTCTCTCCGAGAATGACTTTTTCCCTTCATCGCACATGACCTGATGCAGGACTTGTCTAACTGTGATATCTAGATGCAAAGCAAATGAGAAAAGGTACCTTTGTCTGCTATTTTAAAAGCAGGAATTCTGACTGGAGAAGGGATGATTAAAATGCTCTGTGTGGCAACGGTAGACGAGTGACTGTCTCCCTGACAACAATGATAATGCTCATATGAATAAAATCCTGCGTTTACATAGAAGTCTGGAGGTTCAGGTCCTAGAAATGTCAAAGCAGCTGAGCCTGGCATAACATATAGTATTTGTTATTGATTTCTTAAATATCAGGCATGAAACGTTGATATTCAGTTTATTCTATTTATAGTTGAGTTTTCTCTTTCTGTTGCTATCTCAGAGAAATATAACATTTCTAGAACTGTGGCTCTAACAGCATCATTTTCTCCAGTGCCTGCTGTTAAACTCAAAGTCTGATATATTTACTGCTTTACAATTTCTTAACTGATTCATCACATTAAGAAAGAACATTATCTGGGTTTTCTTTATTGCCACAAGGCATATTTATATCAATTAATTGCATTAGATGTTCACATAATTACCCCTCATTTCTGGAAAAAACATACAAAGTTAATGTTGTGTAACTTTGGGGAAATGATGCCATTAGGCCCTTTTGAAGAACTCCAATGGGAAAGGTGCTTCATTTCTGTGGAAATACGCGTTTAGGCTTCAGAGCCAAGTCCTTTTTTCAAACTTTAAATCAAACAGCACGCATCTGTAGCTTCATTATGGCAAAGAAAGTATGTGCTTGTGAGCTGTAATCAATAGATAAGCGCCAGTTCCCCAAACTAAAATATATCTATTTTGGATAAACTGCAATCCAGAGGCTTCCCAGGCCACAAGGCCTCAGTCTCTTGCATCTGCTGGGCATGCTCTGAGGACCATGAGATTATCTGGTATTTCAGGGCGAGTGCAGGGCACGCCCCATTGCAGTGGGCAGGTATTCAGCAGAGGGAGCTGTGGGGCTGGGCAGCTGCAGCCAGGGTCCTGCTAAGCCCTAGGTGTCAAGATGTCCTGCTAAGCTAAGGTGTCAAGCAGCAGCTGGAGCAAGGTCTCCCGCTTCTTCCGAGGCTAGCCTAACCACCGGGGAGAGTCAGGCTCTCTTTACAGCTTGGCTCTTACCTCCCAGTAATTATTATACAAATCAGGAACGTAACAATGCACAGAACATCTTTTCCCCCTAGGTCTCCCCATAAGCTGCACTCTCTGTTACAAGATGCATGTCACATGGTGTGCTGAGACTCCACCAGGACCAAGCACAGACGGGGGAACTCTTAATCCCACCACTTTGACAGTTCCTGCTCCCATCCCTACCTCTGCCAGCTTAACTGCGACGGTAAGAAGCACGATACCCAACTCGCATAGTGAAACGAGGGGAAGATCTTACTGTACTGTAGAGCGATAATTGAGTTTTCACCAGCCTAGCTTTTAGGAGCACGCCTACGGCAAGGCAAGCAGCCGCCAGGCTGGGGCAGCGGCACTTGCACCGGGCAGAGTGCTGCTGGCACAGTGCAGAGCTGCGAGGCTGCTCCCGGCTCCGGCAAGTCCCTGGCGATTTCCGATTGCTGGGCGCAGCGTCATGAGAAAGGGCAGCCCTCGGGGCACTGCGCTGAGCACGGGACGGCGGCATCGAGATGTGCAGAGCTGCACAGAAGAAGGTCTTCGTCTTTGTCTAGGCAAGGTGGATGTAAACTAGGCTTACTTAACGTGATTTACACCAAGCTACCCCAATCTTTTTTCTTGCTTTTACAAATCACACGTCAGCAAACCGTTCCCAGAGGCCAGCATCTTCCTCGAGAAATCACACATCATTTTCTTCCAGCCACAGCAGCGTTTGTTACATACACGCAAACATGGAAGCCGAGAGGCAGAAGCAGCCTGACCCAAGATCACATTCAGAAATACTTCCCGTACAGGCATTCATGCCACCAAAACAGCCGAGACAAGAACATCACCTAAGGGGGCAGGCTGGCCCTTGCTCAGCTGCACAGCGGTGCGGTGGGCTGCGGGGCAGCCACTGCCAGGCGCTGGCTGCAGCCCAAACCTGTCCTCCAAGCCTTGCATCCAGGCAAGCTCACTGGAGGAGCTGCCTTACCAAAGGAGTTCCTGCATCTCCAGTCCTGCAGTGACTGGCGGCAAATGAGACGGAAATTATTCACGTGGTGTCGATTGTCATTTTGATACACTGCTCATCACACCATTACTACTCATGTCTGCTATAGTAGTGCTCAGGCGCGTAATTGTTCTGAGCACTGTACTAACACAGGGCAAGGTGATTCCCTACACTCTAATCGTCTTTCACAAATTATGGTGTATTTTCCTTCAGTCATGGGGGGGGGGGGGGAAACATCTGTAAACGCACTGCTCATTTTTCAGATATAGCTTTGATAGCAACAGAAAAGTAATTAGTAGTGTGGTCCCTGGCAACCTGACAATAATCATTTGAGAGGTTTACTTTGAACACTTACTTCCGGAGTATCTATTCAGAATGGGCTACTTTAATTTCTAGGGGATGACTAGAAGATTGCAAGCCAAATAGTTTTCCTTCCTGTGTTATGGAAAGACACTCCAAATAATAAAGAACTTGCAGTAAGAATAATGAAATTGTACTTAAAATTAAAGCATATGAAGTTCCGTTTTGAAATATTTGCTAGAAACAACAGTAATATGTATCAGTTGAGTGAAATGAAGTTAAAACTTACAGTAGTGTAAAAGAATATCAAAAGATAACTATAGCACATGCTTGCTTGTGTAGATGATTTTTCAGTTGATTATAGCATAACTACTACTGCTTTTCAATCTGTGCATAACCGGGCTTTACACCGAGGCTTCGGCAATGCTTCAGTCCAACTTCTTGCAGAAGCCTCTTTCCCAAAAAACTGGGAACGGGGTCCATAATGCTTTTGACATTCGGCTCTTCTGCCTTTGGGCTATATCACTTCCTACTCCTCCGACCTTCCTAACCAGGAAGCAGAGAGGGGGCTCATCTTATTGGGCTGAACAGTCAAGACAAAGTCAAAGCAAATGCTTCAGACTGGAATTTTTTGCTATAAAAGCATTTATGAAGTCATTCTGCAGGCTGAATTAATTCATTATCACCATCTGTTCATAGATAATTCACAATAAAAAGGGAAGGAAAAAAGCCTAATGGATTGTTTACTGTGAATTGTTTGCCAGGTTGCGGGCACAGTCGCAGAAGCCCTTGCATGTTTGCCTGCTCCGAACGCTTTGTGAAACGTAGCCAGGGCTGCAAAGTCGGCAGGGATGGATGCTCTATTGCCTAATTCACAGCAAAGGGCTACTGGGAGCACAGCCAGTGGAAGTTTTCCCAGGTATTTCAAAGAGTGGCAGCGTTATTCAGTGTGAACCGTGACACAACCAAAGGCTGTACTGTACCTCCGCAGACCTATTAACGTTAAGTAGATTGGTCCCTTGAGCATAAAAGGTTCTTCAATAAGCAATGAGTGTTTTTCAAACATACAAGAACTGCTGCACCTAGCACTCTTTAGAAGCAAAAAAAAAGGCTGCAAGACTTCCTAAACAAAGAATAGCCATCGAGTTTTGTCCTGTTATGCCCTTTGTTCCACAGCTGATAAATGCTTCGTTTAAAACTCGTTATTTGCCCAACCTAATTTTTTTTTGCGAAAGTTAGATATTGTGATTTTATTTCCATTTTAGATTTGTAACTACTTTATGCCTAGTTTTCCTTATCACAGCTTTTTATTTGAACTAAAATAGTCTTCCATAGTGTTTCCTTCCCCGATTCATCTAATTGAAAGCAATCACAGATTCTCTTGCCCCTTCCTAGGTTGAACAAATAAAGCCCTTCTGGTCTTCTCCCATATGATACTCTCTACATCTCAGTCATTACCTCATCCCTGATCCAGTTTCACATCCTTCCTCGTGTACGAGCGCTGAGGGCATCATACGTTTTTCCAGGATAACTCTTCGGAGTTATTTGTATAAGGGTATATTTAGAGCCATAGCTCTCAAAATACCATAAATAATGCTTTTCAGTGTTTCTGTCTGTGGGATGGGTGTGGAGTAGGTGTGCAGGGCAGCATAAGCTGCAGGTCTCAGGACTTACTTCTAAAGCAAGTCATGTGGTACCTGTGAGGGATGTACCCAACCATGCCAGTCGAGGCTGGGGGGGGGGGGGGGGGGGGGGGGTGTTTTAAATCAAGCCTCAACACTACCTTCTTCAGGCTTTCTTTTCCCACTATGTCTCCTAATTATATATCATTGTTTGTTTGGAAAGTGCAGGGATAAATCTATGGAAAAAATAAGACTTGTAGAAGTGGGGAAACATTTTTCATGGTAATACAGTAAGGATCTTCTTTAAGGCTAATGTCGCATACCCTGTTAATGCACCACACATCTATCACAGCTGTATTATAGCTGTATATATTTTGTAAAATTGAACTATTTTGCACGTACATGTTATAATTTATAGTGGGGGGGTTGTGTCTAGTCTTACTAGCAACTAGTAAGACCTATCAGGCAAACATCCCATTTATTTTGGTGCATTCAGATGGAGTTTCACTATGAGACCAAACATGACATTTTAAAGATGTTTTATTTTGGTTGGGAGGGATTTGCTCAGTCTATTTGTCTTACTGTTGGATGCAGGTTTTAAGCATTGGTAAAAGACCATCTTTTTTTTTTTGAGCAAAAGAGCAAATGCCATTTCAGGGAATTAAACATCTCTGTTAGAGGCTACGAAGACGCCACCATAACCAAAAATTTGGACTGGATCTACATCTCTCTACATTTCTTTGCCTTTCTCATGAGCAGCATATATTTAGATACTGTCCCTCTTTCTAGGTGACAAGAAGGATGACAGTGAAAGATAAGACAGTGGAAGATCAGCCTCTCGTCACCACTAACATTCAATTTCCAAACATTCTTGGTTAAAACTGCTCTGTTCAAATCAGGTTTTTGCAGAGTGGCAAAGAATTGCTTTATTTTCTCTGCTCCATTGAAGAACAGGCCTGTGTTAATTTATCTGGAATAAACATGCATACTGCCCACATTGTCCTCCGATAACATCGTTTACAGTCGTTGGCCCTGTCCAGTGTGTTGTAGATGCGGACCGTTACAGATGTATGGAGTGTTAGAAAGGATCTATCTATCTTTGCTAGCAGCATCAAGTAGCTATCCCTCTTTGTCTCCCTGCTGTTTTCATTAGGTCTTATTCATGTGCCCCAGAGAGTGAGAGAGTGAAAGTCATCTGCCCGCTGGTTATTATGCTGTTGCACAAAGGGGTTCTTCAGCCTAGAACAGGAGACTGAAAACAAGTCTGTTGATAAATTGTTGTGACCCATCCTATTCCTATTTAGAATCACTGCAGCTGTCTGAAGCTGAAGTTAACACCCCCATCTGCACATACTCGGGGTGTTTTTACACTTGTAAACAGAACAAAAGCTTCATGCGTGGAGATCACCTATCAAGAAATTCAAGCAAGTCCTAAGCTATCTCACGTAGCTTCTTCAAGTACTGAAAATTTGTTTTAACCACATTTAAAATAGTACTACATGTTGGGTGCAGTTTCTCTCCCCAGGTTGGTAATCACAAAGCTGAACATACCATTGGGCTCAAGTTTTCATATTAATGGAA
>JAVKLA010000093.1:11354890-11379821 GCA_034782735.1 Sagittarius serpentarius | reverse complement strand
TTTTTTGTGGGCCGGTTGCCCCGCCCCCCCCCCCCCCAATGACTTCTGTGCAACAACTCTAGCTGTTAGTTTTGATTATAATAACCTGTTCACGACTAAGTGGAAGCTGACTTGCTTAGTGCAAGCTCAGATATTAGATAGCTATCAGATACTGTTTCTCATCTAGATAGGATTCTAATAAAATATTTCAGGCTTATGAAAATAAGAAATAAAATATTTCAGGCAATGTGTCTGTCATTTTTATCACATCCCCCATGGAGTCGCCTTATGAACTTTGAGCTAATACTAGCTGCAGATTGAAACTGGAGCATTAATAGCAAGTTGAACCTGGCATCCTGACTGGTTATCTAGAAGATCATTTTACTACAAGAACCCATAACCACAAAGAAGACAGATGAGTTTTCTTGGAAGTATTCTAGGGACAGCAGTGAATGAAGAGTAAAGTTTCTTTTTAATTTTCCTGGTATGCTTTTTTTCTGTTGTCCTGAAGAAACATGAAAAGGACATGTGCGACCTGGCTTGGGATGGCCAGACCCCAGTGAAGTCCCATCACTGGTCCCCACAAGGAGGGGCAGCATGGGTGTAGATAAGCCAAGGGAGAAGCAGGTCATTGACATTTCATTTATTCCTAATGAAGCAAGGGAATTACAGGGCAGCTGCATAAGAACTGCAAAATCTGCAGTTATGTTGCAGCAGCAGTTTCCCAAGAGACTAGCTGAAAGAGGCAATACTTTGGACTCCAGTGATTTAAAAGGCTATAGTTCCCTGTACTTGTTCAGCAGAAGTGACCATAATAAAGGTGATACGAAAACCACAACAAAACAGTCCTGTAGCTTCCTTAAAGATGGTTTTGAACTCTGTTGATTGGAACAGGGTAATCGGGATAAACAACCTCTGAGATCTAAGGTTTAACAGTCCCTTTAAGTAATCATATGGTAGCCTGTATTAGAGGATCGATAGCACATAAGACATAAAAGGCTTCCCTCTCTTTAGAAGGTAGGCCTGCTCTTAGTTTGCAGGACTGATTTAGTATTATAAGGGAAGAAGAGAAGATTGGAGGAGGTTATGCAAATGGCTCTGGCTTTACTTGCACTTAACTGAGGTATATTTAGGAAATCAGCACTAATAGTGCAACGTACTAGTTGTGTGGCATGGGTATATTTTTTTGTTTGTTGTTTTTTTTTTTTTCCTCCTTGCAAACATGGATATGAGCATAGGTTTATTTAAAAAAAATTAGGTTTATTTTTTTTTAATCTTCAGAGAAGGAGACACTTGTAGGTGGCACTTAAGTTGTTCTTAACTCTAGCAAAGAATGATCAGCTTGAATGTCTACTGCCAAGTGCAGGGAATTAGTAACTGTGCATGACTAATTTCATAGTCAGCTTGTTGCTTAATTTCAGTTTCTTCTTTTTCTTGTCCTATTACCATGGAAAGGATGAAAGTTACCATCTAAAAAAGACAAAAAATAAAGGGTCAGAGCACATGTGTCCTACCTGTGCCCTTAACCCATGGAAGTCCCTCTGGGAGTCCTGTAAATGAAAAATACTAGTTGGGTATGCAACAGTATCCAAAATTCTGGGGACAAATACCTTTGGGCATACCTCTGACTGCTTACTCCTAAATTTCTTCAGACTCCTGGCTTGTGTTGCAATATTCCATTCTAATTCGGTTTCTAAACTATGTGTGTTGAGCTGTGAGGTGTTATAGCTGGTACAGTGCTTGGACAGACATTTAATAAGTGCTCCTTGCTTCCAGTAGAAACAGGAGTGGACATGCAAAGCAGAGGTATAGAGGAACAGATTTTCTTCAGGGATGTCTGGAAGCGTGTAGGAATTTCCTCCTTTCTGCTTACTACAAAAAGATGCAAATTGCTTTCCCTCCCTGAGATTGCATGCTGGATAATATCCTGAAAACTGAGTTTAAATGTAAAATCTGTGGAATCTCTTGCAATTTATTTTGACACAAAGTTGATGGCGCTAGGTAGAAAGAAACTTCTTTCAGAACTTAGCCTGTACGGTGAAATTCCCCAGCAGCATTACTGCAATGCAATGCACACGGCGCTCATGTTGCTGATCTCCGGTAACCTTCCATCTAGATACAGCAGGCACTGGTGGAGCATTTTAGTCCTTGGCTTTTCTGAAAGAGAGACAATGACTTCTGCAGACAGGGGATGGCACTGTTGCACTGTAGCTCCTCGGCCTTGCATCCAAAATGTCTCTATTTATAAAAAGGGCTTGGTATTTACCAGGAAGGGAGCAGATGAACCAGATGCGTTACTGCAAGATTTTCTTGAAATAGTTCTCCATAAAATATCAGATTTGGGTTACCAGGAATTTTATGTTTTGATAAAACCCCCAAAAGAACGTGTTAGCATGCATCTAAATTGGACGTTAGTAGTAGACATAGTTTAAGGCACTCTTATTTATTTTAGATTTAAAATGAAACACCTGTGTGAAGCTCTGAGAAATCATTAATAATACAATAAACTCTCAGCACCATGGCAGTAATTATTTCAAAAAGAATTCAACCAACAAGAACTTAAAGAAACTCCTTTCTACCTTTCTTTTATTCTGAAAATGCAAACTTCCTTTTTCCAAAGCCTTAATATATTGTTGTCTTCTGCAGTTCAGCCAGAAATTCCCTAGGGCAGGAGGCCAGTTCTGAAGGACACCCAGTCCACATGGGCAGGCACGTGTGTGGTGGGTGTGGAAGCAGCATTCAGCTTGCTTCTCTTGGCTCACCACAGTCACAGGAACATGGCAGATGGACCAAAATTATTTCTTTTGAAGGATGGGCTTTTGCCATGTCAGGCAGTATAGATCTTGTTCAGCACCTTCAACTTTAGCTCCTGGTTGAGTGCAGTCAGAGCTGTTACTTGAGGACTGACATCAGCACATGGCAGTGAGTTATCTAACTCTGCTTCCGTCATTTGATGATTCTCAGATGGAGTCCCATGTGGGATGTGCTGTTAACAACCTCAGTCTTGAGGTGATGAAAGTATAGGTAACAATGGGAGAGTTAGCATTGAAAATACAGATGGTAGGAAAAGCTGACCAGGCTGTTGCTGAAATGTGATGGCTGAGATTAACTCATTGATTAGAGGAGTACAGCTGCCTCTGGCTGTCTTCTACCAGTCCACTGTGACTCCCTTAGTTACACCTGAAAGGTGGCTGTCTCATTTTCACCTACATGTTTATTTCAGCAAGGCATGGACACTAGTCCTGAGCTAAACTGTGCAAGTTTGGTGAGGTAAAGCTGACACGAGTCAGTACACAAAAAACACTGGCATTTGTGTTTCTTGCCTAGACCCCTTGCCACCAGCCAGCCACTTCAAACTGGTAGTGTGAAACTTCCAGTGGAAAAAAACAAAGGCCATGTCCATGAATATCAGCAGAAACATCTGAAGTGAAAAGAATGAAACCTCTCAAAAGAAAAGTTCAACTGCACCAAAGTCTTTATCTTTCTCTCTCTTTTTTTTTTTTTTTTTAAATTTTCCCCTCCCCTGAAAACGCATGACTGAATCAATCAAAACAATCTGTGTGATATGACTTTATGTACGGTTTTTGAGAGGGGGGAGGGAAAAGATACAGCTAATTTTTGGTCAGACCATTTCATTTGGTACTGCACTTAAAAAAATTTCAACATGACATTTAGTTTCAAAAGTAAATATAAAATATTCACTATGCTTAGTTCTGGGACAAAAAAATTTTATTCAACTTGAACTCACCTCTCCCCATCCCCATCTTTCCTGTGAGCTGTGGGAAGAACTGAGTGAGCAGCTTTACTGGAGCTTGATCTGTCACTTGAAGGGCAGGCCCTATTGCTGTCTGCTGAGGTGTGTAGGTGACTCAACTCTGCAGCCTTCCTACTCTAAGGAAGTCAATTTATTTTCTGGACAAGATAAATCAGATTAGAGATAACCTGTATGCTTCTGTGACAGTATCAAAGGCAGCCAATCAAGCTAACAATAGCAGCATTATTACAAGGCGTCTGATTCTCATCCATCACTAGAAAGAGATAATTAACTAAGACGTCCTTTGGCTTATTCTAAGTCCATACCTAGATTACAAGGGTCAAGTGCAAGGAAGGCATATATATGCTAAGAGCAGCCTCACCATCTGCCTTGGAAAGAGGAGATGAAATGCTGGTTAGTTATTTTATGATACTCTGCTGATGACTTCTGAAGCATGCTTCTTTCAAAACTATATTCAACCTCTCTTTCCTGAGTTGGTGATGATCATTGCTGGCCAGGATTTTTGTAGTTGTCGTTAGGACTCCTTTAGAAAGAGATTACATAGGTCTAGCAGAAAAGGTGCTAAACTATTCTCCCCCCCCTCCCCGCCTCCACCAACACTCCTTGAATTTTAGTGAGCCAGTAACTAGCTGGAACAGGCTAAGGGCCAGCAAAGTAGCCAGGGAGCTGTCTTGGAAGATTCCTTGTCTACCTACTAGCCATGCAGTGCCACCACAGTCATGTTCATGTGGTAGCCTGGAAATAACATGAAGAGAAATACACTAAAAATGTCCCAGCTTTGTTTCATCTGGGGGCTTGCACGGTAAAGGTAGCATTTTTTCAGGTGCTGCTTTGGACAGAGTCCTTTCCATTCTGCTTGTTGTTTTGGTTTGATCTTTGAACTTAGAAGAAAAATATGTTGGAGTGAAGTGAATTTTTCACCTTTAAGCTTCCCCTGGTCATGCTATGAGTGTTTGTCTGTGTAGTTATGTGTTGACTCCTTCCTGGGAATTAGGAAAGGAAAAAGTGAACCTTTAAAGATAGAAGCACCACTGGAAAATTATTTCACTTGAAGTAAATCGCTGGTCACCAATGATGATGATTTAACTTGAAATAAGTAAAGCTAGACTGGAAAAATCATTAAAATTATATTATAAACCTAATAACACTGCAGTAATACAGGAATAAAGTGGAAGAATCTAGAGGACAAAAAAGTTACCTGTTTTTGTAATGCCAAGCACTTTTTGATAGGTATTTACATGATTAAAAGTAGAAGTATCGTTATTCCCATTTCAAAAAGAGGACGCAAATGCACAGATGCCAAATGACTTGTTCAAGTTTACTCACTGCATTCCTGTCAAGGCCAGGCCTCCTAATAATATTAGAACACAACATTACCTCAGGGAGTTAAAGAAGAGCTAAACTTTCTCACTTTTCAAAAATTATTATCTTAACCTAGAAATTCAACCTGACTGTATGTGTTAGAAAGCTTTCTATGGAATGTCATGCAAAACTCCAAGAGTTCTGCATTAAGAGCAAGCCAGGGTAGTTGATTATGTTGTTCCTCCTGCACTCTATTTTTTCCCTTTTTTTCTTTTTTTAATTTCTTTTCCTGACAACACTGAAATGTTCCTGGAACATCCTATTTGAGCCCCAAGTGTCTTCAGCAAAATTCTGCCTATCATTCATGGTGAGGAATGTCTATATGAAACTAATCTAGGATATGTGGCACTTATGCATTTACCGCTGCTGAAATTTGGCTGTGAGTCAAAATGTTGATGACCTACCATGCACTGAAATGAGGCTGATGATGCGTAAAGTGGTGAAATGTTTATTTCAATACTTAGCTGATGATGCACTATTTATTTTAAGACTATTGAACTGTGTAGTTGTAATAAGGTTTTGAAAGGCAGTTATGAAATGTCCTGATTGTATGTCTGCCACAGCTAAAGATGAATCTGAATTCTGGAGGCAAATACTGCTGGATTCCAGTTGTTCAATATCTAAACTTGGTTCTGAATTGCTATATCTTAGACATATGTGTCATTACATGGAGGCATGTAGCTAATTACACAGATTATTCCATCATGAAGCATCCTGGTTTGGACTTCAAGATGTAAACACTTGCAAAGCTCTGTTTGGACAGGGATTTTGGACATAGGCCTCATAGAGTTGGAAGGTTAACTCCACCTTATTTATTCCTTTGCAGAGGGCGTATTCACACCAACAAGGTTAGGTTGTGGATTTATGGATAAGTATTCAGAATTTTCCTTCCCAACATTCTTGTGTTAGCGTTGCCTTATCCATTTAAACTACAGGCCTGAAATCTTAATAGTTTTTCCTCCTCTGGAGATAATTTCCTTTAAATTAAGTAGCATTTCTATGCAGGAAAACAAAATAAAGGGCACTTTCTTGAAAGACATTAGGTTTTCAGGCTCTGGGTCTGCAACTCTGAAACCTACCTTTTCATAGTTTCTCTAGGACTCCACAGATCCCGTAGCGCAGAACTCTTGTTTCCCTGGGGAATGCAAGGCTTCCCTGCCAGGCTTCCCTGAAGAAGTCCATTCTAGCTTTCTGCCTAGTACGTAGTCTAGCACATGAGGTGGGTAAAGTCATGCCTTTCTTTAAAGCGTGTGTTTGCTACACATGTCAGAAATCTGAGGATAGTTTTTTTAATGATGTTCATTGAATAACAGAGTTGAAACTGTACTTGCTAAAGAGTGTAAAAAAAGGCAAATGAAAATCTACTGGCACTGAGTGCATAAGGAACAAAGCCATTTTTGGATATGCTTTATGACTTGGAATAGTTATTTGAGAATTAACATACTTTTATGTTACTATTAGGAAGCATTCTATCAGTTGCCCCCTTTTTTTTTAATTAGGAAAGTTTTTGCGTTTTCTTCTGAAGATGTGTTCGGTGGTGGATTTTTCTTTTTTTTTTTTTTTTTTCCCCCACCAGCTGTGTAATATAAAATTGGAGAATGAATTTAGAAAGTCTCTGATGTGCTTTGTGAACTGTTTCACAGTGGTGTCTAGTGTGGCCAAACACTGGTGGACCATAGGACTACTTACTGCATCTAGCTAGATCCAAGAGCCATGTAAAAGGTTCTCTCTGTTTCCTAGGATCCATTTGACCACTCTTACAGAAACTGTGCTTCATGACCTGTTAAGGAATTTGTGTTGGTGCTTAAAGTATCCAACAGCATAAGGTATTTTACTTGTTAAACTACATATCATAAATGAGAAATCTGTTTCAAGGAACTTGTTGAGTGATCTTGCTTCCTTCTCCCATTTGGTGACTTGGTATACCATGTTGTCTGAGGGTATCAACAGAAACAAATGTCTCCCTATGCAACTGTGATTGAAATTTGTGAAAATGAAGTGTGAGTGATGGCCACATTAGCACTGGTTTTCAGGAAGACTTTTCTTGCAAAACTGTTACAACTTGCAAATAAATAAGGGCTTTCTTTAAGCCACTTTATGGTGATCACTCATATTTTGAAAATAAGATATGTATTTTTCACTTCTTAGGATTGGAAGCAAGTGCTTTTATTATCTTTTCACTCACCTTAGTGTTTGATCCACAGTTAATATTTCTTAGACTAAAAGAAGAGAAGGACTTGACTCATGTATTAAAGGTGATTGAGTTACAGAGGCCCATAATGAAACTGTCTTTGGGGATGATTAAAGATGCCAAGCAATAGTGGCTGTCAGCGCTGCTTGGGCTGCTAGATCCCTGCATCCTTTCTGTTTAGAGCAAGCGATCAAAGGGAAAATTTACAGCAAAGTCACGTTTTTCAAGCCAAGAGGTCTAAGGGATGGCAGGTTCCAAAGTGTAACGTGCAGGGGCTGAGGGAAAAGGATGTGTGGGAAGGAAGTGTGTTAACCAGATGGCTGTGCTTTACTGTTTTTGGGAGCCCTTGGAGGGAGTGAGGGAGAGATCAAGGCAGCAAGTTTCTGCCTGAGCAGAGTTTCAGCCAAAGGGAGCTCTGTGCGTGCTCTTCACCTCACTCGTTCAACTTGACAAGGCTCAAGGTATACCCTGTAAATAAACTCCCTTGTACTTTACTTTTCATCTTTCCAAGCATGTTACTGTTGAGTTGGACACTCTGTATGGTACTAACGGGGATCCTCTTTCTTTCTGGAAATGTACAAGCCCCTATTTACCTTTCCATTCAGATAAATTAAAAAAATAAATCCAATTTTTATAATTGTTTAATTACAGGGCTCCTGTTCATTAGAAGTTCCAGGCAATGGGAACCACTCGGTATTTGGCTCGTTGATGTCTGTGTGCCCCTTGGTGACCCTTAGAACAATTTAATTAAAAAGACCCAAAACACCTCTAGAGACCTGTCTCTCCCGGCTAAGCATGGATGGTGTCATCCTCTAGGGCTCCATTTAGGGAACTCTGTGTCTTTTTAAAGATAAAGCATATGGGGATTCTAGGCTACTGCAGAAGCACAAAGCAAAATATAGGAAAGAAAATGTTGCATAACCTGTAACATTGCTCTAACAAACATACCACTAGTTACTACTGAAATACTCTGTGGTAAATGATAGAAGAGCAGCCCTTAATCTAACAAACGAGAGGACCGGAAAAAGAGAAAGAGATACTATGAGCAAGCATAAGCTGAATCATGACTTTATGTTCTCCAAAGAGGTGAAAAGAACACTTAAGGCAGATTCCACCATGAGGGTACATTGATTATTTATTTGCTGCATCTAGAGATAAGCACCATTCATTTAAATGAGTTTGAACAAACTTTAAGTAGTGACATTCAAGTATATTACAGACAGTGTTTTTCAATTTTCGTTTTAGAATTATTTGTGCCATCTGAAAGCATTTTAGTTCCTCATCTCAGCTCTTCTTGATATTATTCATTGTTCCTCTGCTTGTTACTGTGTCACATTTTGTGAACTAAGTGAGGTTGCTGTGATTCATGCCAACATGGTTTACTGAATTGCCCTGATTTCCTGCTAAACTTGTCTGCCATTAGCTTAAGACTCTGAGTTTCGTAAGAATACCTCACTGACAGTGGATTGCCTAGGAAAGCAAATATGGTTTCCTTCATAAAACATCTGTAGGACACAAATAGGAACTTCTCCATATCCACCCCAAAAGCTGCTGTCCATCTGCACTTAGTCTTGATCTTCCAGCCAAACTCCAGTGTTTCCTGTAAACTGTGTCTCTGAGAGAAAGGAGAACACCAGTTTGCTTTTTGGGTGCATCACTGAAAAGATCGATATTAGAAGTTGTTTGGGTGCCCTTTCATGAAGCAGTTATTTTTTTTTTATTTTATTTTTTTGTTTTTGATGGCCTTTCTTAGACTGACTGAGTCCAGGCTACAAGCAGCACATGCTGCTCTTTGTGTATCAAAAATGCAAATGCAAAGTTATTGTCAAAACTTTTCGATTTGTCAAAACTTTTCAATTTCCCTCAAATACTTAAGTCAACTTGTCTTGACACTGAGAGCTGTGTTTAAGCTTAACGCAGCAACCTTGGTTTTGGTAGAAATGCAGCAATTTCTACTACTTCTCTAACTTCTGAGAGGGAAGCAAATCCTGTATTCTGGGATGGAAGGCATTATAATTCTGTTGGGTCCGACATCAGCCTGCTTTGTCGTAGTGCTGTAGAGAAACAGCAAAGAAGACAGCTCCTGTCCCGGGCAGCTGACACTTCCAGTTATCTGACAGGCTATGATAGAGGAACACAATGAAGAACTGTGGCAAGGCAGGGGTGGAAGACTGAGGCAACAGCAGAGACTGCAGCTGAGGTGAAAGCAGTTGAAAATGGGAACAGAAATTGTATGTTGATATCCTTAAGAAACTGCCAAGGTACAAATTGTCCCTGGCAGTGCTTAGCTATTTCTTCCTGTGTTTGCTTGCCCTATGAGCAGCTTAGTGTTTATGGTTCCTGTTGGAGTCAGTAGTCCTAATTGTACCTTTAGCCAGTGATATAACTCCCTCCAACTTTATGCTGATATGAATGCACAGTGACCCATTTAAAAAAATCAATCACAATTTCATTAATTGCATTAAAACCAGCAGTTTACGCTCAAAGGGAAACTAAGCTCTGGATATTGGGCCATTTGATGACAATTAGTGTAGAAGTCAATGACAGTCAAACTTACTACAGCTGATACATTCCAATATTAACCTTCATTATGAGTGCTTTATTTTCATGGTTAATATGTAAGAAAAAATGCATCCTTTAAGTACTGACAAATTTAATGCAGATATATCCAATTCTAACTGTGCTTTAAGGAAGATTTTTTTTTTTTATGCCTGTGTTTTTGGTTTTTTTTTAGAGAGAAAGAGTAGTTGCCATTTTGCCTGTAGAAGTTTTAGATCTCTGTGAGCTTCTCTCATGAGACACCTTCTCTTGTGGAGATCAAAGAACAAAATAACTTCTATCACATTTGTGGATCATTGCAATATATCATTCTATGTGTGTTATGTTATTTGAATGACTGATTGAAATCAATTACATGAAAGTGTAAATTGCTTTTTAAATAGGTTAGAATAAGAAAACAGGAGACATGCTATTCAGGACATATAAATCCAACCTGCTTCTTGATGTTTAAGGGCTCAAGTTCTCATAACCAAAGGCTTTAGGATTATATGTTGTAGCACTGTCAACTCTGCTGAACTGCAGCTCCTGAAGTCAGAAATCCCATACATTAAAAAGAAACCAACAGATGGCATTTTATAAACACCATGTTTCATTGTCCTATAAATAGAGATTTTCAAATGTATAATGAGCACCCAGCAAGAATAATATTCCTCGCCTGTTAACCAGTTTATTAATCTTAAGTAAGCAGCTAATAACTTTTTTGCCTCTTGCTGGTAATTCTGTTTGCAATATACATGGTGTTATTATCGTAAGGCTATGCTCATCTGTGAGTTAACATTTCAAGGTAGACACCGAGAACACAAGTGGCACCCACTTTTTTTTTATTCCTGCTAATCATATTCCTATAATGTGCATATACTGTCATTATGATTATATTGTACTTTACAATAAGGGTGGATTTCCAACGGTTGGAAATCAGATTTTCTTTTTCTAGAAGGGAGGGTGGTAGCTGGCAATTAAGTTTAACGTAAGTCTTAGTTGAAAGGAGGTGAAAGAAATTGCTTTTAAAATAATAATAATGCCAGGTAGACAGAGATTGCTTATGGATAATGTAACCAGCTGTGCAGGAGAAATGTCAAAAGATGGTTATGGGAGCATTTGGAATGTAGAAAAATCAATCTAAAAGGGTGTTACATAAAAACCATACATTTTGTTATGATGTTGCCTTAAGACTATTATCCTGTATCCTGCCATTATGAGATTCTTTCTGTTGTAAAGTTCCTCTACCTTCTCTCATATAAGTCCCTTAATGTTATTTATAGTCTTTTGTAGAAGGAAAGCAATGTGCTGCTTTTAGTCACGCAATAAGTAATGAACTAAATCATCTTGTTACAAGAAAATAGATCAGCAAATCAAAAGCGTGCTTTGGAACAGAGAAGGTATTAAAGAGTAAAGAACCCTTATTGTTTGGTATATCTTCTTTCTTTGTGCATTCAAAGTCCTGTTAGCTTATTTAAGGCCTTGTTGGTGCTATATCCATGTAAAGGTTTTGGTTTTGCATCAGCAGTTCCTAGTGATTCCTTGGCAAGGATTCATCTCCCCCCAGATAACAGGTCATCTGAGAATTCCTCAGCTCTCAAGAAGGAAGATGTTTCCTACCTGCACTTATTTTGGTTTGTGGCATTCTGGGGTTGACTTTTGCTTATAGAGAGGGGTACTTATTTTGGATGCTGCTGTGTTTTTATTCCAGAAAATACTTATTTTTTTAAGGAATATTTCTTGCAAACATACAGAGGGGAGCTTTGTTCTTTTGTGAAATTTTTTGCACTGTTTGTCAGCAGATAATGTCATGAAAGGAATAAAACTGCCTCTTTGTCTTAATGAGGGGTGAGACCAGTAGTCTGATAATAGTTTCATTAATAGCTATTTGTCTATTAGTCAAAATGCATAAAGAATGATTACAGAACTGGGATTTGGACCTGTGGCCATGAATAGCTATTTATGAGCAGAACTTGAGCTTCCACTTTGGTTTTTGTGATGCCACTACCCTGCTCCAATAGGCCGGCCCTGGGAGCCGCATTGGGTTTTCTGGATCCCTCCTTAGAGCCAGAGGTTGTGCTGTGGCTGTGGAGGAGGACTGCATTAATACAGCCAGAGGGGTAGTGGGAGGAAAAACAGTCCAGAGCCGGGGCTCAAAGCTATCCCTGGGGTGAGCCCACAGACTCAGTACTTGCGCAGTCAACCAGTTTGTTGCCCTTGTCTATGAGGGTGATCGTTAAATCATAAACAAGGGATTGATTTTTATGTTCCCGTTGTCTTTTTAGAGCAATGAGATATAGAAGGCTGGATTCTATTCTAACTTACACATTATTGTCAAAGTACGAGAGGCAGCCACACTTTTTGCAAGAGTATTCTTCGTAAACTTTTCACTGGTGGGAAAAGGAAAAAGAAATGGAGAGGTGAAAATTTGAGCTACTGCTAAGAAGTCAGCCTGGACAAATTTCATACATTTCCAACTGGGCAAGGTTTTCTGGCTACTGTGTAAGCTAGAGACCAAGAAATAAAGCGTTAATTTTTGCCTCTTGTTTCTAAAGGCAGACCTCTATATTTTACTTTTCTGCATAGTTTTGTAAAAAATGGGGAAGGCTTGGGTGATTGCATTGTATGTGTGTGTTTCAGTCACTTTCCCACCTCTTCTTCAAGAACTTAAAATATAAAAAAACCCACCCGAAAACTAAGTTCCGTGACAGTGGACACGCAGGTAGAGAAAAGAGGCCAAAATGAATAATCCTGCTGAGAGAAGGCTGCACTGTAAGTTTATAAAGCAGTCTTGCAAAGTTCTGTTGTGTACAGAACCACACGTTACATTAGTGGGTGTGTGGACAGACCGCCTCAAAAAATTTCATAAGAGGAAATGTAAACACTTCAGTGAATTAGTAGATTTTGAGGACTAAGTAGCAAAGCTGAAAAGCTACTGTTAAAGGTCATCTTTCGGTTACTGTAAAAGAAGAATTAACACTGTGCAGTAGTATATGATAACAATGAAAGAAAAGTAGTGACACTGCTGTGAAGTCCAGTAAGCACAGCCTCACTAGTCAAGAGCCAGGGGATACAGCGCCAGTGTTAGGAAACTTTTCTTGGCTTGAGTTTGAGGTCAGACCTGCTGCTGGCCATTTGGTTTTTCTTCCTCACCTATATTTTTGTGTCTTGAAATCTGAAACAGTATACTGAGCAGTTGCCTGTGCTCCTCACCAGCGTGGTTTATGAGCTACATACAAGCTAGTGCTGGCTGTGGCCTTGTGTTTTAAGGGAGCTGGCTCTTCCTTTGAATCCTCTCTGTATAGCATTAATCCAAAGCAATTTATTCTTTTTCCTGTGAGCTAGAAAGCTTATTCTTCTTGTGAGCTGTTTTGGTTATCTGTTGCTGTATTAATTTAGTGATCTGATCCTTTGAACCTATTGATTTAATTGTAACTGTTCACTCAATTTTGTTCATTGCATTATTCCATCTTTAATGAGCTTAGTAAAACTGTATAGTGAACCAGCTTAGTACAACTATGGTTATTTAAATGTTTTTTTTTCTTGTTCAGCATCAAAATGAAATCCATAAATCACAGAACAGATTTATTCTACTACATTGCAACAAGATGAGCTCAAGATTACAGAAACCAACAGACAAGAAATTTGCTTGCCTCTTGGTTTTGTTTTCTCACCAGTGTTCAAGAGTTCCTTTTAGTTTCAGAGAGTATCCTGAATCTGTTTCCCCTCTATAAGCAACAGAGAGTTTGATTGTGTGCTAATGGAAAATCGTTTCAGCTGGTGTGTTGCCACCTTCATCAATAGAAGGGTGTTTTCATCCTGCGCAGAGAAAATCACTCCTAAATGCAGATCGTGAGAACTTCCGCTACGGCATTTAGAAGTCTAAATAGAAGAAATCATTCACTGTGTTTTTGAAGTGCATCCTCTCAGGCCGTATTGGCCAAAGCACGATAAAATACGGCAACCACTGATGGAATTGAACAGACAGGTTACTGCCATTGAAAGCGAGAGACGCTGTGGATTTGTGCCTGTGTACCTGGTTAGCAGGTGTCATGCAGGAACCACTCACACAGCTTAACCTCAGTAGAGGGCAGGGTGGCTTGCGCTTTCCATCTCTTTAACACTGTCAGGCAGACTTTTAGGGTTGTTCTCCGTCTAGTGGCACTTGGCCCTGTGGTTGGCCAGGGTATGTGTCCACACGATGGAGACTTCTGATCTTGTGATTTTTACTAGTAATGATCTAGCTGAATATAATATGACTGCATGATTGGATGACGATCTGTGACTTTGAAGGACCTGATATATTTTATTTCTGCTCGTGTGGTTTTGTTGTCAGGTAATTATGTGGGTGGGTGTGTGGGCAAAATGAAAAGGAACGACATCACTGATGGAGGGCTTTATCTTCTGGGGCCAGAAATGCAAAATTCATGCATCCATATCTACTTTCACTTTGAACAGGGAAGAGAAAAATTCTTCGTTACTACCATGCATCAGGCATTGCCAAAAATTTCTTGAACTGGGTGTCTTGGGCATGCTGGAGTGAAAAGAAAAACACTTGTGGGGAAAAAACGTCTGTCAAACCAAGTACTGCACCTAATAATTACATATGCTTGTCAGATTTTAAGAAAACAAAGTTGTGAGGTTTGTTTTCTTAAATGGATGAGAGGATATAACTGTGAATTGATAAAGTGTACCAAGAAGCATGGTTTTGCAAGGATATGTTTTGTTATAGTTGTTCCTTACTGTGATAGCATTTCTCTTCAATGTGGAGTGAGAGGGAGGTAGAAGTCCACTAAAAGGCGTCTGTGATGTATTTAAGAGATTTCTTTTATGTGTATAATGCAAAGGTGGTTAGTAGCTAGTTTGCAGTAAAAGGAACTTCTGAGCTTTCAAAAGATATCCAAGAAGGTGGTAACAGAGCAGAGGGAGAAGATTGAGTAGCTGAAGCAAAACTGTCCAGCAGCTTTCCATGGTGTAACAGTGCTGAGAGAAATTGCATTCCTCTGGGTGGGGTAAGGCTGTGCACAACCATGGCAGTGAAACGAGGGACCTGTAGAGAACTGACAATTTCACTGTGGTGATCCTAGACCAATCTGATTTTTCTTCTCTTATTGTATGGAAATTTTGGTTTTGCCCCATGCTGAGGGGAGGGCAAGACACTCTGTTGTGCAGACTGTTCCTAAATCAAATGCAGAAGGTATTCAGGGTTCAGGAGGACTATGGCACTTGCTGCTGGTCTTCTTGTGCCCACTGTCTGTAAGCCCTGTTAATTCAGTTGACACAGATGAAGGTGGTGGGGCAGGTATGGCTTTTATTCATTTCTTAGGGCTGGTTTGCCCTTAATTAAAAGGCAAACCTTGAATGCAGGTTGGAAAGAGGGGCTTGGAGTAAACAATAGGGCTTAAGGATGGCAAATGCTGCTATGTCACCTCTCTCTCCTAAATGCATTTTACTTGGTAAATTATAGGAACTATGTGGAGTGATTGAACAATGGATGCATCTTCAGTTAGTGTTTCTGCTGGCTTTCTTTGGACCCTAACTGTAAATTTGCCCCTTGAGAGGAAAACCTGTCTTTCTGAACGAGCCCAAGTCAGGTGGTGGAGTCAAAGCTCTCTGAATAAACCAATGAGGAAAGTAAAATATAACTTGTCCATAATGATAAGTCCATCAAAAGCATAAGTGACTAATAATTTGGAGGTAATGCTCCAAACAAGGTTCAAAACCAGAATCTTGCTTTACTGTAAGACGCGACATAAAGATCACTGTGTACTTCAGGTTTTTATATTCCTGGTGTTTGTCAGTCCTGAGAGTGAAACAAGGAGTTTGTGGTAAGAAGGGTAAAGACGGGCTATTCTTGGGTTTTCTCCACCTACTGTGTGAGGAAAAGGGAGTTTAGGGACGAGTTTTGTGGATCTGCAGATAGACCAGCACAGGTGAAGGCACTGATGCACTCAACAGCCTTCCTGGCAGGAAGAAGCCAGAAGTGGAAAAGTATGGTCCTTGTGCATTATTGCAAGAAACCCGCTTTGCAAATTGGGATTAAACTGGCAAAGCAGTAAGATAACTAGGAGGTTTTTACCAACTTGGGAGCTATTGAGGATATGAGAACAAAAGCACAATCTGCATAGAAATCTTGGAGAGGTATTTAAGTTATTTTTGGAATGGAGTAAGCAGCACCCCAGGGAAACTGGTCAAGTAATGATATGGTGGTGATAAATCTGGAGGACTGCTTGGGAGCATGAAAATTCTGTAATGATTTTATACCCTCAAGTACGTCATTTAAAATGGAGGTGCAAGGATATGATTTGGGTTTGATGTTGATTTTTTTTCTCCCCCCCCCTCCCCCCTATAATTTATTTAATGTGAAGTGTTCTTCCAAGAGTCATTTGCTTACTTGCTTGTAGACTCTTGTGTGACTCAGAGTAGTATGTGAAGAATCTGCCTGTGTTTCCAGGGAGCAGAAATCCCTACCTAAGTATGCTCTAAAAGGTCAAATTCAATTTAATAAATTTATCTCTCAGGAAAACAAGCATCTTTCTTAC
Source organism: Sagittarius serpentarius (assembly GCA_034782735.1). Classification (NCBI taxonomy): domain Eukaryota; kingdom Metazoa; phylum Chordata; class Aves; order Accipitriformes; family Sagittariidae; genus Sagittarius; species Sagittarius serpentarius. Next base: position 11,363,434 of record JAVKLA010000093.1, on the reverse strand, counting down.
CTGGGGGGAGAAAGGTTTTGCATTTAAAATAAAATCTAAAGCATATTATAGTTGTGTAAGTGTGAAGTGCTAAAAGCTCATATTACTGAAACCATACTGATGTAAATCCTCAATAGGTGTTGGAGTCAGTAGCATTACTCGTAATTCTATTATATAGTCTCTGTAAAGAAAAGAGAGCTGCTGGGAAATGCAATTCAAATTTGGTCTTAAAGTACTTATCTAAGGGCTGTATCTTGCCAGCATTTTTAAAATAAGAGTTGTAATTGATGCCATTGCTTAAAAATCAATGTTGCCTGGTATAGTCATGTGTGATAATACAGCACTGCAGCAAAGCAAGCTATTTCAACTGCAGACTTGGATTCAGCGGGATAGTATATAGCTGTAGTATAATATATCACTGTATAATGCAGCACAGTTTAGACTGGAAGCATAATAGAGTGTATTTAATATTATGAAGATACCAGAAAACTTGGGAGGTTTAAAAACCATTGGTCAGTGAAGTTTCACAAGGGTGCTGTGACAGGGACTGTGACTCACGGATTGCTGGATGGTTAAAGTGGCGCCTCTTTTTTATCCTTCCCTGCCCCTTGCATAAACCCTTTACCGCAATATCTCTGAGGTGTCAGAAGACCAGAAAAAATGTTCGGGCCTCCATATATTCTTTCTCTCAGAACTGGTGAGTCAGGTGTGTAGAGTAATAGTTTCAAGTTCATTTCTAATAGGAATCAATAAAAAGAGGTCATTGTTTCCACTGCTTTCAGGTGTTGTGTAGCAGGATCTGAAGTGTTTTGGAGCTCTTAAACTAATCTGTATTTCTTCTGTGGCTTAAACATACATACTATGGCAATGACACCCAAACGGTGCTATGTGGAATGCTACAAAGCCATGTGGTCCTGGGCTGCCTATTTCCACTGGCCACACTACAAAGGCTACAGCAAACGTACCTATGATATACATTTATGTTTTCAGCTGAGGCTGTGTAAATGGGAATGGATACATGGTGAAGGCATGGGGCACCACTATGTTGTGGCTTATGTGACTTAAACCAATTGGAAAGGTTGTGAATGCCTGGGTGTGTTCATAGCCAGAAGCGTTCATGGAAATAACTGCTTTTCAGGGAGCAGCATAAAGTGCCCACAGAAAATCAACCTAACACAAACAAACTTCCTGACACAGGGAAACCTGGGTTAGAAAGCTACTGCTCCATTCATACACACAAACACCCTCTACAGCCTAGAAGTAGGAAGGAAGAGGTGTGCTTTACTTTCGCTTCTCTCCCCCTTTCTCACCAGGCCATATGGAAATATTTCAAGGTGTTTCTTTTTTTCTCTCTTTCTTAAAAGAGGTGTATATTCTTCCCCCGCTCCTTCCCCAACACCTAGTCATCAGGACACTCCTTTCTCAGGTGGGAGACCTAGTTCATGTGCCTACTCTAGCTGAATTGAAGAAGTTACTTGAATGTAACTAAGGGGTGGGTATAACCAGCTTGCAGCTCTGGCTGTGCTTGTCTCTACAGCTTTTCCTATCTGTTTCAATATAAGGGGTTGTCCCCTGCCTCTCCCTCCCCGACCCTGATTAAAAAATTGAAGGAAAAAATTCATTGGGCAGCTGAAATCCTGTCACTCTAGTCAGCAATGGAGCTTGGATACTGAAAGTTTGTATCCAGACTCATCTATGTGGAATGGGCTGGTCCCAAGGACCACACGAAGCATTTTCTGTTTGAAATTATTTTAAATATGAGAAAACATCTTCTAGTCTCTGTGTGACCTACAGACTTGAAATTACTTAAAATTACCTGTTTGACCAGCCAAAAATAAACCTACCGTGTTTCCCCTACACCTCCTAGAGAAGTAGGACAGCTGACTGCGTGCAGTAACTGAGGAAAGGAACTTGATGTTCTTGTTCACCCTTAAATTGAGAACTGAATACAATGTTCATGCAACAGTCCACTCAATTAGTCATGAAATGAATCGGTGACTGTGGTGGGAATGGAGCCCAGGAATCATGGCCCCTCTGCTCCAAAAGCTGGATTGCACTGCCTTTAAAAAAAGATCCCCTTTTGTGAGTAGGAAATTTAAGAAATACCATGACAATTTACCATACTGGTTGGCTTGATTTTTTTTTTTCCCTTCCCCCCCGCCCCCCGCCCTTTCCTCTAAGAGACAAAAATACAATAAGCAAAGGCTTTGCTAGGATAGATTTTGAAGTCAGGCATACCATGAGAGTAAAGCTGATGTTTCTGTTATAAAAATCTTCATTTCATCCCTTCCTGGAAACATGAATATGAATTATGAACTCCATGACTGGCAACCTTTTCCTGAAGAGAATACAGATCCCTGGGAGAATATATTCTCTCCTGCTCTGTGCGTGTGACTGCCATTAATTCTAATGGAGTCACTGAAAAGGCAAATATGCCCTTGTTTGTACAAATGGCTGCAAAATAGATGTTGAAAAAAAACAAAACAAAAAACCAAAACAAAACTAAACAAAACCCCCACAAAACTACCCCATGACACAGCACTGCAAGTCAAAAGAGAGATGTTACCAGCTGGGAGAAGTGGCCCATTGTGAGACAGTCATTAAATATAATATAGTTTAGAATGGACTGTTGAGAAAGATCAGGTTTTCTTAAAGGTAAAATTACTTTCCACTTAGAGTACTTTCCATTGTGAGTCTTCTAAAGGACTCTGCACGCACAAACTGCATCAGTATTTAGCGATGGTAAAGGACTGAGTGCAATTGAAAAGGTCCCTATTCTTTGCCTGAGATGCAGCAAAGGACAGTGTTCAAGCTCCTGGCTTGTAGCAAAATCTTTCTGCTTACATTACTTCTCAGTGGAGTTTGCAGTGAAGTAGGAACAAATACAAGATCAGTTACCGTGTCTTGGCTGGAGGGCAGAATTCTTCCCGTGTACGTGTTCAGACTTTTCTGGCTATCTGCTTTGCCATGTAGCAGCATCTACTTTACTGGTTTTGTTACCATCTAGATGGGTAAAGTTAGAAGTAGAAAGAATATGACTTTTCCAGAGTCTTCAGCCAACTGAAGTGAACTGTAGGATAACTTCTAGTAACTTGCTTTTTCCTCTGGCTGACATGCCCACCCTGCAGTTTCAATCTGTTCTAACAAAGCAGGGATATATATTCTTATGGTCAAGAGTTGACAAGTTTTATAATAGTGGGAGTACTGGGAAATGTATTCACAATGAAGTGTCTATACAATGTAGGTGTCGTTCTTGGCCTATTATTACCCGAGAAAGTGTGAGGTTTATCAGTACATATTTATGGTGGCTACACAAGTAACGAGATCTGGGGCGGTTCTTGTTTTGGGTTTCCTTTTCGGATTTGCCTGTCTCCTTGTGTTGCTGTGATGACAGAGGACAGCTCTCCTAGCAATGTCTCATCATCTTTAGTAGGCAGGTCACTGAACAGCTCATGAGACTGGACAATGTGTACAGTGTGCCTGGATCATTAAGAGGCATGCAAGATGTTTTTGAATAACATGTAATGAGTCGGACAACGGATGCAGTATCATTTCCACTCTCTTGTCTGCCTTAACATCTGGGAGCAGGAGTTCCCCTGGAGAGGATTATATCTGTTTGGTGGAGAATCTTGTAAATGTTTTTCAGCCTCAGATAAGTGCCAGCGAAGTTAGTTCAGAGATTATCTTGGTATGGCTACTGTTAAATTATGAATAATTAACAAACATTTTTACTTGGCGAGCTCACACCCTTACGTATCTGTACTGTAACAAAGATGGTAACCATACCTACTTTGTTCCCATTATTATTTTTTTTTTGAAGAAGAAGAAGAAAGGAAAGCTTAGGAAAACAAGCTTACAGAGTTTAGCCTTTTCCAGTCAGTGACCAGTAGGTATAATGACAAGAAGCTTGCTTAGCAGTGAAGGAGAAAGGGTTTTTCCTGTAACTATGAGTTACACTTGAATCCCAAATGGTAGTGACAAAGGACTCTTTGGCCACCTGTGTATTAGACCTCTCCATAAAATACATATTGGTGGTATTAAAATGTTATGAATAAACAGATTCCTTTTGAGTTTCTTCTGAATCAAAGTGTTTATTAAATACAAATGCAAAGACAGGTTAAATTGGCCAACACTCGTACAGCTTGCCTTGGACTACATAAGAGTGTACTTACCCATCTACAAAAATGTGGAAGGCTGGAAAAGCCTATACAGGTCCTCATCTATTGTAAAGAAAATGCCCATTAAAGAAAAATAGGGTGTGAAAAGGCACAGTTGGAAGAGAGGAGTAGGGAAGTAAATATAAATCTTATCAAGATGCAACAGATATTGAACTGATGGAATTAAGCAAACATAAGTATGAATTAAATCAAATCTAGGCTGCGTGTACTCTGCTGAATTAAATCAAGTAAAAATCTGGAAATAATAGTGCTTTGCCTTCTTTATGGCATCTTAAAAGGCATGTCAATCCAAAAAAAGTGTTGACTGTAGCAAAATTTCAAATTGTTGGTAGGCACACAACAAATTAGTCAAGAACGTCAACTGTCCTGCAAAAAACCTCTATAATTCAGCAGCCTCTTTTTGCAGAGAGACTCTAGTCCATTTATTCCTGGAAGATTATCATACTATACTATCAACCATCAAAAGAGAAAAGAAGGTTTCAATAAGCTAAAAGAAGCTTCAATAAAGCAACTGAAACCTTGGGCTGTCACCACAGGAGAATGACTGTCACATGACTTTTTAAACATAAACATCCACAAAGTTAGGAATGTAGAGTAGGTTTTAGTTTTTGCATTACTGTTTCCAAAGAGAAGCAGAGCTGTTAAATTCCTTATTCTAAAATGCAATGAAATTCGACTTTTTTGTGTGTGTGTGTTAGCTATTGGGGAATGAGGGAGAGTGTTAGCATGTTGTGTACTAGAATTTTTTTGATTCTTTTTTTTTAGTTTCGTTCTTCCAAGTCCATAGATTGCACAGCTAACAATTGGAGATAATTTGCTGCATCTTTATACCTGTATAACTGATACAGAGGAGGAGTCCTGTTCACTTTCAGAGGGAATAATAACCATTGCTACACATACACACATAGATATTTACACACATATTTTAGGAGTTAGATCTTAGCTAGGTGTAAATGCATAGGCTGTTATGGATTTGTGCTGTTGGGGGTCTAGAGAACCACCACCACACCCCTCCCCCTGCTAGAGATAAAGATTATGCTAAGGGCAGCTTGGGAGAAGGTTATTTCCCTGTCTAAACTACTCAGACTTTGAGTCTTTTTTCTCCTCTTCCCCTTCCCAAACAATAACCAGAATTTCCCTCCAATGCTTCTCACACTGTTTTAGGCACTTAACATTGTCCCAATGTTTATGTGGGGAATCCTCAGCTTAGCTATAGTAAATGGGTGGAAGTTAGGAGAAGACGGGAGAAATGCTGAATCTTAAAGCACTCCATTTATTCTAAGCATAGTCTATGATATGATAAAAGTATTAATGTTCTAGTCTTGAGAGCTCCTGCTTATGAAGCAGCTTTGTAAACGCTTGATAAACATGAGGGGCTTTCCAGATCCAGGCATATCCTGCAGCTGTAGTTCTGGTGGTGTCTTTCAAAACGTGCCTCGTTCTTGTTGTGGCAGCACAGGACAGAGCCCTAGGTGCAAGGCTCTGAGCGTGGCACCGCACAAGCCTTTCAGTTCGCCTTTCTAGGAGGTTCTGTCTTTCTCATTACAATGTAGTTTTTGGAGCCTTACTCCAGCTGTTCTACTGTGGTAGCAAACCCCATTTGGTACAGGTTTCATACCACATTCGTTCTGACAACTGAATAAGCATAGCAATAGCTCATGATAGGTTGGCTGAAAATCACCACAGTGGTTTGCAAAGGTAATAGAGCTGTTCGAGATGTGCATAGAATTGCATCTGTTGCCACGGAGTTGAACTTTGGATAGTGACTGTCACTTGAGTTGGGTATTTACCTTGCATATTTCTAACGAGATGTCATTCTTCCATTGGTGCTGTAAATCCAGTGGTACCTTATGTAATAATGTGTAATGAGTTGTCCCCTACACAATGATGATGGAATATCGTGGTGACTTATAACATTCTTAACATGCAAAATGTTGGCAAATGGATTAGCCTTTTAGTGCTGACTGCTGCATCTGAACAGTGTACACCCACCGCAAAATGTCAGCGCTCTTCCGATTGCAAACGATGAATGGCAGAATTGAAATGAGCTCTCTCATTTATACTGGGCTTAGAAATGCAACATCAATAGCTTTTTTGGAAGGAGGGAAATAACAGGGGAAGCAGTAAGTGTTATGAAAAACACGATCCAAGCCAAAGTTTAAAAAAAAATGGAGTGGAGGGGGAAGAGAAAGAAAAGATAATAGAGATAATGGGAAAGAAAAGGTAATGCAGCCTGACTTAAATCAAGTTTAAAACCAGACACAATGAAGATGCTGCAGCTCTCCATCTTGCAGAGATGCTACTGAAGTTGCAGTTCATCTCTTTGGTGTGGTGGATCCGTTTAGGTCCCGTTATACTTTGCATGTTACAAATCAAGTTTTATGGCATTTGAGAATTCTTCTAGGCATTTTCCTCGTTTGCTGTTGTCCTCTGGCTGTGACAAATAGCCTTCTGCCCTTTTGGGGGGCCTGTTTCAGTGGGTCTGTTTTACAGTATTCTGCGCTCCTGTCCTTTTTTGCCTCCTCTTGGCTGGGACTGGATACTTCTCTGTGTGCAGACTGTTTGCTCATGGATTTCACAGGAAATTTTGTAACTTGTCCAATTCACTGGGTTTAGATTTTTAATATTTTATATTACTATTTTACTATTATTAAAACAGCAGCCAGAGGCATCCCAGCTGAGGTGAAGACCTCACTGTACAAACTCAACTAAGGGGCAAGCCTGCTCCCAAGTGCTTGGAGTGCAACTGACTGGTGTTTGGATGCCTGTGTAAATCATGGGTTTAGTAGTTGCATATTTCTACAGGTTTCAGGCTAGGATGCCAAAGAACTTTTCAAACACAAATCAATTTAACCTCCTTTCCTCTATGGGAGTCAGAGATTGGTTCTGTGGTAACACTTCCCCCCTCTCCAATTCCCACACATGTGCTTGTTACTGACATATATATGACTGTGGTCAATATAGGTGCTTAACTTTTTAAAGAGCTTGTGTAAGTCACTAAGTGCATATTGATTTGAAGCAAATGTAAATTAGAATTAATTTTGACTTGCTAACGTAGTCAAATAAGGAACATTTCTATTGATCTTTGTCCCAGAAGCCAATTATCTGGATTAAGTGTTTTTATTACATGAAATACAGCGTATAGTATATATCGTTCTGCATTGATCAGTGTGAAGTTGCGTATTTAAGACAAGGACTGTAAGTAAGAGTAGTTAACAAGTGATTTATTTTTAAAAAGTATATCTCGTTTCATTTACCCCCCGCTTTTCCCTGTTCAAAAGCTGTGCTTGTAACTGCCACTGAATAGGAGGCTGTTGACACATGTGGATCAACAGGGATTCTTGTTCATATCATTTCCATGTTGGCCTCCTTCCCTTTCACTCTGCTCCGTCTGTACTGTGTTCCCTCCCCCTTCGGCCTCCCCAGCCATTGTAAAGCTTATCTACATTTCCTACTCCTTAGCCTTGAGCAGTTTTTGCCATAGTGTGCTCTGCATGGAAATTGTTCTCTATATTAAGTAAATACATTGCAGCAATCTCTCCTGCAAGCAAGCAACGCTGAGTACCTGGAGAATTTCGTAGCGCGTGTACAGGTGATGGTTATAAAAAGCATGCAGAATTTACGTGACGGTGCTGGTGTAACGACAGGGGGAAACGGCCCCTTCCCCCCCTCCGTGGGCAGACTCCCGAGGTGAAGCAGGCGGTGGCCTGATCCTTCCCCCGCCGAGTCCCTCCGCTCTGGCGTTGCCCCCGCTCCGGGAGCAGGATGCGGCCACAGCGCTCTGTTACTAGACTTGCGCTTGCAAGACGGCGACCTCCGGGAATCGCTCTGCCTCCTGTTATCCAAATGCTGACATTATCTATATATATCACTATCGCCGTCCGTGCCTCAGCCCCACAGCAGCTTAATAATCTTGGTAACATCCTGCTCCCAACTCATTTTCTTGGCAGTAGTTTTAATTACGTTTCGGGCTCCTGAATGAATTTGTTTTCTCTGGATCCTTGGCATATTGAGACGCTTGTCACGTTTGGGTGCCTGCAATCACTGATGCGTTTGTTTTAGGGGATGAATTAGTCTTCTGAGCCTGAGCATGTCCAATTTATGAATTAGATTTCACTGAAAGCTAGAACAAAACAAAACAAGAAACGGTTTTGCTGTACCACTTTTCTCCCCCACCCCCTCGCCCCCAGCGCCGGGGTGAAAATCTCGCATTTCCATTTCGCTCGTCACACGCGGATCATGTCCCGGGCCCGAGCGGAGTGGAAGGAGGAAAGGGCATTTCCTCCGCCTCCCCCCGCGCCCTCCCCGGTCGCCGAAGTTGGGCGAGCGGCAGCGGGCGCAGCCCCGCGCCCCCGCGCCCTTACCTCCGGGGGCGTCCGGGGGCGTC
>JAVKLA010000093.1:11312644-11351106 GCA_034782735.1 Sagittarius serpentarius | reverse complement strand
GCCTTCTGCCGCTACGCCGAGGAGATGCGTGACATCCAGGAGCGTCAGCGGGACAAGCTCTACGACCGGCGCGCCGGACCGCCGGGTCCCGGCAGCGGCAGCGGCGCCGGCGACGACTCCGACGGCGACGACGTGGACGACGACTGAGCCTCCCCCGCCCCGAACCCCGCCGCCGCCCCGGTCTCCCCGGCAGGGCCCACGCGTGGACGCGGTGGGGGCAGGGCGGAGGGGGGCGGGGGGGGTGTCCCGCCTGGAGCGCGGGGGTTCGTACGGCGCCGAGGGGCCGGGCAGGAGGGCTCGACGCTTGCGGGAGCGGCTGCGGGAGGTGGCGGGGCACAGAGCCGGCATCTCTCCCCGCGCATCTGCCCCCGTGTCCCCCAAGGGGAAGCAGAGCTGGGGCGGCCGGCGGCGACAGCGCGGCCCCTTCCTGAGAGCGGAGCTCCCTCCCGGGTGGCTGGGGAGAGGGTAAGGTAGCCGAGTCGCCGGCTGAAAACCTTCCCAGAGTTTACAAGACCTGACAAGTAGCTACGTAGGTAAATCATTTCAATTAGTTTTTTTTTTTTTTTGCGAAGGGAAACGTTTAAATTAATCAGCTTGCCTTTACAAATAAGACTTTAAAAAGATATTATTTGTGATTTAATGAAGCCAAGGTTAATTATGGCCTAGGTTATTTCAGAAGATGTGTTTTTCAGTAGTAATTATTCTAGAAACAGAGAGCTATTTATATACTCAGACTAGAATATTTAAAAAAATGATTCATCACCAGCCTTACCCTTAGTTTTACAGAGCACAGTGTGAATCTTTCCCTGTATGAAAATTTGCATTAATCCATATGTATTTATGTCTAAGTTGTGCACATGCAAATTATGGCTACAAAATGACATCAGATGTTAATTCTCATGAACTCTGAACGATTTCTTCCACTTTTTTCCTCAGAGTAGGTGCTAGTTAATATCATGCACATTCAGGAGAAACAGCAATATATACCTTTTCAAGGGCCTGATCCCATTAACAACAGGATTCCTCCTGCTGCTCTGGAAGCTCAGCAGGGCGGTATGAAAAAAACCTTTATGAAAATGGGAAGAAGGGGACTTTAAAACAAAACTCCACCCACATAGTCAGACACCAGAGGAAAATAAAAATCTCTAAATAATGGCGGGTTGATTTATTGGCAAAGATTAACTCTGAACAATTGGATCTTCTTACATTTGCAAAAGCTCAGTGTCCTATATTGGAGCTAATTCATATTCATGGAAGTGACAGTAGCTGGCTGGCTGAACAATTGCTTTCAACAATGTCTCCTCTCAGAAGTAAAACTTTATGAAACTATTCTAAATGCCCTGGGATCCGAGTTGGCAGTCTTGTGAACAGAGTTCCTTTTTTGCTCAGTTTTGTTGAGAGCAGAAAAGCATGACCAACTGGAAGATTCTTCTTGATCTAGCAGGATTTTTTTTTTTTTAATTGGTTTATTTGCTAACCTTGAAGATTAGTGTTGTATTTATGAAGACTACTATGAAAATAAAATTTCTCTGCTGAACATCCATGCTGAAACCACAGAAAAGACTCTGGTCAGGTCTTTAATCTTTTTGACACAGAATCTTTGTGCTACCTGAATATATGTAAATAAAGATGTTTCTTCCTATCCCTTCCAAGATGCTCTCTCAGGGCTCATGTGCCCATTGCAATTAGAATCGCTCTTTGATAAACTGATCCCAAGCTGCAGAATTAAGGAAGTGATTGATTAATGTTCACAATTCCAAAGAGAACTTGTTCTCTGTCACTACTTCATTAAGGCATATCAATGTGTCTTCTTTTGGGAGGACTACAAAGTGATCCTATCTGCGAGTAAAACCTTGCTACAGTGGCAGAGCTGAGAGAAGAGTATCAGCCTTTGCTCAATTTCCTGACTTGCTTTGTTGGTTCAGGTCAGGTCTTCTTTTTTACTTAAGGTTTAATTTCCTACCTTTGAAACTGTTATACAACATGCTGACAGAATGATCCACGGGATGTACAAGTTGCCGGGTTATTCTTACTGAGCAGTGTCTCTCTGCCCAGTGTTACTTGGTGTCATTCTGACTGTTCAAAATCTCATTGTGTCTCACTGTATGGATGCCCTGCTCATTTTGGTAGAATATTGCGTATAGTAGTCAAAATAACCTGGAGCAAATCTGCTGCCCAGACTGCTCGCAGAATCTTGCTGCTGCTACATAAAATGCCCTGACATCCACATTATTCTTCTGCAAAGTCTTTCTAAGCAGTGCCATGGAAATCAATGTTGCAAGCATTAGTTTCATAGCGATGGAACTTTTTATAGTAAAAACCAATCTGGAGTTAAAACAGACCACTGTGATACTACTGCCAGAATAGTTCACACAATCAAACCAATCACAAATATTGTTTTTATGTGAAGAGTCTTTTGTACAGTCTTGTGAAATGACATTGTAAATCATTCCTTAAGTCCTTTTTTTAAAAGAGCGCTGCAAGCAAGGACCTTCATTTCAATGATACTGTGGTGGTAAAATTATGGAAAGTCATCTCTCCATGTAACAAGGTCTGTTACGCAGTAACAAGACTTTAATTACTGATGGAGACAATTTTTAACATGTGTTTGGCCTGGCATTTATTGTTCAGTTGAAGAACTTCTGCGTGGCTAGGAAGCACGGAAGAGTAGTAGCTGTAGGATTTTCTCAGTAGGAGCAGTGCGTTTGCAGAACTAAAGGCCAAACAGAAGATACCTTGCCTTTCATAAATGGAGTAGCTGGAAGGTGCTGAGAAGTGTCAGAAGATTTTGAAAATAAGCCTTAGGGACTTTGCTTTAGAGAGAGAAGGGCACTATTGTGGTAGTTTCTGGTGACTGAAATAGGTAAATAAAATTCAGAGATCCTTTTTCTTCAAAGGCTTGGTGGACACTCATGTTGATGGCTGTGTTGGGTACCAGAGAACAGTAATTAACAGAAAGTGTAAATTGTGTCCCATCATTGTCTTTCATTTTAATATCTGTTGCAGAAACAATACCCTGTTGCACTGATAAGCAAAGAGATTCTTTTGGCCTCATCAAACTCATATTCTATGACAAAGTGTGGCAAGTGGGTGGAAGGAACTCCGGTGGTGAGGGAGGTAACAGTAAAGAATAAACAGACCCTGGTGTACGCATAAAATAGGACTTCATTGTCTGTTTGCACTTGCAAGCAGTCGTCACGTTTTGTAGAATATTGCTTTTATGTATGTAGCAAGTACTTGAGGAAAAAATAGTTTTTGCACTGACTGTCGCAGGAGAAAATATACGTGGGAAGTCATTGTTCTGTTCATACGATTTTAAGGAAATGAGCTCAAATCACAAACATGACATTAAATTATATCCTTGCTTCCGAAAGAGCTATGTGCTCAGTTTCTGTTAAGTGACTGAGATGTGAGATAGTAAGTGCTTGTTTGTGTGTGGTGTGTATTCAAGCTAGTACTGTGGTAACCTTCATGTGATTCAAGGATTCAAACAAGCTCAAAGGTATGAGAAATACTTTAAAGGTTTTGGTTCAGATTGGGATTTTTGAGCCTGCCATTAGTGTTGAAAAGGGACCGGGTGTATGACATATGGGTGGCAAACAAGTTTCCAGCTGGACTTGAAGATGTGATGGCATATTTAGACTAAAAACCAAACAAAACTAACATGTAAGTTCTTAAAATGTTGCTTTTGCAGGGGGAATAGTTAGCTGTGGGTCAAAACTGTGGCATAGGAAAGCTAATTACTTGACTTTTGTAGTGCTCTTTGGAGAAGGGATCCAAAGGACACGGTTACTCAGAAACTGTGAAACTTTAAACCCCTGTTTCTCAGTGGATGATGCTTGTGCATCTATGGAGCTTTCCTGGAGCTGAAACTTGCTGTTCTCTCTGCATAGCAATTTCAAGTGAATTGTTTCTAATTTGAGCAGCCTTGTATGTGTGCTTGTTGATGTTAAAATGCTGTCAGCTCTGGAAACCAGAACAAATTTGGAAAATCAGAATGTGATTTGAGAACAAGAATGGTGTTCCATAAATGGATTTATTGTCAGTCCCATGTATGCCGCTGTGGTTTCAGAGCAACTCAGAGCTGCTGATTGTTTGTATGTCTGTGTTCTATACCACTGAGTGAATCTGATCTCTTATCATAGTCTGTAGGACTTGGTAACGATACATACTTGGCATAAAATAGAATAGAATAGAATATTTCAGTTGGAAGAGACCTACAATGATCATCTAGTCCAACTGCCTGACCAATTCAGGGCTGACCAAAAATTAAGGCGTGTTGCTAAGGGCGTTGTCCAAATGCCTCTTAAACACCGACAGGCTTGGGGCATCGACCACCTCTCCAGGAAGCCTGTTCCAGTGTTTGACCACCCTGTAGGTGAAGAGATGCTTCCTAATGTCCAGTCTGACATCCCCTGGCGCAGCTTTGAACCGTTCCCACGCGTCCTATCACTGGATACTGAGGAGAAGAAATCAACACATAGCTCTTGAACTATCTTGGCTCAGCACATACATTTCAATATTTGTTACTACCACAGTTGCTTTCTAGCAGTTTTATTTGTTGAGAAGGTATAAGCTGATCAGCACGTAGAAAACTAAGATGAAATACAGACCTGGAGAACGGGACTTAGCAGCTCCATTGCTATTCTTACGTTTATTTATCTGGCTAAAATCCCAAGCAGAGCTATGCTTGTCATATGTTCATTGCCCAGTGCTAGGGAGCCACGGAGGAGCGGAGTGACTGTATGCTTGTGTGTGCGCGCACGTGCCTCGGAGTATTTGCACGTAGCTCTTTTTGCGAACCTGGGACTCTATTGCAAGGTAGCGCAAGTGTCCCTGACCAGCAACCCACAGGTGGGCCAGAAGCTGCATCCTGGTTTCGGTGAAATGCAGACTTCGGGCTTCAGTTAAAGGACTGTTTTCTCTGTTGGGAGAATTTGAACTTAGGTGGCTATTAAATATAGAAGGGGAAAACCTAACAACTCTGAAAAGATACCCCTGCGTTATGGTGATGACCTTCCCCTTGCCATCAGGTAAGCTCAGATCCAGCACAGTCAAATAGGTGTTTGCGTAAATGCAGAGTAAGACATTTTGTTTTGTTGAGCTATAGTTTCATATGCCCCAGGAGTGAAGGTGGTTGTTTTTAGAGTTAGGCTGTTTTAATATCAGAATGGAAGAGCAGAGAGAAAGGAAAGGGAACCATGAAAAATGCAAACAGAAAATAAGATGAAAATTCATAAAATATTGCATATACAAATTATTAGTTTTTTGTTTTTGTTTTTGGTTTTTTTTTTGTTTGGTTGTTTTTTTTTTTTAAACAAAGCCTTATTGATTTGACTGCATTGGATTGGGGAATTTGGTGCCAGAATTGCAAAGGTTTGGTTTATATCAATACACTGTCAATTACTTTTTCTCCAGTGGTTTCTCTCGAGTCTTTCAACGTCATGTAACTTCACCTTTATCTGCTTTTCTTCCATGGCTCGCTTGAACACAGATTTCGCACTGTTTTCATCACGGTACGGAGTCTTGTTTGGAAGTTTTTGACAGGTGAACTCTGAGCTCTTCAGGAAGAACATGTTGTTACATACATTTTTTTCTAGGTTTAATCTGAGCTTTCAACACTTTTTAAAAACCAGACAGAAAGACTTGTAGGTAGGGGTTCCCTCCCATGGTCAGAGAGGCCTTGCTGTGCAACTACACATTTTTTCTACCAGTTTGCTGCAGTTAAAAGCTGTTGCTCAGTAGGGTGAACAGGCTCAACAGTTTTACCTCCTTGTGCCCTCTGAGACCAGACCAAGAGTTGTTACAGACTGCCACAGTGAAGACATCTGTGACACTGTCACCTCATTGTGCTTATGTTTTTATGCTCTATAGTTGCATGGTTCAGTGTATTATAAACCAGAGTGTTTTGCAGAGCTGAAGAAAACAGCAAATTAGTATGTCCATCTCTTCCCATTCTTGAGTTTTTACTAATGCTGAAAGCAGGGACCTGCGGGTGTCTTCAGCAGGAAGGCAAGGAGTCAAGAGCCCATAAAGGAGTCCGTTTGGTGCTGAGGATGAAGGCAGGCTACAGACCGTGGGCAGACATCCAAATACACCTTTGTTTTGTTGTTTCATTCCACTTACAAGTTGTTAATTTGTAGCCACAGCTATTCAGGCTCTGGTCACAGTTTAACCACAGGTGCAAAATATTTGGTATTATATTTGTTGGAAGGCAGTCCCACTCAAACACATCCCTGCTGCAGCTGTTTGTTTTTTTTTTTTTTACAGGATGTACTGCCATTAGTTCCACCCCAGCCGTGTTCTCTGCTGTTGCAGAGGCTCCCATCATTTCAGGCTGGGGCTGAGCTGCCCGGGGAGTGAGCTCCAGACAGTGCCATGCATCGGGGCACAGCGGGCAGTGAGGAGTCGGGAAGAAGGGGGTGCTGCTGTGAGCTCACAGCTTAGCATCCCAAGGTAGTAAGGGTTGTTGGGGTTTTTTTTGTGGAAACACCAACAGCGTGGATGGGACCTCTTCAGAGCACAGAGTCCCCGCCCCAGCTTGGTGGAGGCTGGTGACGGGGATGTGGTGTGCTCAGCCGGCCACAGGAAGGTGTCTCAGCCCCTGCTTGCTGCCGGTTGATAGGGAATCCTTTGCTATTTTCATGCTCTGCAGTTAAAAGGTTTTTATTTTGTCTGAAAGATTTTTTTCACTCCCTCCATCTGCATAACAGGTCAAGCTCATTTCTTCTGTCTAATATGAAGACTTGCTGATACCTTTATTTCTATGTTGGGTGTGGGTCTCCCATCTGTTTTAAGGGTCTCGTACACAAGAGCAGCTGCAGGTTAGGCTACAATTCTTTTTCAGTACCTAATAGTCTTTCCCACTGATCCTGCTGCTGATCTTTCTCATTTGTCAAGGAGCTGCAGTTGGGTTTCTGATTCTAGGATTTCACTATAGAAAATATGCTACATCATTAACTAGCATGCTAGAAATCATCCCAAAAGATTAGAAATAAGCAGTGTTCATAAAAATATTGCTGAATGTGTTTCAGGGTTAAAGATTTTCTTCCTGTTTGTCTTTTTATATTTTTTCTCTTGAATAAAATAAATTTGAGTGCTTTGTCTGTGGCAGCTTTTCTCAGTCATTAGCATGGAAGAAGATCTGTAAATGTGAAATGAGTATAGAAAACTGCCTCAGCCTGAAGTTAAAATAATGGCTAAAGAAAATGATCCGAAATTGTGAAATACAATCTGTATATATGCGTATACATATACACGCATGCCCATGTACCCCGTACAAATAATTTAATTGCTAGACTTACTGTAGTGTGTCCAGCAGGGAAGATGCCTTGAGCCTTTCTGTGTTCAGAATCTTGCAGCTACAGATGATTAGAGGACTGACTAAGTATTACACTTTAAATTACATCTTCATACTTGCAGAATGCAATTAATTTAATATTTTGATGTGATTTATCATGCTATACTTGAGCCATACAGTGAAAGGAGTAAAACCTACACATTCTTTGAACAGAGGGGATATCATCATGTTTATTAAAACTGTTCATGGCTTACCATAGTTGTTTACTGGAAGGAAAACAAAACAAAAAGCCTCAAAGCCTAGTTCTACAACTACAATGGTGCCTGACCGTAAGACTACAGCACACTAAGACTGTGGCTGAAATAGTTACTTTGGATTTAACGTTTTGCCATTTCAGAGGAAACATGGTCAAACTCTTCTTCATTTTTTAGGCAAAGATCAAAATGTTTTTTCATAATTTTATTCATAATAAATTCCCTCTGAGGGGAATTCCTGCTGTGTCTTTATTTGTCTCTATCATCTCATGCTTTGAAGTGTTTTTTGAATTTGCCTCTCAGAAAAAAATTTACTTAGAATGCATTGTTGGAATCATACTGCTGTGTGAGTCTTCTAATTATATGAAATTAAACTTTTTTTTTTAGCAGATGTCTTTGTTTATCTGAAAGTGCCCTGCTAGAACGAAAATGGCCCACACAGCTATTGCTTTTCTGGCAAGAGGTTTTTCCATAATTTACAGGTATTTGAGTTGATGATTTTGAAAAATGACTTACATATTCAGTTTCGCATTTTGACAGGTTTTTTGGATGTAATAGAACTTGCAGTGATTTTTCTCACACACAGAAATGCTGTGTGGTTCTTTCCATTTGGAAATCTGTTGAAAGAGGCCAGCTTTCAGACCAAGGAATGAAACATTTTAGGCACAGGACACATACAAGTTATGCAGACTACCTTACACAAAAATGTGTCAGCCCTGAAGCTGAAATCTAGGTGCCATCCTGAGAATCCTTCCTGTTTCACTCTTCACTGAGGAAAGGGAGCAGCTAATGCTGATCCTTAGTGTAGCTCTTTGGTTATTAGGATTCTTGTCCATGAGAAAATTGAAGTGAGACCGTTAAATAGCGTGCAACATTTTGAGAACCTTACTTTATATCGTATGTAGATCTGTAATCATTTCAAAGGCAGATAATAATGATATGCTAATATGCCAAGATTTCTTTCATTTACATAACTTTAAGGCAATAAATATCTGAAATGAGAAATATGTTGAAAGGGTTTCTTTTATGTTTTTACTAATAGCTTGCACTTAATTATAATTTGGAGACCTGATTGCTGTACTTGAAACTGCGTTCAGGTTTGTGGGTTTGGAGCGCTTCTTATAGCCTGAAAGGTTTGCCTTACCAGAAAGAGGCTGTCTATGCTAGCCCCACTTTTGGGAAGTTCCGTTCCTTTGCGGCATCTTGGTGCATATCCATTTTTTTCCTTTTGCCTATTATATTTTATATTCAGATATGCAGTAAGAATTAATACTGGAAAGCACTAACAGCCAGTGCTTAAAGGTAAAAAGAACCAAGAGGCATTAATTTCAAGTGGTGTTTGGCTGCATCAAAACACACAGCAGGGTTTCTACTGCTTGACCTTACTGAGACCCATTCCCTTAGCAACTTTTCATAGAGGGAGTAACAGGACAGTTTGAAAACCATTTCCCCCCCCTATATTCAACAGAATAAGATCCAAGAAATGACTTTCTCTCTTAAAAAATACAACAAGCTCAAACCAAAATACTCCCAGTGGGTCCAAGCTCTCATTATGTATCCTGTCTCTCAGTCCAGTCATTTAATCCTCTGCTTTTTAACTTACTTATCTGAGTCTTTGAGATTGTAGCTAGTAGCATTGCTGATGGAATACTTTCACTATCCTCAAAATCTCATTGTCAGTCTGGTTTGTTCTTATTTAGAAAGTGAATAAAAGGATTTTCCATATAAGAGAAAGTTTATAAAGTTAATGAGAATTGTCTTTGTCAGCAGGTAAATGACTATTTTATACCATTACTTGATATTTAGGAAATACCAATTATTTGCTGCTTGGTAATACTTTCAGTGGAGAAACTGTGTAATGATCTAGAGCAGCATTTCCATAGCCCTTAGTTTTCTTAACCTCTGTGCTTCTGGATAAAGGTAAAACTTGGGACAGTGGAAGGAAGAGTTGATGTACGGGAGACAGAGCTTCTCAGTGTCTTTTCTGTTTGCTTGCAAACCCTTGACTTAATTTCACATTTATTTAAAAAATGCTTTAGAACTCCAAGGAAAACTCTAGTGTAAATTGAGCATTGTCTTGTATGGAATATTAGCTGCATTTTAATCTAAAGGACCGATGCTTTGTCCATTTTCTATCCTACTTGAAGATATTTTTGGAACGAGAACAGTTATCTGAGAGGCTCTGAGAAAAGGAACTTGGGATGTGATGTCTGCAAGGTCAAAACACAAAGGGCTAGGATGTTGAAGTGTACAAAAAATAAAAGAGAACAACCCAATTATCTGCTTTAAGTTTATTTTTTCTGAAACTTTTTTTTTCTTTTCTTTCAGCTTGCTTTAGTCCTGGAGTACTTCAGTTACTGTGGAACTAACGGTTTTGGTATAGGTAGGAATTAGTGACCCTGGTCTGAGTGAGGAGCTTGCACACTATGGGTCTGGATTTTTAAAGAGGCTGGAGAAAGGCAGGGCTGCCACAGCGTTAGGAAGTAATCAGTCTGTAAATAATCAGTCTGTGGCAGGCATTTCCCTTCCTGAGAGAAGAAAAGGCATTTCTGAAGTGTGCTCACAGGACAAGAAGGGGAAAGAAACGGTCTAGCAGAAGTTGAGGTTGACTGAACCTCTGCTTGTAGAAAGTCACTTGTCCAGGGCAGCTTGAAATGAGAGTGCCTATATCTGGATTAAAGCATTATATAGTCCACATGAAAAATAATTTTACGCTTCAGCACTACCTAGTTTTTTCCTTTTTTTGTTTAAAAAAACCCCAACAAATTGTAAGGGACCTGATGGACTGTGTGTGGTAACTCTTAGGGAAGACTTGGGAAGAAGGTCTTGCAGCAAGGCTTCTAGGCAAGCAGCATCCTCCCTCAGCCATGAGTTAGCGCACCCATTAAATGTGTCGCAGTGCTTCGGCAGCCAGTGGGGTCTTGCCTTGCCCCTGGATGGGTACTGACAAAGTCAGCTGTGCAGGCAAGCAGAAGCGCTGTTGTCAAGCGTGATTAGAGACAGCCTTCTTAAAGCAGGTGGCTGGAGTAACCTTTCCCTCCCTTGTCTGCCAGTGGCAGTGGCAATGGTGTGGCAAGATTGGTTCACAAATGGGTTTCTAAAGGCTTAATGCTTTGTCATGTGACCATTTTTGTGACCATGGTGTGTCCTCTTTGCTTTTACACCACTGCTTAGAAAAACACCGTAATGTCAGCTAAAACTCAGAGTCAACTGGGCAACGCAATGACTAGTGATGCCTGATTCTTTTTGAATCAAATCTGCAGTCCTAGTTCTCAAGAGGCATTTTGCTGTCTTTCATTAGGGTTTTTTGCCGTAGCCTAATATTTATCTCAGGTAAGGCTTCCTTCTGTTATCCATTTGGTTTGTTCTTGGCGTCTTATTGCCAAGTCGGGTACCGTGCAGTTGTAGCTGGTATCTTTATGGCTGGGCTTCTTCACCAGAACTCTAGTTTCTCAAAGGCATCTAGCTGGTGAGACATATACTTTCCTGTCTGTGGTTGTCCTTTTGAGAGCCACCTCCTCACTTCCAGCCATGCCCCATTTTATATGGACAGCAGATTCATCATTCTACTTCCTAGTGAGGTTTGTAAATAGAAATTTTTTCTCTGAATTCTGATGTCTTTTTTACCTGCCTTATCTTGTTTGGTAGCATGGTGTTCCCCCCCATACTTATCTCTTCCGTGCCACTGCTCAGTGCAATAGATTTTATGAACACGCTTTTTGTGATTTACTGGATTATTCTATTTCCACTGCATTTTAATCATCATGATGACAACATCTGTTGGCAGCAGTACACAGATGTTTTTTCAGAGCATATTCTAAGTTTTGTAAATGGTTACTATATTTACATGAGAAAACTAAGGTTTGGTCTTTTGCATTTACATTAAAAGAAGTGGAACAGCATTATAGAAATAAAGTGTCTGTCTCTGGGAGACTTACTGCCTTTCAGTGACTGCCAGGGGAAAACTTTAAGTTTCACACAGCTTCCTCTATGTTACCTGCTGCAGTGAGCCGGGGTTTGTATTACAGAATTAAGTCTCTCATCCTGCTTTCACTACATATGATGAGTAATCTTCCTCTCTTTTTTTAAATTTATTTGAGTTTTTAACCTTTAAAGCTGTGTATCTCTGACATTATAAAGAAATGAAGAACACATGTGCACAAGAAGCCAGAGGTGCTCCTTGAGAGCATCGTGGTAGCTCTAAAGAATGGCAAAATATCAGGAATGTAAAAAAGAAATTACAACAGTGGTCAGTTATATTTGCTATTGGGCATTCTGACAATGCTGGCGGTTAAAAGCATTCAGACTAAAATGGTAATTTGGTCAAAAAATACGTCATAAAATGTCCACCAACTAGAAGGCAGATTATGTATTGTCATAGTTTTAATGCCTTTTTATTTTCTTTCTTGTGCTAATTATCTTCAAAGAGACGTTGTCCTCTAGGCAGCTTAACATGCAGAAAAGCACCTGAGGGGAATGCAAGAAATAAAGTTTGTTGATCAAAGACAGGAGCTCACGTCCTGCACTCATGGTGGCAATGTGGCTCTAAACTGGATTTTGGTAATCCTGCTAACTGGTCTTTTATTGTTGCTGGCCTGTAGGGAGACTATTTGTAAACTGGAGTTTTGTGTCTTGCCCTGAGAAGTTATGGGTGGCTGTGTTGAGTCAGTGGAAGTGGCGTATCTCCTAAAGGATGCTATAAGAGAAAGGCTTGGAGCAGGATGTGTGTGGTGTTTTGCCTCTGAAATTTATTTTCTCAGAAAAATAAATGAATAAGCTCTTACATGGGTTAATTAATAAGAAATAAATTATTTTGGATCTCTCGTGTTTGCAAAAAGAGAAAATGTGCTTTGAAATCTTGATGTTCTTTTGGGCTTGCAGGGGAGAAAAGCTTACAGTCTGTAACTTGTGACAGACTGTATAATGTATAAAGTTGGGTTTATTTTATTTTTTTTCCAGAAATAGCGCTGTTAGTTGCCCAGGAGTGTAGTTTACCTCTGTACAAAACCTGTGCATGGAGTGTAAGTTAACTGTAAAATTCGTACACTATAAAATGCAGCGCATGAGACCGGAGAACTACTGTACAAGGCCCTAGAGAAAAATATGTATCATACATACACACGACACTTTACCTAGTTAAATTCAAGTTAAACTCAGTCACAAGATGATCAAGGGACAGGCAGAAAAAGGCATGCACCTGCATCACTCAGTTCACTTCCTAGGACAATTCGGTGAACTAACAAGGTAAGATCGTTCTCTCTGAGATGGAAGAAGAAATAGGAGGAGTTTCTTTGAATGTAGAACAGCATAGTGACAGCTGGAAAGGCTCTGCTGGCTCCAGTGCCCCTGGAAAGTGCCTTAAGGCAAAATGAAGGCTTGTGTCAATTTGCCTTTTTAATCTGTTCCCAACTACTTTCTTCGGTGAGGTGTATTGGACTTAGGAAATACAAATAAATATGTAGATTTAGAGAGTTCTGTCTTTTAAAAATATATCTCCATCTCTTTGGGGTTACTTTGAATGTATGATTTGCAAATAGCTTGTCAGATTATCAGATTAACTGAGAAATAGTCATAGGTCCTTTGGAAAATACATTTTGAAGATGAGAATTTTAAGTGGGATCTTCAATACAATGTTAATAAATAGCTTGAGAATTGATAGAAAAACTTAAGATACCATTGATAAAATGCAAAACAGCTGAGGAAGCTGGTCTAAAGCTCAAATAAGCTTGCATGAGGGAAAATGAAATCACTCCTGAAAAATGGTCTGTATATATGTGAACTTTGCAATTCTTTTATTTTTTAATATTTATGGTGATGCTATACTGAAGTTTAAGAAAAAAAATGTCAAATTATTTTAGCTTTTGGCCAGAGCATTTTCTAACAGATACGACAAAATCATTATCTTCATGAAACCCTAGAGACAGACAAATGCAGATGTACTTTGGCCTTGGTCTCATACATCTAATTTAAAAAAGTCCTTTGGGTTTCTTAATGAGAACTTGTTCGCATGAAGTGTGTCTGTGTTCTTTCCAAAAGAGTACCAGTTACCTTTTTTTCCAGGGTATCCATATTTGCAAATAATGGCTCACATGGGAAAAGTGTGCCCATCAATGTAATACAGTGGTCACAGTGCTTTAAAAAATTGTGCCTGCAATGCATTCATCTGGAATAATATTGAGATTCAAGCTGAAGATGGGAAATATTTGCTGACAGGACTGGCCTCAAGGTGTTCTTTTTCCTTCCTAAATGCTGATAAAATTACTTGAAATGTTCTAAAGTGTATTGAAGGTTGTCTCAAGATGGATATATTGGCTTAAAAAAGGATTATTCTATTCTTCCCGTAATTATATTCTCTTTTTGATGAAATTTTACAGGAAACTTATTTTATCTCTTTTTCTATAGAATACTGTTAATATAGGAAGTAAACTTGTTGAGAGTATTAATTATCTTGATACAGGTCAATTGATTTTCTGGATGCTGGTCCTGGTTTAAGTCTTAAATTGTGGAAGTTGGACTCTAACTCTGGTTGCTGGTGAATGAGAATTACCAGGTGAAGAGAAATGGGAGTCCCAGTGCAGTTTCTCACGTGCTTTCCAAGCTCTGATCTGTATAGCATGGTAGGAAAGATAAAACTTTATGTTTGTGACCTCCGTACATGTCCTTGGGATTGGAGTTCTTCTTCCCAGTGCTCATGTAGTGTTACCACATACATCATGCCTCCTTCTGACCTGTCTGTAGGGCCCCAGAAGGGATCTTCCTCTTTAAATATATCTTAAGGTGCATGGTAGTCTTTTGCTTCATCCTTTATTTCCTTCCCTCCCTTCTTTTTGCTGTCATCCATTGATCACCCAAAGTACCAGACTGGCCAGAGGAAGCGATGAGATGTTTGGTATGTTAGGCTGGTACACCTGTTGGTTAATTCTGTTATTGCTAAACCGCGTTTGCTTAAACCAGAAATGGGTTAAACTAGATGTGGACTTGTGAAGGAATTTTTCTCCCTGGTGAGATAAGTGGGGACCTGCTACTTCATTTTTACTCTCTGTGCTGTGTGAGTTGCAACCCATTTCTCAGGATTTTCTGAACTATTTGACATAACACTTTTCTTAATATTGTTGGGGCCAGCATGACGGCCTGAATTTCCTCTGCTCGCTTCTTGAGTTGCCTTGTAGTTCTGACCTTTGCCCTCATCATTTGGGATGGCGCAGAGCAGTTGTTTTCAAGCTTTTTCAGTTTCTATACTGTTGGAGAGGTTCCTGAGAGAGGTGATAATTCAAATCTGCTAACAACAGACTTGATTTTTTTTTAAATTTTTTTTATTTTTATTGCCTGGATTGATCTGTGAACCACAGGTTGAAATCAGTGGTAGAAGATTTAGGAAATAATCCTTGGTGTTCACAGGACCGATGTGTTCTTGACCTCTTGATTGTATTTTCTTTCCTGTGATTGCAGAGAATTGGAGTTGGTGACCCAGATGATCCTTCCAGCTTTGTCCCCTAGACGTGGAGCATAAGTATGAATCATAGAATCATTTAGATTGGAAAAGACACTTATGATCATTGAGTCCATCCATAAAATGACAGTTAGCCACATGCTTATGTTTATTTTCCTTAAAATGGTCTGTTAAATCTTTATTTGAAGTACTGAGGTTTTGTCTTATCATTAGCCAACTACAAAGACTAGAAAAATTGACTGACGTTCTTGAATGACAAGGCATTATCTAAGTGCTGACAAGCCGATCAACAACCCCCTTGTTTTCTGTAGGGAAATACAATGTGAAGGAGGAGAACCCTAGAGATATAAAATGAACATGGGAGTTTGGGACGTCTGACAACCATAAGCTCAGATATTGGCCTGTTTGCCAAGCATGACTCTGCCACTGTCATAATGCAGACTAGAAATCTTTAATAGCTGTACTTCAGTGCTTGTAAACTAGTGAGTGATTATTTCGTCTTCTGTTTATACCGTTCATCAAAGCAGTCTGGGCTGATAAGGCCTGGAAAATTCTCAAGGGTTCTGCTGCTGTTAACGCAGCGCACTACAATGGGACCTCTCTTGCACAGCAATGTCACTGAGTACTTCTAATACGGCAGTCTATATTGGCACTAACTCCCTGAATCACAGGAGTTGCATATTCCTACCCATCTGCCTCATTTGAACCGATTGCAGCAAATTCCTTGGAAGTTCTTCCTTCTGTATATTGCATATGAACTTTTGAAGCTGATTATGTTTGTTGCCATTAATAGCACACAGTCACTATTTGATGATTTTGTAAAAACTCAGACCATTTACTTAAAAAATAGAAAGTATTATTTCTGTGACGATTTTGAGGAACTTAACTTTTTTTCAGAAATATGAGTAAATCTCTCCAAGAGATCCCTATGTGCGGTAATGTTTTACTGCTGTAATTTATTAAATTTATTAAATGCTTCTGTAGCCTTCTTCAGTTCATAGAAGCTTAGTATGAGGACCACAACCTGCTTGCTTTCTGTTCATAGAGATTTGAAAGCATAACCTTACAATCATCAATAGCAGTGTGAACTTTTGCCTGACTTGATCCTCAGACACATTACAGCTGAGGTTCTAGAACACACATAAGCCCATGGCAAATCTTTGATTTTAAATAGTGCACATCACAGTTATTTTTTACAAGCAGGCTGAGGATTTGTGCATAGAAAAGCTTTCCAGGCCCACGTACATTTAGACCTGACCTGCGACCAATACAGTGTAAGTACTGTGAACATGAACCAGATCCAGTCCTAGGGATACCTATAGTTACAAGATGCAAGCTTTATCTCCTCTACTCCACCACGTGTAGTAGAGCTTGGCATACACATGAGAATGTGCTTTGGGATGCATTTCTTTTCTTCTTTCCTTCCCAGTTAGCTTGGCTCTTCAGCCTCCGTGAGTGGGCATCTTATACAACAAAGCAATTAAATTATTACATTGCTTATGCTTACTGCAGTCACTTGAGGTCTTTTGCAGGTATTTCTGAAATATGATGCTTGATCCTTCCACAGGCAGATCCTGCACCTAGGAGGAACTTCTCACAAGCACGGGCTTAAAGGCAGGATGACTCATGCAAAGCAGGCAGCTCTGGGACAAGTGACTGTAAGCGTAGCATCAGCTTTAGTTCTAATGATGAATTTGGCTGCTCTGTGAGGCTTGCCAGCATTGCTGCTGCCCCATGAGAAGGGTTGGGATTTGGGAAAGGCAGCTGTTGCTGGGGGCAGGGAAGGAGCACCACTCCCCATATTTTCCGTTGTCTCCCCACTGACATCAGGAATAACAGGATCCGCTCACCTGAGTGCACCACTGTGACTTCACCTGTGGTTTCTCCCCTCATATTTATTTCCTACAGCAGAAGCAGCCCGGACTTGGCTAGAAACAACCTCTTATCCTTGCGGCATCAAAATTCAATTCTGCATAAACTGCTGAGATGATGTGAGCTGTCTCTGCTCAACAGTCCGTATGATACATTGCTTTGCCTGTGTGCGAACTGAGTCCGTGTTTCCGAAAGGTACAGCCAATGGGAAAATAATTTCAAAGGCAGAGCTGCACCATGAACAAAGTTGAAGGAATACTGAGTGTTCTCAAAGTTACAGCCCTTTAGCTCAGACCCAGGCGATCATCTCACAGCTGATGGCATGCTCATCTGGCTAGAGAAAGACAACCAGGGCTGTGTCGCTGGAGTGACTGCCTCCAGCTAAGTCGTGAGTCGCAGCAGACTTGACTGATCTGTAAAGACCTGAAGTGGTTCATTTCTAAGAGAAAGAACTGCAGTCTGATATATGCTATTCAATATAGGCACAAAAATAAAGGCTATACTGGAGGAAGTTATTTGTTGAAAATCATTCAGTCGCCTCTAGAAGAAATAGGCAATAAATCTGCTTGACTGTCTTCATTAAACCCAAAAGCATCTGTTGCAACACTTGTTATGGTAACTGAAGTAGGTATTAAGTCTGACTGTAGAAGTTATAGAAAACATAGCTTTAAAAATTCATTGCCTGTTTTACTAGTGATTGGCAAATAATTCCTAAAGAGAGGCTTTAAAGGGTCTGATCTGTGGAGTTCAGAGTTCTCAAAGTCCTGATTTGAGTCTGACAGTACCTAGGTCTTTCAAGGAGAGTGTGGAGATTTACAATCAGTATCAGCTGTTTTCCTAAGCTCATAGCTAACTATGACACAGAAGTGAGCAAGAGCTAGCCAAGTATGGATGATGGGAGAATGAAAACAGAAAATTCCCTGCAACGGTCTTCCAGGCCCTAGTGCGAGCCATGCAGATGGAGCTTGGTATCACTTCTTAGGAATATCCTTAAACTGTAAGAAGAGAAAGGGCCTACTTACTCCAAAACACCACACAGCATTTACCAATTTACTGTAGCTTCAGAAAATGAATCTAGAAACAGATATGTCAAGAGACATGGTAGAGCTGTAGCTGCTGTTGCTGGATATTACAAAACATACAGAAGATAAGAGTTCTGAGCCTATAATTTTTTTTAATGCATGAAAATGGCTACATGTAGCACAGAATGTATTCTGTAGTGGATTAGAGATCCAACATTAGTTTTTAAGCACTTTCAGCAGCCAAATATGAGAACGGTTCTTTGAAAAGGTATGTAGGCATCTTTGCTCCTTTATCATCCTTCTGAGAAAATGTAAAACAGAAAATGCAAACAGAATTAAACTCTTAACTGTCTTTTAAAAATTAATTCCATGAGATTTGAAAAAGCAGTTAGAAAAATCCTTTATTTCATCTTTGGTTTTTTTGAAAGCTGAATAGAATGCAGTCTTTCTGTTATGGACTTCTTATTAAAAAAATTATTCCTGCCTCAGAATGTGTAATTTTTGGTGACAGTGATGTTTTCTGTTACCTCTACCCACTCTCCCAAATAAAATCCAAGGAAACCCTTGCCGTCAGTGCAGATTCTTCTTGTGGCAAGGAATATTTTTGGTCTGAAAACTAAGTAGCTAATCAGGCTTGGGCAGTGGCAGTCTGTAGACAGAACCACTGCTTTTTTTGACTCTTCGTACTTCCCTTTGTTTCATATCTTGAAAATATTTGGGAGAAACCCCTAACTAAAATAATCTCCAGAAAAGTGTCTATTCTTTTAGTGTAACTGGATATCTGACAACAAACCCTCACTGTACTTTAGAAGACTTAAAACCAAATGGAAAATATGCGACTTTTACCTAAAAGCTTTACTGGGCTTTGCCTTCCCTATAGATAACGGTCACTGGGTCCCGTGCTCGATGAGGCACACTCGGTGCTGTCCCACCGCTGCAGAACTGCCTTAGACCTGGCTGGTGTCCCTGCTTCTGTGCAGGCACTCCTCATGGGAAGGAGGCAGGAGAAGAGTGGTGCTCTCCATTAGGCAGATTATGTACACGTTAGGGAACACTTCCTTTTCTTTCTGGGAACCTTCTTCTGCGTTCCCAGCTGCGGTAAGAAATACACAGAGACAACTGTTATTTTGTTATGATAGAGTCACTGTTCTTAGCACTAGTCTTTATTTTCTACTGTCTCTTATGAGATTTAAACGTGTTGTTTTCAAGCAACTTTCTTTTTTTCAGGAAGAGTTTCTTAAATGATACATCTTGGTTTATGCTAAAACCATCCTTCACAGGAATTTCTTCACAAAATGCTTGCGGTTAGGACAGGCTGATTGCAGCCCCTACAAGGCATTGAACAGTAGTTTTTGACCACTTTGGTATCTCCTCAGCAGGGCCAGCCTCTGCCAGGCTGGTCTTGTGCTCTAGATGACCGAGCTGTCAGCTCCCAAGGCACAAGGTCCCTGCAGCACTTGCTGATACATAACCTTGGGTTTGCATTTGCACTGGAACTCTTCAATCAGGTACATAAATGACCGTCTCAGTGTCCTTATTTCTCACAGAATATTGAACCCTCCATTTAATATGTCCTTTCACGAGGAAGGGCTCTACACAAGCTTTAACACTACTTGAATCCCATTAAGAATTGCTGTGATGCCTAACAATGTATGCCTTGTAAGTTGCTGTAAAGACAGTTCTTGATGATTTGGTGCAACAGAAAGAAGGCATATTTCCATTGAAAGTGCTTTTCTTCTTGCCATTTGTTCAGCCAAATGTTTCAGAAATAGCTATGGTGCTTGGGGTTTACCTTTGGAAGCCTGAGTTTTTTGATACTGAACATTTCCTGTTCAGAAATGGCTAATTAGCTAGAGGCTCAGAATAAAATAAGAGGGTGTCAAATATGGTAAGAATATCTAGGGAGGTTGCTGTGTACCTGCACTGTGTGTTTGATTAGGGAACACTTTTAAAGCATGGGAAACAGAGAGGCTGTCATTCTTAGCTCTAATGGGAGGCCTCAGAGACTGAGCTGTTAACTGCTCTAGAGATGGCACTGTGGATTTCCCTTTCGAAATAGTCTTGAGAGATAATGCTCCTTCCCCAGATCCCTGGTGACATGAAGGGCTCAGGAGTGTGTGTCTGACTTACAGCCCCTCAAAGCCTTCTTATCCAGGGGAAATCTTCCCAGGAGTCTCCATAAAGATACTTGAAAAGAACAGGAGATCACTTCTTGCACGGGGCCATAAGATCTCATAAAAAGGACAAGCTTTGCGGAGTTGAGGATTTTTCTTTTTCTTCATATACCCCCTAATGACTGAAATCTGTAAAAAACTCCAAACTATAGCCTATCACACAGCAAAGGAGGATGACTTGGGTTCGACAAATTTTTTAGCTTGATATAAACCTTCTTTGTGTTTTGTATAATAGCCATGTGTCACTGTGAAGGACACTAAAAGGGCTTTTATCAAGAGGGATTTAGATGAACACTGAAAGGCAAGGTGATAGTAGTACTGACTTGTTTCACATGTAGTCTTTGTCATTTTAGCAATGTCAAAGTTTCTTATAGCCTGGATGTTTCAAAGAGGCAGACAGGTACATGTAAATGCATTGATTGTTCAGGATGGTTTTAAGTTTCAAGCTTGTCAAGCAGAGTTTAAAAATCTCAGTCTTTATTCGAAGTAGGAAAAAAAGGCAGTCACTTTCCAGTAAATCTGTATTTTCTGAAACAGAAATATTTTAGCTATTCTAGACCATTTTATTGTCTATCACTGTATAGATACTGATACGGTTGCTCTGTAATAATGTAATCTTTCTGCTCTACCTACTGGTGAGGAGCATTGCAAGAATTAATTAACAAGTCCTGATAAGAATATTCGGCACTCTCTTAAGTATTTTATTCAGAGATATCTTGCCTTCAGTACAAGAACTTGAAGTGCTTTTCTTTCCTCCATTTGCATTAGAATAAAAGGTCCGGGAACAGCATTGCAGGGTTAGACCTGAGGGATATGTTTTCAGATGGTGGGGGTGGGGTGGCTGGCTGCACTGCTTACCTGAGAGAATCTCTGAAGCTGCTGTTTTGATTGCCTTTCCACGGGTTTGCGCCAAAAGTTTTCTGAGCGTGGCTGTCCCTTCCCTACTGGTGTCAGACTTTGAATCTGAAAGAGAAGTCGATAGCACGTCTTGTGGGTGACCAAATTAAATAGAAAACTGGCAAGGTCCTGTAGAAGCTGCACAGTGGTACCTACTTCGAGAATGTTTTCAACTTTGTCTGAGGTTTTATGCAGAGCAATTAGTAATTAATCACAAAAAATAGCAGGACTTCAGTGCATGCCTATCACTTTTACTGTAAATAACTCTCAGCTTTCCTGTTAACTATCCTTGGTCTTACCATTTTTTTCCTGGCTTTTCTTCAGTTCCTTGAGATCAGCTACAATGTTTAGAAGGTCTTTCTTCATTGGAGAACTTGCTAAGTGCCAGAGGAGGCCGGCTTTTGCATGGGAAGTATTTATATGATATTGATAAAGGTCTGTTATTTTGTAAATCTTGAGAGTGGCAGTTTCCTGTCATTTGAAGAAAACTCCCTGGCCAAGTCCATCAAGTCTTTTAATTCTTTTCTGTCACCTTTCCCAGTCCTTCCTGTTGTCCGTTTGTTTTACATTTGTCCTTAGAGAGCTATGTCAAGGCATGGTTTGGCCCATGGTATCTGCCTCTAATTTTCTAAAGGAAAATAAATGAAGACTGCACCATTTCTGTTTACCTTTTAGACTGATCTTCATTTGCTACAGATCTTTGATAGCTGCCAGAATACATTCCCAGCTTCCTTGAAGGTTGAGTTTATCTCCCTTCAGATCTCATTATGTTCTGCAACTTTACTGCCCTAGGAAGCAAATATATATTCATCATGTTACTGTTTTTTTCTTTACAAATATAATCTCTTCCATTTTTTCCCTTTTGTGAATGTGTGAATAACAGCAGTTTTCCAGAGCACTTGCCTTGTATTCTGTAAATCACTGCACCACAAACAAGTTCCCTTTTTGGATGTATTGATGTCTCTTTGGCCCCTCTTAGTCTTGTCATCACACATTCATGCATGATGAAGTGCTTTCTTCAGGCTCATTTATTTCCTTCCCTACCATTCCAGACTTCACTGATTTTTTTTCTCATCTGTCCTTTTCCTTTCCCTTGTCTGCTTTTACTTTTGGACCTCCCTTCTCTTCTGTTTCTTCTACCAGTGCAGCCATAGCCATCAAATGTTTGTGATGTAGGCTGTCTGTTGCTTTCTTTTGCCTTAGTACTTTCAGAAAGCTTATGTGAAAAGAAAAAGGAAGTGAAACCGCACATTGTTTAGAGGTGAGGGAGGCCGAAGTGCAAAGGGTCCTTGCACCAGAAGAAAATCCTGGTGTTCCTCACTCAGGAGAAGTCTGAGGACTTCACCAGAGTGGAAACACTTCCCCCACACCTTTCTGTTTTGCCCACGTTCCTCTCAGACTGGATGTACATAAATGTGGTTATGCGGCAAGCCAATGCAGGAGCCATTTAAACTGGCTTGGACCTTTCAGGTCTCCAAAGCGTTGCAAGTGCATCTTTTCTACAGCAGTCATGCTTTCAGATTTTGTATACCCTGGAATGCATATTTTCTCCCTCTCTATCCAGGCTGTATTTCCTATTTACAGTAGAAGAACTGATATATCTCATCCTTTAAGTTTCCCCCCGCCCCCCCGCCCCAGCCCCGCATCAGCACAGCTGGAACACTAAAGGATACACTTCAAATGAGCGCTGAATTCTTATATTGTTTGCAGCAACAAACACTACAGCTACAAAAAGCCTTCCATTGTAGTGTATAGCTTGGCTCTTGCCTCCCACCAGTGCCATGGATTCCCTTTCATTTCTGCTATTCATCTTTAGACAGCATATGTTATCTGCAGACACAATGGAGAGGCGAGCTCTTCAGAAATGTGTGTAATAATAATCCATTCTGCATGCTATTCAGCGTGAGGTGGCAAGTACTTTGGCATCTGTCCTTCTGAAGGAAAACAGTGGCATTTCAAATGAACTTTATTTTGGAGAAGTAAGGTAGGGCAATGCCCCGTTTTCCAAAAGCGTAAGGGAAGTACTTCATGTTAACTGGCTTTGTGGATTTTATAAGTAAATACAAAATGCTCAGTTATGCTTGTGGATCGAGATGACTTGAATCTAGTATGTTGAGTCAGAAAGAACTACAAGTGTTTGTTTTTATCTGGGATGGACAGTGGTGAATATCAAACCAGTGCTGTAGGTTCAAAATCTGTCAGGTTCCAGTTTGCTCATGAAAATGGCTTTTGAGCAGCATGGGGAGATATGGGATTTTGGTCTGCCCAAGATGAGTTCCCCTCTCTTAGCAAGTGTGGGGATTTCACGCACTGTAGAAAGTACATTTTGGGCACAACGATCAGCAAGTGAAAGGAGACATCTGTGTAAGTTAGTAGGGAAAGGAGGAAAGCTTTAGTTTCACTTTTTGTTCCCTCTATTTGTCTGTACACATTTCGTTAGGTAGGATGAGTTTCCTCAGATGGGAGACCAAAGAGACACAAACGCTGTCTCAATTGTGTGCTTGGTAGTTGCTTGTTGATGAGATAACTATGAAATTTGGGTGTTCACAGTAGGCTGTGGTTCAACTTACCTAACCCAAAGGCTTCGGTCCTCTATATGTGTGAGACAAGGTTCCAGCTTTATGTATTCCAGTGGCTTCAAGACCGTTAATTTGGAGTCTTTGTTAGTCAAAAAGCATGTTTAAAAGAATTGTGCACCGGCAGACTAATGCTCTCAGTTTGCTTAAGGCTCTGAAGTCAATGTTTGCTGCCATTAAATGAGGGTTGTTTGCAGGGTCTGGAAAATAACAAGTCCAGACCCATGCAGTCATTGTCATGTAGCTGCATTACGATATGTGAAATTTATACCTTGGTTTCCAGTTTTCTGAAGATTTGTTTTTTTTCTGCAGGGAACAGCTTATAGTATCTGGTAGATATAAAAGATCTGTGGGAAATTAGAGTCATTAGGAGAGACTTTGTTCCCCTCTCCTCTGGTTTGATTCTCCCTAGTTTTCTGTCTGAGAGGGAAAAATATATTCCACATTGCCATTACTATAAAACAATTCCTGTGCAAGTTTGGTGTGACACAGTAAGTACCAGGAGTATTATGATCTATATCGTACTCTCCCTGAGCGTGCTTCTACATATGTCTGTCTTGTTTGGTTTTGTTCTATAAATTTTTAGTGTCTTCTGTTTCTAGTCTTACTTTCTAGCAAAAAGAATTTATTCTTACGCTTTTTGATGAATACAAAGATAGGATGGACATAATGAAAGTTTGTTTTCAAAAACTTTTAATAGGCAGTGATGTCTATCCTTTTCTTTTTTAGAATTTAACTGAAATTGAAGGTTTCTGAAATAATATTAAAAAAACCCTTCATGGTACTAGTAGTAAGAAGGATAAACAAATAGGCATCTCCTTTAACCCATGCCATTCTATTTAGCATCTCCTTTGAGGTTCCATCGGAGGTTCAAGGTTTGGGACCCAGCGACAAAATAGAGTGACAGCTTCTGTCATTATCTCTTTTGGAAATATGGGGCTTAAATGACTGTGCATTCCCTAGCTTTTTTGTAGGGTGTACAGAAGATCCAGAGTACTGAACTTGCCTCTTCAATTTTATTTTCTTCCATTGTTATAATTAGAAATACAGAAATGCATACAAATTCTGCGTAATGTCAGAGTACATGGCTATTGAAAACCGACTTGTACTATTCATGTGAAGTTTTAATTAGATCCTGGCAGATTTTGTACTTGCCAAAAACTGGAGTTTGGGGGGGGAGAAAGGAGAAAATAGACAAATTTAGGGTGAAATGCAAGAAATATTTCACAGAAAGAAATGGAATTAAAGAGGTATTGCAACATTTCTGCAGTGTCTTCACATAAAATATTTTGACTTTTTGCTTTTGGAAATGATGTAGCTCAGGGATGACCCCTAACAGTTTTTTATGTAAAGCCACGGTTGGGAAGTTTCTGTACCTTTTGCCAACTTTCTTATGTCTCCAGATATTATCAACAAATCTATCCCAATTTTGGGCTCTAAAATTCTCTAAATTAAAAGGGAATATTGTTGGAAGAATAAAAATGCCAAATATGGCTTGCATTAAACATTAGGTTTTTAAGAAAAAAAAATTCTGCTTCAAAGCAGCATTCTTTTTTTTCCCATTGTTTTGGTCCTGTAACAGACTTTTTTTTTTGTTAAACCTGGCGCTAGCTATAATTCTAAAAGCTGTAACTAGTAAATATTCACAAGTAAATGAAATATCTCAGCATATTTCTGTACATGCGGACAGCCTGGCATTCTAATATTCCCTTCAGGGAGGGAATACGTTGTGAGAAATCAAGTCTGCAAATTATGTCATAAAAATGCATTATTTCTGGCAAAGCTACAAATGGGGTGCCTGTGTTGATGCATACCCACAGTGTCATTAACCATGTTCTTTAATAACTATTAATTAGTTTCACTGGAGCTCTGGTAGTCCAGATTAATTGAAGTGGGAGGGCCAAGGGGAACTAAAACAGTCCTTTGTTTCACTGCTGCTAAGAGCTGACTGCGTTTATTGATAGGAGGCTGCCTTTGGTCATTCTTTAACTGTTTGAGTGATGTTAGTTGCATTGGATCTTTTTACCTGTCATGACTCAAATAACACCTATGAACAGTATCCAAAATTATAATTGGGAAAAAGAGCACTCTCCTCTTCCTTTGCATGCCAGTATGCAGCTTCCAAGACTGCACACAATGTGCAGGTAACGTCATGGGATTTTCCTTCATCCAAGTATTTTTTCATCCAGAAACCTTTTCCGCAAACTTTGCAAACAAAACAAGGACAGAAAAGCAATGTGGTATTGGCTAGTACCCCAATGAACACAAAACAGGAATCGCAACAGGACAAGTGATAACATCTCTTCCTTTGCTCTTTGAACAAGTTTATTTTCCTGTGTATCATAAGGGAGCTCCCATTACACACCAGTCTGCTCGAGCACAACTCTTTTGGTAGAGAACTGAATCTTTATCAGTTTTAAGAACTAGAAACTTGTGATTTTTTTTACAGTTCTTCAATAACTGTATCACAGGATCAGTTCTGTTGACCCAACTCAAAGAAGCACACCAGACAGATTAGCCATAATTATTGTTTATATGCAGCTTTGGTTGGGAAATCTCAGTATTTTCTCAGACTTGATCTATTTCCAGTTATTACCAAGCAGTCTCTGCATATAGGAATTAGCCATATTAAAAGTTAAGCCATGTTTTAAAGTTATTGCTGAAGAGCAGTCCTTTTTCTCTTATTTCAGAGTATTTAATTCTTTTTATCCATTTCTGAATGGTTATTTCTGCTATCTTTGTTCTCCAAATTCCTTCAAGTGCTGTTAAAACTATTACAGAAGGCTTACCTGTTGTTGTGCAGTCACTGATGTCTCCAATATAAATGGTGTGAGTGGCTTGAAGAGGATATCACAGCATCTCAGCAGAAGAGAAAGTCTTGACTGTGAATCCTGACTTGTCTACTGTATTTTCTAAACACTTTTATTTTTTTTCTTTTATATTGTAGCTGAACTTTGGATAAAATACAGTTTAGGCTCTTTTACTTCCATTCCCTACGAACCTCTGATATCCTTTCTCTGAACAGGCATTTCCATGACCGTTGGCTCTTCATCAAACACTCCATTGTTGATATGCTGATGTATTTTAAACAGACATCTATTAACTACTGATGGTTTTCTTAACTCTAGTTCTGTTTTTCTCTGATACAGGAGCATTAATTTGTCAAGAACTCAACAGTCATAGCTTGTTTCTTGAGAAAAGCAATTTTATTTATTCATTTTGCAATGTTAAAGTGCTTGTACTTGTTTTAATTCTAACTTCCACATCACCATCAATGTATTGGAAATGCATTGTAAAGTTTGATGGTTTGTGTTGCTTACAGGTTTTTGGTGTTTTTTCAAGTTAATTTTAATTTGGAAGGGATAGAGCAGAACTGGTTGATATGGTCATCTTGTAATTTATGCAGTAATACTGGAACTGAGTTAGAAATATAGGTCTAAATCTGTCAGGTACATTGCTTTAAATAAAGAAAGAAGTTACCCTTTCATCTTAGACTACTGCAGATAAGACGGAAACACTCTCCTTCAGCTTGCTTTCTAATTAGGAAGCAAGTTGGTTGGACTTAGAGCAAATTGTAGGCTTCCAGCTGTAGTAAAGCACTCCAAAGCTTTTAACCCAGTGATTTCTAATCCAGGTTTTTATACCACTTAGAATCCATATGCTTGAAGAATTTTTGAGCTGTTATTAAGGAGACTAAACAAATGAAACTTGTAGAAACCCAAAGGGAATAGAATTACAGAATCCAGAATTACAACATTCTGTTTTTAATGGCATTTGCTGGTTGCCTTTAGAAATTCTTGTTGTTTTCTGTGGTGTTTCGTGCTCTGCAGATTTTGTGTATTGACTGATCTTTTCAGAGGCAACCTGCTGGGAAGTGGAAAACTGCCAATTTTTTTTATGTATTGACTGAGATCTTTAGAGGTGGTTCAGAGTGGAAGCGGAGGAGGGAAGGGGATGTAGAGTATGTTAATAAAATCAACTGCGCTTACATTCCTTCAGAATATGTCCTCCCAATACAGTAAGAATTAAAGGATACCAGCTGTCTATGACAGTGTTATGTTACTTCATAAAGGCAGTAGGCTTATTCATTGTATTTTGGGATACCGACACTACTGATAGTTGAAGTAAATGTGAAGCATTCTATATAAGTAGCTAGAAAATTATCAACTATGGTCATCATTAGAAAGTTGAATGTCATCAGCAGCAGCACAGTAGTATTTGTAATGTTTCTATAATTAATTTGAAGGATGCTGAACTTGTTTTCCACTGTCTGTATAGGGATAAAAAGAAATATAAGAATAGTTATCTCATGTTGTGTTTCTTCTAGTTACATTAAAAAATAGTGGAACTTTTGTTCTAATGCAAAGCACTCGTAATACCTACTTTTCCTTGCCATGAAGTAAGGCAGGTAATACTGTATTTTTATAAAATGGATAAAAATCTTTATTCTCTTCAAATGGATTACTAACGTGAGCACCAGAGTTCACTTTGTACTGTGAGACTTAGGTTGCAACCTTCATTTATATGTGACTTGCTCTTTCTAGACTTCAATGATAGACTAATGAAATTTCAGCCCAGTATGCAATAGAACTGGATGTTGACATTTTGGTTTTATTATAATAATTTTGGCCTTGTTCTTTCTCACTTTGAGTTTTTATTTATTTTTTCCCTGGTATCTGAAAGAGTGGTGTAGTCATTCTTTTAAAATCAATTTATACGTGGAACAAATGCAGGGTTGGTCCACTCTTGCAGCTGGATTTCGTAAACGAATAAGGAGTGAATGGTCTTCGTTGAGACTACACCCTGTCTGTCTGTCTGCCTGCCTGTGTGGATGTGAAGCTGACTTAAAATTGATCTTATATCTGAATAGTCACTCTTTGTCATTTAAAAAATCAGAGTTGAAAACATTTATTTGGTGAAGAGGACATAAAACTATCTGTTCAATTCATGCATTCACATTGCCTGATACTTATGTGAAGTTAAATAAGCCCAAACGAAAAACTCGGGCCTCAGTTTTCCATTATTTACGAGGAAGAGATATTGCAGGGTCTTAATAGCAGACTGTCTCTACATGTAAGATTCAGAACCGTTTTCTTGCACCTTTCAGCTCAGATAGGGTAAGACCTATTTTGTTCTCATTAGATTTATAATCCCAGAATTACTTTCAACACAGATTGCTTAATGGAACGAAATTCTGCCTACATTAGATAATATAGTAGATTTTCATAAAATTGAAGATGTGGATATGACCAAACTTGACTATATATCACTGAGGCTTTTAAATTATCAATTAACTCTTGGCTTCAGTAATATAAAATGAATATTAATATGTAGTTTAGTGATTAATCCGTGAGTTTTTCTCTGTTCTTATACAAGGTTTTTTTAGTAAAGTTGCAGTCCTAATTCTTTGTACAAAAACATCGTACATCTGTTGCTCAGAGTAGGCAGGATATTGAAATTCGAAATGGATAAATTTCTTTAGCCTTATGATAGACATTTAAATGGTTTTGGTCGTAAAGCATGGATATTATATGGTGTTAATATTTATCATCTTATTGTATGAGGTACTCGTTATGATATTGCAATTTCTTTAAATACTGATAGACACTTGGAAATTGGAGAGGTGAACCCAATCTCGGATGTGTTATCCAACTACAAGGACGTTTTAGAGGACAGTTTTCTACATGTGGATTTGTGGTTCTCAGTTTGTGCCTCTGTCACTATGTTTTACTGCTGCAGGTCAGCATTGAAAAGGAGAAAGAGGCAAAAGTGAAAATTCTCTTCTGCCGTGGAAATATAATTGTGTGGTGGCCTTGTCCAGTTCTGTGTGTTATTCCATGCAACTATTACGAAGGGAGATACATTATAGTATGCTAATGTGGAAGAGACCTAGTTTTTGCTCCAATGGCACATAATGTCTCTAGGATGTCATTTAATCCCAACAGTTCCCAGTCTGTGATTCTGTTGTAGCCATGATTGGGGGAGAAAAAGCTACTTGGCATACGGTGGTCTTACTGGGCAGCAAAAATATACAACCTATTGAAAGAACAGCTTGCAGGTGTATTGCTGTAAGAAAACAGAATTGCTTCATGGCAGAAAAAAAGCAGAAATAATGTATGTCTATTTGGGTTATGCTTCAGTGTGGTGCATGAAACTGTGTTTCTTTGTCACTTGGAGACTGAGTCTCAGTGAGAGAACAGATGAAATTCAATATGTGCTGGCTTTTAACCAAATTTTAGAATACGATAGAAAGTTGTAATTTTAACATTTTATTATACTTAATGTTGCAGGAAAACCTAGTCTTTGTAGTCTCGCTAGTTCACTGATACATGTTGTGTAGCTGACATTAACTTTATCCTGAGGCATACCAATAAAGTCTACAGAGGTCCTAATGAACGTTTAACCTGATCCTCAAAGCCATGTGTAACCTAACGCTTAAAATTGATGTTGAAGTAATGTGTTTTTTTCACTGATTGACTTGGTGTAGATTTTTCTTATTCTGGGAAGTGAGTTTTTTATCTTATCTAGGATATTACTGGGAGATGCAATATGGATTTGGTGTTGAGATTCATTAATAACTTCCTATCTACTATCAGGTTTAGTGTTGCATATATGTTATAAGACCGCTGAAACAATACTCTTATATTTAGTGGTGGTGTGAGTATGTGCGAGCCCAAAGGCGTCATTTTGCAAACAGTGTTTGCTCCACACTGGGACTGTTTGTACTGTGTTCAGACTTTACATGTTCTTGTTGAAGGTAAGTGGTATTCAAAGAAGAGTTTGTCTTTTCTCCAGAATTATATGGGTGTAGTGATTTTTAAAATGGGAAAGAAAATCCTGGGATCTTTCCCATTTTGCAATCTTTGTGTGAAATATTTGACGTCTTCCTTGAATTATTTGCATTGGTGAAAAGCCTGTGTCACAACTGAAGGAAGCAGCCAGATAAGGAGCGAGAGTGAGAGTTGCTGGCACCGTTCTGATTCTTGCAGGCCTGTGGTATTACTCTTTTTAGGCTTGTCATAGGCCAAACTGTTTTGTCTGGCACTGTTTAGGTATGTCCAAATCACTTTTCAGAATGCAGTATCTGGAGAATGTTTAACCTTTATTCTTTTATACCATTCACGGGAGTAAGCCTGCTGGAAGATCCTCACATGAATGTAATGTAAAGCTTTATGACTGTAGCTCTACTGTGATTACCTTTATAAAAGAGGAATTGTAAGCCTCTAAGTTCTACTGAATTCCCTTGTTAACAGCCCCCATATAGTACAAAGCTTATTATACCTAAGGGAAAACTAATATAAATGATATTGTAGTATGCCATTAACAGGAGGGTGACAGTTTTACTTGCACTATTAGTTTCAGGTTAAAATCCTGGAGAGCAAAATATTTCATGTGCACTTGACTATAATTAACCCCTTATGTCTTTCCCCTGTAGTCATGTCATTTAACAAGACTTCGTTTGCAGTGGCTCAGTAACACAGCATGTGCTCCTACACACGCAAAGACCACTTCAGTGATTCCCTTCTGCTAGAGGCTGGTTATACCGTAGGGCAACTTGCAGGATTAATTAGTCACTCTCTGAGTTTCTTACTGCCGTTGCAAATTTTGAACACTGAGACAGTAGGCAATTCTGTATTCCCAGAGTCTGTTACTACCTTCTGCTTTGAATTCTGTTTTTATGTAAATACTTATTGCTGGTTGCTTGGTTTGTTCCATAGAACATGGGCACATACAGGACAGTAAATGCTGTTTTTCAGGAGAAAGGAGAATGCTGGTAAAGTTGGATGAAACTGAACATTAGTCATGTTGTAGTTGGCATAGAGTTTGTGCGCTGTTTATGTCTTACATCCACAGCACTTAGCTGTAGTATCAAACTGTGCCTGCACTGGTCTAGTGTTGAAAAGGAGGGTATGCCCCTTTGTCCTTCAGTCAACTTGAGCGCTTGACCCATCGCCTCGTACTGGCGATGGGCTACAGAAAGGTAAGCCTGCACAGATGGTCCTGTCGACACCAGTGCTTACAAGAGGCACGTGGCTGGATACTTTGCTGAGTTTCCACCAGGCTTTTGGAAACGCGTTTTTTGGACATTTTAAAACAAAGATCCTGGCTGGGTCTAACATGTCGCTCACTTATTGCCATTAGCCAGGAGAGTTTGAAATCTAGAGTAGTAACAATTCTTCCTGGATTTATGGAAAAGGGAGAATAAAATTTCGTGACTCAGCACCTTGCAGCTTATGTTGTTGGAAGTGAAATTGCTTGAATAATCTTTTAACTGCAGATCAATTGCTTAGCTCAAATGATGACTACCTGCATGGTGACTGTTACACTATTAACAAACGTGTTGTCTCAGTGCCTTGTAAAATAGACTAGATACTTTGTAAGTCAAAGTCAGTGTTAAGAAAGCCTAGATTATTGAATTGGAAGAGGGGAAGGAACAAAGAAAAATAAGTTAATTGGATAAATAAGAAAGAAGTTTTACTGTTCTAACTTACTTCATAGAAGCATTAAATGCATGGTTGTACTACCATGTGCAGTGGTAAAATACTTCACTAAATGCTCTGTTTGCATGTTTTTCTTGCATGTTGTGTACCATCCTGTAGATTAGATATGTAAGTAAATTTGTTTCCTTTAAGATTTGCATTTGCTATAAACGTGTGCACCCATATTTTCTGATCTGGATTTGTAGTAGACATTGATTAATGGAACAGTAGACTGCAAGAGCAACATAAAAATCACAATGATGTTTTGAGAAATTTATTTCTATATTGTTTTCCAGTGTTGGAAACTTGCACAAGACACATGCATTTGAACTGAAAAGTCAAAATATTACTCCATGGTTGGATTAAAAAAAAGTAAGGAAGGAACAGGATGTAGTAAGAATAATTCAAATTATTTCTATTTGTGATTTTTTTTTAATTGTTTAAGAAAACTTATCCACTATGAAAACTAGTTGCATCTACATGTGTTTTTTTCCCATTGATTTTAATATTAGTTTGGAGAGAACTCTACTTCATTTTGAAATTAAGAGAAATGGCCAAAATAAACAAATATTTACAAAACAGAGGTATCATTGAGGGAACTGGTAAAGTATAGGTGTACAGTGGAACCATATTTACTTGTCAGCTGTTCAGATTCTCCTGGTCAGCAGAGTCTAGACAAAATCTAAAACTATTTTGTGACTAGCCTGTCTAGACCAAAAGAGATACTAACCCCCCCTTCTGCTGCAGCAGTGGTAGTATGATAAATATGTGTGGGATATTCCAGGACTTGTAATCTTTTTTCAGTCTAAAAGATTAAATCCTGTGTGGGGAATGGTGTACTTTATTTAAAGAACAATTATTACAGCCTCTGCCATCTACTTTAGTCAAAAGGAATAATTGATTCATTTTCTCCTGGTGTGAATCTAGCTATTCAGAATGGTATTTTTGGAATTTTCATAACCCAAATTCTGAATTGCTTCATCATTAAGCTTAAAAGATCATAACTGCACCTCAGCTGTCTATGAAAGGTCACAGCAACTTGGATCACAAATTTCTTTTCATCTCTCTTCCCCAGTCATTTTACAAAACCATACCCTGC
Organism: Sagittarius serpentarius; assembly: GCA_034782735.1. Classification (NCBI taxonomy): domain Eukaryota; kingdom Metazoa; phylum Chordata; class Aves; order Accipitriformes; family Sagittariidae; genus Sagittarius; species Sagittarius serpentarius. Next base: position 11,317,982 of record JAVKLA010000093.1, on the reverse strand, counting down.
CCAACAGAGTACTAAATAAGATGGCTGCAGCAGGCATCCTAGCTGCAATGAGACACATGACCGTGTTTCAAAATCCAGGTTTTCGGATTTCACCCGAAAGGTGATTACATCTCATGAACATTGAAGACTTGTGAACATGGTGTACCAATGACTTATTCAGACCTTGTGTGTGAAAAGCCTGATCTCTTCTTGCTTGTGCAGTATTTACCCATGAGAATAGATCTGCCTCTTCTAAAAAAAATTGGCTGATGCTGTATGACCTCTGAACTGGAATGAACATTTAAAAGCACGTAAAAAAAATCAGGGCAAAACAAACTTCTGAAATAGGTGTTCTTTTTGTATGCTGTGAATTGCTGCATGGTCGATGACTTTGTAAGGAGGTAGTGATGTGAGATGGGAGTTCCTTGTTTTGCTGGTGTTCTTATGCACTGCATAACTATTTTTGTTGTGTTTGTGCTCCTTTTTTATTTTAAGTAATATGATGGTCACTTTTCTCAAGTTCTATGAAAAAATTAGGTAAACACTGTTAGAATAAATTTTAAAGATAGATAGTATGAAATCAAAATTAGAATTAACGTCTTGCAAGTTTATACAGAAAGGAGTGATGAAAATACAATTGTCTTTGTCTCTGGGTGATCACTTCAAATACAGAGGTGCAGAGGAGTTTGTAACAGAACCAGATTCCTGTTAAATTCAGGTGAACATTTCTACGCAGTTTCAATGCCACAGATACTTTTTTTTTCTCCTCTAATATTTAATACAGAATATTTACATTTAGTTTTTTGTTTAGTTTTAATAAAGGAATTTATAGTTAATGTATAATTGAATAAACAGACTTTCCCATTCTGCTGCCACTTCCATTTGTGTACCTTTTTAATTGTTCAGCAGATTGTTCTTCTAATATACTGTCTGTATTTTTTTTCTGAAGAGCAGCAGTTCTTAGTTTTCTTTTTGTAATTCTACTGCTAGCATTGCTGTCTGTAAAACTTGACTGTAAGTACCTGTAATCACCTGCCATGAAACAGAAGAAATATTTTAAACTGGAAAATCAAATTTGGCTCATAAAACGTTTATATGAGTCAAAAGGCTAGTGATGCTTCTGGTGCTCTCTGGATTTCTCAGAGGGAAGTGAGAAATGTTTCTGCTGCTGCCACTTAACTGATCCTGCGGTCTTTGTCTCTCTGCTTCTATTGCCACAGTGGGAGGAATGTTTCAGGTTAAGCCTTGGCTAACCAAACCTGTGCTAGGAGGCAGATGTTCCATTTTGAGTGAGTTTCTCTTTTTCTTTTGGTTGTTTTCTGATAAGTTATAGGTGGCTAGTTTACCTTCAGAAAGGTCCACAATGTGTATTGCCACGTCAGTAAAAAGCCACAAATTCTACTACATAGTCAAAACTACTGACTTCGGTGAAGCGTGTTGAACAATTTGAAGAAAACAAGTCTTTCTTGTGAAGTAAAGGATACATATCTTATCAGGTGATTTTCCTCTAAACTTAGGTGGAAATCTAAAATGCCAGCTTCTGGCTGCAGTCTGTTGACACAGCAGGTTAGGAAGGTTCTTAACCCTGTTCATGTGCAAACTTAGGTGGGAATGCTTTCGCTAAGACTTGCAAGATTATGTTAGGAAAATCTTTCTATTTCTTGTAAATGAAAAAGAGTAGAACAGTATTTGGCAAGATAATATTTACAACATAATTTACTCAGGTGATGAAAGCATGAAACGGAAGGATTAGTTTGGTCACCATCCAAGAAATACAGTATGTTGGAAGAATCCAAGTGGTGTGGTATATTCATGAAACATGGACATGGGTTTTTGTACTCTTCCGGCTAACAAGCGTGACAGGTGCAGTATGTTCCAATTGCTCCGAATTACACTTTTTGAGTTCCTCTTTCTTGTTTTGTTACTATCAGATGTCAAGCCTCTAAATGCATTCATGCATCTAGTGACAATAAAACATGAAAATGTCTGTGTTTGTTTTTTACATGTATGTGCATCATATTGGCTTTGATTGCAGTAAAACTCCAAGACAGCCAAGTATTCTTTGTTCATTTGTGTATTGGATGCGATAGGCAATGTAACAGTTCTGGAGATAAGCATGGCGTATATGCAAAACATGTTCCTTTTTTCTGACATGATATTTACTGTGAGAGTTTAAAACATTTATTCCTTTCCCTTTTTTCCAACCTTGTTGGGGGGAATCATATAAAAAAAAATTACAGGGCTTATTTTAGCTTTTACAGATACTGAAATGTTATTAGATGCCTTTAAGTGACTGATACAGTTTTAATTTCTGCTAGCTTCTAATAGTTTTTCATCAGAACTGCCCATTATCTTCTGAACGGAGGGGAAGCTGGATTACAGAAGAATTATCAAGCACTGGTGTAAACAGGGGGGAGGGCTGCCTGTGACAGTATTAGGTGCTATAATGAAAAGCAGACAGTATTTTACTGGCATCTGATTTTTCAGTTACAATAATAGTTTTCACGTCTGCTGCAGTACAGTGCCAAGTCTTGTAGAAGGTATGCATTGAAAGTGTTTTTTTTCATAGACTAAATAAACTCTCAGAATCCATAATCCATAAACCTGGATTCCATTAAACGAAATGTTCAGTTTATTCAAGACTAACTACTTTCTTTATGCTCTGGAGACTCTGAAACCAAGAAAAAAAAATCTGGTAGGATTTTTTATGTTCACTGACACGGGGGTGGAGGGAGCCCCTCTAAATGAACTCAAAGTTCTTTGGAACAGCACATTGTTAGTGATCAAAACTATGTACGATTAAGCCTGCAAAAGAATGGCTTTATGTAATAAAAAGGTGTCAAGATACTTAGCTGACGCTAGGAGAATTAAATTAATTAAAGGCAGCAAAATCAGGTGTCTGGTGAGTACAATCATCTGCTGATCAATATAGCATGTTAGAAAGTACCGGGGAAGGATCTGTTGAGAATGCTAATGGCCTGCAGCCTGCTAGAAACAACAACTGCCAGCTGGGGAGCTGGTTCATGCTTCCTCATGCGCCCGGTGCATCTCATGGCCACTGAGCCGAGGGGCTGAGCCTCTTTAACTGCCACTAAACTGTGAGGAGGCAATAGCACAATGGTGGTGATAAGCAGCGAGTTGTTAGTCCTGAGTGCTTGTTTGTTGTAAGGCCCTTTTCCAAGTGGGAAATGCCCTTGTCTAAATGAGACTTGGAGAATTTTGTCTGTACAGCCTCAGTCAGATGTAAGGTGCAATTGCCTTGAGTGGTCAGCTATTGGTGTCAGCCTAAGGAACCGGGCTTGTACCAGGCCTTCTGTAGTTTTAAATTTAATTTATAAAAGCCTTCAGGAATAATTACTAAAAAAACTTTCGTGACTGCTTAGTCTAAGACTATCTGAAGCGTGATAGTCTGTGTGTGTTAGGGAGGTATGTGTGACAGTTGAATTATGCAGCTGGAGATTTTCTGCTGTTTTCATACAGTGCAGGAGAATCTGATTATGAAACTGATTATGCAAAATGCTGCTACTACTGAGCAGCCCCTTACAGTGACAATTGTGAAAGGGATAGCCCAATTTATGAAGTGAATCAGAACCCTTGAAAGGGACATGGAGTAAACTAAGGGAATGATTGTGTTGGAAGTTCTTGCCTGAAGAAGGTCTGTCATCGCCATGAGCCTTGCACCAAGCCTGTCAGCCATATTACAGAAGGGTAGAATTGGAGTGAACAATGTTAATAGTGAAAGTTAGAGACAATGAGAGTTATGTAGTTTTTTGTTGTCTATGCAGTGAACAGGCTTAGAAGCTTCAGTATCATCAGAAAGCTTTATATGCCAATTAGCTGCTCAGTTATAATGATTTTAAGTAAATTAACCAATAAGACAACAATGGAAGTGACAATACACCTGAAAGTTCCAGCAGAGATAAGCAACAGGAGGATTTTGTATTTGGCATTTTTGTGTTGAAGTAACTGGCAGTAACTGGTTGTTATTTTTGCCCAAGGTAGGTAGGAGGGGGAACAAGATTATTTTGCCTGGATGATGACTGCTCTGTTTCTTAAAGAGCCTGAGGTTCACATCGGAGTATGCCAGTTCAGTTGTTCTGAACAAATATGAATTAAAGAATTATCATCACTGTACTTTTATTGTTCTTGTAGCTAGAGATGAGTACAATAGTCTCTGTTACTTTTAGATCAGTCAGCTGTACAGAATGGTGTTTGTTTTAAATTGCTCAAGTTCAGGGACTCTTCAGAAGTGAGTAGGTACTTGCTTTCTAAATATTTCAGCATTCTCATTTTGCACTTACATGTGAAGTCATTTTTAAAGAACTTGCCAGTGTCTTTCAGGGTGCAATAAGAAAAATAACTGTGCAGAATTACTAGAAGTATTATTTAAATGCAGGTCTGGGAGGCAGAAACTTGTGACATTTAATCCCAGTACTAAAACTAATCCTTCTGTGGCATTTACTTGTCCTAGGATTCTCCTAATCTTATTACTACAAAATTATTTTTATTACTAACAGTCAAGCACCTGTCTTCAGGCTTTAGTGGTTAATCCCCACGCCTCATTGGACCCATTGTACAGACAGGGGTGCTACTTTCCTGTGTTCCACCGTGAAAGTGCTATGATCATTATGGCTTGGATTCAGGAAAAACCCTGAAGTCTTTGGTCCCTGACTTGAGCAATACACATGCACACATTAATTTTGACTGTATGCATGTATTTTGTCCTGGGTAAGGATTATTTGGGAGGAGAATGGAAGGGGTTTGTGGTGTGTTGACCCTGGCAGGGTGCCAGGTGCCCTCCAAAGCCTCTCTGTCACTCTCCCCTTCAGCTGAACAGGGGAGAAAAAAAATACAATGAAAAGCTCGTGGCCAGAGATAAAGACAAGGAGAGAACACTCAACCAATTACTGTCACGGGCAAACCAGACTCGACTTAGGGAAAATTAACTTAATTTATTGCCAATCAAACCAGAGTAGGGTAGTGAGAAATAAACCCCAATCTGAAAACACCTTCCCCCCACCCCTCCCTTCTTCCTGGGCACAGCTTCACTCCCGAATTCTCTACCTACACACCCTGAGTGGCACAGGCAGATGGGGAATGGGGGTTGGGGTCAGCTCATCACATGTTGTTTCTGCCCCTCCTTCCTCCTGAGGGTCAGGACTCCTGCTCCAGCCTGGGGTCTCTCCCACAGGCTGCAGTTCTTCATGAACTTCTCCAGCATGGGTCCCTCCCACAGGCTGCAGTCCTTCAGGCACAGACGGCTCCAGCGCGGGTCCCCTGCAGGGTCACAGCTCCTGCCAGCAAACCTGCTCCAGCCTGGGCTCCTCTCTCCACGGGCCACAGGTCCTGCCAGGAGCCT
>JAVKLA010000093.1:11240318-11312544 GCA_034782735.1 Sagittarius serpentarius | reverse complement strand
CCTGCTCCGGCGCGGGCTTCCCACGGGGTCACAGCCTCCTTCGGGCACATCCCCCTGCTCCGGCGTGGGGTCCTCCCTGGGCTGCAGGGGGGGATCTGCTCTGGCGTGGGCCTCCCTGGGCTGCGGGGGCACAGCCTGCCTCGCCAGGGTCTTCCCCGGGGGCTGCGGGGGAGTTTCTGCTCCGGCACCTGCAGCACCTCCTGCCCCTCCTTCTGCACTGGCCGGGGGGCCTGCAGAGTTGTTCATGTTCTCACTCCTCCCTCCGGCTGCAGTTTCCGAGCTCCAACAACTTTTGTTTCCGTTCTTAAATCTGTTATCCCAGAGGCGCTACCACTGTCGCTGATGGGTTCGGCCTTGGCCAGCGGCGGGTCTGTCTTGGAGCCGGCTGGCACTGGCTCTGTCAGACATAGGGGAAGCTTCTAGCAGGTTTTGAAAGAAGCCACCCCTGTAGCCCCCCCACCCTGCTACCAAAACCTTGCCATGTAAACCCAATACAGGGTTAAATCCAACTTACTTTAAGCTTTGTGCCAACCAAATACTAGTTCTAATATATCTTCACAGTAATCAACAAAGGGTTATCCCAGATTTATTGTTTTTAACCTATCTGTGAGGTTAAATGACCAATTGGTTCAAGAGACTGGTTGCCTTTATCAGACTGTTCCTTAGGAATGGACTGTTGAGATAAATGCTGTTAATTAAATACAAATCCTTTTCTTGATTATATAGAAACAGCCTTGCTACTGGTCCCTCTCCTAATCTTGTTGTAACAGTCCCCTGATAGGTCTCATTAGATTATCTTGTTAGCTGATACAGAGTCTATTTTGCAGCAGAACAGACAAAAAAGTTAATCTTAGTTGTAATGTGTCTGAACCGCTAAAGGGTTTTTTCCTCTCACTTTATTCACTTCTGTTTACTCTCATCATCTAGTTCCTTTTGTTCTGTTGCCCAAAAGAATAGACGTGTGTGAAACCAGTAATTTATTTACTTTGATTGGTTTTAATTTAATCTGTCACGGTTTATTGAATTTAATTACTTTTAAATCATTAACTTAAACCGAACAATGTGAGGGGGGAGAGAAAAGCCCTGAGTGTCTTGTACAGTGTGAATGGGACATGCCATGAGCTAGTTCCTGATTTGCTGTGCTGAAGGAACTTCTGTGGTCGTAGACCTTTAATCAAGGATACCCTCTGTTTTGTCAGAGGAATTTATGGAAATACTGTCACATATAATTGCATGTGTCGGATCTTCTCAGTTTCTTTCTCTGTGACTTTCTCAGAAAGTCGGCTGCAGAGCTGACTGTCAGTTACATGAGAGATCTGCACGTGCAAAATCAGAGAAGAAACTAGTAAAACTACTGGAAGAGCCATGCTGTTGACTGAATGAAGTCATCTGGCATTGCTTGGTTCATTTTCCTTCCTGTTTCTTACAGTGATACACTATGTGAACTGTCTTTGTATGGGCAAGGTTCTCCTATGTTTTATATTGTGGTTTAAATATTATTTTTTTGCTTGTTTCAGAATGAGATCTATAGAAAGAGGAAAAAAGTGTTTTGTTGTCTATTTTTCAAATTGTTTGTTTCTTTAGCCTGTTTTCTTGAAGAAAACTTGGAGAGAAATGGTATACAGAATAGTCTTATTAGAGTTTAATAATATATTAAGGCTAATGATTTTAGTTTTTATTTTTTTAGGTCCTTGATTATTGAAATTGAGGCCTTATTACAAACCCTCACCTTCACTTTTTGTGAATGATATCTGGTCTTTTGTCCGCTTACTGTCTCACTGGAGACCAATAGTTTGAGTTTTGATTTTGCAGAATGATTCCATCACCCTTCAAATAATAAGGACCTCACATTCTCCTGTTTCTCAAAAATCATGGTAACAAAGGTACCTGTTGCTGCAAAGCTCTGTTTTCTCTGGTACTAACTCTCTGCTTTTCCTTCTTCCAATGTATCCCTTTGCTTTTGAGACCTAACTTGGTTAAAAATTCTGAGGAGTCAGAGTCTGGGGACTTTCCTCTTCCTTCTTAGAAACCTTCTGATGAAGTGAACGTATCCTAAGAAGCTGATGTCAAGCTAAATTAAACTTTTCCCCAAAAGACAGATACCAATGTGGAGTGCAGCATCAGGTGCACAACCCAACTGCCCTGGCTTCTGAATCTTCTTCCTTTTTCAAATGTAATTTTATTCTCTTGTCTTTCATGCTCCATATTATGTACATGACAAATCCCCAGCTAGGACTGGCTCTCTGAGGAGGCATATAGGTGGAAAAAATGATGGCACTCTTTGGGCAACACCGCATGTTCACATTTATTATTCATTCTTGGACGGACACAGGTTTATTCTATTTGGAGCTGCAGCTCTAAGCTTCCTACTACAGCATTTGTAAATATATACACGATACTGGCTCTCTGTTCAAAGAGGGAAGGATGAGAGTATCCTTGAAGAACAGTGTTGGGAGTCTTTGCCAAGTAGCTGTATGTTTTAAGGAGCAAAGGATGATTTCTTGGCAGATGAAAAGTGGGTGGGCTGATTCAAGTGCGGGTGCTGGCATTAAAGAAGAAATAAAACTGAGAATAAGTACAGGAAACAAGTGTGCGGGAAGGAGGGACAAGGGAACTGTTTACTCAGCAACCTAATAGCCTTTTCAACTCTGGCATAACAGAATCACAATGATCTTGGTGATTTTCTCTTATCTGGGCAACAGCCACAGGTTTACTGCCAAAACCTTTTTAAAATTCAAAACGTGTATGGGTTTGATGAAACTTGTGGCATGTTAAAAGCCATATCTGGCTACACTGGAGCAAGCTGTGGCTTTCAGCATGAATTATCATGTACGGTTTAATTTGAATTAAGAGTGTTCATACAAGTTTTTGTGGGTATGAATAAGTGGTCAACATTCTTATTTCTGTTAAATCTGAGTTCAGACTAGGCCTAAATATAAGCTGGCTTCTAGAATACATGATTAGGTTTTGATCTTCTAACACTTTTGTCTTTTTCTGGATAAAGCTTTTTGTTTGTTTGTTTGTTTTTGTTCAGGCTTTGTGCATGGGTAAAAGGAATGGTAAATTCTTCCTTGGGCAAATACATTGGCTCTTTTTAGCATATCCAGTTTTCAGAGACCCAAATTCAGCAATATATTGTAGAAAAGAGCACCTGAGGAAACGTGCTTGAACAATGAAGGGAGCTGATTAAGCTGCTTTTTGTGTGCAGCGTAATAAGAACAAAAGGCATGACTGGTTACTTATTTTTTGTCCTGACAGAGGAAAAGTCTGTGGGTCTTCAAAGACATCAGGGTACACTTGAACAACAGCCATTCCAGGTTCTGCCTTCTATAATGCGGGTAGTATGGTCTTGTAGTATGAAAATGGCTCCCATTTCCTTGCTGAGCAGAGCCCTGTGGATATGCTGGCTATGAGCATATGATGAATTATTCTATGGGAAATAACAAATGTTTTCCTCAAGCCCATATTGGATTTTTAACATGCATCTGCTACTTTACCAACAGCCTCCCACACGCTGCCACAAAATCATAACTTGTACGTTTTGGTCTTGGAAGCAAACGTTTCCTATAGGCCTTGACTTCTACCTCAGAGTCCCCAAGGATGGTTATAAAATGTTTGTGTAATTAATTTTTTAATGGGATACAGCTTTTGTTTGTTTAAATGATACTGAATGTAATAATATCCAGGTGTCTTAAACTCCTACCAGTGGTAACACTGGAGAATTCACAAGTATTATAAGCCTAATCCTCCAGAAAAGGCCATCGCTTGTAGGAATATAGTGAGCAGCCCCTGCTGCTACTGGAACTACTTGCATGAAGACTGAACATCTGACCACCTGTGGTTCCTGAGAGCTGGAGAGTGTTTGGCATCTCTTGTAGACACAGGCAGGAAAAAATCCTTCATCTCACCTTGCAGAAGTTCAGTTATTAAATCAAATGGTACTTTCACAGTTAGCTAAGTCCTCATAAAATGTGAGTGGCTAAGCTTTTAAAAACCAGTTCTTTCAGTTTTTAAGACCTGTAGGTTAGGAACAGAATAAAGCCATAGGTTTAGGCATTGATAGATACCCCATATTTTAAACAAGAAGCACTTGAAAACCTATCCCTGCTTTGCTTCCCTAATTAAGTGCTGAGTTCTGCACCTCACCCTGTCGTTATAACTGACAGCGTCAGCAATGAAAGAAGAGACAAAAACGGTTTACGCTTTCCAGTCATTGCCAAAGAGATGTTGAAGACCAAACCCAGGTTTCTTTTGCAAGTTTATGATCGCAGTGGTAAAGTACTAAATGATGCAGAGCCAAGGCCTTCCAGTGACTTGTAGACCAGATTCTCATGTCTAAGCCTGTCCTAACTCCCTCTGAATATAATGGAGTGACTCCTGATATCCTCTAGTTTTGTGGGAGTTTTTTATATGATTTACCTCAGAAGTGTTATTGCCAGTTACAGGGGGAGTATCTTCAAGCTCTCAGTGTCTGTTGTGTGAAGCCAGACAGCTACATTGGCTTCCACAGTGATGCAGAACCTAAATGTTTATAGCAAAGATAGGAGTCTGGCTGTACAATCAGCAGCACAGTAAAAGAGGTTAAAGTATAATGGCTAAAGGAGGTATGTGTTGGTTCTTCAGCTATCAGTGATTAATAAGTCCAGGGACATTTACTGCCTGGTTAATAAAAATTTTTCCGTTTGGGGAAGGAGAGGCATTCATATTCTAAATGCTTTTAATCTGAGGGCAGATAAGTTGTCTGATCTGGTCTTATTCTTGAAAGCATTTTAAAAAGCAAAAAAATCCCATATGCTAAATAGCATGAAATTTCAAAGAGGGGTGGGAAGAGAAATTTACATTAGTGGACAGATTTTTACTTTATCAGTTTTTTTGTTTTGTTTTGAGTTTATTACCCCATGAATCAGTTGAAATTTTTTTTTCTTGTGATTTTATTTTTTTCTTAGTTGTTTTTCTGTAAATTTTAATTTATAGTGTTGCATTTACATAATGAGTGTAATTACATCTAATTGTATGTCATCTCCCCACTGAAACTTGTAATTACAGAATTATGATGTATAATGACATCCATGTAAAATTTAGTGGGGGAAAATATAAAGGAAGACCATACTAAATTCATTTAAAAAATGAAATTATATTGAAATAAAAAACCTCCTACAAACAGAAATAATTGAATTCAACCAGTTGATTCTTTACTGCTTGGACAAGTTCTTATTTCAATAGTATTCACTCTCTTTTTTTTTTTCCCCCCAGGAAAATTTTGTTCAGTTTTTTTTCAGATAACATTTTACTTTCTCAGATTCAGAGACTAAATTTTAGGATTTTTCCCTGGCCAATAGTTACACAATGTTTCGTCTGAGTATTTCACTTATGATGTGCAATTAGGTTAAACCACAGAATTAAAAAGCTGCAAACTGTTTGAGGAGTACAGAAATAGATACAGATTAAAGGAGAAGTTCTTTTGTATCTTAAAATCTTGTACATTTTAAGGAGAAGTAGAGCTTTAGCAGTAGTAAATATTTAATCAACAAACTCAAACTTCTCTTAAAAAACAGAAATTACTGCCTTCATTACCCAATTGGAAATATGCTGTAATCAAAGGTACAGACAGTAATTTTAGAAGTTGATTTTAGTGTTGTGAATGCATCATTAATTTTATAACTGAGAACCCACTGAAAGATTAAAAAATTTCTTGTCCTGTTGTAGATGCAATAGCGGCCAGATACATGGATGTGTAGCAGCTGTGGGCCTTGGTAGAGACATTTGAACGTACTTCTTTGTTTCTAGTCACTGTGTAATTTTCATCTCAAGAAGGTGAAGGACAGAACTAAGTTACTCTCTGAGTTACTTTGTGCTGAAGGCTGAATGTCTTGCTGAAATGAACATCTCTTAGTGGATTCATAGACTCACGCATCACGTGGGGTCCTGAAGTAGTTGTGTAGCAGCAGAGGCCTTTGGAAGGGCCACCATACAAACTTTTCACCCTTTTGTCTATGGAGACTCTAGAACATACGTTGCTTTGGGTGACGTTGTAGGACTTCAAATAAACTCAGTAAGGAAACTCTGGAAATTCTGATTAGCAGTCTATGAAGAGCAGTGAAGTAGCCTTTTCCAGTTCATCTTGGGCACGCTCTGAATACTTAATGGATGATCCCTTATTTATTCTGGTGCCCCATATTTGTATTGTTCTCATTGATTTATGCTTGGTACAAGTAAGAAGGGATGCAGGCCTTTTTATAATAGAAAGTATTAAGAGCAGGCTTTCCTGAGGTCTTGAGAACAAAGTGCAGTAGGCAAGAGATGGGAAAATCCTGACTTTTGGCACATCAGGGTGAAAACCCCAAAAGGTTCTAACTGTCCTGTGTTGGTAGCTAATCCTTTCAGAAAGCAGTGACAGTTGCTTGCAGTCTTCTAAAGGAAGCTGATCTGGCCCAATTCCACCTTCAAACAACTCCTCTTCTATTGCCTCCTGAGAGCCTCTTTTGCCTCATCAGTGCAAGGTCAACGTTTGACCTTGCAGCGAGTTATCTTGTGACAGATAATTCTGTTCACAGTGCATTCTTTCTGCAGTACAGCCTTGTCAATAGCCTTCCCTCTGAAAAAAATGCTTCCCGGGATTCATTTTGCGATCACCACCCCGTTTATAAATGGGCTTTTTCAGGCAGATGATGGGTGAGCTGAATTCCACCACAGTCAAACCACATCACTTGTAACATGAAAGGGACTTTCCTCGATAGGCTGGATTTCTGGGCTTGTTTATTGAAACAGAAGAATTAAATGCTGTACTCCACTTCCCCTCAGAATTTCTTTATGCCCTTCCCCTCTTCTTCATTTCAGTCATTCACAGCAGCAGACTCCTTTACATAACTGCCAGCAGCACATATTTTCCAACTGCACAAATGAAATGAAACCACTAAGCATAGCTGAACCAGAGGTATGATTAAATATATTATAAACTACCAAGAACGGGAGGAACATGCCATGAAGGCATCATCTGTCACAATGTATGTGGGGCGAAGGAATCTGTCAACTTATTCTTTGTTAATGCCATGATAAATTGGTACTTGCTTACATACATGTATGCGTATAGCTGTTTAGTCTCAATTTCTTTGTAAATACATGGGAGAACAGCTAAATGCCTATGAAGACCTCTCAAGCTATTGCTCTGAAGTTACCAAATTCTTGGCTCAGTGTAATTTTCTTGCAAATGAAGTCTGAAAGCTGTTTATGTTTGGCTGAAATACCATAATGGAGAACAAATGAATGACACATTTAATTACATCTGTGGAATTAAATAAAACACACTGCTAAAACATATGTGTAAGGGTTGCAGCAGAGAGTTTTATTTTCTGAGAAATTAATTGCTTTATTTATTATTCATAAACTAAAATCACACAAAATGTTATTTGATGTATCTAGGCTCTTTGTCTTCAGCATATTTTCATTTTCTCTGAAACAAGGTTTGTTGAAAGAGCTTTTGTCTGTTGATGTTTTCAGGAGATACTTTCTGAGCAGCCCTTAGATATTTGATAGTGGCTCTTAGTTTTCCACTTCTTCGGTTTTTCTTAAAAAAAAAAAAAAGAAAAGAAGAAATATCTTAATATAACATGTGCAGGTGTATGCTACTTCGCAAAAAGTTGTTTCATAAAGTGGGGCAAAATATTCATGCCAGAAATGGAAAAATTGATCATAGTTTGCTGGAATTGGTATGTGATCTGGGTATTGCACAGGATAGGTAGGGATCTGCCACTGCGTACGTGTGTGCACAGTTAAACTGCCCGTTTTTGAGTATCCCTGTATTTGTCCGTTATAAGCACGGGATCTGGGATCGGTTTATTTGTCCATTATAAGCACGGGATCTGGGATCGGTTTCGTTACCTCCATCTCAAAACACTGAGCAGGATTATGACAGGAAAGTTGAAGTAGCAAGGCAGTTGCAACTTTAGTGTTGGAGATGTTTTGTCTGTGCAGTGACCCATGCAGCAGCCCTGAGCCTAAGGAGCCAGAGCAGTTGGGGCTGCCCAGGTTGTCTCGGAAGGAAGCAGGTGAGGGGCAGAAGATGACATCCCTCTCCTAGAGAACGTTTGGGATTTCCTCTTGCTAGCTGTTAGTTTCTGTACTCCATATGGCGATACACTGTTTCCCAGAACTGAGGGTCTGTACTGTTTCATTGCAGGTGACTTTTGTTAGTCATCCAGGAGTTAGGCAACAGTATAAGCTACCTTGTTCGTATTCAGCGATGAGCCTGTGGGCACCAGGCTGTACTGCTGATACACGTTACTTGAATCTAGGTGGGCTCTTAACTGAGAAACAGTTAAGTCAAACACTGTGAAGTTCTAGTCAGAAAAGAGCTAAAGGTAATTCTGAGAAAAAAGCAGGCAGCAAGGCAAACATCACTGCTTCTGTGAATACTGGGAAGGGAAGAAGGAAAGCCCCTTTGGAAGAAGAGAAAAAAGGCTGAGATTGCACCCAGATGTGTTACTTTTCGAAGGTGGCTGCATGAAGAGCTCAAGCTGTGGCTGAGAGTCGCTGAGAAGCGAGCAGACCTGAAACGAACTGTGGGAGATGTAGCAGAGTAGAGGAAAAGCCTGAAGGCAATTGTAAAATACTACGCTGTCATTCCCACTGAACCCTGGGCTCCCTGAGACGATGCAGTGTGGACCTTCTGCTTCCCTCTCACAGTAGGAGTGGGAACTGTGGTCTTGCAAAGTCACAAGGAAGGATCAGTGTTGACTGCAGGAATACAAATAATGTTTTCTGTTCTTTTAGTTCCAAAGCTGCTTATCTGAGGAAGGAGGACGCAGAGGAGGAAAATACCAAGGCTAATTCCTTTCTCCTGTCTTCTTCCCCTCTCTTCCTGTAATCCACTGTATCCTAGCAGCCAGACTGCAGGTAAAACGTGCAGAGTCACAGCTCCAGAGCGAAGAGAAAGATATTGCCGTTTAAACACCAGGGATGTGTTCTGGTTAGTAATGCTTAGTTAGGCGGTAGAAACAGTATCAGTAGGTAAGCCGTTGATGATTTGATGTCAGCTACCGCTGCCAATGGTTGAGTTTATCCATATTCCCTGTTTTAAGACAATGCATCTCGGCCATAGTCTACAAGTGGAAAAGCAAAGAAGTATTTTTGAACCTGTGGTATCAGTTCCATTAGGAACTCCCAAATAATGTTAATAAAGCTCATTCTTTTATACTTCTCATTATTAAAGCTGAATTTGCCATATACTACTTTTTCATTTATAACAAAACAAGGCTTTTCTGTAAATGCTTAGCATGATGAAGTTTTTCTCAAATGGCTACAAAAAATTTTTGTCAAGCTCAACATGGTGCTGATACTATCTAGGAGAAAATCCAAAGTACACTGAAATCGATGTTGGAATTTTCAGTATGCTCACTGACTGCTAGGACCCTGACAGATATATTTTCTTTGGCTGATTTTCAGAAATAGTTAATTAATATCATTAATGCAAGTTGATGCTACTTATGTTGCCTTTGAATGAAAGCTGATCTGAAATTTGACAGGAGTGAAATATCACTAAATAGTTACATAAAGACCAGGAACCAATAAAAATGGACTGTCCAGTACACAGTTCATGTGGATGATTAAAAGGCAATTACAAAATCTATGAGCAGACATGAAATTGAAAATGCAAGTTGAAATAGGAGGAATGGACAGAAAATCAGTGAGACCAGATGGAAATTTTTCATGCATCTCTGTGAATTTAAATTAGGTATGAATGCCTTTAGAATAAAATCTTATGATTTCTCCAACACTTGCACAAAAATTGACAATTTAAATGTTAGATCTAGAGCAAAGGAATGTTTTCTTCCTACCTATCTACCATATAACCACAGTTACGTGTTCCATTTTTAATGACAATTTTCTGCAAAAAGGGTGGCTTATTTCCTTTGGGTATTTTGTCAGAGAATAATTATTTATGTGGAACATTTGCAGTTCTTTAAGTAAAAGTCACTAAGTACATATGATCCATTTTAAAAATCAATTTTCTTTCATTCTGGGTTTCTTGTACTCTAGACAATTGCTTTTTTTGTCATGATGGCTTGGGCTGACTTAAGGCTAACAAATCTTTCAAAATGACAGGGTGCACTTGATGCTCTGAGGACATAAAATGGGTTCTGTCTATCAGGGTCTTTAGAGAATTATATATATGGTGGAAGTCGTGTCAGAATTTGTCTTGGTCAAAGCTAATATTAAAATCACTGTCAGTTTCCAGGCACCTCTACTATACTGGAAAGTGTTGTAATTGGTTAACATAGTCATGTTTACTGATGTCAAATTTTGATGGATTGTGTGAGTAAACTGAGGAAGAAAAATATTTAATATCTGCTGTACCAGACATCCACATTTCAGTGAACTATGAAAAAGTACCTATGGATAAAGTGTGTTATCTCTTAAAGTGTTGCTAGTCACAGCATTGTATATGAAATATAAATGTTCTTTTTGCACCATAATACTTGCAGTGAATTTCCCTGGAGGAAAAAAAAAGTGTATAGCCATAAACCAGAAAATAGTTTTCTTGTTTGATAGATGTATTAAGTTCCATCCAGTAAGAAAGACAAGAGTGGATGTGAATAACAAACTTTCCTGATCCATGCATGTTCCAGCATAAATTTGATGTAGCCACAGTTGTCAGAGGAGTCACCTTATGTGTCACCTCATTTAACCTACGTGGAATGAGGCCCCTTGAATTCAGTTCCAGTACTGACTTGTACACTGAGGTTAAGAATCAAAGAAGGCAGGGAAAAACAGGTGCTTGAAGGATGTTTACAAGAGGCAGAATGAGAAGCAGAGGTCTGTTTTATTGGTTGCAAGAGATCAGTTCAGACTAGAAAATGAAATCATGGAAGCTGCTTCTCAGCTTATCAAAGAGAATAAATGAGTTTCGCTTTCCAGTGTACACGAAAAAGCGGTTTCAACATGAGAATCTCATACACATACACAAGTATTGCTCTGGTAGCTCATGCATCAATGTGATTATGGGTGTAATACCTGGATTTGCATTTCTTTCTTTATGCAATTCTTATTTATGTCAACTGGCCAAATATGTTACATGCCAGCAAGGAAGAAACTCCCTTGACTATATTATCATATATAGTACACTGTTTTGGAGAGCTGCCTTTTTTGGTACACATTAAAATGAATTAAAGTGATATAGAAGTTAAAATCCATATTCACAACAGTTACATTCTCAACATCAATTACCTCCATCAGCACTGAAGCAGGTTCAATTACAGAAGAAATGTATTTCCAGCAATGTCTGAAGCCTATTTTAGAAAATGTATATAGGAGTAGGATGTTGCATTTGGCGGCTGTGTTTGATTTCAGCATAGGAGATAACTAAAGGGACATTAATGCGGTAAGAACGTGTTTTTGCTGTGAAAAGGTTTCACTGCATTCATCCCCACTGACTTTATAGAGGTGCCCATACAGCACCGGCAGAAAGAATGTTTCAGGCTGTTGTGACTGTTGGATGCTAAACTATTTGGTTTTCAACAAACAGGAGTCTTTGAAACTCAGTACCTATCAGAGCTGGGAATGGCACAGTGACTCTTCGGCATCCGTTTTAAAAAGAGAGAACAGCCTTTGCTGTGGTGAAGAGTGGCAGGAGGTGAGTACCAGTGAGATACTCCAAAATACGTACCTCTGGTCACAGCACAGGAGCACAGGCCCACATCTAGGTATAGTTATACTTCAGAAAGATTTTGAGAAACAGTAAACAATACGGATTTGAAGAATTTCTTCTACATTGATAGTCATTTTGAACAAAACTGGCAGTGACAGACACATGAACAGCAGCGTTGCATTTTGTGGAAAGGATATGTGAGGTTTCCGAGAAAACTTTCTGTACTGACCTTAAGTGCTTATGTGAGTGAGGGACATGAATTCAAGTACTTCATGAGCTGGTTTTGCACTTTTTTCCCAGCGCATCCCCAGCAGTCCAGTCCTAGGCTTGAGGTCCAGAAGCTGTACCTTCGTTCAAAAGGAAACAGGGGAGGGTTTGTTCTCTTCTGCTTTTACAGAAACTTTTACTTCCTCTTTCTTTCTCTCTTTCTTTTTCTTCTTATTGGGAAAATGAGTAAAAGTCTCAGAAAGCCCACCAGAGATGATCCTACCCAAACTTATGTTCAAGACAGCCCTGTCTACGTGTTTCTAATCCTACATAGTTTCCTGCAACAATCTTGTGCTTATGATAGTTTTCGTCAGTTTCAAGATCCAGTTTCTTAATGTTTCTAAGCTCTTTCTAGCTTCTGTGTTTGAAATATAACATGAGTTTACAACTAGTACCAGCTGGTAGAGGTGAGAGCATTAAAGGGGTAGTGTTCCTCGCTCCCAGGTTGCCCCATTTCCTCTGCAATATAGAACCATGGTTGGCTCCACATGTGCTTCCTGACATGCTCTTGTTGTGGTCATATTCATGACCCTTCCTTTGCTAGGAAGAGGAAGATAAATTGTATTTTTCATTAAAAAAATTATATTCAGAGGTTTGGCTCCTTTAAAAATCTGTGTGTGGATTAGTTTGCTGATTTGAGATCTTACTATCTACTTTTTTAAAAGGGATTTTATCACTTACAGAGAGCAGAATTAGAACTTAAATTGTATTAATTCTAAAATAACTTAAAGATACCTATTTGCTTTTTAGGGGATATTTTAATATATCTTTTTGTACTGCATTTTTGAGTTGGCTGTCTTTAAGTTGTCTTTAAAGTTTTAACACTTCTGCTATAAAAGCCTTCATAATCCAATTTGTATAATAAGTTAATTGCTAATTGCTAGTAATTGTTAGGTAAAAAAAAAATAATTCTGATAATTACCCTGTAGTAAGAACTCTCTACAAAGAGCAGAATTCCCATTCTTATTTAGCTCCATCATTTACTTGTTCATCTTAGAAAGCACGGCCCTCTCTTTCATGTGAGAAGTCTCTTCTCTTTTTGATGGGAAGGTACGTCAACATGATCTGTCATGAAGAGACACATGTTCTAGGAGAATACGTGCCTGCAGAGGGAGTTCTGTGGTTTTGCCGTTTTGTAAATGTAAGTTCTCAAATGTTGAAACGTATATTGCCTTAAATTAGTGTAAAATTGATCTGGTCTTAGAATGGGTCAGATAGAAAAATAAATGAGCACAGAAATATATTATCAGTGAACTCGGCAGTCTTAATTGGTAAACCATAGAGCTGTAACTATTTTATTTTTATTATATTCACTAACAGAGTAATTATCATTTTAATTGATATGTATGAACAGGTGCTTATACTGAAAGCAGTTTCAAACTGGGATGCGTTAGGCTTGAAAAGTAGCCTGGGTGATTGTTCTCATTAGCCAAACAGATGGCTGGACGTTTGCTTGCCATTTTATGGAGAGAGAATTATAATCTGACAATATTTTACATAGTGTGAAGTATTTATAAATCAATAAAAGATGAAATTTATGCTCAGTATTAGTGTAGAGTAAACGCAACTCACATGCTGGGGAATGGCATCTCCATGATAAATATCAAGCTACTGTTCTAATTAACTCTTTTGGAGGGTTTGCTTTCAGGTGCAATAAGGCTAGAGCATTGACATGCTCAGGAGTATGTGGAAGCAGATCTTATGTTAAATGATGGATTTTAGTGCCCTTCTCTGGACACCATGCATCTATCTGTTTCATTTCCATCTATTGCCTGTGTTTTAAAACTTTAGGGCCTCTTAGGAGGAGCCTTGCTATTCATCTCTGAATGTTAATTGAGCACACTCTAAATGTTGGCTTGTATATTTTAGCCTTGTTGAAAATGAGGTTGTGTGTTGATTCCCAAATTTTTAATCTAAATTTACTTTTAGATTTGAGAATCCTCTTCCATTATCCTCTGTATAGTGTAGGACAGTTCTTTGTAACCTGTGGAACAGGTGTGATGGATATACTGTGCTCCCGTGTCTGGATAATACTGTGGTTTTGACAGTGTTCGCTCCAGTATAATTTGAACTTCCTCTCTGTTTGTTACTGTACTTGGCCCTGCAAAAATATCTGATTTTGAAAACTTCTGGTTTATGTCAAAATGAGTGTTTGTGCGGGCCTTTTGCTCCAGAAGTTGAGAGAGAAGATATAAATGAAGGAAGTCACCTCTCATTTTGAAGTGACAGAACAGAAACATTTACATTGTCTTTCCATATTCCCATGAGTTACATAGACACTGGGCTAATAAGTGTTCTTTGGTGCGCACCTTTTCTAGTCTTGATTCTGGATCCAAAAGGCCTTTCCCAGTGAGGCTCACTGAACCTTGTAAAGTCTCCTGAGAAGTCTGGCTTCCTACCAAAACCAATCAACACCTAAAATAATAAATCCCAGAAATCTGCATCAGGGACTTCCTAACACAGTTTGCTTGGGACTTTATATTTACAGTTACAAGGTATTTTAGGTACAGCTGGTTTGGTGGTGGCCAAGCACCTGTTAAGTCTTTTAGGTATCATCTCCTGCTATGAAATTCTGCACCAGTATGAATGTTCTTTTCTTGGCACTGTACTACTTTCCAGAATGTTGACTGCAATAGCTGAAAGAGAAACAGATGACCAGCTTGAGGAATCAGCAATAGCTCTTCACAAACTTAGAGTTCTTGATGATTGCATTGCTTTAATATAATGTTCCTGTTAATAAATGTCAAAGAAAAAAGAACTATGATACTGTAGCATAAATAGAAAACTTAGAAAAAATAATTTATATTACATAAAATATTCAAAAGTGCCGGTAACAATTTGTTTTACATTCAAATGCCATAAAAGCTTACATATTACATTTCCAACTATGGCTTCAAACCTGGAAACAGATTTGGGGGAGGAAGGAGGGCTTTTGCTTAGCACTGGCACCGAAACAAAGCTGTAGCTACCTGTCCTTTTTACTTCCCTCTTCTTTTCATGCCTCCATAGCCGCATGATGAGCCTTTTTATTTTAGACTTTACTTCAGCTTTGGGATCCAGACAACCCTGCAGCCACACATTTACAGCCATGCTGGCACAAAGGCTTAGAGCCTTATGGATTAGGTGGAACGTTTGGGACTAGAGGAAAGCAGGACTTCTCTTGGTAACAGCAGTAGTTTTCACTGCCTTGAAATGCCTTTGCTGCCTTAAAATATTTAAACTCCTGCCATACCTGGAGTCCTTTGAGTACCTGGCTTGGTACTGCCCCAGCTGGGGAGCCCTTCTCTGCAACACACACTACCTGATCAGAGGAACTACAGCGTGCCGTCCCTGTTGCACCAGGTGTTACTCTGTTGAATAAGCAGCTGTGAATGTCAGATAGTATTGAGTTGAACAAAAACGATTTTTAGCACTTCCTTGTTTTCCCTCCTGTACGGGGTAATGTCCCAAGCGTACAGCCTCCATGGCTGCACTTGTACAGTTTATATTTTGGCTAAGCATTTGAGGCTAAGATGCAGAATCTTTCACTCCAGACAGACTATAATGCACAATGCATCTAAAATAAGTTGTCTCCTCCTTGGTCCTATGGGGCCAAGTGGTAAGGCATTTCACGCTAACCACTGAAGACATTTTTGGTGCTAAACAGCATTCCTCTTCGTTAGTGCCAGGGGCTTCAGAACAGTAAATAACATCAACAGATTTTCGCGTGTTTTAGCCATATTGTTCTGCAATCTAACAACAAGGCAAGAGACAAAGCTAAAAAAGAGTTGTTTCAGTCAAAATATGATGAACAGCACACTTTTCTGAAACTCAGTTACAAATCATTCTGTCAACAGTCTGAAATCACTTGGCCTTCCAAAGGGGGTGGTCACCATGGTAACAAAATACACCAGATACTTCATTTTCCCCAAACCTTTATTCATGTCATAAATGGAGTGGGAGCCCATCCTTCTTTTACTGAGGGAACAGGAGAAATAATTTCATTGATGCTTGTTATCTGCTGAAAGATCCTCACAAACTTGTACGTTAGTGGGAAATGTTTGCTAGGCCAGGTGTTCCTGCAGAGCATCTGTATGTGCAGAGAGACTCACTTGAGTATGAGTTGAGACCCAACTTGGTAAAGCATTGAAATGGTCCATAATGGCTGATGAATTGCCAGGGGAGGTGAGAGGAGGAGAGAGGGAGAAGGGAGCGTTTGGTACTACTTGTATATGAGTGCTGGAAGATAAAAGCAAACTTTCTCCAAAGCTAGTTATCTTTATTTCCCATGGTGAATTTATCATATTTCAAGGGCCCAGAGCTCATAAACACACACCTGGCTCTTGAGTTGCAATTTGTGTATTGAAGCCTCTTGTTGTGAGGCTGCTGTACTGGAATAGGCAAAGCTGTTCTACTCTTATTGTAGATGCACTCAGTTCTTTCTTAATTTAATTTTATAAGCATCTCCCCATATTTTGTGTGCAGCTCTGGTAGGCCATCTGGAGCATCTTGTTTTCTTTCTTTTACCTTTATCAGTTCCACACTGAATAGTAGCCCTTCACTTCATAGTTCAATTATCCTACAGAATATAAGGAACCAGAATGAGTCAGTTCAAACTGAAAATGGATCTTGAGCAAAGTTCCACATCCAAGACCATACCTGAGGAAGAAGAAGTGGTTTGAGCACTCATTTTGCTTGAAGTACTTCAGCAGAGTCTTTCATTGGAGTAGGGCACAAAGCTGGAGTAAAAATGGATGAAAAATTAATTTGCCTCTTTTTTTCTTCCATTTCTTCCCCGTTATTCTTCTCTGTTACTGCTTTACGGGAAGACTTCTTTTCTCAAAGCTATTTTGTAAAGCTGTTCTTTGCTTGCCTCCAAGAAAAGCTGGAAACAGTCCCTGATTGAGTTATTTTGTGATGCTATATATATGTATATTTGGGAACTACTGTAATGCCAGAAGACTTTGATTAAGAGAACAAGTTTTCTAAAAGCACCCAGTTGACCTTCCCTCTTGACTTCACCTTTCACTAGCTGTTGCCTTTAAGGAGAGAGGCTTTTGTTTAGGCTCAGAAATTTGTATAAACAACTATTTTAATTCCCAAATTCAGAGATGGTTTTGAAAAGCATCATTGTTTCAAAGTTAGTTTTGGAGGGTTTTTTTTTCCTAAATCCATCCGATGTGCAATGTTTTGACTGAAACCAGTAGATTTATTACAAAAATAAACCTGAGGTGGTCTTCCATAATGTAATCTTCATTACAGACCCTGTCTTTATTTTTCATGGTGAGATGTAATGGGATTTTCTTTCATTCTGTTCTTTTTGTTCTTTTTTAGGTGATTCTATGATGAAACATTGATCTTGAGGTTTCTTGTTTGCAGTCCTTAATTACAATTTAGACTTTAAATTAAGAGTACGGTATTTTAGATTAAAAATGAAAATAAGGTTGTAGATACATAATCACCTGTAAACTGACTTCTGTTTTAACAAGAGAAACTAAATGCAAACCGCGAGAAATTTGCTTCGATCCAAAGGAAAATGTTGGCATAGTAAACTTGATCACTTAAAGAGAAAGTTCAGATAATTCCATTCCAATATTCAGCTGAACCACAAAACTCAAAAGTTCTGAATGTATTCGGAGGGGAGATGTCCCAGCTCTTGTCTATCATTCCTGTGCTTTGCCCTCCCTGGTGATAGATTTCTGCTGTCACTTAGGAAGCCGTTCATTTGAGATGCTGCTAAGGGCATTTGGAATGCTTTCAACTATATGCTTGATTTCTGTAGTCTGTTTTGTATAATCAACAAGTAGGCCTGGATGACAATATTCAAAATTATAAAAAAGACTCATTGTTGGCCACATAAGTCAGTGAGAATGAGAACAGCTTTCATATCCTTAATCTTTAAACTTTTCAGAGTGCACTGGAATAATTCTTGCATGTATGAAAGTATCCACGTCTAGTAAAGACATTGTTTAGGACTATCTACTGGATTAATTTCACTTTCTGTTTCTAGATAGTATCAGTCCAGATACAGCATCCTCAAACTGATTCATTATTTGAGTAATCAAGCAAAGTTCCTGATGAATGTTGTTGTTTTCTTTTTGTGTTCTGAAATTGTACTGTCACGATTATTTTGTTTTGAAAATATGCGTTCTGCTAATGAGAGAATATTTCTAGTGGAACTGCTATTTTACTTTATTAAGATCCCAACTATTTACTGTCTTCCGTATGTCATTCTAGTTAAAAGCAGACTGTATAAATTCTTTGTGGAAAACATACAATGGAATTTGAATGTGTTTAAAAAAGTTTAGGAAAATATTTCCCTCACGCTATTATTGCTAGCAGGTGATAGTATTTAATGTATATGACAGTGAGATTGTGATATGTAGTACGGTGTAGCAACCTGAGCACAACACAAAGTAGTATGGCAGAACTTTAAACATTCTGTGGTGAAACTATTATCAGTATGTCATAGTTCCACCCCCACCCCCCACTCCCACCCCCCCTTTACATGGTAAGCGTGCATTAAGGCTTTTACTCAAGCCGGGAAAAGAATAGATCAAATGTCATCTCAGACTACAACATCTGGTCATGTACAGTAGATTTTGAACTGTGTAATTCCTGATGGTCAGAAATAGTTGATGGAAACTTTAATTTACATCAAAGAAAATTTTAATACCTGTAAAATTACTGGCCAAACAGACTGGTTAGGTCTATTGGTGTGAAAGAACGGCACATATGATATCACGCATTTGATTGAAGAGATTTCAGTTTAATATACCGGGGAGGGGGGGATGGAGAATACTTAATGTACAATCATAATATATATCCTCAGGAAAATTTTGGCTTTTTAAACACAGGATGATTTAGGCACTAGGCAAAGGTGGTGTGGGATCTTTGCTGGCTGGCTTAGGGAAATAGTTTTAAACAAGGATCAAAGGAGAACACGAGCAAAATGCCAGCGACCTGGACAAGTGTATAAAGATTAAAAACCATAATCCCACAGTGCAAGGAGAAAAGATTTTCATTTTGATAATTTACAAAAGATGATGAAATCAGGAATCTGGTGAGATAGTTTTTAATGAATGATTTTATAATAACACAGAATACAAGATTTGGTAGACTGTGAAGTTTAAATAAGGAGTCATTATGGGGGGGTAAAAAATTGGTGGATGCTCAGCAAAGTCTTGGAATTCATCAGGCTGATTAACTGACAAGTACTTGTTTATTGACATATTGTTGATAAGGACAGCGAGAAAATGGAAATTATTCAAACGGCCTTCAATCTGATCTAGAAAAATCCGGTGCTGAGGAAGTTAGGTTGGGTAAGAACTGCTAGAGGGACAGAGGAAAAAAGGGTTTTAAGAAGGCAGACATACAAAACTTTAAGGTCTCCTGGGGGACAGTCTAAGGAAAACAGAAAGTAAGGTGACGTGCTTTCAAACAGAGGACATTAACAGCATAATTCAAAATTATCCATGTGCAGAAGAAGGATAGCAGAACGTTATTAAAGACTAACTTGGCTAAATCATGAACTCCCCACTGGCTTTATGCAGAAAAGGAAATAAGTTTACTAAGAACAGCGATAAAAGAGTAACACTGATTTATAGAGAGTTACTTAGAAAACCAAGGCTCAAAATTAGATGCATTTAGCAAGAAACATTAAGGATGACAAGAAATACTTGTATAGTTGCTTTAGCTGCAGAAGGAAAAACTGTGGTCCTCTTCATCAACAGAAGGGAGATTTCTCAGGAGATTATGTTAAGAAGGCCAGTATTCTTATGACTTTTGAAAGAGATCAAATATAAACAAAAGGGTAACAATAAAAGGAAGAAATATCTCCCAGCTTGGGAAAGAACATTGCATTTAGCACTTCGATAGTAAAATATTTTCACATCAGCCCAATATGACTTCAAGATATGATGTTTAAAAGCTCCTTGCATGAATCTCTGAATCAGCAATAGCTTTCCTTTGGGAGCTTCTGGAGGATGGTTAAAGTTGAAAGAAGACACAGATTTGTCCATTTTTAAAAGAGGCCAAGGAGGAGAAGGAGAAAAGAATTAGTAATATGAGCAATTTGGCTCCTACATGCAAGTCCAAAACACACAAGCTCTTTGTAAACACTTGTGATTTGAAGAGAAGGTAAGTAGCTGCCAATCAGGTCAAACAAGTCGGGTTTTCTTCTGTGCTGGGAAGATAAGGTATTGTACACAGGGGAGAAGGACTGAGTGCTCTCTCTGTCTTGGATTTATGAAAACTTCTGCCACAGTCTTATATGCCCCATTCACTTGTAAGCTAGAGAAATGGTCTTGGGAGAGCTCCTAAGGGGTGACTGCAAAGATCAGAAAATTAAAATGAAGAATTAATCAAGGAATACTGTAGGTGTATATTGGTTAATTTGTTGTACCTTCAACATTGGTATTTTTCCTGAAGGAGGAAACCAACGCAGATACATTTGTATACACTTCCGATAACATTGCTTGCTATTTCCCTCCTTCCCCTTTCACCTTTTTGATTGCAGAATTTGAGTAGAACACCCCCAGAGGCATAAGTTTACACTGCGTCCTGGGCATACTCCTGATTTCAGGTTTCTGGTCAGTGTTGTAATGAGTAGAAGAGTGGTGTTCCAAAGGTAATCTGTGTAAGGCATGCCCAAACAGAACTGCAGTAAGGTGTGGATATTTGTGAAATGCAAACTTCATTGGTAACTTCAAGGTTTACCTTCTGCATCCCAGGATTTTGACTTGTCATATTTATAGTCACTTGCACTGTATTCACTTGAAGTTACCGTTTTTATGTTACAGGTATTTTATATATTTATTCAATATTTTAACAGAACTTGAACACGTTTCTTTATGTTGGAAAAAATTGTGGTTGGATTGGTTACTTGGATGGATGATGTTTCTCATCCAAATGCTTTTGAACGATCTTTATGGTAAATTAGTGACAAAAACCAACTCCACTTGGGAAATAAATTTAAAATATAAATTCTTTATTTTTTTTTATACAGTTGCATCATATAAAGGTGTCAGTACTAAACCATTACATGAAATAATGGCAAATGTTTGGAAATAACAATTAAAAATTTTGGGGGGGCAAATTTATAAACTTAATTTTGCTAAATTTTAGAAATAAACAGACTTACTCCAAATCAGAATGAAAAGAGAAAACAGCCTTTGCACAATGAAATGGTACGTCTCTGATAGAATGCCTTATTCAGTATTGGTGTGTGCATTAGATATATCCATACATATAACGTTCATCTTTCAATATTTACTTCTTTTTTATGATTACTTTTTTGTTTTGAGATTATTTTACACTTGGATAGCTCTCACTAGCTTAAACTTCCCGACGTGTTAAGAGTACAAAAATATGTTTTCAACATTTCACAGGAAGTTTTTTGTGATTAGAAAGGTGCTACACTCTTCCTCATATTTTGCTATCCCTTCTCCTCCTCCATCACTTTGTCAGGAGTCTTGCCTGGTTTCTAATTGTGGCTTACTGAAGCAAACACATAACCTTGTGTTTCTTTCCTCTGTGGTTTCATATCTTACTGGGAAGCGTGCACCATTCATTATGGTGCCCATCCCTCAAAAATCTGTAATTTGCCAAGAAACACTATTTGTATCACGCTTCAGATACTCGTGGTCCTTTCTCTTCTGTCAGGTTTCTGTCTTTATCTTTTGATCTGTTGGTTGAAATAGTTGACAGCAACCAAGCAATAAATGAACCTATTTACAAAGAGGTCCCAGAAAGCCTTTTGTTCTGTTTATGTCACTGTGTTTGCCATAAGCATAGGACTGGGAAACAAATTTGTCAACAACCTCAAGGAATTTCTTACCTTCAGCTCAAGAAAAGAGGTAATAAATATTAACCCATGGGTCTGTATTTTTTTTGTTTTTTTTTTGTTTGTTTGTTTGATTTTTTTTAAACACTAACACAGAGTCCTTAAAATAGAGGTTAGTTTTCTTTTAACAGGCAGAAGAAATTATTGATTTGACAGACTTAAAAGTACCGCTGACTCTGAAGTAAAGGTCACTGTTTTACTTTAAGAATTTACCACGAGTAATGCAGCAAGAAATAGAGCTCCCAAAATGGGCCTTGCAAAATCTGATGACAAATGAGAACTTGGTAGGGTGAAATACTTGTGACTGATTTATAATGTTTTTGTTTTCTTTCTGCTCTCCGCCTTCCATGAAAATATAGAGAAATTATCTTGAAGCACTTAAAACTTACTTTTCTGTGAAATGAGTGCAAAGCTCTGTTATGCCTATGCTTCACATGTGGATGAGAAAGGACCCTAGTGAATTTTTCATGGTCAAAGTGGGTATAACAACTACAATTGATAGCAAATGTTTGCTGACTGATAGTATAGGCTAGGGGAGGTATGACACCCTACATATACTCTATATGCAATGCTATGTTAAAAAAACCCAAAACAAAACTTAGCAATGAACTCCATCAAATTCTCTTATCAGCCCTAATATCTCTACTTCAGCAGCCTTGGTAATTCAGAGAGAAAAAGCTTGTAGGGGAGATAAATATCCTTTTGCCTTTCTATTTAATTCTATTCTGATTGCATTATAAACTTAGGTCATAGTCAGACTTGTGTTGTGTAGAACATACTAGGTGACACGAGCATGAATGTTCCCAGTAGGACACTTGACCTCGGAGGCCATGGAAAGATCCATGCAGCTTGTACCTCTCCTTTCTCTTTCCTCAGGATTTTCATAATTACTCAGGGAAGGGAGAAGAATTGTTCAGAAAGTCTCTTCTCTGCTCTGTTTCCTAAGGTCTCATGGTGCCTTGTGATGTGGAAGCATTATGTGTGTTTTGTGACCAAAAAAGGCCAAGGTGTCTCGCCTTTTGAGACCATAAAGGCAATTTTGTCACAAGGTAGGCAAATTTCCTGTCACGCATTAAGCATAAGGTAAAGGTGAATGGGAGGCCTAGGCCATCCTCTAAGAATGAGGATATAGTATGGGGAAGCCATTCCCACATAAAATATGAGTGATTTTAGACTCAGTTATGCTTAAACCTAGCTGAGGCTGCTGGTGGCTAGTACATCCTCTAGAGTCCATCCTCTAGAAGCTTCTGCCAGCTGATGCTGCATTTCAGGCCCTGCAAGCCCAGATCACAGATCCTTTTTGGGAAAATGAGGAAACAACTGTACAGAATAAAACCTGCTGCCTTTTTTGTATGTTATTTTTAATGGTAATTTCTGTAAAATTCAGCAGTCAGAACTAAAACACTGCCAGATTTATGGTCTGGTGACATTCATTTAGATGGTTGTGCCAGGTTATTTTGTTAAATTATGTGATTGCATCCTAATTTTTCCATAGGAGCCATACTCCCTTCTATGCACAGTGGGATACGTGGAAGGCGGGTTGACAGCAGTATTTGAACTTAGTTACTTCTATTTTAAGAAACAGAAAAATAAAGTACAAGTATTTTAAACATTACATTAACTGCTAGTCAATGTTAAATTTTAATAATGACAATACATGCAGTAGAGTTAGACACCACTAAATTAAACTGCATAAGTGTGTAGAACTAGGTATTTAATTTGAATTTAATAGTATAGTAATCACTTGCAGAATAAATCAGTTAGGAATGTATATACTATAGATATATATTAACCATTGCATGAGAAGTAAATGTCTTATAACTGTTTAATGTGTTTAATATTTATTTATCATTAACATACTGTGATTAACATACTATTAAATCCTAAAGGATTACAAATTGAACTAGTTAAGCTGCACTTCCTTTCTTCCCCTTCATTACTGCAGCTCTACACTGTAACTGGTTAGCATTCATTATTTATGCAATGAATGTTGCTAGCCCTTTTTCTCATATAGTATCTCTGTGCTGTTTCCCTCCATGTAGCCTTGTTCTTCACTCCATATACATGCTTAGGCTGCAAAAAGTGGTTTTGCAAATGCCTGTGAGGTGTCGCATGCATGTGCAAACTCTTACCTGCTAACTGATTACTAAATGTATTCATTGCACTTTTACAGTTTTATATTGGACTTTCCAGTAAATTGGAGTTACTGTCTTCACAGGCTGGACCAGGATTGCTAATTGGGGTATATTCCCTTGGAGAGTGAGTAGTTGAAAGTACAGTAGGGGATAAAAAGGAGAAAGAAAGGTAGAGATTAACCAATAAGGCTGTATTTGTTAGAGCAATAGGCTCTTAGAGTCTCGTTACTCTCCAAGAGTTAAGAGCCTGCTGACAGACGCTAATTGGCTTTATCTTATTTCAGTAAAAGGTTACATGCCCGGTCCTTACTGACTCAGGAGCTCAGGGGGGCTGGGAGCCCAAAGTGGCTTTCTTGGCTGGCTTTGTCAGGCTGAGGCACAGCTATATGAGCGCTGTGACCCTGTTGAAGTGACAGATAGAGCAGGAGACACGCCAGTCACGTCTTCTCTGACACCTCCAGGTCAGCACGGGGCCTCTGCTCCGTTGTGCTTCTTGCTTGTTCTTCCCACTAGTACCCTGGAAGTGGCAGTGGCAGGTAAGCGGGGCACCTTTGAGAGCAGTGAAGAGAGTCACAGCAGCCCTGCGGAATAGGCCATGTGCGTTGCTGGTGGCCTGCAGTCACTGTGAAAGTGGCTGGGTTAGATTGTTCTAATACACGTGAAAATATAGACCGTCAGATAGTGCAGAGAGCGCCTTTCCCCGTGCTGTGTGGCTGCTTTGCTCTGAAGGCAGTGGCTTATTTGTAGTCAGACCCCAGATTAGAAAAAGATGCAATTAGGAGGCTGGGAAGACAGTGATGACTGATGCCTGAAGAAACTGCGTGCTCCAGATGGCAATCTGGGAGCTGAGCAGAAGCGTGGAGATGAAGCCTTCAGTTAGTGTAAAGAAGGAAACTAGAGAGCGAGGAGGAGGTTAGTGAAAGCTTCCTCCCAGGCAGAGCGGGAGTTGTGGTTAGTTGTTCCTGGTGCCCGTGGCTGTTCTGTTGCTGGGTCCCGGGGATGGATGCTGTGATGGGGCATTGCATGTCACCCCACCTGGGGCCCTGCTTAGGACCTGTGTTGCAATGTATAATATACCTGGGTGGCATGCAGTCTTGTCCCTTCCATTATCGCCACCTTGGCAGATTTTTAATGTTTGGTTTATTTTTCCTGCCCTCTATTATCCCTGACACATGAATAGGTAATTTTGTTTCCCTTAACTACTGTCAGCAGTGGGTGATCTACAATTTTATTTCCTCTCTGCCTCTCGTTCTGCCATCATCCAGCTACAAGAAATCTATATCCTTTATCTCTTTTTTTTCTTTACATTCTTTCATGAAAATAAATAGATCGTAGCAGATTTGTAAAACTACATAGCGTACATATTTAACTTTTCTGTATTTGGGATGACCAGCCAATAAATTGGGCTAGTGATAATGTTCTACAGTAGCAGAAGAAGAAATGGTGATCTCATACTAACTCATATTTAAAAACTGATAAAATAAGGCATGACCCTTTAGGGTGACACATAAACTTTGAGCTATGGCTAAAGGAAAATCAAGTGCCTAAGTTTTTAGCTTAATTTTACCAACAATAAAGTTTTTATGTTCTTTTAAAACAGGGCACTCTGACATGAAAAATAAACTGCACAAACAGGCTTTTATTAACTCAGCATAGGGTTGGCTTTGCTCTTGTCTCTTTGGTTTCTGAAATTGTTGGCCGTCAGTTTGTCTTATCCTAGGACATTTTTCTGATTTATAGGAGTGAATGTTTTTGTTGTCTCTTAGAATCAGAAATTTGTATATGCTGGACTATAACTGCCAACAGAATTAATGTGGCTAAGATGTGGAACTTACTTTTCATTTCTTTGGAGAGAAAGACAGAGCTTCAGCATGTTTTATAGTATATTGCAGGCTTTATGGTAAAACAATAGCAGAAGAAGAACTGCGACCAGAAATGGCATATGACATAATGAATAAAGTTGACTCAAATCTGACTTACCTTCATGCCAGAATCTTAGGTCGTTCCTTTTAGTGGATAGGTGAGAGCAATATTTACACAGGCAGAGGAATGACATCTGTTTTATAGATGCTGGAATAAATATGCCACAGAGGATTAAGACATTCTTTGCCCAAGGTCATGAAATAATTTAGTCAAACAAGTTGTGAGTAAATATGATATCTACTACTCATATGTTGAAATGTGACAAACCTTTCCCTATTTTTTTACATTCATTATTACTAGGCCTTTCTCCTGTCACTTCAAATCCTTTCTCTATCCTTATGCTTTTTTTTTCCTTTAGGCTATTTATTGTATGACAGTTTTATGTCCGCTTTATTCCATATACATTTGTTACTGTGGTGTCTGAACATCAAATGTACGGATAAATATAGCTGGTCCAGAAAAACACAAAGAGAAAAACAATTCCCATCTTTCTGAAATTCTAGGAATTTAATAAAGTTAATTAACATCAATTTTGAAAAGAAAAGGAATTATTAATATTCTTTAAGAAAACCAAAACACACTCTCAAGAATACTTTGCTCTCACTTTAAAAAACTTGTATAATAAACTATAAGTAGAAATATTAAAATGAATCTTCCCATTTAGAAATTAGAAATTGGGTCCCCCATAAAACCTTCAGATTTTAAGAGCTTAGCAATCTCAGATGAAAAAAATTGCTGGAGAATTTGCAGTAGGTAAACTATCATTCTCCTTGCCTCTTCCATGAGGCTGTGTTGCCATGCTAATTTATAGCAATAGCGCTAAAACATGGAAGAAAGAAACCTGTCCTTCAGGAGGTTAAAGGTCGTTAAACCCTTCATA
This sequence comes from Sagittarius serpentarius, assembly GCA_034782735.1. Taxonomy (NCBI): domain Eukaryota; kingdom Metazoa; phylum Chordata; class Aves; order Accipitriformes; family Sagittariidae; genus Sagittarius; species Sagittarius serpentarius. Next base: position 11,285,872 of record JAVKLA010000093.1, on the reverse strand, counting down.
TATAACAGTAGTAAAGGTTCCTGTAAAGTGGGCTGCTGTTGCTGCTGTATGTCTTTTTTTTTTTTCTTTCACTTTCTTGCATAGATTATGATCTTTGACAGTCTGCGAGAAATAAATTTCTCTTATTTTTTACTCTGTTGTAAAGTGTTTTGTTGTATCAATTTCTCCTTTGTTACGCTGGCTGCACCGACAATCCTATTTTTACTTTGTGACTTGTCTCTACCTGCATTTTATTATTGTTGACTGGGTATTTTTGGGAAATCTGTTGAAGTCTTTGTATTTGTGCTTGTACTGGGATAGTTTTCTGGGACAAGATCAGTGTTTGCATGTGACGTACAATTTTTCCTCAGCAGCATCTTTTGATGGCATGGCCATGCAGAGACTGTGAATTTTATGCTTTCCAAAGGTTGTACATTGTTTTATTTTCAAGTCAGATTTTCAATGCAGAAAATGGAAATCTTTGTTAATACACTGTCTGATGTGTCTTTGTGTGTGGTTTTTTTTTGTTGTTTTTTTTTTTGTTTTTTAATTCTGAAGTTTGGTAAGCAACTGTGTTCTTTTTCTGTAATGATATGTTAAAGATTTATTTTTCTAATTTTGATACCAGTTTTGTGCTGTTTTATCAATGTGGAACAAATCTTTCAGACTTGGCAATTTTTATTTATTTAATGATTAATCTGCAAACTAAAGTAAAATGAAAGAGTTTAATTCTCTCAGGAAGGCCCTCGAAATTTAAATTCACATATTGCATTTAAAACAATATACAAATTGAGTTTTCAATTTGTACTGCATGCCTGTACTGCATTGCGTCACGTCTCAAGTGCCTGTACCATCTTCTAAATGAAATGATCCTTGTTACACTTTCAGCATCGAGAAGGTTTACAAGGTTTGGTTTTGGTTTTTTTTGTTTGGTTTTGTTTTTAACTTGTTCGTACTTTCAGAGGCAGATGCTCTTAGGGAAGTATGCCAGTTGGGCCAGTGCCTTCACTTCCTGTATACATTTCTGTAATTTGTTCTGCTGTACTTAATTCCAAACCAACGTAACAAGGTGCTCTAGAGAAACCGACTAAGACTCTTCCAGGGCAAGCACTCAAGGACGAGCTGCAGAGGATACGGTGTATGTTCCTAAAGAGGTCAAAGCACTGCTGATATGCTGAGGAGCACTCTGCTTACCAGTGCTTTCCTTTGGAGATTTGCAAGCTGAAAAGAAATTAATAGGAAGGAGTGGATGTTGCTGAAAGGTAGTGATTAGTAGTTAGTCCCTTAAGAAACAGCAACATGATGGCTATATGGGTCTAATTTTCCCCTTTGTGCACACACAAAGCTCCCACTTCCATTAATGAGAATTACATGCAAGTGTCAAGGGAAGACCAAACCCTGTCTGTAAACCATTGGAATGAGCCTCCTTATTTCTATGCAGGAGTGGAGAGGGTAAGACTAACTCTCTGCTTTACTGGGGATAGTTTTACTAAACTGAAAATCACCCTTGGCAACACGTAAGTCTATTTTATAGCAAAATGTGACAAGCTCTTATAGAGGTTTAGGCCTCTCCTTGCCATCAAATTCCTAGCCAAATGTAAAGGAACGAACTGTCTCCCAGACCTTGGAAAAAGCAGAGTATTTTTCTTTCCAAAGCATTCTCCTTCGTATCCCCTCAGTCAGGGTAGTGATTGCATATGGCAGTGATTACCTTCTATCTCATCTTGTGTGGGCAGTAAGCTGTATGCCACCTCTGTGCTGAAGTGCCAACACACTCATCAGTTCTGTTTTATCATTAGAACAGCTGTGTGACAGTGACAAAATCATATAGTTTGTGCTGTAAACCCATATAATCAAAGGAGAAGTTGGGAGGTTTGACACAAAACCAAGCATTTTAAGCCTTTTCCAGCAAAATGCATTACATTCTTTACGCGCTGTAGGGAGAGGTCTAGTGATCTTATGGTGACAAAACACCTGCGAGCTTGTAAGTGGAAGTGGGAATTTAGCAAGACCGGCGAGGTTATAGTGTTGCTCGATGTACTGGTTTCTCGTGACACTGAGTGGCTTCTCACAGCTTGATAACTACAAAGCAGTGAGAGGAGTCTGCATTTTGGCAAAGGGTGCCTCTCTTTCACGGTATTTTTTTTTGAAAGTAGATGGGGAAGGGAGATGTAAGGGAAGAAAAAATATTTTAGTTGTATGTGCTGATAGATCCAAATGATTAGCAACCTGATGCTGATCTCTTAGTTGCAGCTCCTGTGGGTAGCAATAGTGTGTGGGAGGTGAGCTTAAAGCAACAGAAATCAGCAAAAGTGCCTGTTTGCTGCTTTATTGATTAGAAGGAAAGTTCAATAATACTGCTGCATTACAGCTGGGTAAGTTGCATTCTGGTGTGCTTCTTTTGGTGAAGTCAAGGAACATATTTATGCTCTGAAAAGTAATTTAATGTTTATGAGAGATGCAGGGGGTTGGGTGGCAGCATACTTTATGGTCTTCTTTTAATCTGTTTTCAGAGAGGATTACTTCTTCCATCTTCTTTTATGTTTCTTTGTAGTTAGATGCTTTCAAAGATGTGTGTGTATTTGGGACCCAAAACATCTGAAGTCATAGTAGAGTCTTGAATAAATATGTCTACAGGTACTAATTTGAGAAGTATTTGTGTTGAAACAGCAAAATTTCGTCCTTTTATTCCCTACTGCACTTGAAATCTTGCTTGGCTGTAATTGTTTCCAAAGAGAATAGCCGTATTTTTCTATAAAATAACTGAAGAGCTAAACAATACCAAGGATAGTGCACCTCTTTCCCCTTTCTCAGCTGCCTTTGGCTTAAATTACAGGGATTAGTTTAACACTGTACTTAAAACTGTATTTGCAGAGAAAATGGGATTCCTGTAAACAGAAAAGACTGTGAAACGCACTCCTTCCAGGTTTCTTTCTCCGTACCTCTCCTGCCATGTCGAGTAGCCTTAAGCTTTGAACTGTGGGGGTAGAAAAATGTTGTAACAAAAATATTTTCCCCCACAACACACTGCCTATCTTTGCAGTTAACATGAAAGCTCTCCGTGGCATGACACGAAAATTTTCATGTTGACTGTTGACTGCTTTTTGATGTATTGTACATTTACGTAACTTAGAAAATAACGATGTGGGGATGATAGCTGCAAAGACTGACAGGACTGCTACTCTGTGGTTCGCTAAGGAGGGATGGGTTACTAGAAGTTGGTTTTGGTATAATTGTGTTGTATGGTATCTGCCACAACTGCAGTATCACCAAGTTCTTCCAAAAAATGAGGCATTTAGTTTTCAGTGAATCAATAAATACTCAGGCAAATGTAACAGGTGATGTGCCTTTGACAACTCATTGGTTGTTAGGTTATACTTTCTAGCTCTCTCGCTCTCTGTCTTAGTCATTAAGCACAGTAGTTTTGCCCAGTGATGCTGTGCTGGGCCAGTTCTGTTTGGGGTGGGAGACCTTTAGGGACATACCTTTGTGCTGGAGGGGAGTCTAATGATTATGCACCGTTACTTGGACTTGTATTGTTCCAGATCTTTAACTTTTCTTTGGCAGTGCTCTTTTCTGGGTAGTAAAGAAAATAGATACTACAGCTACTTTATGGTATTAAAAATCTCATAACACGTAGTGAGAGCACTGGTGGTTGCCACTTACTTAGTGCAGTTTCCCCATTTGCAAGGCTATTTCATCATCCTTCAGTGTTTTCATTATAAGGAATGAGTTAGAATACAATTATCTGAGTTTTGTTTTAATGATTATGATAGGCCTCCTCATTTCCTGTCCTAAAATTGCTGTAATTAAATAGCTTATCTGCATCTCAGAACTGGCTGAAAATCAGAGACCAGTGATGTGATTGCTAGTCTTTACATGTCAGTGGTGTGACAGCATTTTGAGGTGCTGTTGCCCTTGTGTTGCCCACAGTTTAGTATAGACGCTGGCTAATTCTTGTGCTATGGTGAAAAATCTTACATTCAGCTAAGAAAACTGAACTTGTTAAATTCTTTGCTGTTATAATTTCCCCACTGGCCTGAGAGACAAGAGTTTTGAAGGTCACAAGCCTATTCCTCAGTTATTTTGCAACATGGGTTTATATGCAGCTGGTTGTATTTCAGTGTCACTTTCTGCTAAAAATCCACAGAGAAAGGAAAAGAATAGAATAAAGTAATTGTTCTGTCAAGGCTAATAATCTTCATTAAAATCTAATCTGTTTAGTGGCTATTTTTCAGGTTTTTAAAAGGCTGTTAGAAATCAGATTTACAACAGTGTATTGTACAAGTCTTTTACTAATGCTGTCAGTTCATCTTTTCATAGAAAACTACATAGCAGTCTGGCTATTTCTCCATCTTTTAACCGACTAGTGCTATTTTTCAATGGAAAGGCAAATAGGTTGTAGAAATTGCAGTTCCATGCATTGTCTTGAAATCACTGTTTTTAGGTTGATCAGTTACATTTCTTTATTTGGTCTGATTAATATGTGGTTTGAAGGTGAGAATTTTGAAATGCTTTGTTGCCCTAATTTTGATTTATTTATTCTGAAAGAAGAAACCATGCAGTCAACCTTGAGATAATATAATGTAAGATGAAATCTATATTATGTTCATCCCAACAAAACTAATCTTTGGAAGCATTCATCTGATTCCTTTTGTCATACTTGACCCTCCTTGATATGGTTGATACATGGAAAGTCCCAGAGAGAAAATCTTAATAAAGCAATACAAGCTGACAAGTTTGCAGTGTGAAAGGAACTATCGGAATGTCAGGTTCTGAACAAATTCCTTTATTTCAATTCCTTTATTTATTGTTGTATACCAAATATTTTGGAAAGAAAAAGAGAGCCAGACTCTGTTTCTTGTTTCTGTTAGCACCTGAAAGTGTTCAAAGGCACAATTGGTTAGGACTGGCTTGTCAGAATCTGCCCATCACTTTTCTACCACTTAGTGTTTATATGTAGTTTCTGTGGGTTACTTTCAAGTTCAAGAGACCTTTGTGTCCTCATGGAGCAAAAATCTGTACAACGGCTTGAACTGAGAAGAACTTGTGATTTTTACTGAGTTTTTCTATGAATATACAGATCACTTTCTAGCTTCCTGAACAGCTTGGGAAATCTTTACAACAGTGGTTGACGTTTACCCAGTCAGCAGCTGAGACTAGTCACATTATTTACGTAATATTGGCTTACTCTGTCTTTGGAAACATTCACCTTATGCCTGGGATGAAAGAATAAGCATTTCTGGTAGAGTAAAGCTATAGTAAAAAAGTACAGAAAATAAGGTTTCTGCAATTGAAAATTTAGCTTACCTAGTGTATGCAGCCAAGAGGTATATGTTTAAATCAGTAGTGGCATTGTACGTTGTCTAGCCAGTGCCTTTATTGTTATTTGAATGGCAATCAAATTTCTTAGTTATCCTTAGGAATACCACCTCCCCTCTTCTGAAAACCCTCACCATTCCTGCAAATATCTAAGTCTAGATCTGATACAGCAGCGAATGTGTAATATTCAGTCACAAAAACGATATTGTAAGAATTTGACTTGATAACATACCTGATTTTAAATAAAGAAATGCATGTACTTTAACTACCTAAAGAACTAATAAACAAAATGTAAACACAAAAATGATTGCAATTAGATCTCTTTGTTGTGGTATAGTTATTGCTCTTGAGAGATACTCACCAGTTCTTCAGATATTGTGCTCTTCCTTCTTTTTCAACTCCCTCTTGAAGATAAAGCATGCAGTTTCTGCAGCTTCATGTAGGTCAGCTGTTGCGATAGAGAGATTAAACAATTGTTGGAAGTTACAGAAAGATTTAGCAACACAAGCATGATGCTCCTCTAAGCTGTATTCATACTTAAGAATTAGCTACCCTGGCTGCAGTTTTTTCTAAGCCTCCTGGAAGTACACAGGTTGTCAGGATATCAGGGACTTTCACTTATAATGGATCTTCTGATTACAGATATTTTTGTTGTCACCGTCTCTTTATAAAACATAATATAAAACAAAAAAATACAAAAATCAGACACAGGACTTTTCACAGGGACTTTGAGGGGAAGTTCCTACTCCAGTTTATTGCTTCTTCAGTTGAAGTTTGTGATAAAAGTTGAAGAAAGAGGTTTGTTTTGGAGAAAGATAGAAATATGATTAAATAGATGTTTTGTTTGGACATGAATTCCCTCCTTTAAATTCAAATAAAAATGGGATTTCGGTCTTTAAAACAGGTCTGGATCATCCAGTAATTTTAACTTGTTATTTTATTTTGTAAATAGAGAACTCGGAGAATGTATTTCGGTCAAATAGATGCGCATGCTCTGTAGAGATACTCTAACAGAGTGACAGCGCAAGGCTGTACAGATGCTTGATTAACATTTAGCATCCTTTCTGCTAAGTGTTTTTTCAGTAACTGAGGGTTTTATCACCATGTCTGCAGCTCTCAGTGTTTATCAAACTCTTCTCAGATTCCTCCTCCGTTCCAGTGCCTCCCTCCCCCATTCTTTTCCAGTTTTGGGCTCTTTCCTGACACACTCTCTTCCTTTCTCAATATGCTGCTATTCAAAACACATAGCTATACCTATTTCCACTAGTGTGCAACTCCCTCTGTCCAGGACAATGTCATCTTATGCGTCTGTACAGTGCCATCGGTGTAATTGCCCTCAATAATAATATAGCATCTTCCTTCCACTGGTATTTCCTACACCTGAAAAATACAATAAGTGAATATTTGACCTTATTTCTTAGTGCAGGAATCAGAAGTGTTAAGATATATTCACTTGTCTTCTGGCCACCTGTAAAAGATTTCTGTTCATTTAGATATAATTAATGTACTTTTGACCTATTAGGGCATCAAGAGCTGCAGAGCTAATTAATTAGGAAATTATTTTTGTATGCATACAGGTGCACTCATTTAAATGTCACTGACTTAATTTAATAACATGCTGTGAGTTTGGACATGCTGCCAATTTGATAGAGTTGTTTGCTTCTTTAATTTATACCTAGTAAGTTTCTTTGCTTTTTTTGGGATCTCTGACGAGTTCAGATGATATATAATTTTCTTCCCTTATGAAAAGAAAGTGTTGGGATTTTTTTAAGTTGGTGATTAGACATTTTAAAATAGTAGCAATTGTTTAGAAAAAAATTCAGTTTCAACATTTGGACAAGAAGAAGAGAAAGAGAACTGCATCTTTCTCAGGACCAGTGCTTTATCGAGAAAATGTTTGCTTTTTAGAATGTCTTAAAGATTGAATAGGTATTGGTAGGTGAGTTAACATTTCTTGGAAGCATCTATATAGTCAGTCATACATATTTTCAAGGAATTTTTTTTTCCTAATTGTGGGGGAAGCCATTCATTATACTGATGGAAAAATAATATTGCAGTGTGTTACATATGCAGACAAGTCACCTAGAACCTGATCTTGAAGCAAAGTATTCCCTGCCATTCATTCCCTGTCCCAGCACAGTTCCTTAGGCCAGGCTTAGTCAGAAAAAATGCCTGGCAAACTGCATAAAATAATGATCGCTGGAATGAATCCCATTGGGTGTGCTGCAAGGCTCAAGGACTGGGAGGTTGTGTTTTATTCCTGTCCTGAAGAAATCAAACCTTACTCATTGGAAGGAAAGAAAAATGACTTCTTGTTCTGTGTGCATAAGGTTGATATTACGAAATCTAAACCGGTCCTGAGATAAAATTTTAAGACAAAAATATTGTCAGTGTTCTTCATATATATATTTTGTTGATTTATCAGTATTGTTGGTAGCTTTCTTAGAAGTCAGTTCTGGAGGGCTTAGGGTTTTTAAATTGTTCAGAGGATTAATGCAATGCTCTTAGCATCTGAACTAAACACAGTTCAGTTAAGCCATTAATTTGCACAGAAGGATAAAGTGCTTCTCCTTCCAATCAAATTGCACTGAGCTGAATTTCTAGTTGTCTTTCTTAGCAAAGGATTTTATTGCCTACCCTCTTCACAGAGACCACAATCCCTATTACACCGCGATCTTCACTGTCTTAAGTTTCAAAGCTTACACACTGTAAGAAGTATCTTAGCCAGTGCTATGACACTCATTCATATGAGGGAACAGTCCTTGACATTATCAGGGAAGAAAATCTTGCCAAAGACCTGTCTCATATTAACAGAAAACTGAGCTTTTTCAAAAAAATATTTTAACAATACTGTACAAGAATCAAAGCACCTTTTTTCCTGTCTTGAAAGGTATTTAAAGTGCAAATCAGGATAAAATGTGTTCAGTTTTGTAGTTCAAATATAGTATCTTTACAATGTCTTCCTGAAAGAAAGTCTTTCAATTTCTTCAGTACCTGCTTGGTCATATTTATATCTGAAATACCTACTGAAAATAGCCAGGAGCTATGCAATTAAGGCACAAACCCTATCTCTTGTACAGAGCCTGGGTGTCCGAGAGGTGCTAACGCAGTTCCAATGGGCCTGGGAGGAGGATGGCTGAAACTGGAAGACTCCTGCCTTGCTCTGGACTGCAAAATGTCACTGCAGCTCTCCCCTCAATATTAACTTAGGATTCACAGCTTAAATATCTGCAACAGCACCAATGCTCATCCTTCTAACGATCAGGCAAGAGCTACCTAACGAAGTCACTAAGCAAAAACTATTCCTGGATGGACAGCTTAGTCCAATTTCCGTTGGCGTTTTCTACTACCACAGTGCTTGTCAAGCTCAGAACCACTTTGTTTCTTCCCAGTGGTCCTTAGACTGCCTTAGCACAACTATTTTTTCAAGTTTCTCCTTTCCAGTGCTACTCAAGTTGGGAATGATTTGTTTCTCTGATTAATTGATTGTTCTCTTTTCCCAGCAGTAATTTTTTTTGCACTATTTCATGTGTCTTTGTTTTGGTTTGGTTTTTTTTAATATTTTCTGCCTTGCTCACTCCTGTTTATTGCCCATTCCCCATTTTTTCATCCAGGCTTATATCAGATATTAAGTGACAAGATCTAAACCAAGTTCTTTTATTATGCCACATGCTTTCCTCCTTTTACAACTGCTTAATTTTTTTTACATATTTTAAAATGTTTTTCATCAATGTTTTTCATTAATTTTGAACACAAGTAAGAAAAGTTCTCCTCTCTAAGAAGGTATTTATGTAGGTGGGTAACTGTGCTCAGAGTCAAAATGCTTCCTGAACAAGGTCCTTTAATAAAAAGCAAAACTCTAGGAAAGAATTTATCAAGTTATTGCTGTCAAATCATACGTATGTTTTGCATTCTCTTTATTTTAATACATATTGGGTATTGCATGATGCAGTCTTTATGACCACTTGCTACTTATCAGTCTCAGTTTCATTATAGTCTCCGCTGAAACTTTTCATTAGTGCTTGTTCTGTTATTTTAACTACAGTGACAATACGGGTTACCTTTATTTCATATTCTGAATATTTACTCAACATTTTTTTCTGCATTTTCTATTTATATAATTTTTTTTATTATTTAGAATAATAGCAGGAGTCCCAAAGACATGAAATTTCTTTTCTACATTCTGTAAAACCCTAGCATGTATATCCATTCAATTTATAAACATTAATATTTTCCAAGAACTTCTTATCAGCTCTTCATCAAGGACTATTTCTAGACTGTTTGTCATACAGCTACTTTGCCATTTTTTTGTTTATATCAGGTAATGGAAGGCTATAAAATTATATGTGTAGTTATTTACTATGAAGTTTCACACAATTTAGTATAATTAAGCTCTGACGAACTTAAGGAATGAAAAATGGGTTTGCAGAATATTTGATTAAGTGACTTCATAGCTGATGATTACTATAATTCAATATTCATAGTAACAGAAAATAATATTCATGAAACTTTTGCTTTCCCATTTCCTTGCATTTTAGATTTACATGTAACACTGTGTCATCTTTATTTTTGTTTTCCTTCCAACAGTGACTTTGTGGTATTGAAATAAGCAGGAGCTTCATCTGTGAGAACAGGCAGGACCTTAATGGGCCTACCTGCTATCAGCTTCATGTTTTGATACAGTTTGTTTCAGTCTAGTCTTCATGTTGCTGCCAGGGCATGGTGTCCAAAGCCTCCTCCTCTACTTTGGTAGTTTTATCGATGTTGTCCAGGAGGCTGTGAAGTTGGGCTGTGAATTTTGGACTGAGCAGGGCATGCTGGTCTTAATCTCAGATGAGGTAACAAAAAGAGTTGATTTGGTTAAGTGCTCCTAATGGAGTTTCTCTTAAAGAAGTTTCCGTTTTCCTTTATCCTATATTCTCATAATAAATAATAAGAATTTCTTAAAGTGTATAGAAAAACCTCAAATCATCTGGAATGACTTAAAAAAGTTTAGGGGAAAAAAGCATTGTGAAAAAGTTTTCTGTGTATAGTCTGAGAGCTTGTTTCATATTAGCATTTGAAAAGATAAATGCCATTTGAAGACAGAATTGAGCGAAGTGAAATTCAAAATAAAAAAAAGAGCATGAGAGTTTTGCATAGTGGAATAGGCTTCCAGTGGTGCTAACAGCCCCATTGCTTCTGTTGTTTTGAAATCAGAGAGGACATAACTTGTTTGTTACAAGAATCGGCTTATGTTGGCTTTGTAATACATTGCCCACTCTGAAACATGTTTTCAGTCTGCTGCAATTTTTAATGTAGTTTTATATAAGGATGTGACTCACTTAAGATGATAAGCGCTTAATAAATCTAATCTAATAAATATGTCTGTGGTGGCTGGTAGTCAGACTTGGTGCTTTACAGTTCTGTCATGTCAGACAGACAGCAAAGCACTAAAGAAAATGTTGGTGTTCAAATGAGTGATGTGTACTTCCTCAAAATTGATCTCTTCTAAATTACTTATTAATTGATTGTCTGCTTACTTTTGGAATATCTTGACTAATGTAATAAATAAAAGTCTCCATTGCTGAGCTCTGGAGAATGTGGGGTTATATTTTTGCTCATACCTCTCATGGGTTATTCAAGGTTTTGGAGGAGAGTGCATCAATTCTTATTGATCAAAGATTCTTCCAGGAAAACAAAGTGAAAGTTACCTTCATATGAGTAATAACTGAACGCTCAAAAATAATCTCTTGATACACTTCAACATATACTGCCCTATCACAAATGTTCTCCTTCACTGCTGAATTTTTTGATAACTCTAAGGCAGCTCTCATCTGATGTTACCTGGAGTCCTCAGATCCCCTTTACCCTTTTCAGGCTGGCTTAGGCCTCCTTCTGTATGTTAAATGCTGTTTAAGTTCTCATGTTGTTATTGATTTCTTCTGGTTAATGGACTAATGTCATTAATGACTATTTAAACCTGTTAGCAATCTGCAATATTATTGACCATTCAGGAGTATTTGGGTCCTTTTAGGACCTCATGCAGATATTTGGGCTCATGCTTGAGTAGCTCCATTACTTTTTTTTATCAAGGAAGAATTCCAACTCCCAAGGCAGTTTTATTACGCACAGGGAGCTTTGCTTTCTCAAGTGCCGCAAGCATACGCCATCACCCTTCTTGCTCAGATCCATTTGTGTGTGAGATCACCAGGGGGAACCATGGAATATTTTGGATTGCATTGCCATAAGGAAGTACATTATGTGCTCCGCCTCACTCTCTCCATGTCATGAGACTTGAAAGAGACTATTTGTCATCCAGTGTGTGCTACAATTTTTACCTAATCATCCAGAGTTTTCCAGTGAAGAAATAAATGGAATTGATGCTATGTGCTTCAAGAACTTTTAAAAGTTTAAAACTAAACTGTTTCCTGTAGTGATAGTTCTAAGGCAGTGGACTACCACGTCTTGTATTTTATACAAGAAAATTTGTTCAGAAGTCAGCTGCATAAGTAACTCCTTAAAGAGAGATATTTCATGATCAAAACTTCTCTAAACATTGTGTTACTGACTTCAGTATTTGAAACTAAAGGTCTGTCTCCCAAGAACTATGCTTTGCTGATGGTCATCCTTAACCAGTTACAGTGGAACACTATTTTTTCCTTTATGTCAGAAATTCAGTGCTACAGGAAAGTAATCAAAGAAGTAAATGTCAAAGTTTCCGTTCTATAATGCAACAGTGTCCGAATTCCCCATGGTACAAATTGGGCCACTTGAGCCATCGGTGATGACAGTTACTGAAAGAGAACACATGCAGTATTTTTTTGCAGTGTTGGGGCTATAAATGCTTGTTCTGTGATTTCTGAAAATCTCCAAGGTTGTGGTTAGATTTCTCCCCTGATGTGCTTCTTGTAACACACCTTCATAATGATTCATCCCTAAAGGAAAGGTTTTGACCCTCTAACCATTGGGTAGTCTGATAACTGCTTGCTTTTCTTCAAAAATCCGTCAGTGAATTTGTTGCTTAGGTAGCAGCGGCATTGGCTGGAGTCAGTTGCGGTATGTGCAAGTTTCAGATGATACTCTGCGCAAGCTTCCCCTCAAGATATTGCTCATATGTCTCGGGCTTGCCTGCAATGCTGGCAGCTGTTCTGCATGAGACCAAGTCTTCAGCAGAAACTGTGAATGGTATCATATCAGGCGATGGTATTGTGAAATGCTGTCCCTTCATTCAGTCATTTCAGAGTGTGGATTTGTTCCCCAGGGAGTGAAAAGTCCTCAGTATCTCACTACACCAGCTGAGATACTAAAGGAGTCCATGTAGCTGTACAGTGAAACTCTACTAGTCTGTTTTAGAAGAGACATGTAGTTTATTGTAAGCCTTACCTCTGGCTAGTCTACCATTCTTTCTTTTGGGGCATTCAAAACAAATTAGAAATAACTTCAAAAGGGTAAATGCTAATAATGAGTCGCTTTAATTCAATAGCCTCTGCTGTCAGAAAATTACAAAATTGGTTTAGTTCTTTGCCTGGGCAGGGTGCTTTCATTGTCAGTCATGAGCTTGTGTCCAAGGGCAAGCTCTGTGAACATTTATAGAAAGATTTCATAGGCATTTCATGCCTACCACAACTCGTTTTAATTATCTTGTTTTAAAGAAATAGTTTAGCTTGCAATAAATGCCATGCCGTGTGTGAATACTAATGTTTTATAATTTAGTTCTTAAAATGTAGTACAGAATACAGATGAGATGCAATAGACTGAGGGCTTGAGAGGCCCAATTCCTGTTCTAAAATAACTTAATCTTCTCTTCTGTTTTCCCCTTCTCCTTGTCGCCGCCTTCTGCCTCAAAAAACAAGCAAAAGAAACCACCACCTTTATTTGGAACACGAGAACTTACTTCAGCTGCCATAGAATGGAAAGAGATTCCTTTCAAAGCCTGGGGGAGATACTGGTCCATGTTATTATTACCTTTTTGTTGTATTACAAATAACACCAATGTGATATTGCTAAAAGCCATGTACCAATACGCAGATGTGCTGTTAGCATGCAGTAAACTGGAGAGCTCACCGGATTCTCTGGCGTGTTTCCTTTATGGAAGAGGCGTTTCTTTTGATGGTGCGTTTTTATTTTATTTACTTAAAAGAAATCCTAACCACTAATTATTGTAAGCCATTTAATACATACCATGTGTTTAACACAGGCTGAGACTCTCCCTTGCTTTTGTGAGCTCTGTGCTAATGCAATGCTATTTCTGACTCTGGTTGACACACAGTTCTATAAATGGAGATAATTTGTTTTGCCTATTGAGACGCTAAGTTGTCTGAGCTAGGACTGTCTCCTACTATAAACAGTACTTAAAATGAGGTGACTGTAACCTCAGCTAGTGTTTTTCGGTACCGTTGCATACTAATGCATGTAATATACATCAACTGCCAAAAATGAAGGATTTTCTTCTGCTTTAAGGTCCCTTGCTGTGTAGTTTTCTCTCCTCTGTCTTTGTATATTCCCAAGCCATTTGTGATTTCACCTCCTTTCTTCATATGATTTTGAAAGTTCAGACCTAATGCATTCAGTAGTAAAAAGCCCAAGGCACCAATGTTGCATAGGCAATCAAATATTCATGCTCTTTTCAAATATTTATTTGTATAGTGTTAATAAATTAGAAGACAGGAATGTGACCTTTTCCTCCCTGTGAGTGAGGGCAGCTATCTGACACAGCAACACCTATAATAGGTCTTAAAAGTGTAATTACTTGGATCTAACACTTAGTTGTCTGTTGTTAATTTCTTTCTTGATGGTCCTTCTAGTAGAGGGCTCTGAGATTTTAAAATAAGACTTCCACATATCAGGGTTTCTCTTACGTGTGAGGATTTTGATAATTTGAGTTTTAGGTGAGCTTCTAACTTTTTGACAACGCACTACAAGTTTTAAAATGCAGGAATTACGTTTTTACATTTCCATGTGTATTTTCATCTTGGGTCTTGTCAAAAGATACTTTTTTATGTTTAAATCTGTACTGTAAGATGTTGCTGTTGCATACTTGTTTTATGAAGGCAGAGATGGATTCGATAATTTAGGGCTGCCTCTAGGATTGTAAGAAGAAATCCAGCAACTCATGGGCATATGCAGCCGTGTAGTAAAGTTTGAATGTGTGATATTTATCCTGGCTCACAGAGCAACAGGAGAATTTTCTTTTCGAATCTGTAAAGTAAGTATTGCCAGCTGGAGCTATTTAGGTGAGCACAGACCTCAGGGACTTAAGTTGGAGATTCATTCATGAGGGAAAGGCAGGATACTGGGGCTGAAATCTGTCATGGTCAGAGATATTTAATAAGTCTATGCTTTGTGCTGAATAAAAAGCACAACAAGGTTAGTTCTGGTTCTCCATGGAATATTTGTACGCTATCATAGTTCAAATATTACTTGCAAAGATATTATTCCAAAAGCAATTGAAATTGATGGAAAGACACTGTATTTCAAACTGTTTTGCCAAAGAACTTCAGTAAATTAAAAATATCTATGAAGAAAATCATAATAAGCAGAGTAGTGTAATGGAAAAAGGCAAACACCGTTCCCCCCCCAAAAAACCCCAAACAACCCATTGAGTCTTCCTAGTTACCCAAAGAGAATTGATTACATAAGCAATTTCTAGTACTTGTAAGTTTAATGTAATGTGGCTGTAGAAATTAACTCAATTCCTGGATTCAGATTGTTTGCTTATTTCTTAGGGTTGTTATGCTCAGTTTTTTCTTGTATTTATGATCCTCTTCCAAGTGAGAAAAGTGGGAGTTTGAGTTTGATTCTCCTAGGAGCTGTGGCTGTGCGTATGAAAGTCTTCCTTAGGATACAGTGTAAACTTCGGCACCTTCATTTGTTTTCAAATTATTGTTTTTTATTTCATCAAGGGCTTCATTTTAATGGGACCTTATTGGATAGTCTGGAAATTACAGAATTATGCAAGAAGGAGCACGTATTCAGTGATCTTTCAGGGCTTTTTATAAACCTAGTAAGTATATACGGCCATAAATAGTAATTGTTCTACCAATGTATTCATCATTTAGATGCCAAGTCTAAAAAAGCAATATTCATCCAAAAAGTCTGAACATTTGAAGTTTTGTGAGTTGCTGGGAGGACAAAATTAGAGCTATACAGGGGATTAAGTTCAGTTCTCTCTTCTCTTTTGAACTCTGTTTCTCTGCAAAACTGAAATGGGGCATACAAGGGGCAGGAAGTGGAGTACACAAACAATATTGCCATCCTTCTTTGCCTTCCCTATTGATTTTGGGGAGAATTTTATCAGATGTCAAGTTTTTGGAGTGTGCTCTCAAATTTTGCAGAGGCTGTTTGGATGTACCGGCACCCTGGAGTGCCAAGTGAGATAGGTGGAGACTGATGAGTGTTCTTCCACTGAAAGTTTCGGTGGCACTGCTGTTTTCTTGTAAAAGATTCATATTCAGTTAAATTAGCTTTTTCTTAGCAAAATGTTTTCAGTTTTGGTCAGTTCCCTCTCCTCATCTTCTTGTTTACTTGGTTTGTTTTCTGAGCACCGGTGTATTAGGCAACTGTGTTTTCACACCAGCTTTTCACAATTGACTTACGCTTCCGTTTTTCATTTGAACACTCCTTAGTATGGCTGAAAGTTCAGGGTTTTGTCAAGGCTCCTTCAGAAGCATAGCAGTGTTGGTGAACAAACCCTGGGGCAACCCTGCCAAATATGGTTTGCGTTGCTGCAGTCTCTGTATGTTTACAAAGTACTATTGTTTTGACAGTGTCTTAGAAGATATGTTTTTGTTGTAAGGATTGTGACCAGGTAGTCCCAATTTACCTCCAGATGGTCATATGTCTGCCCTCCATATTAACTTTTTATGGACGACTACATTTCCCTGTGTGCCTTCAGGTAAGGGATAAATTTCTGTGTGACAGAAGAACGGCCTACCCTGTCAAAGGAACTATCTGTGGAGCAATATGCAACTCAGTAAGGTCATCAAAATCCTTTTAAAAATTATTTGAGAAGTATTCAGCACTTTAAAGCTAGCAAATATATCTAACAAAGAATTTGCCTTTTGAATGTTGATAGTATATTCACGCTTTTTGAACATAAATAAAAATCTTAGGCTATCATTTTTCCAGGCATCCTTGAAAAGGGTTTAGTGTAGCTTGATAGGAAAAAATTCTTGGCCGTGGGAGGTTTTTACTTGTTTGTTTGTTTTTGTTTTTTTTAAACAGTATTTTATTGTTTCATAACAATACTATGCCTTTTTTTCTCCTTCCCTCAAGTGTGTCATTGGTATCTTATAGAATGAAGCATTGTATGCACACTAGGAAAATGCAAATTTATTCACAGTCACACTGCTTTAAAACCAAAAACTAACAATAGCTTTTCCTCAGTAAAGAGAATTCCCCATTCCTTCAGGATTGCTCAGGGGTGCTATTTTCCCATGTTCGTGGCAAAAAATCAGACTTGCTAGCCAAATGGTGAAATCTTACTAACAAACACATTTTTCACATAGCAGTGAAGTTCTTTCTGCGTGTCAGCTACCAGCAGTTTCATGGGTAGTTACCCTTCATCTGTCCCTCATCCCATTTTATGAACATTGCTTTTAAAAAAAAGATAATAATAAAGAAGAGATCAAAGTTGTATCTTCAATAAAAGATGGGTTTTAATGTGGTTTGGTGTATATTTCTTCTCCTGATTGGAACAGGCATCTGCTCTGCGTATATGTTGCTGTCCTGGAAAAGAGGTAAGCTTTTAGTACAGCTCTGGTGGTAGTGCTGCTTTTCTGCTTGGACTCCAAACACCAGTCTCTTGCCTAGAGGCAAAGTGACCATCAGTGCATCTCCAGAGAGTCCTGCTTTCAGAGCGAGCCTGCTCTCTGAACACAGCAATGGATCTGTTGTCATTTTACACACTTTCATACCTAAAGTAGTAGTTGACCTATTTTTTGGCTTTGATTTAAATCCATTCCTTTCCCCCACAACTCTTTTTCTTTTATCCGTAGTTACTATAAGTTCATCCCGCAAATCACTGCAGATGTAATTCCAACTCTTTCTCTTTGGATTGCATCTGTGTTGTACTGAATCTGGTAATTTGCACTGAAATCTAAGCTTTATTTTCAGATATTACGTTTTTACTGTCCTTGCTCCTCCAGAATTGTTGAGAGGGAACAAATAAAAAAATGAACTAAAATTAAAAAAATATATCAGAAAACACTAAAGCTTTTAGAAAGAGTAAGTATAATTTAAGTTTATAGCATTGATGTCTTGTGTATGTCCTCTAAAATGACATCCTTGTTTTTTTCTAGAATATGCCAAGATTAAAAAATAAGTTTAGAGAAAATGTAAGGTTCTGCAGGAAAATTCGTGTTCCACTTTCAAGATGATTGTCCAAAACTTTATTCTTTTTTCCTCAATGATTTTTTTGAGAGACAAGCCCACCCCTCAACATACTGGGTCTCAGTGATGAGATACAAACCTGGGAAATGGAAGATTCAGATCAAAAGGTGGATCTTATTTGTGTGTGTGTATGTGTCCTGAGAAGATGGTGGAGGATGTTGAGCTTCCTGTGACCCAGAAACGTGCTAGAATCATTCCGGTTTTTGGAGAAAAGGCATCTCTGTTTCTAGACATCTCGTAAATCTTCCAAACCACCAAAATATTTTTCAAGCTGAAGGTCCTGGATGAGTTTCCTGATTTCACTTCCCCTCCCCACCCTCAAAGGATATTCTAAAAAAAAAAAATAAAACCAGGGAAATGTCTCTTCCAGCCTTCTAAATTTAGTGTGTGTCATTCACAGACATGGACATACACAAAACTATGTAGTTTCAGAAAACAAATTCTGGTGAATAGTTTATAGCCACTAAATTGCAAATGTGTTATTTCCTAGTATTTCTGGTTTTGAATAGGGGAGGCTTTGTCATTGTTATATTTGTTACTAAATTTTATGAGCAAGATATACAAACTTAACATGGTAGAAATGCTATTCTGTCATAGAAAGGAAACACAGTTTCTTTTTGTATACTTACTTGATTCAAATACCAAATCTGTTTGTGCCTGATAATCTTATATGTAAACTTGAGTTTTATGTTAATAGGTAAAATTTTGCTATATATTTTAATATACAGTAATGAAAATTTTCTTGTCACCACTGAGCAAGTTGCTTTTAGGAATTTCATTGTCATTTAATTTTCCTTAATGGCAATCTACGTAAAAAATAGTTAATGATAGTTATAGTAGTAGCAGAAGCTTTGCTACACTCATTCCATGCTTATTTATTGTTGAAGAATAGGTTGTATAATGATAATAAGAAAAGAAATAGATACAAGACGATTGACAAATTAGCCTGGGTTGTGTTTCTGCTCTTGCTTAAAGAAAGGAGAATTAACTCTCCCAGTTTGCCAGAGTACATGTGCAGTGCGAGGAGTGATGTGCTTTCCTTTATGCATGGCTCCTTTAGACCAGGCGCATTCCCGTGCCTTTCTATCAGCTGCATTGCAGTGATCTTGTCTAGCAGCACAGAGCAAGCTGTGTGCAAGGCTTAAATATCACATCCTTAGAGGTGGAAAAGGCTACTGAAATGTTGCAAATTGCAGACACAGCAAAGAGACTTTGATTTATAGGCTTGTTCTTTCAGCAGAGAGACATGAATGCTTCATTTGACTGAGTTCTGTTTCAGATTATGCAAATCGTGAGGGAGACAGGTGGTTTAAGAGGCGAGGCACTCAGGTTTCTAATCTCCAGGTCTTCATTGCAGATTCTGCATGAGTCAGAATGATTGTGAAACCTTGCTACCAGAGTGCCGTTTGGCCGGCAGTCCAGTTTCCTCTGTCTTTTTTATTCATGTTGCTGGCTTGTCTCTAATAATCAATATGCAGATTAGCAATCTGAGCAATGACAAAAGCCAGTGTAAATATGGAATCTACTTTTTCAAACTTGAAGATACCTTTCTAAGTTGACAGCAGTGCAAAATTGGCACTGTGGGAAGCTTGTGCTTCTGCTGTCTTCTGAGCACAGGTGTTTATTATCCAGAGTTGTTAGACTGGAATCTTCTGTAAGTTTCTTGCGGTAAATTAATTAGTGAAATCTTGACTATGTGAAATTGGATGTATTTATGTTAAAGTCAGTTAGTTTCTATTTTCTTCAGTAATTTAAAACCATTTGTCTTGACCCAGTGCATTTCTCAAAGGGATACACGTCCGTATTCTACTTCTCCTCATAGCTGAAGAATATGTGAATTGACTTACAGCAAAGCCTACGTAAAAAAACCCTTTCATGGTGAGAATGGCCAACTCTGAATGCTCCCGCTCCCTCTGAAGTGACCATGTTTGGTTTTGTGTGTAGAAAAGATTAAAAGAAAGATGTTTCAGAGAGTGAGATGCTTTTTTGCTAAAGACGTCCCTTTAGAAGTTTCCGTCGTGGTAATGTGAGGTGTGGAGACGCAGCAAGTCCAGGCTGTACCAGATGGAACACTTTGCTAATTGGTTAATTCTGCTTTAGTGCCTGGCCACCACTTGGCACTGTGGCACAGAGAATTTTACATAGATCCAGCAGGGAAGCTTCTGCTTTTTATTATCCTGAAATAAGGAAATGGCTTTGATGAAATGAACATTTTTAGTGAGATTTTCTTGAATTTTAGCATGTTCTAAGATTCCCCTTCTTTAACCCTGCATGCGTATCACCTTTTTGAAGCTGAAATTAAAACAGGGCCTTTGTTTTTTTCAGCAGGATCTAGTAGTCTTAAGATCATGGTTAGTGATTTTGAAAGCGAAAAACTGCATTTCAGTAAATGTGCTAATAACAGATTTTGCTTACGGCCTGTCATAACTACTGACTAATGGATCTGTGGACAGGATGAGTGCACTCGATTCTACTAATTCAATAAAGCAAGTACCTTTCTGGATAGTGGGACAAATTTATTCTTGGAATTACTGCGTACACTTAAATGCACTTACAGCTGAGCTAAATTTGCCCCCTAAGGCCCTATTTGGAGAACAATATTCATCATTTGTTCAGTTATGATCACAAAGTACAGAGGCATCTTTTTATTTTTATTATTGTATTCAAAGACACTGAGAAGTTCATAGTAACATAGTAATTCCAAGCTCTGTGGATCCTACAGTGGCAACTAGATAGTGGGAAAGAAGGTAGTATCTACCTTTTGTAGATGCAAACTCGCAGCACACAATTTATGACAGAGATGAGAATTACTTAACCAGTTCTTTCCTCAGCTTGGCCATTCCTTCTGAGCTTTGGGAATGTATGTTTTCATTATTTAAAATGAGGGCACAGGCTTCTCAAAGGCTTTATTAGGAATGACTTTGGACTGGGAATGAACAATTTAAAAAAAAAATTTCTTGTAAGAGTAGTGTACTTCTCAGCTACTCAGTATACTTATGACAGGCTCGTAACCCTCTCTGTTACATTATACTTCAGTGAGTATTGCTAGAAAATAAAAATCTTTAGAGAATTGAAAATGGAAGTGTGTAGGAACACAGGCCAGGTTAGCTTTGTCCATAACATGGAGCTTGGGATTTGGATTGGATGAGTCCTTCTATTTCAGTGCCATTTACAACACTGCATTCAACAATCACAGAACCATAGAATAGTTTGGGTCGGAAGGGACCTTTTAACAGTCATCTAGTCCAAACCCCCCTGCAATGAGCAGGGACATCTTCAACTCGATCAGGTCGCTCAGAGCCCCGTCCAGCCTGGCCTTGGATGTTTCTGGGGATGGGGCATCTATCACCTCTCTGGGCAACCTGTGCCGGTGCCTCACCACCCTCATCGTAAAATATTTTGTCCTTATATCTAGTGTAAATCTACCCTCTTTTAGTTTAAAACCATTACTGCTTGTCCTATCGCAACAGGCCCTACTAAAAAGTCTGTCCCCGTCTTTCTTATAAGCCCCCTTTAAGTATTGAAAAGCACAGTAAGGTCTCCCCGGAGCCTTCTCTTCTCCGGGCTGAACAACCCCAGCTCGCTCAGCCCGTCCTCATAGGAGAGGTGTTCCATCCTTCTGATTGTTTTTGTGTCCCTCCTCTGGACCTGCTCCAGCAGGTTCATGTCTTTCCTGTGCTGAGGACCCCAGAGCTGGAGGCAGCACTGCAAGGGGGTCTCACCAGAGCCGAGCAGAGGGCGAGAATCCCCTCCCTCGACTGGTCACGCTTCTTTGGATGCAGCCCAGGATACGGTTGGCTTTCTGGGCTGCGAGCGCACGTTGCTGGCTCGTGTTCAGCTTTTCGTCCACCAGTACCCCACAATACCTTTGTCTTCTGTACTTCAGCAGTGACCAAACAGATATTGCAGATCTCTCTCTTCAGTGGGATTTGCTATGAGAAGAGCTAAAGGAGACTAAAAAAACCTCAGAGAACCCTTAGCATGCCCAAGTACATAGTATGTTGGGGATGATTTTAAAAGGAATAGCATCAAACATCAGATATTCATACAGTTTTTGTAGACAAACATTTATTACATTTCACATTAGGTGCTTTTTTTTCCTCGCAGGCATGTCAGTTAAATACTAGTAGATGATTCCACCTACAGTGTATTTACATTTTCTAAAGGCATTCCCATTCTCGGTTTCTTGCAAATATTTTTCTGTTTTGATGGTGGTGGGAGGAAGCAACGAACCTCTAGTCCTGTGGTGAAGTCAGTTTGAAGTTTTAAATAGCAAATTCAAATCAGAAAAGAGACACCTAAAGCAACCTTTGAACAAGAATTACTTTCTGCAGGAAGATATATTTGTGTTTGTAAAGGCATGTATATACACACATTCATACCTCATTTACATTAGGAAGAATAAAAAAAAAAAATCATACATCACCTATTAAGAGCTGGCTTTATCTTGCATGTCCAGAAATTTCAAAGTGCTCCATATCCTTATGTTAGCCTAGCCAAACGCTGTCTCTGCATATCACTGCCCGATCACTGGCTGAGAGCTTTTTTCATTCTCTGGCATTTGGGAATCCCCTTTGGGAATCTTCTTGCCAAAGTGGGCAGTCACGGTAGTAACTTTATGGGGACCATAAAGCTCATTGGAAAACAGGTCGTCAAGTGTGTATTAAGATAACATGCCTAATGCTTTTGCCTAATATAAGCTGGTTACTAATTAGCTGTCTAGGAGTTAAATAAAGTTCAGTTTCCCATCCCAGTGTGCCAATTTATCTGTCTTTCTAGTGGACAGTTGTGCTTATGTTATCTAGAAACATTTAATTTTTAACTAGTTTTGTTTTGTCAGGTGGTGAAATAAAATGACGTCTTCTCTCCATGACAGTAGCACTTTGTGAATCAACTTAAAAGAATTTGGAGAAGTCTCTTCAGTCTAGAAAAGAGAGAGCTGCAGCAGAATATGATAGGAGTCTATAAAATCTTGACTGACATGGAGAGGGATCAACAGCTCACTGTTTCTTCCACCGCAAGCACTAGGGTTCAGCAGGTGAAACTAGTAGGTGGCAAGTTTGAAACACATGAAAGAACATGGCTGTTCTTGCTACAGATTGCTGTGGAGGTAAATTTTTATATTGATATAGGGAAGTCTGGAAAAGTTAATGAGAGAGAAATGCACTGAGAGTAATTCAATGTGTAGAAACTATATCCAGGTCCCTACTCTGAAAACTGTTGGCTTCCTGAGCCGTGGGTGTTGGCTTGAAGTAAGGAACAAGTTTACCCAGTTCTTCTTCTCTTCTGTAGGAATCCTTTCATGACCCCTGGTGTGGAGAAAGTGCAGACAGTTGAGAGAGTAAGGGTACGGGTAACAGAAAATGTATCATTTCTACCTGGAAGAATGATTAGCTTGTTCATGGCCAAGCTGGTGATGAAAAGAGCAGATATATTGACTATGTGATTTGGAAGCGATTTATAAATGTTTAGCCAGTCAAGATTTTAAAATATTTCTGATAACAGTGAAGTCAAAAGAAAAAAAAAGAGTCAGTTGTCTGTAACCTGTAATCTCTTTTTCTGTTCTGCAGTTCTTAGGCATAATATACCCATGTTTTCATTCATTCCCTTTCCAGGAAAAATACAAGGTACAAAGCATGCTTTTGCCAACCGGTAATTAAATTCTTTGCTATCTATACCTTCTAGATCTGTTTCTGCAGGAAAAAGCAATGGTAGATTGAATCAGCTGGAAAATGCCACAAAGAAAATGCCGTTCTAAACCGTTTAGGCCAAAGTTTGGCCAGACTGGAACAGGATTTTGCTTTAGTGGTGTTGGTGGGATGGTGAGCATCTGAGTGTTGCAGAAGAGAGCTTTAGAATAGATTGAGTGTTGGAATATGAATTAGGATGCTTATTTGGCTAATCTTTTGGAATTAAAAGCATACAGTTCAATAGTTGGAATACATAACAATGCTCAGGAAAAGTGTAGCAGAGAACATGGTTCTGTCTATTTTTGGTTTATACCTTGGTTTTAAGTATTGTTTCAATGTGAAGGAAAGCATGAATACAAACAGGCAGTTTACACTCATGCTTCTTCCAATGCCAGTAATCAGAGCTGAGATTCCAGTATAGCACTTGGAAGCCTCTCTGAATGACGTCCTGACAGAGCCTGCCACACATACAGCTGCTTCTGCTTATGTTGTTGCCTAATTTGCAGAAACATGTTATCCCATTCACATATTTTTTTAGTTTGTCCTTCCCTTTGTAACTTAAGGAATCTTAAGAGACATCTGGAGGCCTTTTCCATGCTCAAGGAAGAATGAGGAAGGACTCTGCTGCAGAAAATTAAATTGCTGGTGCAGAAAGTAATCGAACACCACAAGGTGCTGCACAGAGCCCGAAGAAGTAGTACTAAACAAACATGCCCTGAACAGGACCCTGTCAAAGTGCTTGTCTGCTGTAAGGTTGTGAAAGAATTCAAATACCAGAGGGAAGAAAGCTTTGGAGAGTAGCTGTTTATCACACATGCTTCTCCTTGCTCCTATTTAGAGATGCTTGCAGCTACTTTCCTTTCAAGCCACACAAGATGCATAAAGAGAAGCAGATGGCTTACAGGCTGGTAACATAACGCTTTTTTTAGCACTGAGAACGCTGTATTAGCTCCCTTTTAATGCTGTGCATGTCAGTACCTTGCCCAGCTAATACTGCCAACAAGTTTTCCCTGGAAAGCTTTAAACAATATGAAAAAGCACTTTGGGAAAGCTTGTAAAATTCAGTCAGTTTGTCACAATGTTGTACGGTTTTATCACCTTAGTCAGTGGAGACTGAGTGCTGGATATCAAAACAAAAAGTAACAAGGTGGAACCACCATTGCATTTACATGTTCTAAACGGTCTCCGACATGCAAACTTCATGTTAAAGGGCTGCCTAAAATTGGCCGTGGTAGTAGATTCATCAAAGACTACATGACAGATAGGCCACCTGGACAGCAAAGTAAGTCTCTGGAAGTGATTGCTCTTATTTTTCCTCGGTTTTGATAGCCAAGATTACTATTGCTTAGATGAGTCTCTCTAACTTACTTTAAAGGTAAGCAAAACGAGTTAAGTAAAACAAAAACTGTGATGGATTCCTATAAATGCATGCACAAACAAATAGGACGAGATAATGTAGCACTAAGCAAATTATTTGTGATAACCCTTGGAAGTAAAATAGATAACATGAATATTTTGTAAAATTGGTACCTTTTGTTTTAATGCTGTTTGGCAGACAGGCTCTTGTAGCTAAGAAGGATGTGGAATATGGAATTGCTGATTATGAGGGCTTCTAGGATTTTTTTTAAGATGAGTGTGGTTTGTATGTATTTGTATGAAAGTAGTATCACTTTGATAGCCTAACATTAAGCTACAGACATGAACAAAATGCCATAGTAATTCTCATCTAGAAGAAACAGTATTGAGGGGACACTGTCTGGCTGGTTTTTTCCAGTTCTGAATCTACATTTTCAAGGAGTATTTGGTTTTATCTGAGTCTCAAATGGGCTGTCCCTCCTCATGCTCCAGAGTCCCATAAGACCCTAGTGGGAAGCGGCTCTTACTGAAAGTCAAGAAGATAAAAAGGAAGGTGGTGTGACTTGATTTGGATGAAACAGCAAGATGTAGCAATGCCCAAGGGAAACCCTGAGTGTGTAGCAGAGCGATCCGAGGATAGGCTTCAAAATTCAGTATCTTGTTTTTGAAACCATCACGCTTCTTATCCTTTGTCTTAGCTGTTCAGAAAACATCCCGAACAACTTTTCCTTTATTTTTCCCCAATAATACTAATTTTAAAGTAATGTGTTGCATCAGATGGTCACAGTGTGTTGTACTCAAATTTTGCTGCTGTTGTGGAGCAGTTAGTCTCCTACAGCTATCTTCCTGTATTCTGGCATCCTCTTGCGGTACTTGTCCCAGCAGATCCGAGTTTTCACTTCTTTTTGTTTTCATACAGACTACTGTTCCAAGATATTCTGCAAAAGAGGAATGTACAGACCTTCCTTGACCTTGACACAGTGACATATCAGTCTTGGTGTTCAGGCAGTGCTTGGGTTGCACTTGCTCTGCAACCGGTATTCCACTTGCTGTTACAGCACTTGGTCCTCTCCTGTCTGTTTTTTAGTGAAAAAGCAACACCTCTGTATTTTCACCGTTCTCTAATCCTTTGCAGTATCACTCAGAAACTGAAACGCTCTTTCAAGGCATGAAATATCTGCATATATGGTAAAACTGTGTATACAGGGGTTCATGGCCACAGAGCAGTCTGTTCCTCCATCAGCTTCCCTATGGGGGCATGCCACATAAGCTGTATGAAATATGGTTGTCAATCAGTAATAGATTTACTGATTACTGTTTTTACAAATGACAGTACATTTGCTTTTGTTGTTTTTGTTACAGTGTTGTTAATAACCTTAGCTGGAAGTCAAAGTGGCATTCAGCACAGCAATGAGAAATCCCGAGGGTGGGGAAGGATGAAGCAACTACAGAAATTTAAAATGTATTGCAGAGGTGGCAGGTCTGCTTCACTTCAAATATTGCTTGTACTTCATTCTGAGTTTATTGTCTGTGTAGTAATTGTCATAGAGAGAAGAAAACAGAATGGACTGATAATAGTTATCAGGATTTTAAATTTTTTTTCTCATCTGATTATGGATGGTGTTTACAACAAAAATTAACTGCTCTAAAAAGAAATAATTGATAGGCACTGTCAGTATAATGATATTATTGTTGGAAGCTCAGTGTGGAGTAAGTATAACTTGAATCTGGAATTGCAGATGAATGTGTCAATGGGAGGAAAAAAAATTGTAACGATGTGATTTACCAAGTTAAATATTTGTTAGCGTTATATACCATATGCAGAATAAAAATGCAAGGATACCAAATCCGAACACTTGCAACATTTCAATGTATTTAAAGTATAATTATTACTGCAGTTATTTAGCATAATGACTAAAATAGTTGCAGAAAGTACTTTATTTATAGCAACATTTGTAATTAGGTACTTGAACATTTGTTATTTCAGATAGGAATGTCCTGTAGAGCTAACCCATGTGAAATGAATTCTCCAATTAGTGAATTTACATATCATGATTGTTTTTATGAAAAGTAAAAAAAAAATCCTTTTTCTTGGCAATTTTTGTTACTATTAATTTTGTTTTTAAGGAAACAGTGTAACATAACTCTCCTGTGCCATGTTTAATTCTTAAACTCAGCGATTGTAACCTCAGTGAACAAATATCACATTTTCCAGTTGGAACTCCCCAAATATTATTATTTCATGGGGATTACTTGATATACTTATGGTCACAAAGACGCTTTTTATTCTTGTAGCTCTTCTGCTCTTTCCCCTTCCTCCCTCTCCCCAAAAGAAGAAAAACCCAACAATACCTAGCATAAAAAACCCGGGTATGAAATGTTCCTCAAAATGAATCAAGGTCATTCTTTGCAAACTAAATATTATCAAGTCCCTTAGTAAGTTTTCTCTTTCTTTTAGCAATGTTAAATTAATATCAATTAGCAAATTAGAGATGATTGTGCCTGGTGCACAAGGCACAGTGTGATGAAGACAATTCAAATGCAGAGGTCTAGAGGCTGGTAAAGGTGTTCACAGAACATAGAGCTTTGTCTAAGACCTTGATTTAAGGTTGAAGAAAACTCCTTTGCCACCATTTTGAGTACCAAACATAGGAAGTGAATTAATATTTAGATAACATAAAGATTCTCATGACCTCTGCTGAAGTAGTTTCTAACACCATGGAGAGGCTGAAGTTCTCGTATGCAAAGTTCCTCACAGGCCACATTTCTGCCACTGTTAACACAGACGACATTGTTTGAGAGGATGGAAAACTTGTGGTCAAATGCTAGTTCCTCTGCTTGCTTTCGATCAGATTGCTGAACTCAGGTTTCCTGCTTCCCGAGGACTGTTGTGATCACTACTGATCTGTTGAGTTAAAAGGGATCATTCCTGGCCTCTTTTCTTCTTTTCCATGTGACCTAGCTGAGATACTCTGTAGATTTAGTTCATACCTGTACTCTCTACAAGCCCCGTAGCTTTTGTGATTTGCATTTGTGGATACTCAAGCTCCTCGTGCACCGTCTGAGGAGTCTGGGTGCTGATCACAGGGCTCTGGGTTCCTCCCGGTGAAGGGACAAGTTTGACACTCTGATGGCTGTGCCCCTGGGGGGAGATACCTTCATTTTGATAGGAAGGCTTGGTTCACCCTTGGTGCAGCAGAATACCTGATTTGAAAACTGTATACTGTGGGTGGTAAAGGTCTTGCTGGTTTAAATGTTTACTACTTTGCATTTGTTCAGATAAGAGTGACTGCCAAGGAAGAACAGCACTATTTCAAGCTTTCCTTTCAAGCTCCAAAACTCCTCAAGAGAAATAGAGAAGTTGTGAAATTTAGTGCAGGCAGTACCACCTAAGCTCCCATTTCCAAATCATTTTGCCAAAATTGAAGGGATGAAGAATTGTCACGTGGGAGATAAGAAATAACTGTGATTCTGGGATCTGATCTGTTGGACTGGCTGCTGAGTTAAGTCAGTGAAACACTGGTAGTGTTCTACTTTTTAATAGATTAGGTATAGTAGATTAATGGATTTTTAGTAATAATTATAACGATGCATCAGTGTCCTTTATGGCAATTTGTATGCCTTTATTTAAGGATTGTAGTTACCCAAGCCAAATTAGGAAAGAAAATAGTATCTGGATAAGCTCAAGTTTCAGGTATTTACTGCTATGAAAACAAATCGTTCATGGTCATTAGCACCGATGTTAGGTTACAAAGAGGAGTGTTTCACCTTCTGTTTTCTTAACTGTCGAATACTGTTAAATACTAATACATGCTTCTGTTTCCAAAGATGCTTTATTCCTTTGTAGGGAATTCTTGTTGCTCTTGTTTTTCTGAAGAAGCAGAAGAGGTGGTTTCATACAGCAGTTCACACTTTGCTGGGAAGTAGGGAAACAGAAGCTGCTCAAGTCCTGTATGGCTTATGCTCAAGCAGCTGACGTGTTTCTATAGCCCCTTAAAAACATGAGTAAAATAATTGCTTTTGATCAGAAAACACCAATTTGTTGAAATGGTAGCATCGGGAATAGATATCCAGGCCCATAATAGAATTTCTTGAGAAGGAGACCGATTCTGATTTCAGACAAATGGATAGCCTGCTAGTTGTGTCTAACCATCGAAGGAACCTAGGGCTAGTTTGCTTGCTGTTTTGCTGAACACAAGATTGGAAGTCAGGCTATTTCTGGTTGAATATTAAACTGTTTGGCATTGAACAGTTACACAAAGCTTGGCATCCCTTGGGCAGGGCACTTACTGGGACAGGAGACCCTGGTGTCCTAAATTGGTCAGAATAAAGCTAATATGTAGATAGGATTTGAATGCTGTGGTCACCAGGCTACTGGCTGATCTCTGCATGCCTGTCTCTGTCTTGTAGTTGATGAACGTTTTTCCCTCAAAGAACAAAATTCCAAAAAGGGCCTGGAATATAGGGCACAGTTTTCTTATCCTATGTGATTAATGTGTGAAAGGCTAAAGGCCTGTGGATATTTCTTCATGACAGTCTCACATCTCTCACCTTTGGACCTTTCAATGACACACCAAAGGCAGTGTCATGGTAAGGGGAATATGGTAAAAGATTTTTGCCTGGCCTGTATGTGCTCCTTTTTGTTAAGTCCAAGACCTGATTGTCAATTCAGAAGAATTTAAAGCCCTCCTTTTTAAAGCTATATCTTAACAGCCTATTTTAAACCCTGTGTTTTGGAGAAGCAACACTATATCCATAACGTAATGTTTTAGTAGGCATTTAAAAAGTAAAGTGTGAACTCTGTGAAATATTCATTTAGCTTACAGAATGAATAAAACCCCCTTACATTTCAAATGCATTCCCTTTTATTTTCCATGCTTTTCCCATGAGTTTTCTAATGGCCCTGAATGTTTATCTAGAACACACACTCTGATTTCTAAGAAAATGCATTTTATTAAAAATTATTTCACATTTCTGTGCACTGTCATTTTCTTTTAGAGTACAGCTTATCACAGTGTGATTGCTTTTGAAACATTATAACACAACACAAATGTGGTGCCAGGTAACATGACTTAATTCAACAGTCTGATATGTAATTAATGTAATACTTCACAATATTAATGCTTTTTATAAGAAATAAAAATGCAAGTGCAATTTTGGAAGATTATTAACAAGTAAAATAACCTGAAAGGGATGTCATTTAACTGTTACTCTGGAGCAACCAATGGCTGTTCAAGACTTGGTAATGTGCATCTCAGATACTTGCAGACTATGCTGTTGGTGCTGTGGGTAAAGGTAGTGAACGAATTGATGGCAAAACTGAAAAAAAGATGATAAATTTTTTAGTTTGGAGAAGACATTTGGGCATTGTTTGAAGATAGCAAAAGAAAAGAAGATTTGCTGGAATTTGTTATTTATAGCTAAGCATCTCCAGTGTGCTGAGATTTATTTGGAATGTCAGGTAAATAGAAAACCATTTATGGTTCTACCCAGTCCTTGGGACCTGGCACATGATTTTGAAAACTATCTTGTAAAAAGTAAAAAAACCCCTTGAAATCAGAGTTTTATACAGGAGGAAAAAAGGAGTCCGTGTTCAGAATATAGTGTCTTGTTAGGTATATATTGTTAATTATGCTCAGTCTTCTGGTAAAAGGCTCAATTCTCAACAACAGCAAATTTGGCATTTCACTTAAAAAAATTCCCAAACCTAAAAAAATCCTCTGAATTTCAGCTTCCCCAAAGATGAAGGTCAGAGCAGTCCAGGAGAAAAGCTGTGAGCGGTGAGGAGAGGTTAGGGAAAGGCATTATGTACAGTTCCTGGAAATGACAAAAACCTGGTCAGATTGGATATTCTTTTCTTCTACCTCGTATTCGTTATATATGATGTGAAACATGGATAAGACTTGGAAAGGCCTCTGGAAGGGAAAACGCCCATGGTCTTTCTCAAGCCCTGCGGGCCTGGCCTGGAAAAAGCTGTCCAGCTCCTTGCAGCATTACTGATGCAGTGAACTCTGCGTCCGTGGGACTACTGTGGGAAGAAAAGAATCAGGACTGGGCACCGTACTACTAATACCGTACTAATACCGTATACTTCACTTCAGGCTTGAGAGTTGTTTTTATCCTAAACCTTGGCATGCAAATGTTCTTCTCAGTCATTGCCTAGTACACCATAAAGCAGCCACTTTCAGGGCAGGCTTTTGTTCTCATGGCTTACTTCCATGTCTGAAGAGTGCATTTCTTCAAATATTGGTAAACATGAGTATCACATGCAGCTTCGAGTAGCTGGTATGTCACATCAGTGATCAAACAGTGTCTTTAAAAGCAGAATACCCACCAAGTAAAGGTAACTTCCGTACATCTAGCAGCCTAAAAATGCTCTTAAATAAGGCTTACCTTCTAATAGTGCCAGGAGACTGCTTTTAAGTGTTCAAGGAAATTCAGAGAAAAGGTTGTATTCTCTATTTTAAACTCAAGCTGTTTCAAAAAAAGCATCCCAAGTGCGTAAGAACATTGGGTAATCTCTAGACCTGCAGAAATGGTAGCAAATTGAAAAAAGGAGTGCACCTACCAGGTAGTCACGCTAATAGAGCAAAACAAGGCCTGTGATGGGAGGGATATTCTGGCTATGGTTGTCTCAAAGACTATGCCCAGCTAATTAGTATTTAGCAATTAGTTATTCAGACATACCAAAAATGCTGGGCTCCGGAGCCAACATAGGATTATACTGGCTCTTTAAGTTCATCATTGGACATGTAAACTGGTCAAGAAAAAAATGCAATTCAGCTGAAATTAGTAAGGCTTAGAGATGCAACCAAATGAAACGTTCCCCTGAGTGTTTTGCCGACTGTGGTGCGGTTTAGTCCTTTGCAGTATCTATATGCCGCATCCCTGTTTTATACGCTGCGCACCGGTATCATCTTCTTTTGTTTGTTTCTCTGAGCGTACCTGTGTCCCTGCAAGGGTCCTGCTGTGCTGCATTTGCTCGTGTTGCCCTGCCGCATGGGAGAATGGGGCTCGAAATATGGTGGGCTCTTGTTACAGGTGCCAAAACAAGTTATTTTACTCTGCAGCTGGCTGAATACACGAACGTTTCGGGAAGCCGGGAGTGCATGGCCATGTAATAGCACCTGGCTGGACAGCAACTACATAAGTAGTAATGTAAAAGGAGAGTTCATAGTCTGAGCCTCTTAGAGGCTGTGTGGTCCTGCATCTCACCAAAGGTTCTCCTTGGCATCCCACCCCAGGTGCTTTCCAGCTGAAGAAATCCATATGGTTGTTGTCTGCTTTTTGTTCTGTGAATAAATTAACAATCACAATTACTTATTCTGGCATCTTCAATGCATGAATATGAAGGGTGAGATTTTGTGTGTGTCTATGTAGTCAGAAGAAAATAGCTCTAAAGTGAGAGAGATGTTATTTCGGTGAAACATCTGTCTTTCTATATTAGCATTTATACTGAATAGCAAACCTTAGAAAATAATTTAAATACCTTTAACTCTGTGTTTTCATATTTAGCAAAGGATGCAACATCTGATTTTTTCTTTATACCGTTCATCCCTCCTGTGTCTTGTGTAGAATTTAAATGCACCTCATTACTGTTCTCAGTTATTTTCTAGAATGTCTTAATTGAATTCCCATCCATTCTCTCCTGTGGCCTCCAGAGAAAAGAAACTAGGTGGGGCAGACAAATTGGAACGTAGGAAAATAGTCTGTGTCAGCTTTTCTGATTGTGTCAGGTGCGCTGCAGAAAAAAATAATCTACTTCATTATCTCCTCGATCAAGTGGAATACCAATCAATATCAAGGACTGAAAGAACAGCATTTGACAAATACAGGATGGTACTGACAGTTCACTTTTTAAAGTGATCATTTTTAAATAGCAACTTGTGGTTTTAAATGTTTTTAAATGGTTAAGTCTTTAAGAACACTATGTTACTACTTATACCCTTGAAAAGAAGACATCACTAAACTGTCCTTTTACCACCTTCTACTCCCCCTCAAAAAAGAAAAAAGTATTAAAATATCTTTTCAGGATCAGATAGAGCAAAAAAAGTCTTTCTCGTGTAACTTCTTTATTTAGAGAACAATCATAAGAAGTTCTGTCATTCTAACAACTCTTCTCCTTATGCTCTGTTCTCCTTTCTGGGCCAAGTTTTTCACGTTTGTATTCATTAGCACATGGTATGTAGAGAATGCAGTAGTATTAGAACAAGTTGCATAGGAAGGATCAGGCAACCTCAAAAATAAAAGACAGTGCAGATATCATCAGGAATGTTTTCTGTGTAAGATAGCTTTTTGCCCTATGAAGAACATTTACTCTCACTCTGGCCTAAAATCAGTAGAAATCTCCAGCTCTAGAAAAAGTAACCTATACCACCGCACTCCTTTTTGATGTGTTCTGAGCTAAATGTGGACTCAAGAGCTCTACCTTTCCCATTTATCTCTTCTGTTCTCTTCACCAAGGTTTTAACAGAAGTAGCCTTGGTTGGATCAGATTTAGGCGGGTGACAATCCACCTTCTTAGACATGTTCTAATTGTAATAGTCTCTTGGTTTTAGTACATAGGGATGCAGATTTTTGACAACTTGCTTTCCGCTTTAAGGCACGTTACTGAGAAGCAGTGTTTTCAGAGAGCTTAGTACCCAGCATCTGATGCTGTGACAACTGAAGTCACATAATCAGTGTTGAAATACTCCTTTGGGCCTTTTTTTTTTTTCCTGAAAAACTGCCTTCTTTATCCAGTATTGGGAAAGAAGGCTTGAACCCAATTTTGAAAATCCCGATCACACTGTGTCTGTAACCTGGTATCATGTGGTGGTTAAATGGAGCACCTGTAAATTTTCTGTGGAGCAATTTTATGTAATTGAACTTCCTAGGACGGTACTTTTGTGTGATAGACAGTGACTGTCTCTAAACGGTTTCTCTAGCCAGGAAACAGCGCAAAAGCCATGCGATTATAGACACTTAATATTAGAAGTCATCTTGATGCTCAGAATTAACGCATGTGTCTTTTTGCATGGAGGTTTATATTCCTTCCCTGCTGGCACACCTATGATGGCCATCAGGAGGTGGCTGTGGTGTTTGGTCTTGCTGTTACTTTATGGATCATTACTCACCTGTAGAAGATCTGTGTGCTCCAGGACAGCCTTAGAAAGGGGAAAAAAAAAAGATTTGAGTGCTGCTCTTGCTGGATTTGTGTGTCTGTCTGTGCCTGCTTTCCAGTTAGCCAGGTGGGCAGGCAGCTGTTGATGCCCCAGCTCAGGATCCTCTGTTAGAGACCCTCTGGGGACATGCAGCCTTGGCTCCAGAGCCCATGTGCCCTCAGTAGTGCCACAGGGACCGAGCTGGAGCTGCCGCTTCTTATTTGTGGATGGGAGTTAAGACAGAGCCCCATGTTTCATTGGTGAACGTGCCAGATGGTTCAGGACAACAAAGTAGTGGTTTTAGTCTTTAATGCACCTGATTACTTTTCTGGAGGGAGGGAGGGGATTAGAAGAAAGAGAAGAGGTTGAAGCTCTCCTGTTTTATCTGTTCAGTTACACTTCACACTGCTTTGTGTTCTTCACCGAAAAGGGACTTACTAAAATGCAGTCAGTGGAGTGTCAGGGTGGTCCATTTACCACATATATGACTAGAAAGGAGTATAAAATCCATATTTAAATCCAGTGCTTGTTGCTCTACATATGGTGATGATGATTATGACGTAAGTTACTTTATTACATAATGCCGCTGTTTATGGGCTGAGATCCCATCCTGCTCATTCTTTAAAAATTACCTAAAATTTATATCCTTCTGCATTTTGTCTAGTACGAGTTGCAGCCATGAAGGTAAAACCCTTCAGGTCTCTTCCTGAACTCTTGAAGAGCTCTCTACATAAGATCACTCTTGGAAAAAAACAAATATTTCTTTCTTAGGAAATATTTCTCCCTGTATCTGACCTAGAAGAAAAGATGTCTACCTCCTCTTTCTCAAGCTATACTTTGTCACAGTAAGAGGCATTTACTTTCTGTGCTTTAACACCAGCTTCACATGGCTTAATCCTTACTAATGACTGCAGCTTGACTTTGTGCCATGAATCCACCTATGTCTGTAGACTTCAAAAAAAACCAAACTGGGAAGAATATTGGAAATCTAGCCAGAAAAAAACCTCTTTAACTTCTTTGGCAGAGTGCCTAGAAAGGAAGAGAGAACACAGAATCAAAATACATTACAGGATTCAGGGGCGCATTAAATTAGCCCTAAGAAATTGCTTTCTCCTTGTATTAGTGACTAGTGATAATTTGAAACACTTCAGCCCTGGTCACTTTGTTATTTTAAAAGAAATGGAAATAGAGATGTAAGAATAGAAAGCTTGAGTAATAGAGCCAATGGTAACATTTTAAAGTGGTAACTTAAACTGAAATGTTTTAGTTAAGAGGAGACACCCTAGCAAAGAGTTAATTTTAAAAGGAGTAAGAGGAATCATAGGATAATTTAGTCTTGAAGGAATTTCTGCAGGTCCTCTTGATAATCCCTTTTCTTAGAGCAGGGCCAGTGGAGAAAAGATTGCTCAAGACCTTGTCAAATTAAGTTTTGAATATTTCCAAGGCTGCAGATTCCACAACCCATGTGAGTTTTAGAGGGTGAGGTGCACGTGCCTCAGCAGAGATCAGAGAGAGACAAGGTGAACCACAGGTTGCTCGCACCCTTTGTAGGTGCCTTCCTTACAGGTTTTTATGACAGGCGTGCATTTTGGTTTGGTTTGGTTTGTTTTTTCCCCCAGTTAATAAATAGTATAGGTCTGTCTCTATGAAGACAGAGAAGTTCAGACTGCAGATGTTCATTGTTTAAATCAATATTGTTTGGCCATTGTTCAAATGGTCCTACCATGCTGCTTGTCTTCTCTGAGGATTAGGAATCCTCCCAAAGATGTTATGTAGGTTCAATATAAAGCAAACGCTAATAGTCAGTGTATGTGAACTGACTCAGCCATGCAAATCTGATCAGGTTATTTGGCTGCTGTGCTCATCAACTTCAAAAATAATTACAGCTAGGAGTTTGAAGCTTGCCTAGTACAAGCATGCAGAGCTGTTACAGAGCTCTTCTGGCTGCAAAGATCTCTCCACTAGGTCAGACTGCAGTTTCACTTCCTTCCCCGCCGTGTTGTCCCCCAGCCACCAAGTTGTCCGTATCTATAAAGTAGGAAAAATAATTCAAAAAGGACAATAATTACTGTAGTTTTCTCCA
Organism: Sagittarius serpentarius; assembly: GCA_034782735.1. Lineage (NCBI taxonomy): Eukaryota > Metazoa > Chordata > Aves > Accipitriformes > Sagittariidae > Sagittarius > Sagittarius serpentarius. The sequence goes on along the minus strand of JAVKLA010000093.1, from coordinate 11,249,927 downwards.
TGGCTCAGTGGGGAAAAAAGACTGTATTAACAATAAAAAATCGTTTATGGAGTATGCAGCACAAAGAAGATCTCCTCGTTTCCTGTAGGTGAAGATAATCCTTTATTTATTGTGCAAATGTATAATCCCAAAGGTAAGGATTTGCTGCCGAAACTGGAATATTCACCTCAAAGCAGTAAAAGAAAGGATCGTTACTCTTCAGAGTTTTTATACAATCATTATTCTTGGATTCATTTATAGCTACCAGAATCAACTTCTTTGTGTTTGTGCTTTGCTTGTCAGTAAATACTTAAATGAAAAGCATTTCAAAGGATCTACCATAAAGGCTTTATAAATGTAATATTAAAGCTTTTATCCCATTGGAACCTAGTAAAGTCCAAGGGGAACAGATCTGAAAAGGACATTCTTTGGTTCGTGTCTGCCATCCTGAGTATCTGAATTATTATTTATTTATTTATTGTTTGATTGATTGACTGATTGATTTATTGTGTCCTATACATGTTTCACTGGCTGTGAATATCAGAGACATCCTTCAGGATTTGTTTTCCAGTCTCTCTCTCTTTGTCTTCCTTGATGGCTTTATTGTAAGGGAAAGAAGACCCAGTCTGTTTCCAGGAGCTCTCTGCATCAGCATCCTGTTGTCTTAGAAGCTGGAGATGTACCGCGTAATGAATGCAGTGACACAGTGGAAGAGACAGATGAGTGGAGGTTATAATTTTTTTGAGCAGAAAGGAATAGTGTAGACATGCCTGTTAGTACTAGGGGAGAGAAATGAGTCTCCAGAGAGTAATTTAAAGGATGTCTTTGGAAAAAAAAGGTGGCACATTCCCCTATAGTTCATAGGAAGCAAAAAGAGCATAATCAGTACTCTGTCACATCAGAGAAGAGGAGTAAATGATGAGACTTTACTTCAGGAACATCACAGGCTGAGGGATCCCTAGTTATTTATCAAGGATATCACTTTGGTGCAACTATGAATTAGAGTTATTATAGTTATTATAGGACAGTTGTTCTACCCTATAGGTTTTTACTATAATGCATGCTATAATTTATTTTGTTTTGCTTTTTAGGGTTTGTTTTGCATCGAATGTTGCTGGCAATTTCTGCAGCTTGCTAGCCTTTGTAACTAGGAAGTATTAGCATATGCCAATGTAACCTACAAATAAGTAACTTGAGGGAAGAAAGGATTTTAAGTTTGTTTATATGAAAAATACATGAGAGATTATTTGCAAAGAGAGATCCAACATAAGTTTCATTGAATATATTTACTTTTAGAATGCAAGAGATTAATAACTGTAAATTTAAGAATTTAATGTGCAGTGGTAAACTGTCTTTCAATAAGAATAATGTGTTGGAGAGATTTCTGGAAAAAGAAAGTCTACAAGTATGTTTTCTAGTATTTCTCTGGAATGACCGCAATGCTTCCTGACTTTTTATGATCTTTTATTATAGTTTGCCTCAGAACAAACTTCTGAGGCAGAAAAGTGCTATCCTTAGCAGAAAACTGCTATCCTTATTTTAAAGCTGAAACATAAGATAGACTGTGACTTTCCTAAGGTGCGGGAAGATGTGTGAAGCAGAGCAGAAAGTGTCAACACAGTTTCCCATGTCCCGGGCTGGAATGCTAACTCCCAAATATGTCTGCATCTGAGATTGCAATAGAGTCTGCTTGGTTGGTTTTGAACAAGCTGGCTTAGACACTGGTAACAATTTCTATGGCAGCATGAATTTCGGTGCAGTCCAGGTTACTCTGCCTCTCATCGCTGTACGTTATATCTGAGACTACTGAGCTTTATGAAAACTTGGTTTTATATTCCTAGTCTAGCTAATGTAAAGGCAGTTTTAGGGTCTGCCCACTACACTACAGTGTGTTGTATAAACATACCCTATTGTATAAAGGTACTGCATTCTGTGGAGTGAGAAAGTATGCTTTTGTAGTTTAAGTCTTCTTAACTTACTAAGTCCAGGGACTTGGTAGTTCAACCAGAATCCCCCAGTTCTGCCACAGATACACTGATGTGTAACGTTGGTCAGGATACTTACTCACTGTGCCCTGCAGTTCTCCTTCTGTAAATTGGAGGCAATATTTCCTTGCCTCTGGACAGTGCCACAAGAATAAATTCATGTCTGTTAAATGCCAGGAGCCAGGGGGAAGACAGTCGTAAAAATACACATCCGAGTACCTTAGACCAGCGAGGCTTCGCGGCTTTATAACAGCCCAGACTGCTTTATTTCTGTTAAATAGAAAATGAATGTTGTACAATGCCTACATCCTGTCAATGTCTAGAAATGCAATTCTGGGAGAGAGTAGGGAAGGATGAAATGTTGATATTTCTCTTTTTTATTGTTTTGAAACAGAAAAATAAATTTGTTATTATTACTTCAAAAGTAATCTCCATTCCTGACTTCTAGAGTAAGGCTGCAGCCTGCTCTATGCCTGTCACTGATGTGATTTTGCAGGGGTCAAGAACAGTGTTGTCAAATAAACGTATTGATGAGTTTTCTACCTGTCATTAAATCTTTATCATTATACTTTGTTGCCTAAAATTCTTTGTTTCTTCTGCTGCCATAAAAGGAGCCACAAATGTTTTGAGTGAGTATAATACCATCTTAATGTAATCACCTGAATGTGGGTTGGCCAGAAAGCTGTGTGCGTGCACAGACACACATACACACAAATAGACAGATATACAAGTGTCCAAGGAACAGAGTTTTAACTGAGGACTACTCTGCAGCCAGGAGTTAAGGTTATGTGACATTTAGTGCCTCTCTGACTTGGAATAACTCAAAATCTAAACAGTTTTGGAACACCCTTCTCCCTACCTCAGTTAGCTAAAAGCTCCAGGAAGCAGGATTTGCAGACCACCTTGTTTTAGAACAGAGTAAACAATCATTTTAAAGGATTAGAGAATGGACAGATTTTCTTCCCCTTAAGTGTTGTTATGGATAATCTTTCTGGAGTCCAAAAAACCTATAGAAGTGATGGAAAAAATGATCTCTGACTGGATGGCTGAAGTGATTGATGAGAATATATATTTCATGTGACTGTCATTTTTTAATCCAGAGCAGGTAAAAGGGTTACGCTCTGGCAGTTGCTGAGCCGTCTGTGCAAAATAAAGCAGTGCGCATTTTACAAAATCTGAAACCTTTGTGAAAAGTTTAGGTTATGTTTTAGAGCTACTTAGTAATACAAATATTTACTCTAACACCAATGAGTGAGGGGAACTTTTAAGGCCAGGCTTTTAGAATTAAAAAATATTAGTCTGAAATTGGAAAGGAACCACTAGTATACCTTATAAAAAATACTCAATTTCTAACAACAAAGACTTAATAAAATAAAGAACTTGGAGAAGAGTTAAAAATAAGACAGACCTTCTGATGTTGTATGAGGAAGTATTTTCTCACTCTCCCAAGAGACCGAGTTATTTCATTCAGGAAGCTTTTTCATGCTTCATCAACAGATCTGTGACACTCATTTTGCTATCAGCTTTGTGTTTTTCTAGGCTCAAATGAGAAGGAGAATATTACATCTGAAAGCTCATCATCCTTTGTTACAATTTTTGTGCATTATCCTGTGCAAGACATTCATTAACACATAATGCAAGATGCAAATTAATCTAATAAACTAGCCCATCACAGAGGACAAACATAACAGATCTCTGTCTTACAAGCCTAACGATTGTAAAGTCTGCCAGCATAGGCACTCAGATCAGGCTGCCGGGCTGAGAGTTGTGATGAATTTCCAAGTAGTTGTATAAATAAGCAGAGTCAGCAGTAAAGTTGTGAACATGGTTTGTTTGCTTTATTATTTTTCCTTAATTACTAAGGTCAGAGTCAAAACCAACTTGCGAGTAGATGTGATATGTTTTGCCCTGGAGGTATTCTTTGAAATTGCCCACTCTGTCCTTTCCATATGTTTCCTTCCTGACCAAGGGTACTACGGAGGTGTAGTTTAGGATGCTTCCTTCACCCTGCAGTGATTTGCATTTTTCTTCCCCCTTGTCTGGTATTGGGGAACTTTAAATCTTGGACTCTTACTGACTGATGAAAGCATATTTTGCATTTCTACATCTCTTGCCTTGATTTCAATGTTTGAAAGCGAGAAAAACTCTATTAACTTGATAGCTTTGAGAATGAAAAATGCCCCAAAACAGATATCTGAACTGGAGTTGAAAGACTTCTAATTAAACAGGCAAGAGCAGAAATTATGCTTCATGAATCATTCAGAACAAACATGCTTATAATCTCCTTCTTGATTATACTGTTCAGTTGATATGCTGGAAACACCCTCCTTCCTCAGTTCATTTTGTTGGTGATGAGTTTCTGTCTTCCAGAACCAGAGCTGAGCTGCTCCTTCCTTCCTGGCTCTGAAAGGTTCATCTTTATTGGTTTGATACTTTAATCATGGCAAATCTGCAGTTTTTTAATGGAAAGGAAACATGTCATCTTAGATGTTAAAGTGATGCACTATTATATCACTATTGATTTTCAGTGAGCAAAACCTTTAATTTAATATATTTATATTTCTATGAAGTGAACTTGAGCTTTTGCTGTACTTCATTTGGTGGTGGCCTAATTACACAGTTCAGTACAATCTAATAATCCAGGCTGAACTACAGGACAGTGGAAGATATTTCTCTGTGATTTAGCTGGCAGCAAACACTAATCTTTGTGGTTGTTATCAAAGAAAGACATCTGAATCTATAGCAGTATTTGTCTTTTCCTGGCACTCAATTCCTGCTTTCTCCATGTGTCAGAGTTTTGTTTATCGTTTCCGGTTTTTCTAGGCTCCTAACATTCATCTTCATTGCTGTGTTTTTTTTCCTTCCCTCTGTGACTCACAGCAATAACTTATTTTCCTCTTAGCCTGGTAAACAACATACTGATGTGTAGTCTGAATCTGATGTAGGACATTTCTGTTAGATCAGAAGCAGTGACTCAGCTTTCTTTAGCCAGCAAGTGGCCAGTTGCTGAGTCACTTTGGCAAACGTCTGTTTTGTGGTGAACGGTGATGAACCTGACAGTATTTAAGGAACTCTTGAATAAAATTACTGCTCGTTTTGAATGCTTTAAAGGTTGATACAGGTGCAACAGGAGGGAGAAAAAGTATGTTTAAAGGCTGACCTTGATCATTTGAAAGAGTACATTCTGTGATATAAAAGAAATTTGGTTGCTATTCCATTGTGAAAAGATAGCTAATAAACTGAATTCATTCTTGGCATAGCTGCTGAATAAGTAAATCAGAGAGAAAATTACCTTGCTTTGCTTTATTACTGTACTTCTTATATTTATATGAAAAGTTACAGAGAAATTCCTCACTTGTTTTGCATGTGTGCATATTTTCTTGATTTGTGGTATAGAATGCTATTTTAGGCTGCATAAAAACATTCTTTACTAATAAACCTGGACTGCTAATTACTGTAATACGATCCACCCCCCCTTCCTCCTCCTTTCTTTGTCTAGTGACTAAAAAGTGATGAATTCAAGTCATCAGTCATCACTAGCATAAACCTGTTATGGTATCATTTTATGGTTCTATTCTGCTGTTTCTGCTGATATAATTTAGATGAAGGCCTTAATAACAACAGAGATTAAAATAAGGGGAATCACAGTGACTTCTAGAGACAGATGGTGTTAATTGATTTCTTTTTTCCCCTTCACTTGCTGTCTTAAACAGGAAGACAATAATCCTTCCTCATCAGAAAAGAATTTAGCTTCTCACTGATGTTTACGGAGGTTAGTCTTAAAGCCCTGTACGTTTTAAGATTGTAAATAGGATAATGCTTTAAGTGTATAACCTTAATACATGAAGACTGGCAGGACTAATCAGGTAAGTAAGAATGTGCTTTTTATGGATTTACAATTTCCTCTTGCTTTTCTGCATTTTTATTTATTTAGGGTTTTTTTGGGGGGGGGGGGGGTGTTTTGGGGTTTTGTTGGGGTTTTTTTTTGTTTGTTTTGTTTTTTTTTTTTTTCTGCAGGGCTCTATGCTATTATCAACTTAAAGTGATTTAGTTATAGTTAGTCAGATTTTGTGGTAAAGGTTACCTGCTAGGGATGACAAACAAATTTAAATAGAAGAAGGACTATTTTTTCATAAAAAATTAGGTTTTTTATTAAACCAGAATTGGTGGTTATGCTTAGATTCAGGATACAAGAACTGGCAGAGTCAGTGTAACTGAACTAAGAAGTTGTGCCATGATCCTGACTTTTTCCTAATTCTTTTTTTCTTCTTTAGTAAACAAAGTAAACATTTCTTAAAGGGAAATGTAAATTTATACTTGGATATGTTTCTAAATCTGTGAGTAGATTATTTGGTCTGCTATACCAAGTATTTGGTCTTTCTTTCCTTGCAAATGGGTATTGGAATGTATATAATGTATATAATGTTGGATATGCAGCAAACAGTCTTTGCTGACATCTGTTTCTCTTGGAAAAGCTTTTTGTTTAAAGGGAGGCAGGTCATCTGGTCTCATCCTTTACTGAATGTGTTGAGAAGCACCTTAGGTAAACTTAGGTATATCACACCATTTCTGAAGCCTTGTACCCTTTCTGAATTATTGTTCATTCCTGAAAGATTTGCAGAACACTTCACTGAGTTTTGCCATTCGCACTTCACACACGTTTTCCCTTCTGGCTTCCCCTTCCCTTCCCTTCCCTTCCCTCAGCAACTGCTTTCTTCATTTTCATACCTCTACAATGACACCCTTACTGGACAAAATTGAAAAGAAATGAAAAAGTGGAAAAAAATAAAAAAAGGTGAAGGTAATGAAGCACGTCTGTTTGAATGAGAAAGTGCAGCAAGGATCACCTAATAAACGACAAAATAGCTCTAGAGCAGTGGAAGTGTCAAGGAACATCTTCTGATGTTCTTTTCTAAAGTATGTATCTATGGACGCCCAACAACAGAAAGCTCCGATAGGGTATAAGAAGTATTGTGTTGCAACGAGATACTATGAGGCAAATACAGTAGTGGCCTGGTGAATCGCAGAAATTTCCAGTCTTTTGATTTAGATTTTCAGAACTACCTATAACTTTTCTGGCTACACATTTTATTCATTCTTAGTCTCAAAAAAGTGAATGGATATGTAAAATAAAACCAGCATCACTAGAGTGAGAGCTAGTGAATACCTGTAGTTTGGGGAGGATAAAAAGCAGCAACCGATTTTGTTTAAAATAGTTAAGTGGAGAGTCTATCATTTACTTACTGGTTTTCTTCCACCTTTCTGTTTGTTTGTCTCAAACTGTTGTTTCATCTTGTCTTTCTTGTATTTTACTGGCTGTTGCACGTTGTGAATTATCTTTGCCAGGAATTGCCATTTATTTTATGTCTACACAAGGCCTAGCTCAAAGAGGACCTAACCTTGTCAAATCTCTGGGTACAAACAGTAATATTAATAATTAAAAATGGCACGGGGAAATTGGATTGAGACTGGAGCTGGTATGAAACGTAATACTGAATGTAATAAAAGAGAGTCTTTAACGTATAAATGGGTTTGAGAAGATAGAGAGTAATCACATTCAACTGCATTTTTTTCGTACTTTTCATGTCATGTCTCCCAAGGTGCTTTACAGCACAATAATCATGATTAACTCTGGATTTAATCAGCGAACAAGTGCAGTAATCCACAAAGTGGGACAATGAGTTAGAAGAGCTTGATGTTGGTGAGGACCCTAGTGACCATGCTATGATTCATGAAGAGATGTCAGTGAAACCCATAAAGTCTGGGTGTGGCAGAGTACATGGGTAATCAATTCCGTATTTGAGGGAAACAGTTGGAACGAAAGTCCACAAATGCTTCTTTGATAGCATAATAATCTGAGGACGGGAGGTCTGGGATGCATGCTTTTAGGATGATACTGACAAATCGTAAGAGGAATTTATACCACATTTTCCGATTTGCTTCAGTTTTGCTTTCTTAAATGTTTTTAAGTGCAAATAGCTCTCAAACATGAACTCTGTGAATCGCAAGTTCTGGTTTCTTGGCAACCACATCAAGACTTTGCTATTTGCAGCTAGAAAGGAGGGTGCATTTTCAAATAGGCTGCGAATCTAGAGGTTTTGATGGCATTGATGGTAATGGAAGTTTATAGCTTGTGTTTTAATTTTTTTTTAATCCTGCATTCTCAGTCCTCAGACCCCTAAGTGCAATACACCATCAATGTGGTGAGTACCAAAGTAATCTTGAATTACCTAGGTATTGAAAACCTGGGCAGTTTTTCCTGGTTATTAGAAGACATTTTTCTGAAATACAAACCATCCCTTTAAGGATGTTTCATCACCAGTTGTATTGAATAAACTACTTGTATAATGTGTTTCAGATGGATAATGATGGGGACTCACTCTCCATGTTACTGAGAGATTACGATGATAGGAGCTGAGGAGACAGTGTTCCTGCGTACATGCCTTGGGAGAGGGGGAAGAGGTTGCTCAGGTATGGAAGGGAAGAGCCTGGGAGGGGTAAAGAGTATTTGATGCAGTGGTGTGACCCAACAAATTTCAAGTATAGTTTTCCTCCCCTTTCTCCTTTCCTCCTTCATCTCACTGGCTCCAATCTAGAGAAGGTATTCACTATCTTGGATCTCTGTAGAGCGTGGAGAAACTGATGGATGTCAGACATAGTATGAAATAAGCCAGTTGCTAGGGTCCAGATGCCTGATAAGCAAGCAATACAATTTCAAGCCTTAAATATATTTTTCTCTGCCACTCTATATGGTTTACGTAAATTGGTATTAAAAAGTAATAGTGTAGATGAAGAATTCCTTTTAAGTCTTTTATTATGGTGAAAAATTAGAATGATTTATGTTAAGATTCTATGGCTTTCTGAGCAAATGAAATCTGTGGTTATGAGAATTGGTTCTGATTTTGTAAGATATGATTCTATTGCAGTTCAGGTGCAGAAAAGAGAAAGGTTAGTGAAAGGAAACAATGAGTTATCTTCACTCTCTTTTTGTGGATGTTGGTGCAGGCTCTAGAATGCATGTTCTAAATGTGTGTTGGATCAAGGTTTTAGACTGTGGGCTCTTAAGATTAGAGAGATTTTTTAAATTAGACCATGAGGGATTCATACCCTACTTTGGATAAATGTTGTCTAGTACTAGCAAAACAGCATAATTGTCATGACCGCATCAAAGTTTATTATAAAGCTTCTCATTTTGCGGCACTGCAATCTGAATACCCTGGCACATTTAACAAATGTAAATCAATTGACCTTCCTACAACTTTTCTATGACAAAGTGACCTGCCTAGTGGATGAGGGAAAGGCTGTGGATGTCGTCTACCTAGACTTTAGTAAAGCTTTTGACACCGTTTCCCACAGCGTTCTCCCAGAGAAACTGGCTGCTCGTGGCTTGGACTGGTGTACTCTTCGCTGGGTGAAAAACTGGCTGGATGGCCGAGCCCAAAGAGAGGTGAATGATGTTAAATCCAGTTGCTGGCTGGTCACAAGTGGTGTTCCCCAGGGCTCAGTATTGGGTCCAGTTCTGTTTAGTATCTTCATCAAAGATCTGGACAAGGGGATCGAGGGCACTCTCAGTAAGTCTGCAGGTGACACCAAGTTGGCCGGGAGTGTTAACCTGCTTGAGGGTAGGAAGGCTCTGCAGAGGGAT
>JAVKLA010000093.1:11221632-11238936 GCA_034782735.1 Sagittarius serpentarius | reverse complement strand
CTTCACCAAAAGGGTTGTCAAGCATTGGAACAGGCTGCCCAGGGAAGTGGTGGAGTCACCGTCCCTGGAGGTATTTAAAAGACATGCAGATGTGGCGCTTAGGGACATGGTTTAGTGCTGGACTTGGTAACGCTAGGTTAATGGTTGGACCTGATGATCTGAGAGGTCTTTTCCAACCTAAATGATTCTATGATTCTATAAAAGAGCAGATAATTTTCCTATAGATAAGGAGCTTACAATAGACGTTTCTAAAGGAGTTGCCAGGCTTATTGTGGAGTCACAGCTAGGAACCAGATTTCATTCTTCCTTGCCTTGACCAACCTTTCCTCACTCTGCCCACCTTGGCTCTCCTTTAGCCCTTTCTTTGGAGATAGGCTCCTTCAAAGCATGTCTGTTATTTTGATGGCAGTGGTTGGTCCTTTTGTCTTTGACTTTTTTTTTTTTAAGTCTTAACACTTTTTTCTTCTGCGAAATGGAGAGAGCAGTGCTTATATAACCTTCAAGGGGTTTAGTAGTGTTGGCTGGTTCAGAGATGCAGAACTTCTGGAGCCAGGGAACTGGAACGTTACTTATATATCCACACAGGGAAGAAGAAATTAATACTCCCTTCATACCTGGAACTTCTAATGTCTCCCTGGACTACTGATGGATGCAGCTAATGCATCATGTCTTTCTCGAGCTCACTCTGTATGAAGTCAACATCTACCCATATATTTATTATTTATTAAATGAAATATTTATTATTTTACTTGCTATTATTTTCAGAATCTCTTGACACAATTACTGAATTATGTATGCTTACAGGTATTTTAATTTGTGCAGAGATGAAGACAGTACAGTATAGGTTTCAGTTTTTAGAGTTAAGTAAAATCTAGCTACGTATGAGGAACAACATATCCAGGTGAAGTATCTATTATGCTAAAGTAAATGGTGTTACTTTTTACTACTTCCCCCTGGAAAGGGGCCACGTTTTTGAGAGGAAATCCAGCATCTCAAATGAATTTTTTATATTACTTGCATGTAGCAGGATTCATTTTCTCCATCATCTAATGTATCATGTTTATTGAATCTGACAAACTTGGGAAACAGAGCTTTCAGATGTGGAGGGCAAACAACTGCCTGCGTTTGTTTGGCGTCATCGATTTATCAAGACTTTCATCTTGAGCAAACGATTATAGGTTGAGTTTTGATCCCTTCATGAAAATTTCCATTATCTTTCTTAAATCTTTAAAAACTAGTATCGAGGCAAAAATGATGTTTGGGAAAACCACCAGAAATATTTTATAGAAAATTTACAGGGATGCTATAGAGTAAATGAGTAGTTACAGCCTTTTTGTTCCTTATTTTTATTCAGTGGAGAAGGAGAATATGACTTCTTGAAGGAACAAATAGTCTTGATCCTGCTTTTAGCAAGGTCAATAGCAAAACTTCTGCAGTTCTGCCTCTCTTAAAGATATAGATACTCAGCTTATTGGGCTAAAGAAAGATATTTTCTTCTGTTGAGAAGAGATTTTGCATCTGCAACTGTTCTTCTGGTTGAACTGTCTGTCTGGTAGTGAAAAGACTGATTGCTCCCATCACTGTGGGACAGAAACCTGCCTCTTCTCTCCTGACACTCTCCTTCCTGAACACTCTGGAACATCGCAGCTCCCCGGCAGGAAAGCTGACCTTGTTGCATTGAAATCAATGGGGAGAGTTACCACTGACTTCAACAGTAGCAGGGTCAAGCCTAGAGTTACACAGTCCTTTTCGCAGATACCTTGAATCCACCACTGTTTTGTTACGTGGTTTCTGTCAGCTTTACACATGCCATAGGTATGTCGGGCAGTTATGGAGTGCATTTAGGGGCCAGCAGACAAACTCTAGGTGGAGAGCGGAACGGTGGGCAGGTGTGGGCTTGACGAGCAGCAAGGGGAGGCAGCTGTGAGGGAGCCTTTGACAAGGAATTTGCAACACCTGGGTGGGGGTGACCTTGCTGGGAGCAGGAAAGTGGGTGCGCTCCAGAGAGGTGGCAGTCTGCTGAAGGTCTGTCTTCGAACAACAGCTATCAGGTAGGATTTCTGCTTTTTAGAAGCCGATGGTATAGCTCATCTACACAGGTAACAAATAAGGCTTACTTACTTGCTTTATTTTGGATTGCTTTTGCTTATTGTGAGCGTACATATCTGTATATGTTTGGAAACCTGGTTTATATTTGTGAGCTAGGCAAGTCCTTTCCAGGGCTATCCTAGAATGAGAAGATGAATGTGTAGAAAGTATTTGGGGTGCAAGAAGTCAAGCATAATTTAGAACACTGACAAAAATCTGTATTTCAGACCTAGCAGCCCCTTGGGGCAGGGAGCTATTTGATTGACACTTATCTGGTATTTAGGTATGCTGGGAGTCACAGGCAGATAACTGTTGTGCCTGCAAGAGGCAACTCTATTGTATGTTCAGTGATTAGATATAATATTTTAAGGTGTATTCAACTAGATTTGCATATTGTTTGATTTAGTGCAGCTTGGCTTTTGCATTGGCTCTTCGTTGTTAGTAAATCAGACTGAGATGAAGATTTTTGTGTGTTAGGTTACAGAATTCAAATGGACAGTGCAGATTGTGAAGGTTGTATACCAGGAATTACTTTGAATTTGCTTATCTGTTTTTGTACCGGGTGGCAGATAATGCAACCTCTACTCTGTGGATTAATTCTCTCCTGCTTGTGTTATGAAACCCTGTCTGTTCACCTGTGTTTCACCTGTGAAAAGTGGGTGTAAAAGGCAAGAAACAAAGTCTTAATGGTGCTATGGATGTAAGAAACGACACAAGCTGCAAGACAATACAATGCATTGATATGCATGGTTCTCTTTTGGTAACAATCTCCCCTTTAGAAAACTAGAAGATGTATGGTTAGGGGGATGATTGGAAAAACTTGACTATGCAATTGCTAAGCTCTAGTAGTAAGAAACTAAGACCAAAGTTCTTCAAGCATTAGCTGAATCCTATTGTAGTTTATAATTAGGTACACCTCTCTTGCATTTTAACAGACACTTCATTTTTATTCTTCCTCTACTAGGTACCTTATTCATAAAAAATACAGGAGTTTGAAATGAAACAAGATGTACGCTCCGGGGCCTGAATTGCTAACTGTTAGTAAACAGGAGTTTGTTGCATTAACTTATAGCAAAGACTTCCGAGTAACTGTTCTGTGGTATAGTGGGGGGGGACTGTTTCACCTTTTGTGAATGTTAATGGCACATTTTGAGTTACAAGGGTTTATTTCAGAGGCTGCAAAAACTGAGACATCTATCAGCTTAGATTGTATTCTTTGAGGTCTGTGAAGTGCTGTAGTGTGCGTGTTTCCAGCTGTGAAGGATTACTGTTGATCCCACTAGCTCACCCAGAGAGAGGTTTTTATTTTAGCTCACACTTCGAATGACTGATTCATGTCTCAGTGTACATACATAAATGTAATCCATTGATTACTTTTATTTCCTACTATTCATAGGCGCTGCTTATACATTGCTTTGTCAACCATAAAGTTTCATCACTGTCACCACTGAAAGCTCTTATCTGGAGTGCCGCTAATAACAAGAGAGCTTATACCGTTGTTAACTGTCTCTGGCTGGTGGGGTAGGATGGGTTGCTTTACCTCTCAAAAATACATCCTTCCTGAAGGGTGGAAGGAATGGTACGTGCAATTGTCAGGGCTGGCTACTCTAGTTACCTGCTATGAAGTATTGTTTTTTTTCCATTAGTCAAGTTTACTGGCATCGAAATCCAGCCCTAAGTAGCTCTAGGAGGGGAGAAAGGGACATAATTACATGAAATGGTGAATGGATTGCAGCCTGCCCTTGGGAACTACAGCCAAGTCTTCAGCTCCTGATAAACTGAAGCCATTCCTGCTTCAGATCCAGAGCAGAAATTGAGGTAGCTCCTCTAGCCTAAAATATAAGAAGAAAAAAACTCAATTAGTTGAAAACCAGTCTGAGCTAGGGGTTTCTTCTTACTGCCTCAATTAAGAATGTGGAGGGGATGCATTTATTCAAATGTTATAAGGTATGTTAGAGATTTCTGCTTTCTCTCTTCACTCTTGAATTCTATGACTTATCTTCACTGGCATATATATACCAAATTTCAAGGTTAAGCATCAGGTCTCACTGAGGCATACAACAGTCCAACCGGGGCAGTATATTAACAGTGGATGATTGGATATACTCTAGCACAAGAGGTTAGAGCTACCAGAAGCTGTGTCCTGTCCAGAAGCTGGGGCATGACATGCTTGTTGGATGCTTGTATAAACAAGTGTTTTGTTTTTCCAATATGTTATGTCAAATATTTTTTAAATTAATTATTTTTTAAAATTAAAATTCAAAGTTAAATCATATTTTCTAATGTTAAGTATCAGAAGAAAAAGTCTGATGAATTTACAAGTCAGTCAAAAGCTGAATTCAGTGATAAGCTGTACTCTGAACTGACAGATACCTAAAAATATGGTTGATTTCAATCATGGAGCTATGATTTCTCAGGGTTTTCTTCTAGCTGTATTATGCATGAGGGGAAAAATAATGAAGCTCCCTTTGCTTTCTTGAGAAAAGAATACCAATAGTCAACTCATGATATTCCAAAGAATGTAGAAATACTTTCTGAAATCTGAATGTTTTAACGGAAAAAATAATTGTTGCACATAGAAGATCCTGCTGACTTTTTGAAGATGTCTCCGTAATGGTCTTAGTACATTTAAGCCTCAGTATACTTAGTAGTTTTAGTCTTAGTATGCTTACACCTTGCAGCTTGTTTTAGCCTTTTGTTTTTTTTTAAAAAAAAAGTTTGGTTTTTAATCCATTTCAGATTGGCTAGTGACTTTTTGCAGAGAAGTTAGAAGTGGAGGCCTACACATGGAAGCTGATGTTTACAAGGGAAAGATTGAGAACAACTTACCTCGTAAGAGGTTTAAGCTCTTGACATAATAGCTTTTTGCAAGTTAATCTTGGGGTGATTTTATGCTTTAGAAGGTGAGGAATGGATTGTGCAGTGAAGAGCCAGGTGTAGCCTGTGTAGGGGCTGTAAAAGCAGCACCTGTGTTTTACCTGCCTTTTGACCAGCTGGGACTGAGCCTATCCTCTGTGCTTCTCAGCACAGGTAAGAGCTGTGAGAATATTTTGCTTCATGGACAAATGAAGATACTGTGTGCATTTTCTTGGGTGACCTTCACAAAAACAATGACATCACAACTGAAACTTAAGTGTGTGAGTGTGTGTACGTCGGCTTGAATCACTAGGTTAATTTTGAAACTGGTCCCTGCCCCAGTTACCACCTTTGGTTTGTGTCATGAAGCAATTTTGGACTGCACAAATTAGGCCCTTTCAGATTAAACTAAACTGGAAGATGCTCTCCAGGAGCACACCTAAAGCTGATAAGGGGCAGCTGGCCCACAGCACTGGATCAGTGCTAGTCCCAAGTAAAACCCTGCAGTCCTGTTCTGTGAGCACTTGCTGATCAGCACCAGCTGGATCATCGCTTACAGTGTGAGATCTCCTCACGTTTTGTTGAGTTACTTGCTAATATAGACAAAGCATAGGAATTTTTTTTTTGTGTGGAGTTGAAAAAGAGGCAGTCATTTGGGACTGAAGTTGAGGGATGGAGAAGTGTGAAGTATCTGTTGAGGTTAACTGAAAGCACCAGAACAGAAGTGCTTCTCATTTAAATAAAACTATTTGTACTTGGATTTTCATTATTTTAATGAAGTTAAATGAAAATCTTACCTTTCTCACTGTTCACAAAGGACAAGGGATGATTAAGACAGCACCCCTCCATCAGAGAGTGGTCAGTGAAATATGTAGGGTGCTTTCCTGAGATATGGGAGAAACATCTTTTAATCTCCCCTTTGGGACTTAGACCTATCTCTCAGCTCTTCCAGGAGCAAGGTAAATGCCAGCTTTGTAAGTAATTACAGGAGGGTTTATTTTGCTTTCAGTATTTCCCAAGGAGTTCCACTTTGCATACGGTGTGTTTGCCAGACTAAGAAAGTGAGGGAAAATGACTCAAGACCCTGATAATCAGCCCCCATGTCCCAGTCGCTGCTCCGGTCTTACAGTGCAAAATGGGGCAGCTTTAGCAATTTGAGTTGCATGTGTCATGTTCTTAATAATGAAGATAAGTCTAACTAAGTGCCAGTTTCAGGATTGTGTTTATAAGAATATTTAAAGAAAATGATAGTTTCAATTCCACAAGACTAAGCAAATGCAGATAGGGCGGGAGGGTGAGATGAGGCCAAGCCCAAACTCAGTAATTAAGGTTGTGTGAATGTATCACTTTCATCTTCCCTTCTACTGTTCCAATTTTACTCTTCATCACATTTTATAGATTCTTTTTAATCTGCCTCCTGGGTGATATATTTTTTTTCTGAGAGCTTGTTGTGCCATTGTGACTGTGGGGGATAGCGTACTGTTTCTCCTTTCCTGCCACTATTTATGCACAAAGGTGAATTGTGATTTTTGTATGTTGTTTCTAGTTTGAGAACATGCCAAACTTTTTTATGCTTTGACGTGCCTGGTGTCCTTTTACTGTGGGGCTGAACTATACCTTTCGCAAAGCGGAAAAGCAATTTTCTCTAGGGGAAACAGGAATCCAGCGTACTGGAAAAATCGCATATGTCTATGTTTTTACCATTTTTTGTAGGTCTTTTGCTAAGAGATTTCATATCTTAAAGTAACATGAAAACCGTGAAGGGACTACACGATGAAAGTACTGTCAATCAAAATGTAAAACTATGTATCCTCACTAGAAGTTACAGTAATGTGTTTTCATGAATGATGAATTTTTGATGCAGAACTTTTTGGTTTTTTTGTCTCATAACACAGGATGTTACCAATTATTAAGGAAGTAAAATATGGAGTAGTGACTCCTGGGCAAAGTAATTCAATCTCGATTCCTTTCTTTAAAAGGGTTCCTCTTGTATTATTTTTTTCCGATTAACATTTTTTCTTGCATGAGATGACTGGGTAACTAAAAGTGTTTTCAGGCTTATGTTTTTTTTCAGAGGTGAAATAATTCTGAATAGCCAAAAGGGGAAATAGTATGCCTCGTTTTGCCTTTTATATGTGCATACGATCAGAGACATTTATGTTTAAATATGTATACACGCACACTTATTTATATAAATGTGAAGCTTAAGACAATTTTGATGAGAACTTGTAGCATAGACAACATAGTATATGTTTCTGCTTTATAATTACACTGCTCTATGCTAATTACTAGCAAAGAGAAAGCTTTCATCTTACATTTACCCTTTTATCTCGTTTTCCAGAGGAAATCCATTTGTGCTTGCAAGCGTATTTCTTCTTCCCTTGTAGTTTCTAGTCTCGTTTAATTTCAGGTGAACTTGGCAGGAGGGCAAAATCAAGGAAGAGGTGGCTGGTTTGGGGAGATCCTGTTCGCATTCCCTGCTGTGAAGGAGCCCCTGCACCTGGAGGAGGTGCGCCCTTATTTTTACCACAACAGAAATTCTAGGCAGGTGGACAGTCTTGTATTCTTCTTGGCTATGGAAGCTGTTGTGTTTGCTGAAACAGTTCATACTTTAGATTCTGAAATCAGCTACTGTCAGGACACAAATCCAGGGGAAATGACAGTTGACTAGTTCTGCTGCTTAAAGAACTACTTGTTATACTCCCCCCTGCCCTGTGAAACCACCATAGAACAGTGGAGACTTACACTTGCTTCATCTGATTTGTACAGACAGCATATCTCGAGTTAATTAAGATTTTTAGTTGATCATCTTGGTAAATTATTTAATTTTGGAACAATTGAACAACATCACTTGAAGCAATAAACCCAAATGTGCTAAATGTTGCTCTACTTCAAAAGTTTTTCTAGGATACTTCAAAGTCACGCGTTGTTGATGTCAACTTTTTACAGCTGTTCTGTGTTTGAACTGTGTGACAGTTTGTCATGGAACTAGATGGAGGGGGTAGAAACCTTTTGTGGTATTTGATGTTGAGTGATATTAGTTAAACAAAACTGTTTTGTTCTTTGGAAGGGAAATGTAGCTGGAGAAATAATCTGCATTTATAATAAAGATGATTTACTACTATTTTGTAGTGGACTGGGTTGAGGAGAATGAAGTTTTTAACTTTTTGGAAACCACTCAAGGAATAAGCATTTCTGTAGTACTGATGTATTACTCAATCCAGGGAAAGCTTAACTTTTTCATAAAGCAGTAGGAGAGATACTGAGCTTCTTATCATTTCATGGAACAATGTATGAAGCAGATTACAAATGTTTCAGAGTGCTAGAGAGTCTTGCATGCTGAATTGCTTGATAAAGTACTCATGAGTTTAACAGAGCCTCGAAGGTAAAACATCCAGCTGCTATGTGCTGTGAACTGGCATGTTCCAAGTATCTGCAAGCTGTATTTAGAGCTAGTGCTTTATGTGCAACACATTAAGTGTCGTATACAATACTGGAAGCTGAGTTGTAATGTTCTGCGTAACTCCTGTGTTCTTGGGGAGTGAATATTAAGAAATAGATAATTACAGTTTTTCGACTATGATCGGTCTCTGACAGTAATTGTGGAAAGAAGCCAACCAAATACTAGTATATTTGCTGTGTGATCTGGTCTGAAGGAGTCTAGGGTGGTTTTATGGGTACTGCCAGAATTGTGTGTTTATATTTATGTGGTCCCTCAGCAGTTGCCATGGAAGATCCTGGCTTTGCAAAGAGTGAAGCGCTTAGACTACAGTTGTGAAAAGTGTTTATCATGCTTCAGACAGAACACACTGGTATCTGACTGAGCATGTGATTATATACAGTTATAGCACTGTCTTTTGATAAGGCAGTGAATAACCTGTAACGTGTGATTGTCATCTTTGTTCAAGGAATATAAATACTGCAAATTTAATTGGGCCTTTTGGGTAATGAATGAAACAGGCTTATGTGTTTAAAACTTATTTCTGTTCTTTAAACTGAAGGAGATATATTTTGGTAGATTGAAGACCTCATGCACAATGTTTTCCAGGATAGTCCACGTGGTATTTGTCCAGTCACTGAGCAGGCACGCAAGTCATGAACTTGTGTGAAGTCAACAGGATCCTCATGTCTCCGAGTTTAATGTTTGCCTAGCTATCCTTTTGAAGCTTTCCTGAGGAAGGGAGCCACAAGTGGAAGGATGATAAAGGAGAATGGGGAAATGAGCAAGTACTACTGGGGTTTTGCATCCAAAAATGCAATTCTGAACTTTGCTCCAAACTCGATATAAGTTAGCCTTATCTTCCTCTCTATTTTCTGTCTTGATTCTGCTGGTCGTATAAACCGAGGAGGTAAAAGGTACATTGAGTTTTTTTTTGAGCCAAAAAGCGATAGAGATTGGCTTGAGGTAGCTTTGCCAGGCTAATGTGTTACCTTGGTTGACTTATGGATTCATGAAACTGTAACAGAGAAGACTTGTTTGAAAAAAAAATAAATCTTTAATTTCTGTGGTAGGGTGACCTTGGCTGGATGCCAGGTGCCCACAAAAGCTGCTCTATCGCTCCTCCTCCTGAACTGGACAGGGGAGAGAGAATATAAAGAAAGGCTTGTGGGTCGAGATAAGGACAGGGAGAGATCACTCACCAGTTACCGTCACAGGCAAAACAGACTCCACTTGGGGAAAATAAATTTATTACCAGAGTAGGGTAATAAGAAATAAACTCAAATTTTAAAATACCTCCCCCCCCCTTCTTCCCAGGCACAGCTTCGCTCCCGAATTCTCTACCTCTTCCTGTCCAGTGGCTCAGGGGGATGGGGAATGGGGGTTATGGTCTGTTCATCACACATTGTCTCTGCTGCTCCTTCCTCCTCAGGGGCAGGACTCCTCACATTCTTCCCCTGCTCCAACCTGGGGTCCCTCCCACGGGCTGCAGTCCCTCAGGCACAGACGGCTCCAGCGTGGGTCCCCTGCGGGGTCACAGCTCCTGCCAGCAAACCTGCTCCGGCCTGGGCTCCTCTCTCCATCGGGCCACAGGTCCTGCCAGAAGCCTGCTCCGGCGCGGGCTTCCCAGGGGGTCACAGCCTCCTTCGGGCACCCACCTGCTCCGCCGTGGGGCCCTCCCCGGGCTGTGGGTGGAGATCTGCTCCGGCGTGGGCCTCCCTGGGCTGCAGGGGTCTTCCCCAGGGGCTGCGGGGGAATCTCTGCTCCGGCGCCTGGAGCACCTCCTGCCCCTCCTGCTGCACTGACCTGGGGGTCTGAGGAGATGTTTCTCTCACATGTTCTCACTCCTCTCTCCGGCTGCAGCTTTTGAGCCCCAGCAACTTTTTTTCCTTCTCAAATGTTATCACAGAGGCGCTACCACCGTCACTGATGGGCTCGGCCTTGGCCAGCGGCGGGTCTGTTTTAAAGCTGGCTGGCATTGGCTGTATCGGACACAGGGGAGCCTTCTAGCAGCTTTTAAAGAAGCTGCCCCTGTAGCCCCCCCGCTACCAAAACCTTGCGACATAAACCCAATACATTGCTACATAAAATAATCGTCCTTTTACTTGTTCCTTCTCCAAAATACCATTGATGACATGGTGCTGTTGGCAACTCTCTAGGACAGGGGCTGTACTGAAGCATATCACCTCAGGAGAAGCAGTGGGAAGGACTTTGTTGCCTACTCTCAAGGATTGCTCTTCTCTGAACCTATCCCCACATCCTTTTTTGGAGTACAGCTTGCTTTTGCTTGTACAAAAGGCTGTCACTATTGCATGCTGTTTGGGAGAGATTAAATCAAGCTCTTCTTTACCTCTTTCCACATCTCAATTTAAGATCCATGCTCCTAAATTGGATTAATAATAGAGTAGATCCAATGCGCCCTAAAGTTAACTGACGTGTTTGTTTGACATAATGTAAGCCACGCAAGGTTGGTTCCTGTCCCCAGCTCCCCGTGCTCCTGCATGCAGATGTGCACGCGGGAAGGGAGGACAATCCATAAGGAATTTATGAGTGGTAGTTTTTCCACAAATATCCTGTGGTATCCTTCGTTTTGTATGTTTCTAAATAATGCGTCGCTAAGCCTGCGTGATAATATGCAATCAGCCTTCAGTGCACTCCTCTGCAGAGTCATGGGATCGCTTTTATCATTGCTATTATTCAGCATGAAGGTAAACCCACTCCTAGGACTGATAAGAAACAGTGATGTTATTAGCATGCTAATGCTCATCTCTGAGTTGTTGCACTCAGAGATGTTGGGAAGTGTTTTTTTTTTTTTTTTTCTCTGCCACTGCTAAGGATTTGGCCGAGCTTGGTCTAGTTCAGTATCCAGTGCAGGAAGGATTAATAAAAGGAAGGGACATACTACATACTACAGTTATTTCTTGGATCTTGTTTAAAATACCTGAAGAATTTTGCATGTTTAGTGACTTTTTCCTAGTGAATCTTTTACAACCATCAGAGCTACCTTGATGTTTTGCCAGGGTCAGAAACATGAATTGTGTCCAGGGTGTTGACAGATATGACATACTGGAACTTGGAGTTCACTTCTCAAATACCAGGTTGTTGGAACTTAGCATTGGTCTGTTCTTAATCATTTTGCCTGAGAATGGTAATTTGTAAACAAAGCAGAACTTGGAAAAATACTTAGAGCCACTAGAGCCACCTCTTTGCTGTGGATTGTTCTCAGCCCTGGAGATCTGGGTTGATTTTCTCAATCCAAGCCTTTTGACAGGGCTTTAGTAAAATGATGAGGATTTCATTTCCATGTGAATGATTCCTTGTCTGTGTCAGCTACTTTAAATTCCTGCACTTGGGTCTGGTCTACGAGATACACTGTCACAGGTTTATGTAATTAAAATAAGCCTGTACAGATCTATAGATGTACAGTTCCATTGCATTCTTAATGTGGTGGCAGAAAGCTTGTTTTACCTCCAACTGCCGTGCACAGGCTTGTAAAAGCATTTTGTGTTGCTGACAGGTTGTGTTGTTCAGTGCTGGTATTCCAGCTTTCTGCCTGGCTGCTTCAAATAACATAACTCATTAGTAGCAACCGATGATCCCCATCAATGAGTAAACAACTCTGAGCCTGTGTGTAAGTGTCACCAGGTAACAGGTGGTACTATGTTCAGTCACTAAGGCTTTGTCCATTATCTGTGTAGCCTTTTTCCTGTTGTCAAATGAACTCTTCAGGAATTCAGGAGTTTTGGAAAATGGTTTAAATTCTCAGTGCACATGAAAAGGAGAGTGACCTGTTATCCCACTTCAGGCAGATACTTTGATTTACACCAGAACGTGTAAAAGCTAAAATAGGACTGCTATTAAAAGCAACTTCAAATGTCATAGAAATGTTTAACGTTTATTCAAAGATCTGTTTGTGATGATTTTGCAGGGTTGAAATGCTGATTAGTTGTTATTTTGAAAATATAAAATTTGAGATTGATTGATTGCGCTGACCTTTTTGTTTTCTCAGTTCTTACAAGGTCACAAGGAAATAAAGAGAGTGTTACCTGCCCAAGCAAGATGAACATTCTTATTAACTTCAAATGAAGTCAACACGAATAAGGACTGTTCTTAAGAGCAGAGATTTGTGAAACTTTGTTCTAATTGACTATGATAGCATAGTAACAAACAGACACTAGTATTTGATAAATAGATCAAATGCTGTATGGAATTTAATATAGATATTCACCATACGTTGTCATCTGTCTTCCTGTAGCTGGCATCAAGCTGAAATTAAAAACATTAAGCTGACCAAATCAGTGCACCATGTCTTGTGGCTGCCTACCCATTTATCCTCTGCAGTGTGATTGTGTACCCCTGTGTGACCCAGGACGAGTCTGTCTTGTTCAGGGATGTGGTAATGCACGTCTGGTATTAAGAATGGTGAAATCACAGCCTCACTTGTTCCCCAGGTTGTGCTCCCTTGTGTAAATACTGAGTAGGCTTAAATTCTCCTTTTTTCCCAATATTGCAAACTAAGAAACAAAGCTTAATTTAAACTGGAAGAAACATATCCAAAGTAGCAGCATGTCTAAGCTCAAGGATATTAAGCATAGCTTAAAGTATTTGAAGGGCAAATTGTACAAAGGCTGTTAGGTGTTTTTAGGAGTTCAGAACCATTTTTATAAGTGGTGATAAAAGTGATAAAAAGTGTGGTTTGCTGACACTTGATACGATCTGAGAAGTTGTATTGTTTTAGGTACAATAGATGAGTGAGATTTCGTGTGTCCACAAAGGCCAATAGGTGACCTATCCAATGATGGTGTGAGGCTAGAAGACGTTGGTTTCAGTTTTAGCTTGACAGTAATTTACATGGCTTTCACGGCTTGTATTAGGCTGAAATAGTGTTTGGGTGTTGATAATCCATTAAGAAATAAGTTTATTCTGCAAGTGAAATTTGTACGAAGTGAAGAACAGGGAAAGAATACTTCTGGCAGATAGAGCGTTCCCCAGTTTACCCTGCTGATTCATAGAATTATGTAAAGTTGGCACAGGCAGCTGTTGGCATAGCTTTTCTCCGAGTTCAGAAAACAACTAGCTACCGTTTTCCTTGGGCTCTGAAATGACCATTCATGCTTTCTAAGTTTTGTGCTTTCAGTAGTCTCAAATAAGCTAGAAGAAAAATCTTGATTAAATATTTTTTAGACAAAGAATGTAATTCACCACACCCCCACAATTTTTAATATTAAAGGTCAAGGAGGAGAGTCTATGCTTGTTGAAGTCACAGAGATAATTGCATGTAATAAGGTTCCTATAAACCATGCTGGCAAAAGACTGGCTATGTAAATGGAATATGATTATTCAAAATTGTGTAATTTAATCCACCGATCAAAATAAGGTAATAACTGACTTAGAATACTAGCTAAGATCTACTGGGAACTACTGGTCTAGGCACCAATGTCAGGTCAATCCCATTGCAGTTAGGGAACCATATAATAGAAATTATTGTTTTGTTTTGTTTTGTTTCCCAGTAAGTAGGGATTTGCAATTTCAATCTACCACCTATGAAATGGCCTAATGCCTCCTCTGCTTCTTATTTTTCTGCGAAGCTTAACTGCTCTTTATGAGGCTGCAGTCTCAGGAGTCTCCTGTCGCTGTTGCACTGAGAACATCACTGGTTACTTCACCGAGCTCATGGGCGTGTTAGTTCCTGAATCATTTTTGCTTCATCTAAAGGTAGACCTGAACTGCACTCTCTGAAGGCTGGTTGCAGGCTCAGAAGACATATCTAAGCTAGTTTTAAATGGATTCGATGGGTATTGGCACTCAGGCGGTAGCAGTGTAGTGCAGTAGCGTGAAGCGGTGTATTTTCGTTGACTTCTACACTATTTATGCGACTTTTCTGGTTGATTTTGCAGCCTCGCTCAGGTATATTGCCACCATCTGCAGACACAGCAAAACCAGCCGTGTAAATATATCCCTAACCTGAATTTCTCTCCTGCAGCCACTGACGTCAGGTAGACAGCGGGGTAACAATTCAAATACAAAGAACAGGAGCTTTAACTCAGGTAACATTGCAAACAATAAAGAAACATTCCTAGAGAGAAAAATTGTGTTTTCATCTATTTAGCATGTGGATAACACTGATAAAAGACCCTCTCAGGAGTTGGTACAAAATGGAGATTGGTGGTGGCAGAGAGAAGAGTCAGTCACTAATTGCAATAAAAAATTACGAGAAAGAAAGGAAATGGTTTAGGTCATGGGCCTTTAACACTGAAAAATGAGGAAATTCAGATAAACTTTACACATTACCTTTTGGTGAGCAGCTCATTTCAGTTAAAAATGTCCACCAACCAATTAAACACTAACAATTTCATAGTTGTTAGCAAGGGCTTCCAGGACGTATTACACTTTTTATGAAACATTGTGTAAGTTATTGTGCTCAGGAAAAGAAATCCGACTTAAAACAAATGGACACACTAGAGTATTTTAGAGTAGCTGTATAGTCAAGTATAGACAATAATAAAGATTTAAAATACATTTATTGGTGCCTTGAAGACCTCACTGCCTCCAGAAACAGGGAATTCTGCTTTGTCTTAAAATGTACAAAAATTTTGGACGAAAGTTAAATACACTGATAATAGATTTAAGCTGAAAATTACTGGGTTGAAATTGTCATCTCTTGACTTAGACATAATATCATCTACTTTAATACTTTTTCAAATAGTAAATTGTCAAATATCTACATTTATAACAATTGCTCTGAGTTTGAAACGGAAGGAGACATGAGATTCTCATATGTTGTTAAAACAGAACGCGGGTTAAATAGAAATTGCATATACCAAGTGAATGTATGTTATCTTTCAAGTTCTCTTTTACTTTAAATCCTCTGTATATACAATTTCTCCCCTGCCAATTGTATTATACAGGCCTGCTTAATATACCTATAACTGCCCTTAAAAAGTAAAAGCCATAAAAAGATGCTTTCTTCAGCAAAGTTCAACTGGAAATAAACTTGAGAATTGCAGAACTGTACGGTAGTTCAAAAAAATTAAACTAGACCTAGACTCTGTCATACCAATAAGTCTTACTGAACTTTTGTTTCATAAACAAAGGTACACAGACAGTAAAAATTACTGAATTCCAACAGAAGGTGACCTCCACTGAAATAATGGATCTTATGATGTTGGCACATAAACAAGAATATTTTAACAACATGTAAAACTGAACGTTGTTTCGCTATAGACAATGCAATTTTATTTATTAGACTTTTCTGCAGCTTTTGATCCACATGCTAATCCAAATACTAACCCAGCAACATGATACGACTTGAGCAAGATGATGCAATATTGGCCAAATCTTCTGACAGCACAGAGAAGCGATGGGTAATAGACAAAACACTACTTAAAGAAACCTATAAACTTCCCTCCTCAAGCATTTACATGAAACCTGTTGGACATGCAGGATGACAGTGCAGGCTGCAGTGCCAATGGTTTTCAGATGTATTTGTCATTTTTAGTGGTGTAACCACTACCACTAAAAAGATACCACAAAGCCTTCAAGAAATAATTTCCTCGAAGAGGAGCAGCTGCCTGAAACTTAAATTGTCCAGACTCACTTTTGAACTTATAAAAAGGAAATTTTAAGGGATGTTATGATAGAAGCACTCCCTTCCTACCTTCTAGTACCAAGCTCTTCACTGTGGCCAGTCATTAGACCAATTTTGCTATTTCTGGAACAGACATCTCATGGTTCTGCATCTCTTACTTGCTTGGACATAAGGTTATTATCTGCCACATATTTCTTCTTGATCTCCAAATAGATATTCTGGACATATTCAAAACTTCAAAACGAGCAGTGAGACTGTCCATGGGAGACGATACCTGACACAGATTAAAGTAAGAGCCCTTCTGCTCCTGCAGTCATCCCTCCTAATGTCTACTGCTGCAGTTCTTAAACTGGCCTGTTAGACAGAACTTGCCCACCATCACTTCTAAGCATGCCAAACTGCTTGTAAAAATCTGAGATGTAGTGATAGGAGAGAGAACAAGTATGTGATGTTATCTCCTTTGCCAGTGGTGTTGGGGTAACAGGGTTGACGCGCATAATGAAGGGAAGCGGCAAACTTGACAGTGCCTGTAATCAATGTGATAGGCACGTTCCTATAATTGCTAGAAAAGCCCTGAAGCTGTGGAAGATACAGCAACAGCACGTAACACTGGCACCTTTAACATGCTTGTTTTCAGTGCAGGAAAGACATACACCAGACTGACGACATTTTAAGCCATCTCTGTGGCAAAAAGTCTGGAAAGGAGCCCAGAGTCAGTAAGGCTGGAAAGGACTAACCGTCTACCCTCACCACTCTGTGCAGAGGAGGACCGCAGCCCTCAGGAGCACTTTGCTGCAAGGCATTCCCAACGTAACTCTTTTCCCAGCACTGCTTTTTCTCCTTTCCCCCTTCCCCACAGCACAGGCAAGGAGTGCAGCCAGCCATCCTAACCAGGCTGTGGCAAAGGCTCCAGCAACTGTTCAGCAAGCGTTCCGGGCTCCAGCAACCGTTCAGCAAATTCAGGGCTTCAGCCAAGAGGCAGGAGTTGCCGTACTGAAAGCGGGAGAGATCGCCCCTGTGGTTCTCCCCACTGCGCTTCACAGTAAGTGTTCTCCTCTTCCTCATCCACTACAGAGCTGACCCACTGGTGGTCCAAGGGTCAGACTCATCCAGCAGGACAATTTTATTTGGTAGTGAGTCAGCAGGCCAGTGACATTGAGGATAGTGCTGTATTTGTAAGGCTAGGTGTCCTGGTTTTGGCTGGGATGGAGTGAATTGTCTTCCTCGTAGCTGGTACAGGGCTGGGTTTTGGGTTGAGTATGAGAAGAATGTTGATAACACCCTGATGGTTTCAGTTGTTGCTCAGTCGTGTTTAGACTCAGTCAAGGACTTT
>JAVKLA010000093.1:11165910-11221532 GCA_034782735.1 Sagittarius serpentarius | reverse complement strand
TTCCCTGCTCTTAAATCTGTTACCCCAGAGGCGCTACCACCGTCGCTGATGGGCTCGGCCTTGGCCAGCAGCAGGTCTGTCTTGGAGCCGGCTGGCACTGGCTCTGTCGGACACAGGGGAAGCTTCTAGCAGCTTCTGACAGAAGCCACCCCTGTCAGCCCACCACACACTTCCAAAACCTTGCCATGCAAACCCGATACAATTTCTAAATATAATTGTCACTCTTACCTATTCTATAACTGCTCTTTACCACTTGGTTTCCATGTGAGTTGAGAGGAGTGCTTGACTACCTTGCAAATATTTGGGCTTTGCTGATTATTCTTTTCAAGATACATGTTGCTTACCTGGATATGCCAGGACCTTTGTATGCTTTTTTTTTTTTTAAACAGTGGTTATATTACATATTTTTGTTAGAGATTTGACTTCTGTTTTACTTTTTTTTTTCCTTAAAAATATATCCCTAAGTTGGAAATATTCTCTTCAATAACTTGTGTTACAATAAGTGACTGCTCTTCTAGCAATATGTTTGCTTGTATGAAAGTTGGTCCAGCTTTCTGCTTTTGCAATTGTCACAAAACTCCCTTTGTGTGAATGTTGTTGGCCCATCTTCAGTATAAAGAATGCAATTGCATTTACATATAGTGTAGGTTTTTTTTTCAGATGCTGAGTTTATTTTCTTTTGTTGGGAAAAATCTATCCTTTAAAACTATTGTGCTTGGTTAGGGATGTATGACATGGGTTAAGCTATTTAATTTAATTTGAAAGTATAGCTTGAGAGTTGTCTACAACTTACTGAAAAATGGTTAAGTTACTTTTTGAAAGAAATATAAGGGCAACTTACTATAGCTTTTTTTAAAGGTGATAATTACAGTAAGTGCTATTTAAAAACAAGACACCTGTCAGTTCAACAAGTGTAAAGATATTACCTTTTAAAAGATAGAGATGAATGCTGTAACAGACAGAGGTGAATGCTACCTTAATAAAATAAGGTAGCTAAGATTTTAAAACCAAGGATGTTAATAAGATAAAAGCATAATTTTCAACTACAAAGATTTGTTCTTCAAGATAAAGCATCTTAAACTGATCTGGAGACTACATGTTATTAATAGTAAAATATTTATTAAAGATTTGTAAAGCCCTCTGAGGAAAATGTATGATTAAGTCAAAGATCCTAATCTATCAGTGTAGCTTAGAGCTGGTTTGGTCAAAGTTGAATCTCAGTAATGGAACTTTATTCTTATTAAGCTGCATAAAGTATATTTATTTGAAGCACAGTAATTCTTGATTGTTGTTTGTCCTCCCTCTCCCATAAATAATCTTTGCCACTTAGTTCAAGTATTTTAAATACCAAAGGAAGAGGAGAATGAGAGAAACCATTCTAAATATCAAAACAAAGATGTTTTGGGTTTGTGTGTGTTTTTTTTTTATTATTTAGTACAAATTTTCTTCTGCATGAAAGGAATAATGTGCAGTACTTTATGGCATTAAAAGCTTAGAACTTATCTAGAATGTTAGGGGTTCAGCTCTTTTTGTTAAATTTCTAATTCTCCAGAACTTTTTGCTTACCAATTAAAAAGTATTTGTTAAACAAAATGTTTGTTCTAAAGTTGTTTCTAAGTTGAACTATATACTTAGAATGAATTTTAATGTTGATATCATATTATGTGACATACGCTTTACAAGGATTCGGAAGTATCCAAAGGTATCTTGAATGATTAAACACTGTGTCATACCACACTGTAATTTATTCCCTATAAGCAGCCTCTTTTATAGAATGAGGGAGCTGAAATATTCTGCAGGTTTTTTTCTGTTTTTAATCTGGTCATTTTCTTGTTCCCTGCTGCCTATAAAGCCTCTCTGTGTTAATAACTGGACTCCAAGGGAGGGGAAAATGAAAACTTATAAATTTTAAAACTTCTCGTAAAAGCAATCTAAACCAGCCTCATGATCTATAAAAATGTTACAGACTGTAAGTCATGGATCTGGGGACCTTCCAGAGCTAGATGCAAGTGTTGCTGCTTATTGGGCAGTTCTCATTTCTAATTGAATGGGGTTTTATGATAGTAAAGCTGTAACCTGTAAGTGGAGCAAGACTGAATGTGATCTTTTTGGATGCGAGAGCAGTATTTATTTATTTATTTTCAAATCTGGGGCTGGAGCAATGGACAAGAATTAAACACTGAGACAAACATTGTAAAAATCTGTGAATCTCTTTCAGGGACTAGGAGTGTTAGAGATGTTAGTATGAACATTGCCTCCATTGGATGGTATATATGCAGAAATAAGCATTATAAGTATTAACAGAAGCTTAGGTGTTTCAACTCCACCAGACTTAGGATTCTTGCCTTTTGCCTTCCTCTGTTGGTTTAGTAGAAACTCCTGCTCTCACTTCCAACAATAGAATTTGATGATTTCTTTGTAATTATTAGGTCCACTAGCCCTATTTCCTTTTACTTACAAGGTGTTACTTGTTAATTTTTTGCTTTATTAGTTTTTATTGCATTAACTTTTGCTTTCTGTAAAAAGGCCTTGATTAACCAAAGGGAAAATCATAACCTGCGAAGCAGATAGAGGTGTAATCTCAAAGTTTTATCAATGAGCTGCCTCAGTCCTTGGGGAATCGCTGCAGGAGAGATGAGGTTACTTACTCTCTGGAGTCTTTAACTTCTCTATGGAGAGCTGGATATAAAGGTGACAGATATAATGAGGGTGCTTTGCTATGGGTTTGTGCTCAGAGCAGTTAAATGCAGTCACCCACCCCTTCCAGACATGTCAGACTAGCCTCTAGAGATCGAAGTTTGTGAGATTCTGCTGTCAGAGCTTGAGATCATTTAGCAGCTCACAAGATCAGGCATCAGATGGTAACAACCTTTGTGTGGTGTTGACTTGGACAAAATTTAAACTAGTGACTTGTAGCAAAAAAAAAAAAAAAAAAAATTGCCTTTTTTTGTAGAATTTGTACTGCCAAGGTTTTATCTTTAAAGCCTGGCAATCCTGCTGTCACTATTTGTTTTTGCACTGCAGGCAGAGCATCGATCTTCCCCTTGTGTATGTGATGCAGGAAGGGAACAAGGCATGCAGGATTAGTGGCTGTGCTCTGCAGGACAACCTCACTGTTTCTTTTTGGGCAGGAAAACCAAAGCTTGAGATGGCTAGAGATTACATGCAATTCGAATCAGTCAAGTCTTTGTTAGTTTGAAAAGATGCTGTATTTTTCAGAAGTCTTCATCTGTGTAAATTGGTAGGGATGCCTGATCATTATCAGTGGAGATATTATGGTGATGGAGAATAAATATTCATTTGACAGACTTTCATACAAAAAATTGCAAAAGATTGTTACTCTGGGGGGTGGTGGGGGAAAATGGGCGGGAGTGAAAGAGGAAGGAGTCTGGATGTATGCGAGATCCTACGTTTCTCACCACTGGGTGCGCTTACAATGTCATTGTTAGATAAAAAGGATACTGAAGAGAAAAGGACTCTTCTCTGTTGTGCACACTGAAGATACCCATAGGAGGTTCTAGTTCCCTCTCAGTACAATAGGAATAGGGTTTCAGATAATTTAGACAAGTGAGTTTCAGTTCAGTTGTTAGAAGATTTTTAGTCCTTGCTTGTTAGGGGACTGGAAGGCTGTATCGAATTCACAGGTCTCTTTGACTTTCATTTCCAAGAAGAAAACTCTTTCTGGGCTAGCAAGTTCTTGGCCTTAACTCACAACTGCTGATTATCCCAGCCAAGTCTGCTGTCCTGCTCCTTCGGCTGAGCATCTGAGGTATTCCTTGTCAGCTGGGGATGGGCCTCCCCAGCCCATGTACTGAAGATTACACTGACCCCAAGGAACTAGCTCAGAAATTCTTTGGCTGTTTGTGGTGTTGGTCTTTCCACCTCGAACTGGGGCTGTGTGATGGATTGTACTTTCAGCACGTCACTGTCACACAAGACAAGTTTGTTGCTTTTCTTTTTTTTTATTTTTACTTGGAACAAGAGTTGGCCATATAGAAGTAGTTTCTATTGAAAGGAGTCTTGTGTTGGCATCATGGGAGAATGAACTGCAAGGGTAGTAATCTAAAGGACTATACAGAAGGATTGTATCTCGATATTATGCTCAGAAGAATGCAGAATTTCGGTTGTTTTCCTCCTCCTGCTATGACTTAAACAATAATGGTCTCATCGGTTTTCATTGCAAGTCTGATTCTGAATAATAGTCTTCATCAGATTTCCACCCAAAATTCCCTTTGCCTTTTGGTGATCTAATCTATTCCTGCAGTGAATCAGCCAGTTATGACTGATTTAGATTTAAAAAACTCAGGGGATTGGTTGGATAAAAAGCTGAGCTCCCCATTTCCAAATGTATTGTTACCTCGTATAGAGACCATTGTTTCAAAAATGGCTATTGCAGCACACTTTTTCATTGATACATACCTGTACTAGTTACTGAAATGTGACACAAAAGCTCTTCCTGTAATAAAGAATTCATTTTTTTGATGAATTTTGTCTTTTGGAAATAGACTCTCTATTCTCACAGCCATGCTGGTGATAGTTCAGTACAGGAATATGCTCTGTTTTCATCTCAGAGAGAACACTGAAGAATACGGAGCTGATGAAAGTACCAGTACCTGTACCAGTTACTTTTTCATTGATTGTGACAAAGCTTCATACCCAGTTGCAAGCACAGGGAGACAGATGAGCCAAAAAGGTTAATTACTTCTCATTTTCTCACCCTTATGTTTATTTCAAATGGTCATCTCTTTCCATGCCTGAAGGTGGCCAATTAATCTTATGTACTTTTGTTTCTACCGAAAGAATGGTTGTGGTGCGCCTCGCTGTTCTTTATACACGTGTGAAAAGTTCTGTACTGAGGAAGAATGCCAAAAAGAATAGAAAACCAGTTTGCTTTCAGAAGTCTTTTTGAGAGGCTGTTTAAAGCTAAAACTTGTAGTGAACTTGGCGTGAAAGTTTTTCCATTGGGAAGATTGTGGGTTGTGCTCGGAGAGAACAATGATCTCTGCCTTTCTTCAAAGCAGAGTCATTTCATTCCCTGCAAGTTGTATTCAGAGGTAAGGCTTTCAAACAAACCCAACGCCAGGGAGCCAAGCCACCTCCCTTAGTACAGTGTCTGTACTTCCCAGCTTCTCCACTGTTAAATGATTTGCATTGCAGCGGATTCGTCAGTGCGTGCTCTGACTTTTCCTTGGCTGTGTGGAACAGGTGATGGAGCTCTGCCTGCTATTGCACGATTCCTTTTCATAGCTCCGTAAAAACAGGATAAATCACTGCATTTCTCCTGTGGTGCCCTTAAATCTAAAGCAAGCCACATGTTTGTGGTTTATGCAGATTTCTCTCTCTTGTATTTTCCATCATCTCAAAATACTTTCTTTGAGAAGCTATGTGGATACAAAAAGTTGTCTAACAGCAATTCTTCCTGAATTCTGCAGTCACTGTTAACTATTATTTCATGTCTACTACATCAGAAACGAAAATATTAAAACAAATGTAAGAAAATATTTAATCTTTTTTAAATTCCTCGTTCTCCAATTTTTTTTTTCTTTTCTTTTTTTTTTTTTTTTTACAAATTTCCTGCTGCAGAAAAGTGTTAGAGTTGCTCAATATTTAGTTTCACTGTCTGAAAGTTGCCCCTTGGCTGGCCAAGAATTGGTAATGTCAGGAAATTTGTGCTGAAAGGATGTCAGCATGAAGTCATCAAGCAGAAAGCAGAATCAGAAGTCCAGGAACTTTAATTATTAGAAATGGTGTCTGGCAGATAAAGGCAAAGTGCTTTAGAGATGGACCTAAAGAGTCGTGCAAAGGGATTTCTGTGATCTTCATCATAAAATAATCAGATTTTAAAATATATTAAGAATTTTTCCTTTTTTTTTTTTTGTTTTGTTTTTAATAGGAGACCTCTTTATTCCTTTTATTCTCTCTTTTCCTTTGCAGCTAAGTAGTAGTATTCAGAGCCACTGATGATGCCTCTTTTAGGACATCTCCGTGTCCTAAAAGGGATAAAGGCTAAAAAGCATAGCTGTAACAATACTTCACGGTGCTGTGCCAATGGTGTGGTACTGAAAAGAAAAGAGCAAGAGAGGTAAAATAGTAAAATGAGTTTTTGATGCAGCTGCGTTGCCTTTAACAGGTAATCAAAGCGGTTCTCTCTATGTAGCTTTACCGTTTACCTTAAATTCATTGGAGGGAACTCTCCAACTTGCCGTCATGCATAGAAAGTGTTTTTGGTCAACTACTACAAAGAAATTTTGGGAAAACAGAAATCTTGTGAAGCTCTGAGTGATTCTAGTGAAGCCTCCCTGGATTCATAGACCTGTTCCTTAACCTGTCAGCTGACATTGTCTCGTTTACTTTTTTTTTTTTCCTGGGAAGGAGCGATTTCAGGTAAGGGAATGCTGAATTGCTAACCTGCAAGTACCTGGGAAATGGGGCTTACTCTTCTTGGAATAAGATGGAGGGCTATATCTTCAAAACTGAGAAACATACTGTATGGCTACTTACCTTGCAAGATGGAGGATATGCTTTGTAGGTGTTTTTTGTGTTTATCCTGGAGCAAGGATGTAGTGATAGTGTGACTGTATCGAGCACAGGTGGTTTTCAGTAGTTCTCAAATAAGCACTGTGCTGGTAGGTGAGTGGCTCTGGAAAGGTTTTTGTGAAATATGTATGGTCTAAAAAGCTATTTATTTTCAAGCATGATATGACCTGGAAAAAAAAGCAGAATGCTTCCAAATACAATTTTGCTAGGCTTTGCTTCTTGCCTCACTTCTGGAAAGTATTGGTTCATCTCATGCTGTGATACAGTATACCATGTAACAAGAAAGTTGGAAAAGCGGCCATTTACTCCATTCTTTTACAATATTTGGTTTGATATGTATTTCTCCTTTGTTAATGCACTCTGACAGTTTAATCTGTTAAAGCCTTCCATTAATAAATACCATTTATTGGAGTTACAATATTACAGCAGTGAGAAGTGGTTGGGATAGTTTAGCAAGTAGAATACCAGACATGGACTCAGGAGATCTCTTCAGCTTTGTCCTTGCTTCTTTCACTCTCCAGGGCATGTCCACTTTGCTTCACCATTGCTCAGTTTCTTCCTTTTCAGAGCAGGGTTGTTAATAGTTTTAAACTGCTTCAAGATCTGTCTGTATAGTCTCAAACAGTAAGCTTTCTAAAATATTTTTTTTTTTCCCTCTTAGAGTTGCAGTTCAACGCGGCTCTTTCTACTGTTGTTTTTCTTTAAAAAAGGCTGGAGTTGTTAACAGCTGTTTTGATTGCTTTCCCCTTCTGGCCAGGTCGTTTCCCTGGACCTGAATTTGATCCATGGCCTAGAAGAAACTTGGATAAGCGATGCTAAGAATTAATGACTTCTCTGCTTAAAAATTTTTGATGAACACCCTTCCTTACAAGGCTTGAAAAATATCTTATTTTAAAAATAATTCTCCTTGGATATTTTTGTGCTCATTCTCATTCTACAGTGGAAGTTAAGATTTGAAAAGCAAGACTTTCCATACCCTTTCTTCCTGGAGACCTCTGGTTCTCAAAGTACAGAGCTGGTCTTTACTGGACAGGATTTAGATTGGATGTAATGAAGCTGATGTTGAGTGGTGAAAGATTCTGTACAGAACACCAAAAGGAGTGGCAAGAGCATTCGTGTGATACAGGGTATCATCAGTCTCGCTGGTAAAGGAGATTGCTAGCCAAATGCATGAAGAATGGGAACTGCATCAAAGCTTGCAAATGAAGTTTATGCAAAAGAGGAATGGTAGTTTATTAAAGCCTCCTAAAGTTGAAAATGTACGTGTTTCCATTTTAAGTCTGTTACAATTGTGCCTGAGTTAGCATGCAGAAGTCGGTACATACTTATTGTATAGCTCTTCTAATCCAGTACTTTTAAAATTGCTGTTTAGCACACAATAATTATCGTATTCAGTTTTAAGTAAATGTCATGCGTATTTGAAACATGATTTGCACATTTTTCAGAGCATTTCAAATGTTAGTTACGAAAGTAAGATTCGGTGTAATTGTTGTGCTTTTTATAAGCACTGGTTCTAGTCTAGCTCCCTTGACCCATTACTCCTGTCTGTCTTCCATACCGTACAGTAGGGTTTGTAAGTCTGAAAAACCAAGATTGAATTGTTAAGTTCTGCTACTCTGAAACCCTGCCAGCCTGTACTCAGTAATCCCAGAAGAATTAAGGAAAAAGGGGATGGACTGTGTTACATTCATTCACATCATCTTAGCTTGTCATCAGGTCACAGGCTAAAGGGAACAATTGCGTAACTGCTAAGGCAGAGGCAGGCACTGTCATTAAGGAACTGTGACTCAAACAGGCTGCACAAGTATGTATGTGTGCAGCCTTTGGGAAGATGCTAATCACCAAGATCTCTGTGTGCTGAAGGTCTTAATTTGTGGGATCTGTGCACACTGAAGTCACCCTGATGTCACATTAACATACATATTTTTTTTCAAATTCTACTTAATGGAGTCAGAAGGGAAATCCTTAAATATAGATACTGATGTTAAACTCTTCAGCAGCACTGTATAGGTTGAAAATGTGCTCTGCAGGAAGGAAGCGATGCCACTCCTGTTGAAGACCCTCTTATGGGGCTGCCTCTGCTCCATGACACATGACCCCAACACTGCGCACTCTTACCTGCTTACCTACCGTACAGCTTGCTTCCCAAGACCTGAGCCTGCATCCTCACCTGGAAGAGCACAGCTTGGTACGTGGATGCTTTTGAAGGAGGGAAAGGGGGAAGGTGGAAGGAGAGTGTAGTCTTGCGCATGATGAGGTTTCATGTACCTTCTGGCCAGGCTGATGTGCAGACGAGAAGCCACTCGATGCAATTGTGCAAGCTCTGTTCTCAAGGTGGATCGACGGCGGCCTCGTAATGGGGTGGCAGGAGGGCTGGACTGGGAGCTCTAGGGGCAAAGATGCCCTACAAGCCTCAGACTGCTTGTTGTCAGGGTTGGCCTTGCTTGTTGCATTCATTCACAAGCTTTCAGGTGTCTAACTGAATTAGAAGAAACAAAACTGTGGAGGCCCGCTGGGAGAAAGGGAAGGGATACTCATTGCAACTCTGTACTCTAATTATTTGCATCTATGCTACTGTGAACTTCCAGATGGCATGTTGCTCTTTTTTCCAGTGGAATGCACCCTTTGGGGAATTTTCCTGAGGAAGAATGAAACATGTTTGAATCTGCATTCCATCCTAGTACCCTGTGAATGCCTTGTAAGCAAGACTTCCTTGTCTGGCAAAAAGCGTCTGTGAATTAAGAGCAACTTGGGTTAGGAGCCCACATGCCAAATTAACTTAGTTTTGTTTAGCAGCCCCAACAGATTTTATTTAGCAGGCAGTCTGTTCCACATTTGGATGATCTGCTGACATGATGTGCTTCCTTCCTCTAAATCATCCAGGATGAAAACTGGGATTTTATCATGCATTGAACACATGCATTAGTAGGCTGGAAAGAGTAAATGTATGCAAGATGGAACTTGCCTGTTTTAGCTAAGCCAGCTCTTGATATGCATACACACAAGTGCTCATCATAAATACTTTCTTTGAAGAGTCCAAGACATAGAACATATACCAGCATCCATATTTACATATGGATTCAGGCTTTTATTGCAAAACGTTATGTATTATGGAACAAGTCTCCTGCTATTTCAAACACTTTCAATTGTGAGTTCCTTGTTTAAACTTCCTTTCCCCTACCTTTCTTCTTGCTTTAGTTTTTCTTCCTATAAGGTTTCTAGATGCCTTTTGTGCTTATTTCCCTATGTAAAGACATAATCTGCCCTGCATGATATCACAACTGGTGATGAAGCTGTAGCTACTTGTGATCTTGTAAATAGGGTATTTTTTTTTAAAATTTATCTTTTATACGGAAAAGGAGCAACTAGAACATAAATTCTTTAGTAACGAATGGCCTGTTTTCTTCCATTGTATGTTAAAAGGAAATGGAAAAGTATGGGAAATAGTGGCAGCTCTTATTTGTAGGAGTATCTCCATCGATTGCTTTTTGGTTTACTATTTGAAACAAGCAGGCTCTGTAAGAATTGTCATCCCAAGAAAAACACACGTACAACATCTGCAGTCCATAGGTGAAACCCTTAATCTCCAGTAACGGCTGGCTGCTGTCCCACTGTAGTAGGGTTGGTTCCCCAGCCATAAAATGCTGTCCTTGGAACAGAGGCAGTTAAGGTTGGTACACTTGTGCTGTCTCTAACTTCCTCTGATGTGTTCTCCTGTCTGCTTACAGTAGCTGCAGTGATACTTGACTGAAAATTTGAGAGAATAATTTTTTTCATGCTGACGTAGCTTTTAGTTTCCTTTTCTGGAGTTGATTCCCTGCTTTAAAAAGGGCTCAGAGACCAATATGTTTGTTTCATAACAATACTTGAGGAAAAGAATTCACCGTTTTCTGAGAGGATTTCCAACCCGTGTAGTGCCTGGGCAATGGAATTACAAAATTGGAATTATTGTCTGACTAGCAAAGGGATAAGTCCAATTTGAAACAGGGGATTTGTGCTTGTCCAGCTGTGCATCTGCTTTAGGACTACCAGTTACTCTGTCGAGTAGCAGGCTTCTTAATGATTTGAGAGAGACTTTTTCATGGTAGTGACGTGCGGAAAACGGACTCCACAATCTGTAAGATTATAAAGTAGGTATGTTTATTCAGCGCTGGGCAGCATGGGGGCATAGTCCCACCAAAGTCGTGCGCACCCGGCGCGGCAACTTGCTTCAAATTTATACAATCAAGTGTTACATATACATAAGATTTCCCACTATGCCTATACATATGCATGACCTATCCCCGCTTCGTATTAAAATTAGTTCCAAGAAGTCATTGTCATAAGTTCTTCCTGACTGCGCTTGCGCGGTGCCTCCTTGTGGTGGTCGTCGGGGGTCGTAAAGATGAAGGCTGATGGCTCTTCTTCATCACCGCAAGTAACCTTTTGCTCTTGCGCAGACTCAGTTACTCCTTGGCTCTTGTTCAAACCGCAGGGTCGGTTTTAGCTGATTCCTAAGGCAAGTCCTTGGTTCTTATCAGGAACTGTCCTTCGTGAGGAACTGCAAGACTTCTTGCTTCAGTTAATTTGTATTAGTTGGCAAAACATTAAACACTATCAGCTTGATTCTTTGGGCTGCACGGCAGCATTTTATCTACTAAGACTCCCTTAACCCCTTCTCTCAGTAGGAATTGCCCTCTGTCCTGTTTTTCAGTACGTACAAACAGCTTACCATTTATACCTTTATTTCCACAATGCAGATAACTTCCATTTAAAACAGATGAAACCCCTGTCGCTTTTCCTTTCTTGTCTCGAAGGCAAAACCCCCTCTGTTGTTTTGAAATTACTTTGAATGATGCTGGAATAGAATTGTAAGGATATAAGAATTCTTGCTTTCACTCCCAGTCCCCTTGAGTTTTAACAGACAGACAATGTCCTTGAAGATCAGCCCAGCCCCAGTAGTTTAGGACTACTGCTTGGGTGATCTAACTTACTAGCGCAAACCCTGATGCTTATATGTCGCTTGAATCATGTATGCTGCAGTGCGGGAACTATAGGCTAGAGGTTGAAGTTCAGTTCTGTTTTCACTTGCGACCAAATAAAAATTCCAGAGAGCTTTCTTCTTTCCTGTGCCAGGAAGGAGCAGAACGTGTACTGTATGAGCAGCAGGGGAGAGTGTGAAACACCCTCACTACTGTTGAGATGGACATATTCTCCCAGTGGGGATGTATAATAAAATTCTTGTATGTAGGATGCAGTAGGTACACAGAGATTCGTCTTTTCTGAAAGTGTCTGCTGAGAAATGTATGTGGAAGTAGGAAAAAAGACCAAATACTGTTCTGTCTCTTCTTCCTCTGTTTTGTGCAGGAAGGCTGAATAACCATACCTTTCGGGAAGGGGTAATGTTTCCACAGCTCAGCCTTCCATTTACTCCACCAGCCCATGGTGCATTGGAGATGTGGCTTTACGTATTTATCGCACCCGCGTTTGTCCTGTGGTTCTGATCCACCTCGGGGAAGGGCTCGCAAAGTCCTAACTCAGGAAGCTGAAACTTTGCGGTACCCGTTGCTTCGTACATA
The DNA here is from genome assembly GCA_034782735.1 of Sagittarius serpentarius. Lineage (NCBI taxonomy): Eukaryota > Metazoa > Chordata > Aves > Accipitriformes > Sagittariidae > Sagittarius > Sagittarius serpentarius. The sequence continues at coordinate 11,209,437 of JAVKLA010000093.1, read as the reverse complement.
GAAGTAAACTAGACAGGAAGGGACAAATATCTTCTCAGTACCTATATCCCATGTCCTGCTCTCCCCTTCTCCCTCCTTCCCACTCCTGCCCCCTCCCCCTTTTTTTTTTTTTTTTACAGAAGCAGTTGAACCCTGGCCTCATGCCAGCGGGTAATGAATAAAATGAAAACCCTCAAATGTGTTTGCAAATATATTGGTGAAGACTGGCTGATACTTTGCTCTCTGTATGATTTATATTGGCACCCGTGAGGTTTGATCTGGTTAGGTGACAGTCTATTTTTATTTTATGCATTTTTGTCTGTGGGTTTTGTGACCAACTGCTGAACATTGATTTAAAGGAAATCTTATAACCAACAATGTAAACTGTGTATTTTTCAAAGTTATAATTGAAATGGAGGATGAATGATTAGAAGTAATATCTGCTTTCAAAAAGTTTGTCTTACTAGTTCCTTATGCACTGAGCTATTGTAGAAGTGCAAGAAGCTGGAAAACTCGCTTGCCCAGCCTCACTTGATCAACAGTAGTAAGACATAGCATTGGGCGGCTCTAGGTGTGGCCAGCTATTTCCTTCAATCCTAGCTAGACGCAGCAGTGGTTCATATCCGAACTGGTGGAATCGGGAGCAGTGAATGTTTCTCCCTGATTGTCAGTGGTCATAGCAGCATACTGTAAAAATGACTTTTTTTTTTTTTTTACCCACTAGTATCTGATGACTGTATGTTTTTCTGTGTGTGACTTCTGCACAAAATTGTGTGCCGCTCTGTTGTGGTTAAACATTTCTGGTTTTGAGACACTTTGTGGGAATGAGCAACTTTTGCAGTTTTCCTTTTATATAAATCATAGAAACCAGACTTGCAGGTGCATTTCCAGACTTCAGAAAAAAGCCAAAAGGTACGCTATAATATCTGCATTCTATAGACTTTCTGCTCTGTCTGTAAAGCACCAAGGGCACCTGTGGCATAGCATGCAGAGCAAATGTGGCATAGAAAGCCCTTTGTAAATGAAATTATATGCTTCTTCCAGTTGCTTGTACCGAGGAAGAATTTGGGATAGCTAACTAGGAAAGAAAAGTTGTTGCTTCTTTGATTTGTATGCCACCCCAAGCAGGGTTCTGTATATAAACAAACATTACTGCATAATTACAAGACAAAATGCATGAAAACTTTGAAAATATATAATGCTGTTCTTTATTGGATCAGAGTACTAACAATTTTTTTTAATAGGCGTGTTATTTTTGCTATCATTCATACAAAATGCTTCAATTAATTTTTGTTAAGTTTTATGCATAGTCCGTGGAAGAAATCTGCTTAAAAACTGCCTGCAGTTATCAGTACTCATCCATTTTGTTTTGGTTGTGGTGACTAACGCTTTTGCTTACTTGTCTATGCAGTGTTTAAGGAAAGGCCACAGTTCTTAATCAAGATTCTAAGTCTTATCTCAATATACATAATTTAGTAATTATTAAAATTATTTCCTTCCTGCCTCATCTATTTGTTACTGTAATTCACACTTAATAACTTCAGATGTTGAGAACTGTTGGCAGAAATTCAGTGTTTACATGTGTTTAATTTACTGGTTTATTATTGGTGTTCTGTGGATTGCAGAATCGGTTCTGCCCCTTCTATTGTGGATTTATAATCAAAATATGAAAATTAATACCTAGTTACAGACATAGATATTCAACAAATCAATGAGATGATACAGCATAAACAGTAGTATTAGGGTACCAGCCACCTGACTGGACAAGCCAACCAGAATTGAAGTATTGTGAGAGAGGCTGTTGAAGTAGTAAGCCAAGTCCTTATGAATTGTATTATTTTGCATGAAAAGAGGTGGATATTTTTAATACCTCATTTATTGTTTGAACCTCCAGCTTCTGGTTTCATTGGCCATTTGAGAGGGAGAATGTATAGGCCTCAAACGCCGTACAGTCATTCCCCCCTGCTTTTAATTTCAAACTGAAGCATCTTTGTTGAGCTTATTGTGGACGAGGTTTTCTTCTGCTCTCTGCTCTAGGAAGCAGGGCGCTGCTGGAAGAACTGTGTGCTGAATGCATAGATCATGAAATATAGACAGACTATGTCCCTTTTAAAACTTAAAGTAGCCTTCTGTGATCTCTGTAGCTCATGTGATGTTTTTCCATTACTGTTGCTATGCTCGGCTATACCTGCAACAAGCAGCAGAATTGAGACTAGCATAATTGCCTTGTCTATATGAATAGAAAAAATTGTCCTGTGTAAAAATAAAAAACCCCGAACCCCACCCCCTAACATCTTCCTTTCTCACTCCATACTCTAAACCACAAGTCAACCCCCCTCAGGTTTGACTTGGGAGTAATTTAACTCGTCTGGCTATGGAGGTCATGTAAATCAGTCTCCATGTTGGAACAAGCCGAATCCTTTATTTTGGAAAATGCTACTTAAAAGTATTTAAAAAGAAAATTAAATGCTGCTCTGTAGCTGTCATCCTGTGTTGTAACTGGCGTGATGAACCTTTTGAAAATTGCGTACACCACCCAACATCTGTTGTTGTGGAAATTATTTTGGATGCGCTTTTTTTTTTTAAACACTGAGAGGTCAGCAGTTAGAAATCCTAGGGTCCTCCTTGTAAGTCCAGAACTGTAACGCTTCCAGTAGTTGTGTGGCCCTAAAGTAGGCTGCAACTCTGGGAGAGGGGGGAAAAAAATGTTAACCAGGTGGTGTGAGGAGGTAAACCTTTCAAACTGTCTAGATTAGATTAATTTGAAATTAAAATCCAGATGTTGTAGGTGTACACAAGTTCCCAAACCCTTCTGATTATGAGGTGCAAACTATTTAAAGTTTCCTGTGAAAATTGTTGTAGGTTTTTGGTTTGGTGTGGGGTTTTGTTTTTTTTTTGATATTGGGTCTTGCTCAAACTATGTAGGCTTGGAGTTTCTAACACATATAGGAGGAATTAAGATCATCTGAACTATTTAAAACTATACAGGTTTAATTGGAAATCTTTTCAAAGACACAAAGGGGACCTTTGTAGCTTATCTTAACTAATCCTCTGTTTATTTGCCCATAGTTTAAAGAAATACAGGACCTTATTGCTGATGTATATATGTGATCAGGTGCTGCATTAACGAATGCAGGGACTTCCATAGTGTTACTCCTAACATAACAAGGTGGTGGACCCAGTTATAATTTAAGCAGAGAAAATCTGCAAAACCCCGAATACATCGAAACCTTTGGATCCAGATAAAACTAAGAGTGGTAGGAGCAGACCTGACTATTACGGTCTGTGCTTTCCAAATCTTCTCTCTAAGAAGAGTTGATGGGTTGACGAGGTTCACGTAGGGTGGAACATGGAATAGTGTTCACTCAGAAATGTTTGAACAGTTTTCCTGTGCTTGCTTAGAAAGACCCTTGGGCTTCTGGCGTATGCCGTTAGGGGCTGGGCTGGCTGAGGGGTGCAAAGGTTTCCTAATTTCCATCTTGGAAGATACTATTTTTCAAACAGTAGAGGGAAGAATACCCACCTCTGTTTTAGCAACCATCACACAGCGAAGGACCTGTTCTGACACTTGCTGTTTTAACTCTTGAAAGAACATACAAGATAAATGAAAACCACGATTTAAAATAACAGAAGGAGCTATTCAGGAAACTAGTAATGAACTCGAGGTGGGGGGGGGGGGAAGTACGAAGGCCGCGGTAAGACTTTGTGAAATGGTAAAAGTACAAAAAGGAGGCTATGAAACAGTGAGTCATTTTGCTAAGCGCAGCAGTCTAATATGCGGTTTCCATAAAGTAGTGTTCTTTTCAAAGTGGTACAGCTGCTGTGTAGAAACGATCTGCAGGAAGGCCACTTGGTGACAAAGTTCAGAGTACTAGACATTTCCTCAGACTGTGAAACTCGTGCATGTATTTGTTTATGATAATGGCAGCTTGAAAATGCTACCTGCCACTGTTAAATTTTCTATTAGCATTTCAGTTATGTTCTCTGAAGCTAGCTAAAGGTTAGAGAGAAGAGACTAATTTATGTCCCATTAATTAGCAGTGCAAGAATTATAGCCAACATTCCTTTGAGGTCTGAACCTTAGGGTTGTTTATAAAAGCTGCAGAATTAGTCAAAACTCAGGAGGATATCCTCCCAGGCATGATATTTCCCTAGGATTGCCTTAAAATGCGTGGCTTAGGGTTAGGCGCTCAGATTGTCGCAACTTGTTGACATTCAGTCGTGGGGCTGGTTTTGGAGGGTGGGAAGGGACAGTGATGTTGATACAGTAAAGTTTTTTGTTTAAATAATGCAAAGTAAGGCTCTTTTATTTCTGTCCACATTTTCAAAACAAGACTGCAAACCTGCATTTTGAGCATCTATATTATTTTAAAATGAGTCTTTCTGGTAAAAGAAAGAATAAAAGCAGTTTGGTTACCATGGAGATCTAGTCCATTGTGCTCGGTTTGCTCTACACCCTGAGGTGTGTGGTGTTTTCGACTGGACTACTCTTGCAAAGCAACAGGTTTTGGTTCCCTTAGCGCTTGGGGTCCGCAGAATGCAGCAGCAATCCAGTTGTTCTGGGATGGAACTTTCCTTTTTCCCTTTCTCCCCTCAGTCCCCAGTGCTTATCCATTATGCCCAGGGACTATTGCTTCCCCTGAGAAAACTCCCAGCTCAAGTTAAAGAAATAAGGTGAACTGCTACTGTGGCAGTATGCGAAGACATTAGAATGCAGAAAAGGGACCTAGTGTTGAAATGTGAGCGAGTGCAGTAGGGAGGCTTGTTTGGCTCTTACAAACAAGACACAGAAGGAGGAGAGAGATCGCAATACAAGCAAAAGTCATGGCATCATCTTCTGTTCTCTCCCTTTGTCACGCTGTTTAACAACCAGTACCATGTTAGTGCCTTAACTGATGGCAATTTTAAGATCAGCTCTGGGAAATATGTTCGTTTGCCTGAAGAAGACCATGTGCATTTGTTGTTACAAAGAACAATCGTTTGCTGCTTTAGGGCTGTGACTCACTGGAAATGTTACTGGGTGCTTTGGAGGTACAGAACGGGAAGCTGGTTTCCATGAAATCTCTAATGACATGAGTCTAGTCTTTGAATTCTCATGCTCTGGAAGAGTTAATCCAAAACCCTGTGAAGTAAATGCAAAGACCCTAGTGGCTTCTCAGGACTTTGCATCAAGCTATTGAGCTGAGGAACCTATATGCTTTTCTACTGACCGTCCTCCGTGAGACGTTGCGTGACGACTTGTTTCCTGTCTTGGTTCGGCAATCGCTTTCTGTGTTGTTTAAAAAAACCAAAACAACCACCACCTCCCCAAGCAAACCCCAGAGAATTCATTCTCTGGTTATGTCCATTTTCACACTAACCCGTGTGTGGGGTTTAATAAGCCAAGAAGAATAGAGTTTCATCTAGTTCTAGTGTTGATGATGCTGAAGAGTACATCAGAGAAAATCCTAAGCAAAATTTGGTATGGTAAGACAGATACTTACCTGGAAAGCTTTTAGAATGACAGGTTCACACCGTATTGTGTGGTGTGTTTTGGAGCTCTCCTGAATAGACCTGTTGCAAGCCCATCGGTATTTTAAAAAAAAAAATGGAAGAGTTACCAAAAAAATTTCATTTCTTTTGATAGTTTGTTTTAATTGCTTTCTGTAGTTCATTCTAATTTCAGATTAATTGTATACAATTTGATGACAATGTGCTGTGTCTACCAAACGCAAATTCTCCAAAGTCTTCAAGCAGCATTTCATCTTAATGAAAATGCCATTTGGAAGGGAGAAATGTGGTTTAAAAGCAGAGATCAATTTTGGCAGCTAATGAGTTAGTGTAAACGAACAGAAATGCCTTGCTGAGGGACTTTTTTTTTTTTTTTTTTTTTTAAATAGGAAAACTTTTTTTTTCAGTCAGCTCTTGCAATGACTTAGGAAGATAGAGATGTTTTTTTCTTACGGCAGTTTCTGAGAAAGCATACTTTGGCAAGGCTTCATGAACCTGTCCTGTTTCCGTTACAGATAAGTGCCCCTTTTCTTATAGCCAAATATCTTGTTGTCTAAAGACGTGAATATAGAGGTGGGGGGATGGAAGCAGCAGAGTAAGCAGAATGGAAGCTCATTTGAGTGCTTTGAATAATCCATGGGGATTGAGTAATTATGTATGACTTCTAATGAGATGAAGATGAGGCAGGTAATAAGATTTTTCTGAAGCAAGAAGGAAACTGATGCTCAACAGACTAAGAAAATGTGATGTGGAACTGTAGTTCAGTGCTAGCTTTTTTTAAAAACATAGCATCAAGTTGAAAACATTTAAGACTTATTCACGTCAAGGAAAAATAGTATCAACTGAAAGGGTGATCATTTCCAGTTTATCTGTGGGAAATGACCATGCTGGATGCCTATTAAAAAGGGGGAAAAAATCCCTTTTATTTTACAAGGTCCTTCATCCTGTGCTGTTAATTTGACACTGCCCAGGAAGCAGATAGGATTTGGACATTGGCTCAGCCTGGACGTAGGGACAACTGGTTTTTAATTACGCAAATGGAGGGGAAAAGTTTGTATCCCGTTACCAATCCTCAAAGACTAGAGCACCATAAAGTGTAATCACTTAACAATGTGTGTCTATAGTATTAAGCACATGTGAATGAATGCCAATGGATGACTTATAAAAATGTAACCAATTATGAAAGTCTTGGGGCATATCTAAACAGTGCTTGTTTTAAATTTCAGAAACAAACATCAAATAAAAACCAATGAAAATGGATTTATACGGTTAGTCTTTTCTCCTCTTGGATGGAAAGTAATTTCCTCTTTTGAAGGAAATCTTGTACCATAAGCAGCGTATTCAGTGAATACCAATAATATTTAATTGGTAAACCTCTTCAGGAAGAGATTTTTTTTTTTTTTTTTTTTTTTTTTTTTTTAAGTGAAAAATTAATTTGTAAGAATATTTGGTCTAATGCCCTTTTTTCTTTCTAGCTGAAACCGTGGGGCCTGTTAGCAGGAATGCTAGCATCAGAATGCAGGTCTTCCTGAAAGAGAACCTTTGGCAAATGATTGAGCTGTGACAGGGAGATTTTTCAAATGCCAAATGGGAATGAGGTGCCCAGTTCTTACTGACATTCAGCATCTAACTGCCGTTTGTTCTTTTGTTAATCTCCCTTTTTGATCCGAAGTAATTGGCTTCTGCCTGTGTATCTTTATCTCCTTCTGTGAGGCATGTGTGAGGAGGAATGTGTTGTAGGGAGATTCGGACTGTTCATCAAAAAGAGCATCATCTGCGTGCTGGCAGTTAGTTGAATGTGACAGCATGCTGAACGTGGACCGCAGACCTGCAGAGTGGGAGAGGACAAGAGCAGGATTCACATTCTGGTGACCTTATTAAGCCAGCAACCAAAATGAGTTGCTCAAATATGTAATAACCAGGTAGAGGCTGGATTCAGTGGATTGACATCAAGCTGTGTATTGACCGCCAAGGCATGGCTGCTCTGGCTGATAACTTCAGACACTCTCCCGCTCCTGGTATCTTGCAAGCTTCTTGACTTAGATCTCAGATAAGAGGTCTCAGTTTTGTTGCTCTTCCAAACTTAAACCAGCTCTTTGCTGCTTCAGAATGGAGGAAAAAATAAACCACAAACCCAACAACTGCCCCCAAAAACCCCAAACCACACAGATCTCTTAAGAGCCTTTGAGTCTGAATGGGGGAATGTTAGTTACTTGAAGTTAAAACCTTTTGTATTGAAGTTTCAAGAAGACAAAAGAAAAGTGTGTGGAAAGCCTTTTAAGTGCATTTGTTACAAAACTCCAGCGTAATGCTAAGCAAATTGCCTAAACCAAACTTTCTATAGGTTGCTAATTCTACCTGGGTTGTCATGATGTCTTAGTTTGATTTGCAAAACTCCCAATCGTTAACAGGTGTCAGAAATATGGCTGGGAGCTGTGCTAGCCTATGCAGTAGATAATACTGAGGACCCGTGTCTGGGCTGATTTTACTGGTTTTGAACTGGGTAGTCAACGTTTTGTATGTTTTTATGTTACACCATCCCATGTGTAGAGCAGGTGCAATGAGTGAAATGTTTTTTCTAGCATTTGGATGCTTAATAAAATTAACACCATAGGAAAAATCCTGGTAGGAAGTGAAGATGTGAGTTCAAAGGTAAAACTGTGAAAAATAAGAGGTAGGCTCAGACACTTTTATTTTGTTATTCAGTCTGTTAAGTGAGGTGGTTTTTTTTTTTTTTTTTTTTTTTAGTGCCTTGGGTGGCATGGGAAGGCTTATGGGGGGAAGTAGGATCGTATAATTAATGACTGTATAACAATGCAAACGAGGCTGAACCAATTCTGGTTAGGCAATCTGTGCTATGTAACTAACTTTTTATTGTAGGGGTGTTTGTGGAGGTGTGTGCAATTCTATTGCAAAGCAAATAACAGTGGGTAGTTTATAAACATTAATTAAGCCATGTGGTGTTTTTATAAGTGCATATTGTTCAATAGCTAAGAATCAATTACATTTTTGGTTTTTTTTCCAAAGGGCATTCAGTGACACAAGGTAAGTCAGTACATGGAGGAACTCCCTCAGTTCTTGACTCATAGCCGTAACTGCAAGACAATAGTTCTAAATAGTAACTAAGTAGTCTTCCACTATTTTAAGCAAGGAACATTGCGACAGGTTTCCCTGTAATTCCTAGGTAATGTGTTTTGAGCACTGTATTATGTAGTTTTGTACAGTATAATTGTACAAACAACTTAAAATATATTTAAATATATAGATTAAACTATAAAAGTTATGCAATAATTTGTATAATATAAAATTGTATATAATTTTATAGCACTTGTGCAAGCTCAAAATACTTTGTTTTAAAACTGCGGTTTTAACTTCTTGACATCATTGATGATAAAGAACAGGATGGGGTGCCCGTAGCCCTGTAGGAATACCACAGTACCTTAAATGAATCCATTTACCAGCTGGCTGGTTCTGTCATGCAAGATCTTACTTCTATCAAGCACAATTAAAGATGCTGGGAGGTATTTTCGTGTGGTAAAAAAAACCCCAAAGAACACCCCCCCCAAACCCACAACAGACAAACCCAATGTAATGCATTGTAAATGTAATTTTTATTGCTTTTATTGCTTTAAAATCAGTGAGATGTGGGGCTAAAAACCAATGAAAGGGCTAAAAAAAAAAAAATGTAAAGGGCTAAAAATCAATGAAAAATTGAAATGTTTTGTTAGAAAATATCAACAAAACTTATCTTAAAAAATGTGCAGACAATTTGATTTTTATGAAGGCAAATAGGTTAAACCTTTTCATCACCACATTACCAAATCCTGGTGTTATTCTTATGTTCTTTTGGTTTTCTAAGTTGAGAGGAAAAACTGGACTGAAAGATTTCACCCAGCCTCAGCTTTGTATCCTCTTGAAGTAAGCAGCTATTGTGAAATAAAATGCTGTTCTGAGTCTTAACAAAGGCAAAAGTAGATTCTCTGGAACTTTTAAAATGGTCTCGGGGTTGATGGACCCTTGGCAGCTACGTAAGTGTGCACGCCAGCCTTTCCCCTTTAGCTGCTTGTACTTGATTTTACCGTTTGGAAAGGAAAGTTATTTTCAGATTGCACCTTGCCCTGCTTCACAGCTCTATCCACTGTTTGGCTCACTTGGCTGCCTCAGCCTTAGAGAGGCTGAGAGCGAGATAACAGAAGGATAAGCAGGTGAGGGCCGACCTGCGGCACGGGGAGGGCTCTGTGGGAAAGCGGCTCAGAGCCTGGCCAGGAGCTTGGCACAAAGCACCCTGCTGCTTGCTTGTGTTTTGGAACTGTTGCTTGAATCTCTTCTTCAGAAAATCAAAAACTCCCATAGATACTGATCTCCTAAGATATTGTACAGTCTAATGAGTTATGTACTATACCCAAGAAATAACTGGCTCAAAGTATATCTGTTTATTTGGAGGCACTGAAAACCTGACCATGGATAAGGTATCCAATATTGCCAAGAGGATAGCTACGATTTAGAAAAAAGGTAAAATATGCGCTAGACCTATAGTACTTGACTCCATTGCATAAAAGAGAATTTCAAGCCCTTAAGTTCCTTGACTAAGGGCTCTGTTTGGTATCTGATGTGCTGTAATGGCTGAATGTCAGCTCTGACAAAAGTGGTATAAACACTGTCAGAATAAAGCTCACTTTGCGAAGATCTAGGACAGGAAGCTCCTGCTGTGCAAAAGCCACAATAAGGAAAGTCTGTTGCTAGTGATGAGAAAGCCGAGTAGGAACCCACTTAACTCAGATTGAGGAATTGCTGCTCTGCCGAACTGGATCCAGGCAAAAGTGTTTTTCCTATGAATTTCTTGAAATTTCTTAAAATTTCTGAGGGAGAAAAAACTGGTGTGGGCTTGGTATTGGGAATAGGTTGTACTTCTCTGGGACTTTCAGACCACTCCTGCAGCATCAGTCTAACATATTCTAACGATTTTTGTTGTGATTTAATGCTCCACAGTTGTCTGCCATTCACCCTAGGGACCCTCACCTCAAAGGCAAACAGAACAGAGTATATACTGACCTGTGAAGGGCTTTAGGCACTATGAAAATTTAGCTAGAAAAAAACCGACAAAGAACTGCTTTGAGGTTCTAATCCTTGGTAGGTGATCTTCAGTTTCAAAGCTTTGGTTAACTGGTATTTGAGGGAGGGGGAGGGAAAGGAAGAAATTACCTTGGCGTGGGAAACCATTTAGAACTGGAAGTGAACAGCTGCAAAAACTCAGTAACTGTTTGCAGTTCTCTGGACCATGTGTAATTCAGGGCCCTGATCCTAAAGCCACTTTATGCCAGTGAGTAATATTTGCTCTAGTTAGTTCAGGAGGGCACAGGTAAAGTTTATGCAAGTAAAGGTTTTCTTCAAGTCTGGATCCATACTGTGGCCCATGCCTGCTCAAATCTCCCCCTTTAAAACTATTTGCATGTTTTATTGGAACAAAAATTAGTGAAGTAGAAATCCTAAGTGGGAACTTGGTCACCAAGCTTCGTATTAATTTCCCCTCTGCTACTTCCAGAAATGACTGGACTGTGGGACAGTATGGTGAAACATCCCTGCATTTCCCAGTGTTATGGGATTCCGCTGACAGACCAGGATAGTCCCTGGGTGCTCCGAGACCTGCCACAGCTCTGCTCCTGGGCTGCCGATGCCAGTCCCGTCAGCTGTGCGCGGCATTGCCGGTGGGTTATTGGCTTATGGCTAAGAGTGACTCTGTGGCCGGTACCCCAAGGTCCCTGCCCTAATCTGAGCCTCGTAATATCATATTAACAGATAAATATGACTCCTGACCTATTTATTTTCAGAACGATTTAGGAAGTGCTGTGGGTTACATGATGTACAAATCTAAGATTTAGAGCATTACTGGAGAACATTAAATTGTTGTGGCTGGATCACATTCAGTCTAAGAACAAAGTTTTTTTTCTTTTTCTGAAAGTTGATACATAATGTAATTTTATTCTTAGTCATCACAAGTTTCTTTTTTTTTTTTTTTTTTTTAATATTTGTCTCCTTTGCAGATGCAAATAAGCTACCGACAATTTCTGTCAGCTTAAAAATCACAAAGATCCAAGGGGACAAGAAAATTTAATTCCTACTAAAGACAAAGACTTTTGTCCCCTACCTGGTGAGCATTTTCAGATCCTGTATCACTTGAATGAAGAGGGGTGCATGGGAATAGCTTCTTAACGTGGCATGGTTCCTTCCACTATGCTTTCAGTAGGCCATTGGAGAAGTAGGCATGTAGCCGTTATATTAACGCAAGCAGCAGCCGGAGGTCTAGTTATGCTGAGAGTTTTTAACTCTGAGTAACTACTGAGCTTAATCATGTTAGCAAAGGAAACGTTTCCCTGGCATAGATGGCAACTGTGTCTTTAGAGTCAGTAAGGTTTAATGCATAGTAGATAACAGAGCTATCCAAATAATGCCTCCCTTTCTAGGTCAGTGCTTTCCGTTAAAGTGCACTTCTACTCCGAAAGGCAATCGGTACAAACAGTCTGTTGGGCTCTGTATTACATTGGCGTCGTGGTTTTTTGCTTATATATGTTATAGTGTTATATATGATACTGTATCTGGAAAAGCTGTGCTACAAAGTTTGTCAGGCTTCAGATAACAAAGTGTGCTCTTCCCTCGGGAGATATCACTCTCATTTTAGACATTTGAAAACAGGATATAACAGAAGTAAAGACGGGGAAAAAAGGTGAGAACTGGATGTATTAGATCAGTAAACATTCTGAATTTACTCAGTAAAAGTGGAGCGCATAGAACGAAAAGTACATAAAAGAAGGAATGACCTTTGTTACCTCATCCTTACGGTTGTCAGCATAAAAGGGGATGTGGAGGAGATGTGAATCAGGAGAGCGGAGCAGATGGATAGGTTGAGGGTATGTTGTAGCTGCAAACTGAAACTGGGAACAAGAGGTGGAGTTTTTATGGAGGAAACGGGTGTTCTGTGGAGTCTGATGTACCAAATACAAAGTTCCTGAATATGTGATCATGTTTGCCTGTGGATCTGGATGAAAGGGAGAAATGGTACTTAAACACAGAGAAGCCAAGAAGGTTAAGGCTAAAACCCAGACTTTTGCTTGTGTGTAGAAAAGAGAATTAGTGGAGGGACTTACATTAGTGAAAGAATCAAGTCAAAGAAATGCAGCTCTTGGCAGCTGTATTTTGTTGGGCGTGTGTCCTTGTGTCTTGGGTGCACAAAATGAGAAGGTTTTGCTAGTCGAAGCGGTGATGAAGGCCTGGATGAGAGTTCTAACTGTCGGAGCTGAAAGAAAAGGTCACTTCCTAGACACTGTGGTCTTTGTCCTTCTAGTTTTGCTCTTAGGGAAAGCTCTGAATGAGGTAGTACGGGATGAATATGTGGCCCATGAAGGGTTTACAGTAGAGAACAAACTGTATTAAATTGAAATATGCATAAAAACTAAATTAGACTAGCTTATGAAGTGAAGTTGAAGCCAATTATGGAAATTAAGCATGATGTAATAGTTAATGAAACCAGTGTAGCAAGCACAGTGAAGCTATGCTGATTGCCAAGAACATCTTGCTTTTACAGTACTTATGTAACTGTCAGGAAAGGCCTCAGAGTATTTTTAATAACAATAAGCCTATTTAATAACATTTCTTTTCACTTTTCGCTTTCCCCCCCCCCGTGACATTTTGTGCTGCAGGTTGGGGGGGGCGGCGTTAAAAAAAAAATTTTGTAGTTTTCCCAAGCAGTATTCCAGTTTATACACGTATTTTTATTGCCATTGTGAGCTTCTGTGAATTGAACGCATGTACTTCATTAACAAGGAAAATTCCAGCTCCCGAGGACTTCTATTGCCCTTACAAGCTAAACGGAAGATTTGTGTGGTTGTCTGCCTTGATTTGCTTCTGTTTTCAGCAGTCCAAATTTAATTTCATTAGAGGAAAGAAATACCCAACAAAACACAAAGCAGTGTAATATTATGTTGGTTCTGTGATAGTAGCTGTTCTCCTAACTTTTGTGCTCTTAAAAAATGTCATAACATGGATCTGAGAATTACAGAACTTGATTTGTCACTTCTCAGAATTTCTCAGCCTTGTTCCCTCAGTAGAAAACTAGATATCACTTCACAAATCCTTGTTTGTCTAAAGTCATAATAAAACAAGCCTAATGGACAGGAGTCTCCATTTTAAAGTAGAGATTTGTTCTAGTATAGGCTGATAATAGAAGTTTACCTGCTTCGGATTGCCTTCTCTTCAGCATCAAGCAGGTTTTAAGTTTATTCTGTGATTTACAGATGTTTAGTAAAAGCTAAACTTAGGATTAACGTTCTGGTCTGGAAGCTGAGAGATCATTTCTTCAGGAGCTTCTTATAAGACCTTGGATAATTTAGGAAACTGAGGTATGTGTAACCTATGTACAAGATGTAATAAACGTTAAAACCAGAGAGGTTAGAAAGTTTAAAAATATGTTCTGAATTGTCAGAGCCAACTCATTGTAGAAATACAAGCATTTGACAAAATACTACCTGAAAGTAGCAACGGTAGAGTAAGACATGTACTCAGGTATGGGACACGAAGGTGCTGGGCTCTGCTCTGCCTAAACCTTATTACTGGCACCAGAAGGGGGCTTTACTGTGGTTTTGAATCTTATTGTGGTTTACCTTTCTGCTTCCCTTCTGCTTCACTGATTTGGGAAGCCTAAAAGAGAACATAACTCGTTCTTTCTTGCATCATGTCATCTTCTGACTTTTCCTCCTGCAGCCGACTCCCTGGTTCATCCTGTATTTTCCTGAATTAGCCCAATTTTGATGGGTGTTACTGGCTGCAGAACAGACCATCAGAACTAAACTACTGGATGGAGCAGGGGACTTTCCAGATAGCAAAGAAAATATATTTAAATAGTCCATTACCCTGTAATGCTTGTTTGCTTTAACAGGGCACCATGTACCCAACAGTAGCCTTAGTCCCATGAGAGAATCTCTGTATCAGCTGTGAATTAAAGCCATAGGCTGTCAGAGAAGTTTGATTCAGAGCTCCTATCAGTGAGTTTTCAGTGGATTTCTGAGAAATACAAGGTGGATTAAGTAAAAAATTTGCGAAACGTCGTTTCTTAGTTGGAAAGTGAACTGAAATGCTGAAAAAAATAACAGAAGGAAAACATGACCCTTAGAGTTGGTTGTCTTGACTTCCATTCTCCTGGACATCTGTACTTGCTCAGTACATGCATTACTTCAAGTTGTAAAGGAGAACGTCTAAAAAGAGTTGTTAAGAGTTTTGTGGTGTTAAACAGGCCGTAATCTAAACTTATGTTAATATAGTGCAATAAAGAGAAACTGTCACTAAGTACTTAAAAGCTCTCCTCTCCGAGTTATGCACGCGGTAGCAACATACATCAACTAACTCGTATTTTTATAATGCTGAGACAAATATATTGAGATGGAATCAAACGCTGGTTTTGGATTACTAGTGTTTAAATTACTAGTGTTTAGAAAGTGAGGCAGTGTAGGTACAAAATAATCAGAAGCAGAAAACTGATGGATCAAGCTATGCTTCAAAGAAGTCCAAGCTTTTAAAAGTGAAGTCACACTAAGTTAAAGCTTCACTCTTCCTGGAATTATGTGGTAGGTTCTTGATAATGGTACTGCTGTGTTTGTGATCCCAGGCTAGCTTTAATTAATTTTAAAAAATAAAGTAGATAATTTTGTATTTTTTTCTTCTCCCTCTGGTTAGGGAGTTGCCAAAGCAAGTCTGAGTTATTTTGCAAATGATTTCTGAGCTTGAGAGCACTGACTCTATTAGACGTGAAGTATTGGAAACAATGCAACAGCTCATTGTATTGTATGTGTATTTTTTCCTTGTCATCTATTCTACTTCATAAATCAAAAATCCCAAACCAAGGATAAAAAAAGAGAAAGTCTAAAAGCAGAGGGGAATAAGACAAGAATAGGAAAAGAAGAAGAAAGCAGGTTCATATTTTTCTTTCAGAAAAATTGATTATAAATGAGACACAAACAGGTTTCTAAAACACTGAATATAATTTTTTCCTGTATTGACCAAACACTATAGTATTTTGTATCTGCACAGAATCGTCACATACAAAGGACTTGATGTTGCTTGTTTCTATAGCTACAGTAAGTGTAATTACTAAAGAGTATCTTTTGCAGATTACATTCTAACTTTAGGTAACTAATGACATTTGCTTTTTTTTTTTTAACTGTCTGGGGCAAAATGCTCATTTTGAATTTAACACAAGTAATACCATTTTCTGTCTTAGTTAAGTACTTTGTCATAAGACTTATCTCTGCAGAGCCTGGGGTTCTGTCTGTAAGCATATTACAAATATTATTGCTACTTATTTTCTGGAAGGAAGATAAAGTACTGTGTGTGTCCAGAGAAGCTTCTCTTCCTTTTTTACTTTTTGCTACGTACCACTGCAAATTCAGCATGAAATCACTGCAGAGATAATTCATACTATTCTTCAGTATCTTGCATGAAACCAGAGGCACCTCAGAGACTAGAACATTATCTCTGGGAATGCAAACTATGTAAATATAGGCTTGCAACGCAGGGTTATGTTAGACTGTGTAATTTTCTTAACAACAAAAAAGAAACCAGGTAAAGAATGTTTATTTTTCTTTTGTCCATGGGAACCAGTTTTTTGGCTGTCTCATAATTATTCTGTGGGAGGAAGGAGACTTTTTTGCTTTTTTAGGAGAGGTTCTTGATGAAAAATGATAAATTCAGTGAAGCACAATTCAGGCTGAACAAAATTCTAAACTGTGGAATATGAAGCATTTAAGGGATGTGCATATGAGGGGAGTCTGTTCTGAACCCATGAAGGACACGGTAGCGAAAATACGTATCTGAGTTTATCTTAGAAATGTGAAAATTAACCTGGAAAATTGTACGTCAGCAGTTGTTTGCTCATAAGTGCTCTAGTATGTTTTGAACACATTAAAATCAAGGAACTAACTTTTATCCTTTGTTCACGACTAGACACAGGCTCAAACTATCATCAGGTCAGAGATTTGTCAAGGTAACGGGTAAATTAAGATTTCAGTTTACTGGACTGAACCAGACACTAGAAGCAAAGTTAACCTGTTTAAGGTTGTTCTTTTTACTTGACCTAAATATCTTGACTTTGTTCATCTCTTACACTGTGCCGCATGTTGAATTTGAAAATAATATATACAAAAGCATTAAAAAAACATTGCTAGGCTGTATAAAGTTTTCTGGGATACCAAAAGCTCAGAGAGAGAGAGAGAGAGAGAGAGAGAGGAAATCTTCACAGGCTGCCATTTTGTCCCTCCAGAAGAACCAGCCGACTTCGGTGTCCTTCTTTCTTGCAAGCATGAAATGCATCTCCAAATGTGTGTTTTGCATATGTGTATGTGTATATACCCCCCCCCCCCAACAACAACAACCCTTTAGATGTAACTACATGTGTATATACGTTTGGAGGTGTACATACAGTTAGTGCTCGTACATTAAATCAGAAGAAAATATTTTTTAGTCTAGTACAGACTTATCCTTGTTGACTACCTTGAATGGAGCTACCGGTCTTGATTTTCAGTGAAATGGTTAATGGAGTTTCTCTTAAAAATTAAACTGCTCACAGAGACAGAAGTTTATTGGCTTGGTAGTTGAAACTTTTATTCTACTACCATCTTTGTCCATGTCAGTACTTACACTTGTCAGATATTAGCCATTTTTGTTCTATTTGTCCTTTGATAGATTTGGAAGCATCATATGTGAAATTACTGAGCCCGACTGGGCCAGGATGGAGCATGGTCTAAACTATTTCAAATGCGTGGAGCGACAATGGCAATGAATTGCATGGCCTGACCACGGCCAGCTTTCCTAGCTGTCTGCTAAATCATATTGTGGCCAACAGTCGCAAGACATGGATCAGGTACCTTGTAATGCTGGAAGACAGGAGCGTTCCATGAGAGTTTCACAGGCAGAATCTGACAGCGGTTCCTCCAGACTTTCAGGATAGAGTTACTAGTGAATGTGGCTTAGCAGTTCCCTGTCTGTTTGCGTTGTTTCCATAGCTGACAGCTGGCTGACACAAAAGCAGCTATGCCAGGAAAGTCCTGGTGCTGATTCTGTGATTTGCCCTAGCATAGATAAGAGCTGGTAATTGACCATCTCTTACATTGCGTGGTAAGAAAATACAAGGAAATTACAGGGTTGAAGCATTCAGTGGGCAGGGGTTGCTTGCATTTCGCCTGCAGTTCTTTGGGCATCAAAAGGCATAGAACCAAGCTGGCAGATTGTTAATTCCTTTTCTTACACATAGCACCCATTGTAAAAATAGAAAAGGAAGGAGGAGGTTTGGGCTTATTTCAGGCAGGATCCCAGTTCCCTCCGTTTGGTACATGGGTGGTGTTTCCTCTTCTGGCGCTCGGGGATTTGATTGCGCACTCGCTAAGCAAACCTGTGTAAACAAGTCAAAAAATGGTTTGACACTTGCACATAGAAATGTCGATGTTCAGTTTGAATGTGTGCCATGGACAAGAGAGAGCGTGTTCCTTTTGACAGTACAAGACTTGGAAAAAGCACGGCATCTTGCCCCGTGCTCAGCCTTTCTCCAGCAGCCCTTCAGTGCGTGGCACCCTCCCTGCCAGCTTGTGTTTGCTGTTTGGGCAGGGCGGTGGATGTGGCCAACACCGTGGCTGGGAAAGGGAACCCGAGAGCCAGAGGAGAAGGATGGAGTTATTCTTCAGGGCTGGCAGTTATTACTTCTAGCTGTAGGGCCTTGGTGTTTGGGGGACTGAAAGCCTACTGGGGGTAAATAAAAGGAAGACAAAGCTGAGTGGGTAACGAAGTGTCTCACGGTGCCTCGCTCGGCTATGTGTATGCATTTACTTTACATGCTAGCAACAGTGATTGTGTATGCATGGCATCTATATTGCACATGATGCAGCAGCTGTACTAGCTGTGGTGTTATTGTTGATTATGATGTAGATAGTTTAGAAAAACCTTAGAAATGCAGAACAATGAGCTAAAAATATTTGGATATTGCATGCTTAGGAGGCTCTTTCATTTAAGTTCATCAGGACACTCAATATTGCCCTTAAACGTTGATGAAGATGTGTCGTCTTTTCAGGTTTTATTGAATACTTAAACTGTACTGTTTGAGTCTTCTGCATTGTTTTAATGGCAGTTCTTTTAAATGAAATAAAATGTGACGAGAGAGAGAGAAGCTGAATTTCTCTTATTCGCACAGTTAATCTTATGGTTGCTTAGCTTGTGTTCGTTTATTTGCAACAAATCCCAACAAAAGCAAACACCCAGTTCAAGCTTTCAAGTTCAATATTAAGACATAATCCAGGTAAAGTGAGTACAGTATAAGAGTTGTAATTGAGACAGGTCTTTTTAAAGCCTGCATAAAGTCTAATGTTACTAACAGTACTAGTCTGACATAACAGATCGTAAAAACCTTTGGATGTCACCTGTGCTGCTGTTTTAACTAGCTGTCCTGTGTAGTCATCCTGTTGTGTCATGTGACTTGTAGACTGAGTGAAAGAAAGGAAAGGTATTACAATATTTTGTGACAGCATCTTCAGTGATTTTGGATGAATCGGGTTAGCACTTTCAGTCATCTCTTTCTGAATTTGCATCACTCCTTGGCAACACTAATAAAGAAGAATATGAAGGGTGGATTGAAGGATGAAGTGACAATCGTACAAAAACTTAGAACTACTTTTCTCCCTTCTCACTCCAGTGAGAGCCAGTATTGTGCTTATATCATTTTGCATTACATGGATGTGGTAATCAGGTTAAGTAAAAGTAGTGGAGGTTTTATCAGCAATAGGGAAGCAGAGAATACAGTCTTAAGTCTTTCTGGGTCCTCCTGTTCCCAGGGATGAACATGCCACCCTTTGCAATTGGAATTCTGTTTCAACAAAGTTGGACCAGACACACTTGTTCATTCTTGTACCTGCTACGCTCTTCTTCCCGTTTTAACTTTGCTGCCAGCCATGCATTTCCTGCCTGCTGGGTGCTTTCCGTGCTTCTCTCTTCTGTCTTCCTGACTTTTTTGTATATCTCTGCCTTTCTGTCCCCCACTTTCTGCCACTACTTAGCGCTCTTCTGGAAGCTATATTGATAGAGATCCTTAAAACTGATCTGTGTTGATTGTGCAGCCAACAAACAGTGGCAGAGCCAGGGTTGTTCCCAAGCCCTGGTGTCAATATTACTTGGCGATGTTGTAGCAACCAAGAACTGGCTGGTTACAGTGGAATGTTTTTCTCTTTGGTTTTTCAGAACAGAAAAATATTTCTCTGCAACCTGAAAAAGCCTTGTTTTGATTTTTTGGTTTTGTGTTTTTGTTGTTGTGGTTTTTATTAAAGCTGAATCAGTAGAACTTCCTTTAAGACTGATCAGAGCAATGTAATAAGATTGCAATTACAGGATCTAGTTTAACTTCTAGAAAATCGCCTTTCAACTGACAAACAACCCTTGAAAGAATGCTGTTTGACTCCATCAAATAAAAGGATAAATCTTGGGCAAATGTATCGTGGTAAAGTTCTTTCAGATTTCTGAGACAAGCAAAAGACTGCTTTATATGAGTGTGTCATTTTTCTGTTGTAGGAATGATAAATGACAGCCAGTGATTAGGAAATGTTTTTGTAGAGTTATTAGAGAGGCATTTAGGAAGGAAGAAAAGTAGCTTAGAAAATGCCAGTGTACGCTGAGGGTATAGTTTTAGAAGGGATGGCAGCATTTCCTGTGACCAATAACCTGTCTAGTGTTGAGAACTTGAAATGCGAAATATAGGACAGGCCAAATAAAATGGCCATAGCATATCTGG
Organism: Sagittarius serpentarius; assembly: GCA_034782735.1. Taxonomy (NCBI): domain Eukaryota; kingdom Metazoa; phylum Chordata; class Aves; order Accipitriformes; family Sagittariidae; genus Sagittarius; species Sagittarius serpentarius. The sequence goes on along the minus strand of JAVKLA010000093.1, from coordinate 11,189,156 downwards.
AAAAAATGTGTGGCTTATTACAAAATGTAAAATGATAAAAGAAAAATTACGTCTTGATATGAAACTGGCTCATGCATTTCTTTGACTGGAATGAGTGCTGGGCTGTGTCGTGGAGGCAGTTTGGTCCCGCTGAGTAAAACTGGCTTCCAAATCATAGCCATTTCCTGAGTTGGCTGCTCAATAATGCTTCCACCAAGCTGTGCTCCCTGTTATTGCTGGCCCTTCTCCTGGGAGCTGCACTTCCCGTATTTAATTAGATGAGAAAAAGGATGAGCTATTCCTCTCTTTCTCCCTTCAGGCTTATGTCTGGAGGGTCCTGATTCCAATGCTGAGTAGTAGCACAGCTCACTGACCTGGCTGCTAACCTGAGAGTCCGCCTTCAGTGAGAGGAAGGATCTGCTTTGCCTTCTCAGCTTGAGAAGAGAGTAAATTCCAACTAAAATTGCCCCTGTGTTAATATCAAACCCTGTCTGACTGTGGTTTGGGGGGAAAGGGAAAGTGGGACGTTCCCAATGTCTTTGTCGTTTTGGGTATCTTCATAGCTCTGATTTAAAATCTTCCTTTCCCACTCTGAGTTGCGTCAATATGTGGAAAAAGACATTATCTCCTCTAATTAATGGTGAAATGAGTCCTGGCAAATACAGTTCTCCAAGTAGCAAGCAGCCAGAAGTGGTTCAAATGTTCCAATACCAGGCGACGTCAAGCTTGTCTGAAAAAGCCAGCTCTAATAGGAGCTGTTGGATCAGCTGACTTCTTGGCTTCTCTAAAATGATGTGCAAAGGGTACTAATTAGTACCATCTCAGCAGGCCTACGTTTGAGAATTTTCAGTAAACCACCAGTGATGACTGTAGTAACATTTGCACCAGTCTTGTCAGTAAGGATTAAGGTTCAGAGACGGAGGTTGTAAGGAGGTAGATAATAAATTGGTCGGCTGCATTTGGTGCCTTCCACCCCGCGCAGCTGGGAGATGGGGAGCGAAAGCAAAACTGTACACTTGCTGTGGCCACTGTCTTTCTCTAATTGAGATAAGGCCTTTGCTGTGTCTGCTAAGAGTGTTCACCTCGTCATTAGACTGAATCTATTGGGGTTACCAGTATTTAAATGCAAGGAGGGCAGTGAAAGAAAAGTTTAGGGGCTAGAATTTCTCTGGAGTGAACCTAGGCATGCCATTTTCCTTACTACTGTGAGTGACCCCACACACTGCTAGGGCTGTGGGATGCCTTCTTCCCCGCTGGGAAGTAATACGGGAGCCCTGAGGCTGCCCTCTTTCTATCCACCCCCTTGTCCCCTCCCACTAATCCACATTCACTACTATCTATGTGTAGTTTTGCCTTTTACATTATAACAGAATAATCTCTATTTAAAATAATAGTACCATGCACACGTATGAGCAATTAGTAACAATAGATAATTACTCACCTTTGTTTAGAAAAATACATATGTAAAGATTGCGTACCTTTCTAAGGAGGACGCAGTGAATAGCTTATTGCAAGCAGTGAGAACAGGACCACGTCTTTTTACACATTGCTTTTGAATTCAGCAAAATATTGGGGGAGAGTGGGAGGGGGATCAAGCTCATTTGTAGAGTATTTGAAACCTTTAACTGTTTCCAGGTGGTTACAATCAGTCCTCTGAAAAGCTCTTGTTGCAGGATTCAGACAAAGTTCTATCATTCTTGTGTCAGAAAGGTCAGATGCTAGAATTTGGAGGAATTATTCACCTCAGATGCCAAATGCAGATTATCTGAAAATAGCCATATGCCAGTTTGCTATGGTGATGTGCACATGCTTGAGCTAGTATGTTGCTTTTGATGCCAAACGTCTCGCTCAATGAGATGAGTAGAAGCAGAGTGTCGGCCCAGCGAGTATAATCCATTCTAATATTAGAACGTGGGGCCGGATCCTGTGAGCTGGCCTGCCCTGACAGTCCAGTGGTTGCAACTGCAGCTGACGGTGCTCAGGACCTCGATGCTCCATGCAAACAGCATTCGGTGCTCCTAATTATTCTCTTTCTTTTTCTAAGAAGTATGAGTTAAGAAATATAGTTGCAGTGGAAAATCTTGTCTAGTGGAAGTGGAAAAGTACCGTGCTGTTTATTTATCTCAGTTAATGCACTTCTAGCTTGAAGGACAACCCTATCCATAGTCATCCTACCTAGAACTTGAGTCTGCAAGTGGCAAAAGTAATACCATTAAAAAAGAAGAAAACCAAACCTCCCAAGCACCCCCAAAACTCCCAGCTTTAACTTATGGCCTTCTCTAGATTTGAATGCAAAGGTGAGGAACTTCTGGAAGTGGTCCTGTATGCAGAAGTGGTAGTGGCAAAGAGTTGGGGGAGAAGTGGGGTAGGTAGGTGAGAAGTGCTACTTCTCAGGGTCTAGCTTGCTTTGTCCCTAGGAAGGGAGTTTTTCAGAAGCATAGAAGGCCGGTGGGTGTCTGTGTTCTACCCCAATCCCTTAGGAAAATCCTGCCCCAGAGCCCTGTCTTGACTTTGAAATGGCAAACTGGGTAAGACTGATAGAAAGTGAACTGTTCAGAGCTTACTGCTGCCACCTCTAGGCCAGCTGGAAATCATCTCCCCGTGGTGTTACGTTATGTCCTCCAAACTACCGGTTGCAAATGTAATTCCAAACTCCCCTGTGTCTAGAGTTTTGGAGCACTGATCTAGTCCAAAACCTACTCTCATTGCAGGCCCATGTACTGAACTTGACCTAGCCTTAAAACCAGTATTGTACTTATGTCACAATAAGTATTTGTAATAAAATTTACAGCATGCAATTGTAAAGAACATGAGTGCTCATTTGAGTCAATATTAAAATTTACTCTCTTGCCTTTGTTTTATTTCAGTCGATATTAACGTCTCATAAATACATTAGTGTTGATGTTTAATTCAGTAGTGTATCTGCTTAATACTCACATGTTAAAACATAAGAAAAATAATGGAGAAACTTTTTCTTTGCAACCCCTTTCTACTTAGCACTTCCCACCTGTCAAATCTGTCTATTTGAATGCTTTCGGTATTTTGGTCTGTTTTAAAAGCATTAGAGGAGGATAAAATTAGTTCTGTAGCTCATTACAAGAGGACAGGTCTGAATATAATTGAAAATTAAAGATACGTTGCCAAAAATGTGTTGCTGTGTCTCCGACGATGGTACTTATAGGAGACCCATCACCATAGTAACTAAGTCTCTGCTAAATAGTTACCAACAGATTTGTTCTTCTTTTTTTTTCTCTTCTTCTAACTTGTATAATATGTCTAGCCTTGACTGTAGTTTTAAATATAAGGATTGTTTGTGTATATATACATGTTTACACACTGCATTTGGAAGATAAGCTAAAGAACTCACCATGTATGATCCTAATTCTTGCAGAAGCGACTTCTGGATTCTAGGTATCCGTGGCTGTTGTTTTCTCACAAATGAAAGAACAATGCAGAACAGTTTTAATAAAGGCAGTTTTAGTGTTACAGTAAGAAGTAGCTATCATGGAAAGCCAGACATCAGGAAAAAGCAAGCGTTTTCCACAAAGCCAAAGCAATTTCTTGTAAGACATTAGATTTGTATTTAATAAGCAGCTACTTCAAAGAGCAGAGTGGAATTCCTCTGCCTTGGCTGTTCCTCCCACTGCATCAGCAGCACTCGGGCAGCGCCTTACTCGGTGGCAGCACACCAGTGGTGTTGTGTTTCACCTACCCACTCCTTTAATTTTTTTGTTGTTGTTGTTCACTGTGTTGTGCAAAACAAATGTACAAACTTGGTTTGGAGGATTTGCTGTCCTGCAGGCTATAACCGGTGTGAACAATGAGCTGAGAAGTCAGCTGCAGACCAGTGGGTTTCAGCATCTTTATGCGCTTTTTCAGATGCTGATGGCCATTTCTCTGAACCCTTCTCATGAAGAGTCGCCTCCACATTTGCTTCAGGAACATTCTGGAGAATACTGTAGTGTTTTACAAAATCTGTGGCTTCTTATGGGGGAAGCGGCCTACTTCTCCATTGATTTAATCCCCAGAAATGCTGTTTTGTGGGCGTGTTCTGTTTGTAACCCTGTTCTTTTGGGAGGTGTCTGCTAGCCTTTCATTCTACTCTTTGCAGTGAGATAACTTCTCAAGGTTTCCTCTGCATAATAGAGGGTTAGTTCTTCAAATTTGCTTAGTCTGATCGGTCTGAAGAGCTCTAGTGAGGTAGCCATACCTCAAACACGGTCTTGCAAAGCATTAAATCTGTTTCTTTGTGCTTCTGGCTGAGCTCAGTTTCATCTTCTTAGGCGATCAGATGGGTTTATTTGCTCTAGCCGCTAAGGCAGCTTGGTGCTTCAAAGAGCTGGCAACAGAATGATCTGACTTCTAGGGTTTTCTTTGTCACAGAGTTGTTGCTTGTATTAAGCAGGTCATGAACCATTTAGGACAAGACTTCTGAAACCAGTAAATTAATTTGTCTGTGTACCTGTGCTCACAACAGTTAAGTGAGATGAGGTGCAGGTAAACCCAAGTTTGTAAATTGATTGTTCACCTTCAGTTATTTGCATTAAAACTCACCTCTTTCCTTCCTAGTGAGGATTAGCGTCCAGATATCTGACCAAGGAAAATATTCACCTTGTCTTTTGAGGAGGGGCAGGGGGAGAAGGGAAAAAAAAAAAAAAAGTCCCAAGTTTGTTCTTGACTTTTTCTTGTGAAATCCTGGGATGACTCATGACAGGTTGTGGGATTAGAGACTGTTGTTGTAGAGGTGCTTGGTTTTTTTGTTTAATGCTACTGCATGAGTTGGAGCTAGTCCATAGCACATTAAATATTGATCTGTTTGAGGTAGAGGCATGAGGTGTGTCTAAAGACACTAGTTGCGCTATATGGTCTCCAACAGAACGTGGGTTATCCTAGAAACGGTAATAGTAGCAAGACCAGTGGCACAGAGGACCCTGTCGTGATATTTTGAAACTGTCACAAGCACTAACTTTGAAGCTGTATTATACACACCTTTCAACACTATGAAAGCCATTTGTTGTAGTAAAACATGTATTTAAAATTGGATTTTTCTAAATATGCTCTTTATTACATTTGTGTAATTTTTCAAACATATGTATGGAATGGGTCAGGAGATGAAAAAGACAGTTCAGAGCAGTTTTTCTGTTTCTGTGATTATCATATAGGAGCCATGTACAAGACATACAGTTTAAAAATTGAACTGAATCGATGAGATGGACCTAATTAAACAAACTCAAATTGTTTTCCAAGGAATCAAACTTGCAATTTTCAGCACTAGCGCTCCTTTGAAATCTATAAACGTAAATATGTTCCTGAACTGGATGTGGAACATCTCTGCAAATGAGAAGGTAGATCCACTGAATGTGTTATGAAATTTGTTAAACTTTGGTTCACCAGGGCATAAAATGTACATACATAGATTTCATTATCTCAACCCGTATAACTTATAGCTGTGGTGTGATAAGTAGTATCTCAATCAGTTATCTAACAGTAATCTTCTAAAAGGCAGTATGTTCAAATTCCAAGTATCTTTATCAGTACAATAAGTGAAAAGAGCTTTTCCACTTCTGCAGGTGATTCGTTTAGGGAAATGCCCTCAAAAATCTCCTTGTATCCTAGCTAAGGACATGCATATTAAGTCTAATCTGTAGTTTTAAGTTCTGCTGGAGATGAAGATTTATGATCAAGGTTAGACTAAACCATGGCAATATTGTCTTGGTTAGTATAACAGCAAAGTATCTAAGAGAATTTTAAGCTACAGAAAGTACAATTTCTTATTCACGGTATCTATCCCATTTAATCTGTATCAGAGAAGTCATGGATATAACGTCTCAATCATTATTGGTCTTAACAGACGATTACTCTTCTACTGACTCATGTCCCCTGACATACGGTTTGTTGCTTTTCAAGCCACTTCCAGACTGTTAAATAGCCACACGTCCCATTTGCAGTAAGTGTGTGGACTTTCAACTGTCGCTTGTATTTATGCCTTTGACTTTTTTTGTCAATGTCTTCCATAACTTATTTTGGCTTGCATATCCTAGTTTCTTTCCTTTTAGTGTCTGTCATTGGCTCCTTAATAATGTGAATGGATTAAATTTTTTTAAACTTATTACTGACCCAAATTGGTTTGGGGGATATGTTTATTACAGTAAACCAATTTGCCATTGCATACTGAGAAATACTGAGTTACATTTCCAAAAATTAAATCTTACCTAACAACAGCTCTGCATGTTAGTGATCAGTAAGTAACAGTAAGCAGTTTGACAAAGTAACTTTTCCACTTTCATCTTAAGTGTTCTCTTTTAGTGTGTTCAGTTGGTTTGATTCTATGTAATATCATTTGGATACTTGGGAACTTGCATAAAATTATTGGATATAATCCTGTCTATCGTAAGTGAGCAGAGAGAAATTTTAATCTACGCGTACCTCACGGTTTCAGATTTCAACATTTCCATTTATGTTCCACCAAAACAGAGAAAATTAGTCCAGAGTCTAGATTTCTTTCAACTTATTCTCTGATCTCTGTGCAGTGTAAAACACGAGGTGCATAAGGATTGACTAGATCTGGTTTGTTTTGAAAATAGAATTATGCCACGTATGCTACGTGTTGGGGAACCCCAATGATTAGGAAAAACCTAATCTATCTGGATTTTGGCAATAAATTGTGTAAATGTCAGTGCAAGTGAACAGCTGTTCAGAAATGTGCTTTTTAATAAAAATATGTAGTGTTTATATTGCACAACATCTAACAAGGGAAGCCTAAGAATTTAGCGGGGTTGAAAGCAGCAACATAGTACAGAATTTTTCTCTGAAGAGTCTATAGAATTAAGCGATTATTTCTTTTTCATAAATTGAAGCACTTTATCCTGAAGAGTGATTTTCATGGCAATGGCTGAAGTTTGTGGAAAACTTATTCTGCTCTACTGGCCCTGGGCAACCTGCTGTTGCTGACCTTGCTTGAGCCGAGGCGGGGGGTGTGTGTGTGTGGACTTGGTGATCTCACCATCCAGCCTCAGCCATTCTGTCACTCTATGGAACTAACTGGACTTTGCCCTAAGAGCTGACTTGATAGGATTGTTGTTTTCCTATAACCTCTTCCTTTTACAGTTCAAAGAGGTAAATTGGGCTGCCTTCTGTTTACGGTGGCCATGAAATTTTGTGGTGTCGGATTCCTCCTTGGATTAACAACATTAATTGAGTAGAGGTGACAGTTGTTTTGAATGAGCAGTACAGGAGCCCCCCCTCCTTGAGAGGAGGTACCAGGGAACCCTGAAAAGAATAGCACAGCTTCTTTCTTTAATGCTGGTTTTCATTATGCTCAGGAAAGAAAACTGCACATAAAAACCAGAATTCATGTAGTGGTCAGCTGAATTCAGTAATTTGTCTGCATGACTTAAGGTTTCTAGAAAACGCTTTCTGTGATGATTAAATCAGTCTGCACAACGTGGAGATTTCGAGTAGATTGTTGAAGGGAAGATTGCAGCCATATAGCTCAAAAAACTTGTAAAAATGTTTTTTCCTTAACTACGTAGATCTTTAAAAACTGAGATGGCTTTGTCATTGAACATTGAGTGCCATAAGGGACCTTTAATTGTTATTTTCATATTGTTTAACAGCCCTTTATTGTAACAGTCTTTGTTATCATAAGGAACTGATCAACATCTTAAAAAACGGGGCCTTTGTGACATTATAACGAATTTTAAAATTTCCGTTTGTTCACATGGAAATAGTAGGATTCAGTATATCTTAAATTTTATTACTTATTGCCTGATGACCGAAATACATGTGTCTCTGTCAGGGTGATCTATGTGCCTATTCTCTACCAGCTATTCACTGCAAAACCACTAAAATGTGGCTTGGTTTAAATTATGGGAGAGGGAAATGTCATGGCAGAACACAACACACTACATTTGTTGCCAATTGAGGCTGATTCTAAATCCAAGTTTCTGACTTCCTTTACATGCTTATTAAAACTATAAATTTCAGTCACTTATCAGAACCTCTTATTCTGAGAGTTCAGTTACTCCTTTTCCCTCTTAATCTTGTTTTGTATAAATCCACTGTATACACCAAGAGCTTTCCTGTGTCCATGTTATAGTTGTTTTCCACAGCTACAGGAAAAACACGGTGTTTTCTCCTGTTGAAATAGATAACATGAAAAAGATTCAGAAACTAGCGTCATGGGTATTTCCAAGGGCATAACAGTGCTAATGTAACAAAGAACAAATAATAAAATCCACCACAGAGGGGTTTCGAGTCTATAAAACAAATAACTTGTACGAATATGATAATAGACCGATTGGGTGCAGAAGTGATTTGCATTGGTACAGCTACAGGTCTTTTTTGAAAAACGTAGCCGAATATTGATTTGAATATTTTCATGATCTGAAAACATCACTGTCAACTTCTTTCTATTCAGAAATTCTTATGCAGGAATTGCAAGAAAGCTGTGCTCATACATACAGGTTAGGAAAAAAGACAGTGTAAAAGAGGCTACATAGCTGACTATAAACACCTGAAAGGTGAAAAGTAAATTGCTGTTTCTCATTTTAATGTTTGAAAATTTTAGCAGGAGAGTTCAAGCTCAACATAAAGATATGCCACAGGATGTGCCTTTCATTAAAGGCTTGTGTTGAGCCTTGCACAATTTTTACTTTAGTAAAAGGCGGATGGATGGTAAAACATGAACGCTTTGAGTTGTTGGCTTTTACTGCGCTGTCACATGAACCAGGTGAACAAGCGGTCTGCAGGGTGCCGGAAGGTCAGAGCCTCAGGATGGCTCCACACGTAGTGGGATGAAATATGCTGATGCTTGGCCCCTTCCTTGGCCACGCTCTCACTTTCCAGTAAGTGGCCGTGTGTGTCTCGGATGTCCCTCTGGTAGAGTGGGATGTCCTTGCTACTGCAGCGAGAATTGTAGAGGACCAGAGCCCTCCTCTCCTGCAGGTTAGAGGCCGGCAGTGCTAGTTGCCCCAGTCGGTGATGAAGCACGAGGACATAAAGCTTCAAAACCACTGGAACAGTATGTGTGTATTTGTTACATTTATACACATTTTTAAAACATGAGTGTATTTCTTTTTATCACTGTGAGATTGTTACTGATTTATGTTTGTGTAAATGCGAGCAGATGATGGCCTCCTTTCTGCTTATGTGCCTGTGGCTAGGTCGGGTTATGTGCCTGCAGTGTATATCCGTAGAACTGGGCACTTTTTCTGCGTGTGCAGTCCTTTAGTAAAGGCATGTGTTGGGTGTGTGTATATTAAATTTATGAAATGAGACTTCAATCTGATTAAAGCAGGCAGAAAATAATTAAACTTGTTTTTGAGGGGTGAATTCAATCCATAATAGAACAAATCAAACAAAAACAATAGAGAAATATTAATAAGAATAATCTTCCAAAGGGGAAAAAAAAACCCCAAACCCAAACAATAAAAGCTTTGAAGTCAGCCTGAATCATGCCTCCTGTAACACAAATACTTAAAACAAACAAAATAATTATTTTTCAGTCTTAATTCATTTTACAGCTTGAAAACAAACCTGTGTCCTAAAGATACAGGTTCAAATTTTGGTTGTGTTATTTGTTTCTGCGGAGTCTTAAGCTAGTTACTTAATCTCTATATTACAGCTTTTAATCAGTAAAATACTTTGACAACATGCTTTTCTCTTACTCGGTCATGTCTAAAACCTACTGTGCTTGTCTAACAGAACTCCCACCACTGGCTTCACCTTGTTTGGTTTTTAGGTACAGCTGCTTTGCAGTCTACTAATTCAAACATATTTCAGCCTAACTGAATTCTCACTTCCCAAGAATTAGGCCATTGTGAAACTCAATTACTTCAACAAAAATATATTCCTATAATATGGAACAATTCAACAATAGAGTTAACACCTCATTCACACCTCAAAGAATTTAAATGCTGACTTAAGGAATTTCAGTGCTGAATTTAAATGTGATCTTCTAGCATCAAGTATTTTGAAACTTGTAGATAAAAGATGAGTTTAATAGAATTGTGGCTCCTCTTGCCTCATATCTAACTGAACACAGAGATCATAATATCTATTCAATGTGATATAACTTTACAAAACCACGAAGGACAAACACGGCCAGAAGAAACACTTTTGAGGGACTAGATCAGCTGTATAGTATACAGTCATGAGCAAAATCAGGTGCAAATGCAACTGAGAGGGTCAGGTACTACACCATTTCAGGAGTATGATATCAATGTAAATTGGCTGGAAGGCACCTTTATTTTTATGAATGTTGTGTATGCGTCTGACTGTTGGCCTCTTTTCTGTGTGGAATCAGGGAGCTTCTGGCAAAAAAAAGGCGTAAGAAGAGTTTAAATACATACTAGCAAGTACTTTATTGACTTGGTATTGCAATGTCACTTTACTGACACAGGTGTGGTTTTACAGTACTTCTTCCTCTGATGCTAAAACTGTATTTGATGTCCAAGGGTTTACAGGTCTTCTGGGAAAAAAAAAAAATGGTATGGTAGAGTACACTTAAGTCTCTGAATGTAGAAGACAGTGGTTTACAGAATTGGTAGTGACCCTAATCCCACACTTGAGGGATTACACTCTTGGAGTTACTCTGCCTAACCTGATTTAAGCATGGGACAAATCTGCTGGGCATGTCATTGTATTGTTTTCTTTGAATGTGAGGTATTTGATACAGAATCTGTCCGCTGGTTGCAACTGCTGATATGCAGTGGCCTATAAATCTAAAACCTCTTTGCCTTATTAAGAGTCATAGTTTGCTGCAGACCAGTGATCAAATCCCTGAGCAGGCAAAGAGTACAGGCTGCCAGCCAAGAAAGATGACGTTGCTGTCTGTAGCTGTGCAAGCCTAACAGAGCGGCTAAAGAGAGCTTGGAGATGCAGCTGATGAATATAAAGACAAAGTAAACCTGGTTCTCGCAGGGCAGTTTTGCAGTGGGGGATACCATAGGAATGATAAGCAGGGAAAGCAACTCTTCTAAGAAAACTGATTGAGGAACCGAACCTTTTTAGATCATCATTGGCAGCTGAGGGAAATTTGATTTTAGCTTCATTAAAAGTTCGTGGTGGCAAGGGAAAAGACTGAAACAGCTTCTTTTCCAACCTATCATAGCGAAAATCCCTGAGGACTGCCTTCTTGAATGTAATCATGTGAGCAGACTGGTGCAAAGAGGGCGAGTGCCATAAACGTACTCCTTGGTTTTGTGAGAATTATGGGGATTGAGATTCCTTTTTGGTGAATCAGTTATTTAACTCCAGCTCCAGCATGGTCTGGCAGGGCAAATGACACCAGACAGTGTCTATCACAGATATATTAGTTGTCCCTTACCACCAACAGTGGGCAAATTTGGGAGTGTTCCCAGGAGTTACTCAGAAGGTCTCTGAAAAAATGTCAGCTCCCATGTAGTGAGTTTATTTGTGTCTAGGTGTGAACGACGACGGTGCCAGTGTTACCGGGTGCTGGGAAGCAGCGTAAAACGAACCACCCCATGGAATGCAGCATGAAGGACAGGGAAGTTATAACCAGGGCCATTGTCTGTCAGGTAGCCGCAGGTGCCAGCCTGGCTCATGTGGTGCTCACTGTGAGACTCGGCGTTTTCTCTTTCTAGTTTCCAGGTGCTAACCTGGCAAACACTACATGGGACAACGGTGGGGTTGGTTGTGTATTGTAGCTGGTTGTGTATTGTATTGTTGGTTGTAGGACACCCTCAAAGTGTCCTAGAGCTCTGTCCAAAATGAAAAGCTAAGCAGTAGCGGTGCCTGGGTCATAGTAAATCCCAGTAGCTATTAGATGGTTAGCAATAGCGAAAGCTATGGCTAGTGGTATCATTTTGTTGAGAGAGGCTGTGTTGGCCAGTACATAACGATTAATTCCCTCTATGCGTTTTGATAGGAAACCTAGGGTCCTTAATTGCTCTTTAAAAGTCACTAGAGATAAGCAAAAGAGACGTTGTTCGAAGTACTTACGTGAGAGCCAGTACTTCTATCAGCAGCACAGCAGAAGCTGTGCAACTTCCCCATGCTGTGTAGCGCACCAGCGGGAGTACTTTAAGTGCGGGTTTTTGTGAGGATTTCCATATATAATTCCCTTCTAGTTCAGCCAGACTGCTGACACCTCTGAGCTGATGTTGTTGATGAAGTGCTTAATACATTCCGTATCCACGACACCGGTGCTGCTGGATTCCGAATCTTGAAGAAGTGCGGGTAAAAGGAAACTGGCTTGAAAGATGCTCTTTCTCTGACAAACTTCTTTATAGCGTACGTATAGTCTTTTGGAATAACAGTACTTGCAGGCTTCGCTTACACACTCTTCATTCTGCCAAGTCAGTGCTCAGAATACGATACTGAAAGGATGTTCAGTCTGCATTAGCAATAGCAAAACTGCCAAAATCTTTATGTAAGAGAATTGACAGCGTACTGTGGGGTTTTAAATGCTGCTGTTTTTACACGAAGAAAGCTTAAGGCAGAGATGTTACGTGTGTTCAGAATACAAAGGGTTGAATATTTGCTGAATGACCAGATTGTGCTTTTGGAAAATGCAGTATCTGATTGAGGGGTGTGTGTGTGTGTGTGTGTGTGTGCGTGCACGCACTTGTTAGGTATATGCTTAGGGGTTTTAAGAAGGTTGTGGTTTTGGAGGAAGGGGTTGAGGCATCGAAATTGGTAAAGTTGCATTGCTTTGAATGGAGGTATGTTATTTTCATATTAAAGATACTTTACTAGGAACTTCGCATGGGCCTGATAGTGGCTGGGTTACTTCTGAAAGCAAAGATTGAAAACAGTCGGGCAGAGTGCTTTTGAATGACACATCGTTAAGAAACTACCATGGTTTGACACTGTTATTAATATCTACTATCTTCTTAGGCCCTTCAAGGTGAAAAAATTCTCACTATTAACTCTTCCGAATGTGTCATTAAGTCTTGAAAACTGGTTAAACAGGCAGTATTTGAAGAAAATGGCTTGTGATTCAGTCATTACTGATTACTTTATCAATTTTTTTAGTGGTAATGTGTGTAAGCATGTTACTCTGAGTGGATAATTTGCAGCCTAAAGAGACCCTGAAGCCTTGGGTCAGTGATGAGAAGAGTTTTTCTTCAGACAGCAGTAGGTGTCAGACCCTGATTTTTAGGTGTAAATACTGGAAGGAAGATGTGTCACTGACGGTGATTTTATGCTCAAATATTAGAGGCTTATGTTCTGAAAATACATGTTACGATTCTGAAGCTCTGGTCTATTTAGGAGCTGTGCTTTTCATCTGGATCAATGTATTCTGAGAAAGAGTGTCCAAGTACTTTTTCATTTTACAAGGGGAAAAAAAAAAAATCTTTTAATGAAAATCCTCTTAGTAACAACTACATAGCAAATAACAGCTGTTCACATTTACTGTTAAACTCTGTCTACAAAGGAGAACTTACGATACAGTGGCAGCAGCAACAGAGCTCCTTTACCTGAATAAGAAAATGGAGCTTCCAACCTACTAGCGCTCTTTGCCCTGCCCAGTGGTTACTTGTTATCTCAGTGGTGACTGAGATTTATGGTAAAGATAGCCTGCTTTTCTTTATTGTGAGCCATACGGTTTGTGAGCTCTGCTGTGTGCTTTGCTCTCTTTCATGCAGCTGAACTCCAAGAATAAAATGGTACCCCACTACGGCATGCTTGGCAGCTTGTAGTGGGCTTGAGAGAGTCGCTTAAAATACGGCCTAAACAGGAAATGGTTGTATAAAGTGGGAAATAGCCTTAATTGTCAAAAGGACTTGGGGAACTCTCTTCTTGCTAGTAACTACAGTTCTATGTCATATGTTGCAGAAACCTGCTAACTCAATTTGAAAGAGGAATTAGAAGGTGAATTTGCAGATTTTTATGGTTGTTCTTAAGCTGCGAACAAATACGTTCTGCTTTTGAGAAAAGAAGAAATGTGCCGGGGGTGGGTGGGAAAGGTATAGGTTAGTCAAGCCCAGTCAGTTTTGAGCCTTATAGCAGTGGCCAGGCTATGAGCTCAGTTTAATTGTTACTTGCAGAGAAGAGTAATTTCCACATGTGCAAACGCTTCTTAATGTGATGTGAAGGAAATAGTTTCCTTTTACTTGTTGATTTAACATTGTTAGACTTGTTGCTTTGTCATTGCTCATACATTTTTAGCAGCTAGAGACTTCAGTTTTCAGTCCAGGGAAAAAGCAAGTGGAGGATTTGGGAGGACATGCACTGCCATAGTTTGCTCTGGTGACTCTTAAGGCAAATTTTAGACTCTGCTACCTTTCTGCTTTTGTAAAAGGTGGAGCCCTATTCCTTGCTCCATGTAGCCTTACAGTGTATTTTCAAAAGAACGACCAAAAAAAGAAAAGGTGAGGTTTTAGTATCACTGAATTCTAGCAGATGTCAAAGACAGACAAGTCCTTGGTACTTGATTCCCCACTCTGGATAGTCCCTGGAAAGAAGCAGAGCATAGGAAGGGAGAATGTAAGGAGCTAGGTCTGGATGTGCAGGAAAAATAAAAGGATGGTGTCTGAAACTGGAAGGATAGCTTTTACTTTCAGGATGAAGCAACAGGAGATTTCTGGAGCAAGGGGAGCTGTGCTACAGTGTTCTCAACTCCTTTCTGCAGTTCTGAAAGCATAATAATGTAACAAGGTAATTTTTAAGGCAATTTCACTGGTGGAGACAAGAAGGAATTAAAGCCTAGACAAGGCTTTTCTAGCAGAAGTGGGGAACAAGGTAGAGATGAATTTTCGCAACTTTTTCCACTGCTGCTCTTCCAGTAGTAATGGTTACTTATGCTCGGCCCCTCTCTTTGCTGGGAATGGCAAACGATTGCTTCTGCATCCGGTGTCTCTGACAGATCTGGCCAGCTGGCAGGGAAATACCTCTTCGTGGATCGAATGACCCTGTCCCCTTGGAGACTGAATGTGGATGCTGCATCTGCTGACCAAGGGAACAAGGGGCATTCTGTGACTCTCCTCTCAAACTTGCGGTTCTCCTGGCTGGAGCAGTGGGAAGCCTCACCACACTATTGCATGCTGCTGCTTTGCCAAGAGTGGTCTTGTAAAACCTTTTCTTTGAAGTCTAATGAGCTTGGGGTGTTGCAGAATGGGGGAATATAGGTAGTAAAATGGCCCACGTCCCTGGGCCTTGACTGTGTTTATATCAAAGGATACTTTTAAAGTTGTTGATAATCTGTCAGGCACCATGATGAGATGCAGAGTCAACCAGAATCTCTTTGATTTCTTCACTGGTAAAGTTATCTGTATGCATGCCAGTCTTGTTTTTCTGTTCTTAGCCTTGGGCTTTATACAGCTATTGATTTTTTTGCTGGTTGTTACAATGGTAATGCTTATTCAGGTAAAGATATTTGTTATTTTCCCAAGACAGCCTCACAATTCATTAAGAATGTGATGGGTTCCTGTGTGCTAGTAATGACTGCTTTAATTCCAGCAAACAGGATGCCTTACAAAACAGCAGGTTAGATATTCACAGCTAGTTCCGTGGTCCATTACAGCAATTCCTTTTCTTCTTCACTGCAGCTAGCATTAGTATTCAAAAGCTGAAAGCATGCTGGTGGAAAGCTACCTAAATATTTATGGATTATTGCTAGGGTCAGAGTAACAAGGGCAGCAAATGAAATTAAAGATTTACACCATGAAACAAACCGACTTATCAATCACTCTTTGCCAAGTTGCTTATGCTGTTTAAAGAAGAGGTTTTCTAAGAAGGCTTTTTTAAAATGAATTTCAGCATGAAATTTTGATCTGTAGTTTCACTTCAATGTCTGCGTTATTTCTTCCAACGAGATGACTGGGTGGAGAAGACGTTGCACAACTGACAAAGTTGGCTGTTGCATAGCTTGATTTCATAAGAACAGTACTCCACATCCTTTATCTGAGTGTACCACAGTCTTTACCAAACTTCAGGGTCATAAATACCCCGGTGTGAGGAGAGAAACTGAGATGCAGCAACATCAGAAAATTCATATGCCCAGTCAGACTTAAGAACAGGAATCAGGAGTTGGGCAGACTTTGCATTTCAACTTTGCAGTCAGACCTCAGGCCGGACATGGAAGCTAGCTGTGCCGAGCAGTGAGCAAGCTGAGGTTGTTTTATGTTTTTCTGGAGGGGTATAAGAACCTGGATAACTTGGCATCTGTATTAAATGAGAAATGACACTCTTCTGTTTTGTGGAAGCATGACAGAACATATATTTGAGATGGAAATTGCCTTGCTTATTCAAATTAAAACCTCTGAGCACAGAAGCCCTGCTTTCATTATTTTGATTAGAAGCTAAGTATTTTGCAATAGCAAGCAGGTAGGAAAAAAGCCAAATTGGAGGGGAAGAAAATAACTTTTTTCCTTCAGAATATGACTCTTCTTGTTGCTTTGGGACGTGTGTAAATTCATAAAATGAAAGTAAAACAAGAGTTTTTTGTCGTTGTTCTGAGATAAATTTAAGTGATTATCTAGCAAGATGACAGCACAATGTGAATAAATATGTATATCACCTAGAGAAAATGAACTGAACTGGAAGTGGCTTTAATAAGCAGCGTGCCAGCTTTGTCTTCTGGATTTTAGCTAGGGACTGCATAAAACAAAGCCTGAACTGACTTAGCATTAATGCATTTTCTACTTTTCTCTCTAAGTAATGTTAAGTATTTAAACGGAATAAGATGGAGTATTTTATTTCAGTGGAATAATGATAAAAAAAATTGTGTAAACAGTGTGTGCACATGTGTAGGATATCCTTAGGTCTGGCTAGGAAAATTCTAAGGTAGAGCAGAACCTGTACGAACAAGTGTATAATCTTCCAGTTAAATGGCAGTTATTTGCCCTAAGTAGTACATACGTGTATCAATGTCAGTACAGTTGTGTTGTTTGGAATCAGCATTTGCATTTTGCAAATGAACCCAGTATCTTTTGATGACTCATTAGAGCGGAGTTGTGTTGATAATCACCCAAAAGGGATTCTGGATACGCTTGGAGAAGATACATGCTTGTTTTTACTAGCAGAGTGCCTGAACGTTAGCATTTGCAAATATTCTTGTTTGTTGGTAATTTGTGGTACTTCTGCTTTCCAGGGAAATAAGACCTCAGTGAAGGTGAAAGAAAAAAGAAACCTATGAAGGGCACATAGTGGTTTTCATTCTCATTACATAAGGCCAAAAGATTCACAGAAAGAATGTGAAATTTATTGTCTTTAGAAGAGGTTGCTGCTGCTGTGTGTCCTGTCCCATCCTCCTCCCACCTCCTGTCCGGAGGAGCAAAGTACCTGCAATTTTACGGAAATCCACAGCAGCTTGAGGCTCAGCATTGCCCAAAATCACATCAGTGATGAGGGCTCCAATTCAGAAAAGTAACTTCGCCTCTTTTCCAGTATTGCGAACTGCACTGTGGTTTGAACTGTAATATTTTGCTTGGAATCACAGCAATTTGGAGCTTGGATTTAGCAGTCATGATATATCAATCACAGTACGTTAAATGGGCCACAAAACAAAGATATTAATATCTTTAGAGATTCAATTTTTGCTGATTCTCAGCCTGAAAAGAATCTTGACTTGAAGAATAGTTCCATTGCCTAGTTATTCAAGCAAGCTTTGACACACAGGCACTTCAGTCTCCTTATTCTGGCTCATTAATATTGGGCTGACGTTATGTATGCTGTATGGCCAGTGTGGAAATTCCAAGAACTTCACCAGCTTCAGAGCATTCCCCCTTATTTAGCATTCATAGACATGCCTGTCCAAACATAGAGTCTTTCTTCTGTATTTTACTTAAACTGTATAATTTTTTCCCCAGTGAGAAGGAAGGCGCACACAGCCACAGATGCCGGAGTGAAATATTCCCCTGGCTGCCCCGCGAAAAAATTCTGAAAAGTCCCTATCAGTTAAGAATTTTAGATGAAGATATTTACCACTAAGGATCATAAATAATAAATGTTCATGATTTTTTTATTAAAGGTTGAACTTGTGATATGTGGTTTCCTCAACTCTTGAACCTTGTGCAATATCTAATTGAAAATATCTTTGTTTCTCCCACCCAAGACGAAAGACATCTAGCATTTCACAGTTATTTGTTTTGGTAGAGGAGTTAGTTTATTTTCCCTGTGAAAGAGATACTTCCAGAGTTCGTCTTTCCTTCGCTCTCCATTTACCAGCTACAGTACGGCGTGTCTCTCTTGGCCAAGGAGACGCTGACAGCATCAGTGAAATGTTTCAGTGCGAAGAACAAGTTACA
The DNA here is from genome assembly GCA_034782735.1 of Sagittarius serpentarius. NCBI lineage: Eukaryota > Metazoa > Chordata > Aves > Accipitriformes > Sagittariidae > Sagittarius > Sagittarius serpentarius. The sequence continues at coordinate 11,170,959 of JAVKLA010000093.1, read as the reverse complement.
CAGCAGCTTTAACGAGGTCTGAAGAACGGCTACAGGGAGCCGTATGCTGAATTACCTCGTGGCACTGAGCACCCTGAGAGGTGTAAAGGTGTGCTGCAGAAAGATGAGGTTTTATGCAGGTTTTTCATGCAGGACCCTAAATACAGAATCTTGGTTTAAAAAATACTTTGGAGGAAAAAAATAAGTCCTGACGATGACAGAGGAGGTAGGTATGCTGTAGCTCTACAGCACAAAATACCGATTCTGAGTAGCAGTCTGTCTAGTAAGATGCACGTGGATGTGGAGTGAATTTTCCTTGCTTCATTTTTTTAATACAAAGAGCAAATGCACACTAGAATACAGTGCTTCCTATATTTTAAAATAACGTATGCGTGCCCTCTGTTTGCCTATCTGTTTTCCACGGCGTGGGCTGTAGGATGTGGGCTGTACCTTTCACACCTCTGTCAGTCATCTGGGACAAACTCTTTTTGTATGAAAGACTCTTGAGGATTTTTCCTGTTGTTATACAGAGTTCCTAGGTCTCAGAAAGCACTTTTGAATTCGAAGGGGGCTCTTCAACAGTGGATTCCCAGTACTGTGGGTGGTGTTATACATTTACGCTCTGATATTGGAATTAGCTCTTGTCAGAAGAGATAATTTCCTAAGATGTACATAAGAAATCTTGCCTGTGTGGAAGCTGTGTCTATATATAACTTTTTTTTTAAGCGGCCTTGGAAGAATTCTGGTTGGTTCCCTATACGATAAACAATTTTGGTTCCATTCTCATCCTCAGGTTTCTTTTATTGTGAAAACATGTCTGACTTCCCTGAGCTGGTAGATTTGAGGGGGAGAGAAAATGAAGATATATTGAATATCTTGATATGATACTGGGAAGTACACAGTCTTTCCCTGCCAGCACTATTTTGGTTTCCATATTATGTCTGTATTTTTCTTAGCTTCCCGACAGAGAGGTAGTCAGTCACCAGACAGAATGGTTTTACGTGGAAGTTACATTTCTTATGTGGTGTTGTCTACTAAGGGTAGCTTTAAACAGTAAATGAACAAAGTGGTGTCTGCTATTTGCACGATGTAGGATAGCTCCCATAGTTTCCCAAGGCTGGTTGGGGCTTTCCCATGGGGAACTTCAGTGTGGACAAAGCCTCAGAGTATGGATTCTTTTTTCCCCTAGAGTTGAAGGCAATGAAGTGCGTGTAAGACTAACCTAGCTTATCAAGCTGTCTTCTGTTTGCCAGCAAATGCAGCCTACCAGTGAGGAAGACAACAGCAGAGACTGATGGCTTCCTGTCTGCCACAGGGAGCCCACTGTAAGCGACATCTCCAATAACTCTTCAGGAGTTGCCCCTCGGAGTGTTTGGGAAGCTCAGCCCTGCGCGGTGCGCTCTTGCCCTGGTCTCTGCACTACATTACTCCTGGGGTTGATTTCCATACTGGCTTATTGAAAGAGAAGCAGCTAGAGGCATCATCTCCTGGGGATGTGATTTGCATTCTGTGCTTAATTAAAGCATGACAGTTTATGCCAGAGGATATTAAAATGTGAAATGGAATGCTCTTTGCCAAATATTGGGATTTTATAGAGACTTGGAAACTCATTAGTAGAGAATTTTATTCATAATAAGTGTGCAGGCTGTTTTGCAGGGCCCACTGAGTTTGGCCTTGTTTTCTTTTGGGTTTTTCCCTCACCGAGTTGTTATTTCAGCCTCACATAATGTTGATGGAAATACCCCGCTCAGTGACAAAACTATTTGAGAAACAGGGCACTAAGCAAAATAAGGAGCTGCCCCAGGGGACTGTTAAGGAGAGAGAGAACCTTTTCCACATGAGGTCATAGGTTTCAATTTGATCACATCAGTCAAATTTTAACCACCTGAGAAGCTGTTAGGTGGCCTGTAGGAAATGGGGTAGGTATTTTGTACTGCCAGTTTTTTACAGGACACCTGTACGAACCTTGTGATCCTGACAACTCAACTGGTACTCTCAGAAGAGAAGTCGAGTATTAAATAGGAACAATCACGTGGATAACTGTGCATCGATACTTTGCACAGTGGGTCAACAATTCATAACAAGACACAAACATTTATCACCTTGCTTTGTGAATTAGATTGCAAACTTACCACTTTGAAATCAGCTATTAGCAAAAGAGTTCACTTAACGTATCTGTCAGTTTTGATTAAGCATGAAAAGTAGTATTTTTACAAATGCTTAAAACGTTAGGCCACCTGAAATTTAGATGACTTGGTTTGTTTTTTTTTTGTACGGAGGTTTACCAGGAGTCTGATAGAGTTTACCCTTCTCTTAATTATGAGGTGAGGTCTCCAAGATGGGGGTCACTTTGCCCTTTTTCCTGGTTGTGTTGTAAGAAACGGCTAACCACGCTTCAGCAGCGTACTGCAGAGCCGCTCTTTGGAGACAGGCATGGTTGGTCAGTCAGCCCTGTCCATGAGTTATTAATGCGTAGATTCAGAGTTGTTAGAATTTTTCAGAATCCTGTTCTTTCATCAAAAATTGAGCTGTAAACCACAGTTGGAAGTGACATTTTCATGTGCGTGAACTGAGCCTCTTTAAAAGTTCTTTCCTGATATTGTCAGATAACCTGCACAAAGTCAGTGTTCGCTATTGGGGGGGGGTGGGAGCTGGCAGTGAGGGTCGGAGACTGGGAAAATAGTAGTGAAGTGTTTGTGTGATAGACTTCTCTTGGGATTACCCACAGACATCCAAAACATTACTTGATTTGCAAGGGTTTGGGTGGTGTTTTTTGATTTGTGGGTTTTTGTTCTTTTTTTGTGTTTTTTTTTTTTTTTTGTCCCCCAGGTAACCCTGGATTGTGTGTGTAACTATGTTAATAATGCTCTCCAGTGCCTGCCTCAGGATGTTGAAGGGCTTACATTGGAACCAGAGAATGGAAACAAGACCCCACCCTGCAGACTGTTTGGGTTAGATCCTTTTATGCTAGAGTCCATGCAATCCTAGGCAGGACATGGAAGACTGGAAGTTAGAGCAGCCTGGACCGTATTAAGCTCCTGTTAAGTTTCAGATAATTAGCAGTGGATTGCACTGAGAGATTCGTCCTTGAGTTGTTGGACCAAGGAAGCTTGAGTTGTTAATCCCTAGTATGTCTTAGGATCTTGCTTTACTTTGTATGTATTTACAGTTTATAATTTTCAGTTTTTTTCAGTTTAATGTTAAATTGTACCTATTTGATGAAGCTTGTTTTGCTGCACAAGAATAAGGCCTCCTAAAGACGCTCCTCAAGGTGACATCTTTCTGGAGCGCTGGGAGAAGCTAGATTGGACCTGCTTAAGGAACAAAGGGGAAGGCTGCTGATGTTAACTTGTTCTCTTGTACTTTTTCCGTAGCTATTAAAACAGAAGAATTGTACAGTAAATGATGCATTTTGAGTGAATGTTTTCAGTTCCGTCTGACACGTCTCCCCGATGTTTCAGTAGCACATCCATTCAGGTCTAAGTGTTGGCTGTGGTATTCACCTTCCGCTGAAAGACGACAGTGGTTTTGCACTTCATGAGGATTTTGTAACTCTGGGCTTCGGTAACTTTCTCCTATATGTGTAGCTTCTATTTGGAGACTGTGATTTCAGAAGGCCTTGGGAAATAGGATAGATACAGCAAAGGGCTAGATTTTTCTTTGTTACCGCTCCTTGTAGCGAGGGCTCATTCCTTCCTCGTCCTTTTAATTTGCCGTCTCCCACCAAGCCTCAGCAGAGCAGAGGCAAAGGCCTTGCTCTGCTCCCTCTGGCCGTGCTGCTGCCTGGCAGTTTCTGTTCTGCGGCCAGCGCGATTGCGGGAGTTTTCTAAACTGAAGCAGGGACTGGAAAAGCATGTAGTAAACCCCCCTGATTTCTAATAATTTATTTCATATGAAAGAGCCACAATAGCGTTTAATAGATGCTTTAACAGAAAGCTGAGATGTCCTATCACAGAGAAGTTTATTCTACTCCTGAATACAGATGATTCATGTTAAACTTAAGTTTTAATTGTTTATTTTTTGACTTAAGGCCTGAAACGGGGGGAAGTTATGGTTTTACCTATCATAAGTAGTAAATATTCATGATTTTAAGTGAGTTTCAGATTGCACCAAGGTAATTTCCTTCCTAATTTCTAACAGCGATATAGCTGATTTCTTATTTCGTTCCTACACTAGAATTGTCTTGCAGTAAATCATATACTAGACTGTGATTTCCTGTTGATGCTGAACTATTGTAATGTAATGGCCTACTATGCTCATTCATGGACATCCAGAAATAAATCAAAGGAAACAGTCTGATAAAATGCAGTTTCAGCATAATTACTAACACTTTATATGAACTACTCTTTGTGCTATTTCTTGTAATCAAAAGATAGGAAAGATGTGGATTTTAATCGGTTTCTGTGGGAGAGGCTTATTAAAAAGATCTTCAGGGATTAAAGAAGCAGAGCAGAAGAGAATTATAGTTGTGTTAGTGAAGCGTCTTTTTAAAAAAAGTCTTCATATTTTTATCAAACATAGTGCAATCTATGGACACATGATGAACAAACAGCATCCAAAGAATATCCTTTGCAGTGCTGTACACCTGTGATAAGACCTTATTTTTTTGTATTGCATCTGCTTATATTACATATTACTATGTTATATCACAGCCTATTACATAACCTAAAGCCCCAACAATGAGAAAGGGGGTGGGGAACTGAGCAGAAGTGTCTGTAATCAGACAGAAATATGACTGAAAGAATTCAGCAGCTCAAATATTTTTGTGTGTAACTGCAAATGGTCAGAAACCCAGGCAGATTTAGCAGGCTTTGCAGCTGCAGTACTAGAAATTTTCAACGCTAGAGCAGAATTGCAAATGAGATATTTAGAAAATTGTTGTATGGGCTTTTTAATAGCCAATACTCATAGCATGTATTTTACCAAATTTGAATACAGAAAATAAAATTAGATTCAGATTATAGTTAATATTTTTCTGCAATTGCATTTTGAAACCATAGATTCTGTACTGCAGTTTTGTTGGGGGGGGGTTTGGTGGTTTTTTTTTGTTTTTTTTTTTTTTTTTTTTTT
>JAVKLA010000093.1:11152216-11165810 GCA_034782735.1 Sagittarius serpentarius | reverse complement strand
GCCGTTTTGTGGGGGGGCGTTTTGGTGGTTTTTTTTTGTTTGTTTTTTTTTTTTTTTTTTAAGAATCGGTGGAATTTCTATAATGATATCAGTTGTTCTGAATCACCTTTTTTAACTACAGTAGTCTTGTACTTCTGGTTCATTATTTAAAATCCAGATGCCATTTTATTTATATAGTTAGGTAGGTACATGTCAAATACTACTCACGAAAATAATTCTGGGGCCTGATCCTGTAGACATGAACTGCCAGCGTGTGTACTCTGTATCTCTGTTGAATAATCCTTGCTGCCGTAAGCCAGATTGATGGAATCAGAGCTTTGACCTGGTCAAAGACAGCTGGCCATCCCAAGGGCTGGTGTATGTAGTTACAGGATATATGCTTGTTGGTTTACTGTGCCATTTAGGTGACAGCAGTTCAGCGTGAATTAATACTAAACAGACAGCACTTTGTACTAATGGCGGTATTAAAAAAATGGTATTTGTGTGTCTTCTGGGTTGGCCGCTACCAAGATGTTCTCGTTCATATTGCTACTGCCTTCACTGACAAACTTTTCATAAGCATTGCACATAACTTATGAAGGTTTTTCTTCTTTAAATCTTTTATCAAAACTGTTTTCTGGCTAGCAACTCATTCACATCCGCGAGAGATGTTGAATTCTATTGATAGTACCTAAAAAGGTCAAAACTGTATACCAGCTTGCTCCAGAGACTTGCTGTGTGACTTGAGGTCTAGAGCAATCTAGTTAAAACACCACAAGACAAGCTCTGAAAATCTTTTAGGCTTCTTTCCTTAACTGGAAATCCACGTGGCTCTTTTGTTGTTATCGGAGCTTAGAGACTGAATTTGGTTATTTTCTCTGTGGTCTGTTATGCTTCAGTCTGTGTGAAGGAAGCCAGAAGGCTTCAGTGAGACATTGAGCAACTTGCGTTACCTGATAGCTTTTTCTGATTCTAGGTCAAGGGTCATTTATTGCCCAAACTGTAGACTCTCCTGTATAAAGGAACATCATTGGAGCACATGGAGAGAGTACCTGCATGCCTGAGAGTGTTTGGGGAGTGGGTAGGAAGCCATTACCTGGCATCTTGGTCATTTGAAGTTGGGTATTTAATTCTGATGGATCGCTGACTCAAATATGGCTGATACAGTTGTGAGTGAATAAAATCTCTAAAAAGAGCCTAGAATGCTATTTTGCATTGAGGCTTTTCTCAGAAATGCCCCGTTTGCTATAGCTAGGAAGCAGTATAAAGTTGAGTTCTGCAGTGAAGTAATAAAATTAAGAGTAGGTTTTCACGTAAAATAAATGCCCGTTAAGAAGTATTTTATTTCGGTTTCAGTCATGGAGAAGGTTGTGCCCGCAAACTTCCGGCATCCCTTGTTGTTCAAATCAGCAGCCAGGAAATACAGGATGCAGGTGGGAAGCTGTGGATTAAAAGCTTTTGCTGTGGAATATCTCTAACTATCATGCTCGGTAGTCTAAATGGAGAGGATTAAGATGTAAGCACCAGGCAAAAAAAATAATCGAGCGTTTGTATGTGCAGAGGTCTATTAGCTTAGGTGGTTAGGTGCATCATGATAAGGTTGAATTTGGCCAAAGTGAAGGACGTTCATCTTAAATGTGCAGTGACTGTAGTGTTATGGGTGGATTAGAGTACCCTGAAATATGGATAGTACCTTCAAGCTTTTTAAAACTGTACGGTGCCTTTCTGCCTGCAAAACAGTGGTAGAAGATAAATGCAGTTTTGGTAAAAATCCATTGTGGGAATGTTTCTATTTTGATGAAAAAATGTTCTCCTTTTTGTTCTGATAATAGCTAATTCTTTTGATTAATGTTATGCTGTTTTGTTTATTTTTATTGCAACAGGTGTGTTTTTTGAAACTAATTTAGCTAATATTTCATGTTTGAGACTTCTATTTACTATTTTACACTACCATTATGTAATGCTAAGAAATGAATACAACTTAGCAGCCTTATAGTCTTTTGTTCTGATTTAGAAAAAATGATCTGAAATGTCAGGATTTCCTACGGAATGAAAAAAATGTATTTTCAGTCTCATTATTTCCAATTTGCTTGTAACTGCGAGACAGGAGAGACTTTTAACATAAGGCAGAGGAGAAATGGAATTCCAGTGGAATACTATCTGTTTTGAATTTCTCAAAGGTTTAACTTGAACTCTTATTGAAGTCTAGGGCAATTGTTAATTGTTTAAGCTGTGTTTCTCTGAGAAAAAGCAAAATTTCAGATTACTCCATGTAAAGGTTGGAGCAGAATCACCTTTCTGAGGAGAGGACAAAAACGTGAGGACCTGGCCAACTTGAACGAGTCAGGGAGCATGTATTGAAGGGGAGAGTGTGTGAAAAAAAGATGACCAAAAACCCAGACTGCAGAGATGAAGACAGAAGAGGATGATGGGGAAGAGGAGCGGGGTGGGATTGGGAAGATGAGTGGGAAATTTTTTGGTGGGCAGGGTTGCCCAGTGTGCAGTGGAAGGAGAGCTGGTGCTTGGTTTTTAACTGCCTTACCGGATACGCTGGTACCGGTCTCCTACGTGTATGCCTGGTCCTGAGCAAGGCTTAGGTGTGGATAGATCTCTCCGTTCGCTGTACGCACGGCCCTCTGCAAAAGGAAATGCCCCCATACTCCCCCGAGTAGCTGAGCAATGCCTTCCGCTGTGCTGGGGGTAAGTGGCAGTGGTGAGCGTGCCACTTAGAGTTGTCGGGAGGGTGTCGGAGGCGTAAGGCGTTGTGCCGGGTGCGCGGAGCTGCCCATGGCACGGACGTGGTGCCGTTGGGCTGTGCCGGGGCTGGGGAGGCCCATGGGATGTCGACTGAAGAGCTCTGCTGTAGGAAACTAGGCGTGGTAATTCAGACATCTGAACAAGGTCTGTAACATTACAGTCAATATGAAAGCTAGCGTTAAGAGACAACTTACCGTGTCATTTCTGCTTCTGGAACAGAATACAGGCCAGCTTCTTAATTCTTTACTGTTTATTGTGTCATTAATTTTTGTCTTAAAGCTGTGTAGTATTTTATTACCTGCTTTTGCCAATGCTTGTTATAAACACCTACTGAAGCTTCATATTAAAGTAGTCTCACTTGTTGGCATTCCAGACTAGACTTCTCAATTCAGATTTGCAGTAAAATGCAGTTTGCGAGATAATCATGTTAGAGAGCGCCGTGCTCTGCAAAATGTTTTAAAAGTTGGACTATAATTAATTATAAAGTGACCTCTTAAAGAGAGTAGATTTATTTCTTTAGCATGAATTAATTTCCTGATAGAGGTTTTGGACTGCCATCAAAACAGAACTGAACCTGTCAGTGTCTCTGTCACTATTGCCACATCTAGCAGTATTTACCAACTTCGATGTGATGGGAACTCTTCTGTGGGAGAAAGGGCTGCTTGGAGGCCAGAGCTTTCCAACTCTTAACTTCCTTTCTGAGTGTCGCAGTAGTGCTGATAACTATTGACGTGTCTAGTATAATTTACTAGAAATTGTAATGCGATCAACAGCTCCACTCACAGAAGTGGCAGCGTGCCAGTGAAGAAGTGGTCAGCTGGTTCAGTCCAGCTTGTACCAAACTCTGATTAAGACCAAGGTGATGGAAGTTCGTACTTCTTTGCTGCCGCGCTGCTGGGAACCATAGCATTGATCAGCGTCCTGTTGCTTTTGTCTTTTTAACTGTCTCTGAGGTACCTCTGCAGGAAATGCAAGCCCTTCAATGGATAAGCCGTATTTTTCCTTTGATTATTTTTAAAAAATACAGCTTTTGTATATAAGCTAGCTAGATAACCGTTTGTTTTGGATATGCTCTCAGTTTCTCTCTGTTGCTGCTGATGGTTCTGACTTAAGCTGTAGTCAACTCGTCCCCTGTTGAGTACTGAACCTTTCAAAGTGCTTGGCAGGAGGCAGGTGATGTGGATCGCCCCGTGCAGAGGCTGATGCCGGTTATACCAATGGGTTAGAAAATCTGATGTGAGGCTAAACAGATCTTTTTCCAGTTCATGGGTCTGAGTGATGACTGCAGCCACAAGGTAAGCAAACTGAGGCGGGGAAGAGAGGAAATACCTCACTGGAATGGAACCTCTTTGGAAAAGTACAAAACAACTGGAAGAGATTTAGAAGGCACTTTATTTTTCCCCCAAAGTAACAGGTGGCTTGCGCAGCAAGATGGTTGAAGAACAGCTTTAATGAGATAGTAGGAGGAGGTTTTGTAACTCTTCATATTTTTAGTAGTTTTAGGGTTAACTGAGGCCAAAAAAGCTAATGAGCAAAACCTATTACAAAAATCTGGGAAGTGAAATGTAAGAACTAAAGGCAAAAACTGGTCTAAGAATTTGAGTTCTGAGATTCTGTATCAATGCATCCTCAAGGAGAAACTGGGTTGTGGTTCAAATGTGCAACATTATAGTACTGGCTTTGTGGAAAACCCCAAATTAATGTTTGATAATGTGTTAAAATTTAGCCAACCAGAAGCAGCTGCCCAGTCCAGAATGAAGGACCCCAGAGATAGAATAGAAGATTGTAAACACTTAAAGAAAACTTGAAGCAGGAAGGCATTTGGAGCCAAAAGTCAGGTCAAGTGTCAGCCTGGCACTTGGAGAAAGAAGAAAAATTGCAGTGTGTAACATGAATTTGCAAGGACCAATAAATATATCCAGATGACAAGGTGGTGATCTTAAAAGTATTCCTTTTAGAAGCAAAGGATGAAAGGATACAATAGAGAGTGGGACATTTATGAAGTAAATGGGACTTCTACTGACTTTAGGGTAAACGTATCAGTGCAGTACCAGGAAAAACAGGATTATCTAAAGAAAAAAAGCGTCTAAGCGAAGATGAGGCTTAACAGCAGCCATTTCATTCTTCCTGTAGAAGTGAAGACAGCGTCTATGTAAGAAATAAGAACAGTAGTGATTTTTTTTGTTGTAATGGGGGAGGAATGTCCTTTACTGGAAGAGGAAAGAGAATCCACTCATTAGGCCACTCATAAATGGCTGGAACTCAGTCCTCATTATCCTTAATTTAACAGGATGACAGAAAACAAGTATGCTAGGAGGTGAGATGCGTTCTGAGATGAGTGCATTTAGAAGTGATTATAGAGCTACAGTAATTAAACATCAGTGGTCACCCTCTGCTGACTCGTTCAGTGGGAGAAACGAAAATGAGAACACTTCCCACAAGGTGGAAATTAATGACAGAGATGCTGTGAATTACATATGTCTAAAGAGGCCGACAAGAAAGGAAGAAAACCCCTTCAGTGCATTATTTAGGATCCCAAGTGCTGCTATGACTTAAGAAAATGGTTTGCATTTTTTCCCAGGTTAGAAACAAGGCTTAGAAACTGCCAAACTATCACAAGGCAGAACTGCGTGGCCATGTGTCGTTTCAGTGTTGGGCAGCAATGTGAGGTTACCCCATGTGGAGCATTGCTTAAAACAAAATTAAACAAAAAACCCCCACCCTAATCGAAACCGTTCCCAAACCTTGCATTTGTCTGGCTCCACCTTATGCTATAGAGGTTCCTCTCATTTCTTTTGTCATCTGCGGGGAATGATTTCTTGTGATATTTTTCGCTGTGCTTGGAATGATAACTGTGGCATGGCACGTGAGGCACGTGAGCATGTGTTTGTGGGAGAATACGCAGTGAAGGAACACAAATCCAACCACTGAGCCCTGGCACAGTGACACCCTCGTTCTCTTTTTTCTCCCCCCGCCCCCCCCCGTGGTTTGGTCAGGATGTGCTGCTGTTTTTACCATCTATCAGCATTTCTTGTATTTTGTTTTCTCTTTCTCTGCATGTTTACATCACTACTTCAACTCCCATGCACAGAATTAGATGTTGTTGCATGGTCTATCTATGCTTGGGGAATTTGTCCGCACAGTAAATTCTTAAGTTATTCCTGTGGATAACGGCTTTCTGTTAGCTGCATCACCCTGGATGCCATATGCGTAATATCAACATCGTACTATGAAGTGGTGTTACGGAGTGGAACAGGAAATACAGTCAGAAATGTTAAATTCAGAAGCGATGCTATTGGTATAACCCCTATACTGAAAGCGGAGCGGAGCTGACAAAGGAAAATATCCAAGTGACGTTGTTTGCAACACAATGAATAGATACAGAACCCTAAGAAGGGATGGGGGAACAGTGGTGATGACCTAGTAGCTACTGTGCCTTACTAAGCTAGGGAGCTACTGTCTATTAGAGGGGAGGATTTTCTTGCAGTCTCTCTTCTAAGACTTTGGTACCAATGAAACTGGGGGTTGGGGTTGTGTGGATCTTGTTTCCCCTGTAAAAGGTCAGTAATTTTAGTGCCGTCTATGGCGTTTGGAACAGGATTTACCCCCTAGAACTTACTCCTTTTGAAGTCTGGGTTAGTGTGGTGAGGAATAGCGTTTTAATAGTCTGTAACACATTAAGTAACTGACTATAAGTGAAATCTCATTGGAATTCAAGTATCTGGTCCTGGTTTCGAGTAGGACACTTCCAGGAACAAGGGCTGGTTAGCTCGGGACTTTCAAGGGCATTGCTAGATAATACAAGAGTATTTATGGAGCACTGAACCAAATTATACCTGACTTTGTGGCATAACTGTCCTTCAGCTTCTGTATGCCTAAAATAAATGTCTAAACAAAGGGTACCTGTACTTACTGACTAGTCTGATTTTGGCAGGATGCTTTATTTCTGTGCTGGTCATGTTTGCTACGTCTTGTGTGGTTTGTGTGAACAAGACAAACTAAAACCTTAAATATTTTTCTGTAGTTCATTTTCTAGTGATATGAGGATTAAAGGCGGTATCTCAAAAAAAAAGTAAAAAAAAAAGGGATTTGTTTTTTGGCAGTAGAGAGCTAAAGCCTTTTAAAATAATAATTGTTTTGAGTTTACAGTTAATAGGGATTCTCATCGTGATTTAAACTGTATTCATTATAAGTCCCTTAATTGTAATATTACTAATCCCTGCTGAATACAGCTGGTGCATCGTTTGTAAATGTTGTTTTTTCATGACTGGCAGTATGTTTACAAAGATTTTCCGCTCCTAGATTTACCTCTCTGTTTAACCCTGATACCAATGCCAAGTATATGAAATATATTTTGTTGTTTTCTTTCTTAATCTTTTGTACTTCGACAACTTAAAGGTATTGTCAGTGAGTGTTCTAAAAGGAGAAGAAATGGAATTATATCCTTGAGATGGATCAGAGTGTTTCTTGTTTGAAAAGTGTTTTTGTATGTTTGTTCTGGAGTAGTCAGTTAAAGCCCCTTTTGAATGCCAGGAATAAGCTACCTCACACCGCACCCTGGTGCGTGAGTGGCACAGAGGGTAACGCGTGCTGTGTTGGCACCGCCAAAGAAAATCGCTACCAGTGATGTCAAATGTAGCCTATTGCTGTGAGGCCTAAGGAGGCCTGACGTCGTGATTTGGAGCCTGTCACCTGTGCTCAAGTGGAATAGTATAAAGGCTTGCGCTGGGTGGAGTGTGCCGGCTAGGAAGCCGTAATCAGAGCGAGGAAGAGCGGCGGCACTTGCTGCGTGAAAGCGTTACGGCCCGGGGCTCTGTCCCAGCCGCGCAGACAAGCGTGCCGCAAAGAGCGGCTCGCCTCTTTCTGCGTCGGAGGGAGGGCAATGACTCATAGATCATTTCGGTTTTTTATTTTTATTGAAAAACATAGCATGAAAAGGCGGTAATCTGTACCCTGTAATCTACCTATCCGCCCTACCTGGGGATCTCTCTCACACTTCGTGGGACTTGAAGCCCAGTTTGGTTTGCTCATGTAGAAAGTTGGTTGCTTTCAGGAAGCAATTAGCTTTGGCTTGTATTCTCTATGCAACTACTCTTTATTCTTTTAAAATAAGATGGTCTGTACTGGTGTGATTGAGAAGGGGAGAGGGAGATGTATTGATGGAAGTCCTGGATAGCAGCAGCAGCTGTTCGGTGCCTTTGTCCAGTGGTGGTAGCCTGTTGCTTTCACAGTGCAAAATACATGCTGAAAAGTAAAGGTGTCTGTATCTGTATTTGAATCAAAGGAGGAGCCTCCAGGTGCAAGCTGAGTGAGGGTGATTCCCTAGCCATCGTAACGTGCATTTCGGAGCAAAGAGTGAAAGAGGCCAGCAGATGAGAACAGCCATCCATAATTTGTGTCTTGCTTCTGCTGTTTTCACAGCTTGACCTCAGAAGCAGCCATGATGTCTGGCCTTGGGAGGAAAAAAAACTTAACTGGTGTGTGTTTGCTCATTGAAGGACACGTTTGTTGTCTAGAATTAGCAGGATGCAGAGCCAAGCAGGTATTGAAATTGGTTGCATACAGGTCTGTGATTTTGGAGCTATATACAATTGTACAAATTGTATCCATGGCAGCTTAAGCACCCTAGATTTATTTGTGTATATGCTGAATGATAATGAGAGGTCAGTTATCTTACGCGGGAGATGAGATTGAAACGAGTTCAGCCTGTGCTCACACAGCGAAGCTTGCTCCACCTCTGAGACCGCAGAACTATTTCTTTTCAGCTTTGCCTGTACAGTGGTTCTGCATTTTGCAAGTACAATGCGATTAATATGTTTTGGCTAGAAAATGTGAAAGTTAAAAGTACGGCGTGAAAGGCATATCAAACTCGATTACCTTTCCGATAGAATTACAAATCTGGTGAATGAAGGGAATGCAGTAAATGTAATATATTTGGACTTTAATAAAGTATTTGATACTCCTGTTTCATGAAATCATACCTGAAAAACTGGTTCAAATTGACTGTGATGGAGATGCTGCCATATGATCTAAGAGCTGGCAGGGCAACTGTAAACAAATAATTATGCTAAATGGATGAGGCTGGAGCTTTGGGAAAAGCCTAACCAGGGAATAATGCTATATGTGTTCTAATGTTTAATATCTTTGTTAATAGCACAGAAAATGAAGAATATAAACTAAATGCTGTGGAGGTACTAAACTGTGATAGCTCCAATACAGAGGAAAATAGTTAAATAACACAAAAGAGCATTGAGAGTTATTAGAAATGTAGATGAAAAATAGGAAGAGAAGATGGATGTTGAAAAGCATAATCTGAATCATGGCTGAAGGGAAGAATAATGCATAACACAAAATTCAGAACAAGCTCACAGTGAAACCTAGGAAATAGATTTCCCCCCCCCCCTTCTAATTAACTCAAATTAATTGAAAACTGAAAAAAGCTTTTCTTCGGGGCTTCTGTGTGTTAGGCACAAAGACAGTTAATTCTCTTAAAAACAACAACAACAAAAACAGCAACAAAAAAACCCCCAAAACCCCAAACCCACCAAAAACCTGAAAACACACACACAACCCTCCCCCACCTCAAAACCCCAAATAAAAGGCCAAACCAAAACAACCTCCCCCCTCCTCACCTGACCAGTGCTTGAATTGAAATGTGCTTGTTGCCCATACTGAATTGCTAAATGCAGAAACCGATGGCTACCTGAAAGCTTAAATATACATTCTGCTTGTGGCTGGTCCTGAAAGCAAGCCTCTTATTTAGGATGTGAATCCTTGTTGAATGTTTGGCTTTTGTTGAATTCGTGGCCATTTCCTTGCAAGTCGCATGCCATTCAGGTAGTGAAATGCTTAACAGCCCCCCCGCCCTCCCCCAACCCCCAAAACCCTACAAAAACAAAGCCTTTAAAAAAAAGTTTTAAAGAAACTAAGTCATTACCTCCTTAATGCTACTGCTGGTGCTGCCTTGTGGTATTACTGATAAAATATATATATATATATGTATATCCAAATTTACAACAGTTTTATTTTCTTCAAGAAATATCAGAAGCACCTTCACATTTCTCTTGAGAAAAGAGAAAAGGACGCTTTTCAGAAACACGCTTTTCTGTTATTAATGAGCTCAGCAGTTGCTGATAGTTCTATATGCGAAAGGCTGCATTTTGGTACTACAACTGTTAGGAGGGCAGATCTTTCCCAGGAAAATGCTCCTGTTCTCAATTGTAATCCCATGTGTTAGGAAAGTGGTAGTCAGTACCACTGAAATACACTGCCTAGGAGAGGTGTAGTTATACTCTCCAGGCAGTTTGCCCAAGAGCTCTTACAAGATTTATCACTTAGCAGACTACCGTTTGGAAGAAAGTGTGACTTCAAAGACTAAAATACTATTTATGATACTTATTTTTTAAATCCCCTAAACCGGATTGTCACTATGAAGCCTGTCAGTGAAAAAAGAAACAAGGTAACTGTTACTAAAACCAACCAACCAATCAACCAAAAAAACCCCCCAATTAAAAAAACCCCCAACCCTCAACACACCCAAAGGCAGGGAGGAATGGATTCAGTCTTCTAATCTCATTATTAATATGTGTTTTGATGTCCCCGTTTCATAAAGAGAACTTTCCTTTCACTACAAGGACTCCGTGGTGGCCTACGCCTACCACTAAATCACTGCCTGGCCCTGGCATCAGCCAGCGGTGAAATGTCTCCTCTCCAAGAGCTTTGGGAAGGCTTGCTGTCCGAGAGAATTGTATCGTGAAGCGGAAACAGCAGCGGGTGCCACGGAGCCCCCAGGGCTCTGTCTGGGACCCTGGAGTGCGGCTCCCAAGGGCAGATGAGCGAGTTTGCCAGCCCGGCCCCGTGGCACGCCGGGAGTACGGTCTATACAGAGACGTTTCAGCCAGCACAGACGTAGCAGGCTGTTGTGGAGTTAGCAATGAGGAACAAAAGTGCACGGACTACTGTTCACTTGGAATTTTTTTTAATACTATGGTTGAACAACACTGATAAATATAGTCAGTAGGAAACAGAAGTAATAAAACAATGGGGAAAAAGCCACCCATGCCTTCTTTTAACATACAATTAAATTTTTAAGTTTTCTGTCTGAATAAATGCATCTCTGGCTTAACACTTTTTCTACAGCAGATATTTGAGAAAGTGGGCATGAATAAAATGCAGTACATGAAGTCTTCCTCTGGTAGCGTACATGTAGTCAAATCAAAGACAATGGCAAGGTCACTGTGTATTAATTCTCTTTGTATTTTATGAAGTTGACCTTTTCCTGTGTTGTGTCATAATTAGTATAGGCAGACCTGCCGAGCTGTGACTGTGGATTCTAGGAACATGCAACCTTACCTCTGAGGTTTTGGAGGTCTCCGATCATCCTACAGATTAGAATTTCAATTCACCTCCCTTCTGAACTATGGACAAAGCGGGTTTTGGCACTTCTTTCACTTACATCGTTTCCCTCTGACTGATGGGTGCTGGTGTTGCTGAAAGATGAAGCTAATCAGTATTTGGGGTCTGGATACGCATAAATCCAGATGTAGAGTGGGGAAAATAGTGGCTTATGTTTTCAGTAATTAAGATGTCCACCTGTACTTAACACCCTGCTTAAGATTTTTATCTTCATCCAACTGCAGCTTCATTGGACATGGATTATTTTTAATATATCAGTAAAGAAGGGAAGGAATCATTAAGAAGTAAAAAGATAACAGACTGGTTAAAAACATGAGTTTGCTACAGTCTTATGTTCTCTGCTCACCTAAATGGAGTGGCGTCTTTGATATCGGTGAGTTACTTGTGTGCCTAATAACAAGTTCTCCGTAGCTTGGTATGGATGGCATCAACAAGATTAAAAGAATAGCTAGGATTTGCAAAAGAAATTTACTAACTTTAATATTTGCTAAGGATTAATTAACTCTTATCTATATATTTCTTGTTATTGACTATTATCATTCTATGTTACACATGAAATTTCAACATCTACAGAGAAGTTATTTTCAGGTAATTACATGGGGAAATTTCTACAAATATGCTAACTAAAGATTTGGAACTTGGGCTGATATTTAGCTATACCTTACTGATGTTGCAAAGAGCGTTTCTGTTCTGCTATCATACTAAGCGATGTGAGCTCGCGTTTCTAGGAATGTAGGGTGTATGTCGTACTTGCGTAACACAGGAGTGTATTTTTGAGGAGTTGTGATTTAGTAAACAATATGGGTCATTACCTTCCGTGACTTCTAAATATAAGCTCTTAGAGATCCGTAGCGGCTATGAGAACGGAGTATTGAGTAACTGTAGTAGTACCACTGTGTTACTGTAAACAGTCTTAAAATAGAGTGTGGCTCAGTTATGTGGGCTTTATAAAGGATATGGGCAAGTCGCTATGTTCAGCAAACAACTACAAGGCTGATTTGACACCCGTTTCTCTTGTTCTAAGAAATCAAAAAAAAGGTTCACTTATCTCAGAAAAGAAAAGTTTGACAATCTTTCCGTAATGACTTTGAGACAATATTTCTGGCAGTAAGGAGCTCCATACTCTTGTAGAAAAAGCCATTACAAAATGGAGAACCTGAAATTAGGAAAAATTGAGGCTGGAACAAAAGACTTTTTGAAATAGTAGGAGTGATAAAATGTTGACCAGTGAAGCCGAGCATGTGGTGAGTCCTAGAAGCTCTAGACCTGATGTGAGAGTCATCTGATAACATTTCTTAACAATGTGATGCAGCAGCTCAAGCTAGACAGCTATATTGATATCCTTCTGTCCTTAAAAAATATGAATCTTTTTATTTTAGTCATTTCTAGCTAGTGAAATGAAGAAGTCAGGTTTTTAAAGGGGGAAATATTACTATTATTATTGTTGTTGGTTTTATGTTGTTATTGTCTCTTAGATTTTACCAAGTGATCAGTGACAGCTGCATATCGACATGGTGCTAAATTCAATGTAGCTTATTTTGGATTATATAAATATTACTGTGTTCAAGATTCCTATTGTGGAGCCTGGAAGGGAGTACCATGATCTCCTGGCTATAATATAATCAAAGTCTTGCTAGCCATCTCCTCCGACCACATGCATATAACAGCCAGAGACTTGTGCCCCCACCCAAGTGTAACTTTTTAAATTTTTTTGGTCAGATATTTGACGTTTTAAAGGCTGAGAACAGCGGCATGTGCCCTTTCCCCAGATCTGCTTGAATTTTTGACCGTTATCACGGCTAAAAGTTGCATCTTTGATTGGAAAAGAGGCGGGCAGGATATCGAACCGTGCCATCGCTGTGGAGACTGCGGGAAGCGGGGATGTGATTTGCGCTGCCTCCGCGCTGATAAACAGCCCCGTCGAGCCCTTGGGTTGTGCGTGATGGTCCAGGGCAACCACTTCGGCCTGGAGTATTCCTCTGGGGACACTTGCAAGCTGCGGTGAGCTGGGAATTTCTCCAGAGGCTTTTGGTGCACCGGCCCTTAAGACTGTCACTTCCAGACTTTGTGTGGAAAAAATCTCATTTTAAAAAAGTGCAGATGAACTTCTGCCTGAATATCAGCTGCTTTTTTATGGTGGCTCTAATTGCACTCCTAAAGCTACAGGTTTCTGGAAGTGGTCGAGTTCTGGAAACGTTGCTCTGAATTTTTATTTGCACAGGTATGCATTTATGGATTTTGCTGCTTTTGCTTTCATAAATAGATGATTTCTGCTTTGCTATAGTCAGTGGAGTGTTGCAACTGAAATTACTTGGAATTGAGAAGCAGTGATTCCATAAGATTTATTACATCCTCATTTTACTTTTTTGGTGTAAAATATGCTGGTGTGCCCAGTAGCAGAAGGATAATGACTTTGGGGGGGGGGGGGGGGGGGGGGGGAGCC
>JAVKLA010000093.1:11133073-11152206 GCA_034782735.1 Sagittarius serpentarius | reverse complement strand
CCGCACGCAAGACCAAAAGTATTCCCCCCCCCCCCGCGCAACTTTATCATAAATACTTTAAAGCAGTAATTTTAAGTATATATTTTGTAAGCGTTATTAAATATTTCTCATGATGCGTAATCATAAAAAGCCCATTTAAAAAATATTTAAAATGTTATTCATGCAACACTTATTCGAAATATTGAAAAGCTTTGAATACTGAAATGAAAGATTTTCCAATCCAAATTAGCTTAATCTGGTTTTCTTGTAATTTCATTCCAATTTATTCTCTTTGTACTCCTGTTCGTTGCGGGCTGCTTAAGAGTACATTCGTCTCATAACTGTTGCTCTCACTTCCATAACATTCCCCTGAACTAGGAAAAAAAACCCGTGCACCACTAATTTTCAGTCAACTGTCCCCAGGCTCCTGGGGGGCCCTGGGTGACTGCTAAGCCTTTCGGAAGAGGTGGTGGTGAAATGAGCCAGTGACGTTTGCTGTGCTGCTGTTTGTGAAATTCCCGGGGTCCTGTCCCTCCACTGGAAAATCTTCTCGCAAAGATGGAAAACCACTGACTGGGATTAATGTGACCAAGACTTAAAAAGGAATGATTTTATGGATAAACGTTCTAAATACTAATATGAGACAGAGTGCCACAAGTGTCCAAAGACACACACGCCGTTGGTTAAAACTGTAACGGTGTCAGTTTTCTTGAATGAGGCACCACGCAGCTGTGAAAGACTGCGTTTTATTCCACAGCATCTGGAGCCGCCGTGAACCCCTGTGCCCTCTGGGCATCACCTATACAATCTTCAGCCCTCCCTGGATAGGAGGCATCGCTCAGCCTGCCTCTACCTACCTCCCGCTCCCCCAGGTAGTGCCTTTTCATACCGTTGCATGTGTAACCCTGTAGGCGAGTATCACCTGTGAGCAGCAGAGCTACAAAGCCTGACTAACTTTTCAGCCTGGTGTTGGTAAGACGTCTCTGACAAATGAAGCTCCTGAAAGACAAGGGCTCTTTTCTTTCTGCTTGCTGTCTTTTCCTTTTTGAAGTAGCGCTGAAGTAAGTAGAGGGATGTATCATCAGTTTTATGTGATATGAATCGGGCTGACCCTTGATGGGGCAGCACATGAGTTGAAATAGCATCTCAAAAGCACTTGGTTCAATATGGAAGAACAAATATACATATAGATCACGTTGCTCAGAGAGAGAATTTGGCTTTCCTGAATTTTGAACGTGGAGCAATTCAGGCTTCTGAAACAAATGAAGAGGGATTTCAAAAAGTAAAGTATTTTAAACTCCTCAGAACAAGGGTGATACGTGGTTAAGGTTAAAAGGTTGGCTGGAGATAAGTATCTGCCAGGCCTCCCAGCTACGTTTGTTAGAGTATGAATTTTCGTACTGCTTGGAAATTGTGTATGATCTACAAAACAGATGTAAGGAAGTGTAAGAAGTTAACGTTATAGAAAAAAACCTGAAATTTTATGTTCTTGAATCTAAAACACTTTTTCCATTATCTGTTTACAGCACAAGACACGCCTCTGATAGTATCCACTTTAAGGTTTAAATTAACTTCTTGACGTTTTTTAAATTAGGGAGTGTATAAAGGCCATTTAATAGAAATGCTTCAACTGATGAGCAGAAATTGAAGACAACAGGATTACATATAGCCCATTCTTTAGATCCTGCTAGGACTGTGCATCTTTCTGATGTTAAAACCAGGCTCTGTAGTTGTTTGCTGCTGCAGTGTAATTTTTCACTTTATTTGAAACAACATGAAGTGTCCCACTATTCTTTTTCTCTCCTTTAAATTAACTGTGGATAATGGAGGATTTATTCTGCAAGTACAGATTATAAAACAGGTTAAGGAAATATTTTTTCCAAGGTGGTTACGACTAAGATAAGCTTTCTTGGTTTCCTGTACCTTATAAAATGAGTATTACTTTTGCCGGTGTGTAGTTCTCCTTGAGCACTTGCCTTCATTAGTTCCTGTTTGTGGTTGTGCCATTCCTTTCCGCCGTTTGCCCCAGCATTGCCAAGTGCATTGCTGGAAGAAGTCTTAAGGAGAGGAGAGCTAATGTAAAGAGAAATCGCTCTCCATTTGTGCTAATAATTTGCAGTGGCAAGTTGGTAAAATTGAATAAAGCAGCAAGACGGGATGATAGATGCTAGGAGATGGAATCACCAACTGGAAAACAAAAAAGTTATTGCAGCAGATGAGCAGGTCAGTACAAAGGAACTGGTGATGTAGCAGTGCTCAACTGGGTGCAAATGAAAAAACAGCCAGACAATCAGAAAACACAAATAGAAAAACTGGCAAGGAAATAACTTCTGGTGCCTCATAATATGCTGTTTGATTTTGTTGAGACAGGTAAAGATGTTCACAATATTTTCTGAAAAATATGAATTTAAATGTAGCGCAAAGTTTTTTTGTGTGTTTTTTTTTTAAGGAACACAGTCGTGTTTATTTGCAGTTACTAGAGTCTGAAAGAATTTCATTGTCCTGCATTTCTACAAACAAATGCGTTCATGCCTGCTCTCTGGTGTATCTGTCAAGTGTTTGTTAATAGGCGCCTTCATCCCTGTTGCCATGTGTGCTACTTACCTTCCTGGGTTTAGATGAATGTATTAAAGATACATGTGAAGGTAACAAAACACAGTTCTGCAGCCTGGATGCAGAAGCCTGCAGTCAGAGCACAGACGCGCGTCCCCGCATATTGACACGCGGTGTGCTGGCCAAGAGGTCCGTACGACAACCTTCACCCAACTTTGTCTTGCAATGCCCTGAAAGGGCCTGAAGCTCAAAATCGCATGTGCTACGTGCAGCGAACTCCAGTGATCTTGGTGTACTCTGGATCAGGCTGTAGACGAATCTAACCCCGTGGGCTTCGTAATAGCTGACAAAACAACTGATTTACCTCTTTGAGCTGAGGTGCTGTTTCTGTTTGGGCAGCCTGAGAGCAGTGACAGACTCCTGGCTATGCGAAGAACCACCTGCAACACGAGTGTTGTGCAGTGGGAAAAGCATTTGATGGCGACCTGCCTGTTAGCTGGTGAGGAGGTACCTGTGTTTGACTTCTTTTTGGATGCTGGCCAAAATGCCAAATGTGCAAATGTGTGGTCTGTTTTGAGGCTGTCGAAAGCAGGAAGGAGTTCCCTCTGTGCGCTTCCATGAATAATCATCATCGCTTTTGGGCAAACAGACGTAGGAAAGGGTAGATGCATGTAGTTCAGTTGTTATTTTGATCTGGCATGACAGATTGATTGTTTTTGTTTTGTTTTGTTTTCCTGGGCATTTTGTCGTCTTAGCATTGTGGGGCTGTCAAGAAACATATCCTGCTGCAATATGCTTTGTGTGTGTTTCTGCACAGAATATATATGTGTACACAGCAGTAAATTCTAAAACTGTGATTACCACTCAGGAAAGAGATCTTGCATCTATTGTGGGCATTTCTTGGAAAACACTAGTTGAATGCTTGGTGGCAGTAAGAAAAGACAAATAAATCTTAGGGATTCTTAGGAAGGGAATGGAGAACAAAACAACCTTATTTTTCAAGTGTACTTCTGCATCTCAGGTTCTGTGATCCTGTCTCTCAGGGGTCACGGTGAAACTGATAAAATCTAGAAAAAGGGCAAGAAGAATAGTAGAAGGTGTGGAGCTGCCTGTAAGGGAGGAAAAACACAATAGATTGGGATTGCTGCATGAAATAATAGTGTAATAACACATAAAAATATGGAAGCTACAGAAATATGAGTAGGGAATGAGAATTACCTGCATTTTGTAATGTGGGAACTAAGGGGTGTCCAACAAAAACAGGAGAAGATTTAAAAGGAAGTACTTTTCCATGGAAAGACAATTAAATTGCAGAGCTCGTTACAACATAGTATTAAGGAAGCCAAATTATAAATGACTTAAAATTAATCAGTTTTTTTACCAAGAATAGTTCTTTTGTAGGCTACTAGAAAAGTGGATTGGAAGCCAGCTCTAACTCAGGTTAATTCTGTTAAGCTGCTGGAACTACTGTCAGTATACGGACAGGAGGGTCACACAACACATGCTCTGCTTCACAGAGCCCTTTTCCAAGTATGAGCTGCTGCGCGTTGCTTATTTACAAAGATAAAAGAGAGGAAGGTAGTATTGGGCTAGGTGGGTCCTTATTCCCTTTCAGTATAGTCATTTTTGTGTTTACTTACTGTGGCTCTTCTGTGGTGCATGGTTTACAGTCTTTAGTCATCATAAGACCGAAGGAGCGAATATTATTTCATTTTTCTAATTTAAAAGATAGTGTAAAAGTAGTGCCATTCAGATGTCACTTTCTAAACTACTGTCCAATACATACAGTTTTTCTTTAAATTCTTTGCTGTAGAGTTTCAGGATAGGAGAGCAGGTTTCCTATGATGTGAATTGACTTTTTTTTTTTTTTTGGTGCCTCTGCTCAGAAACAGTTTTCCAAGCAATGGCAGGATACCCAATGAACAGAAAAGCAACTGTCAACACTGCAAAAAATATTTACTGGATAGTCTCAATTTTCTGCCTCGTGATACCAGCAAAGCAGTGTACATGAGGCATATTTACCATGAATGGGATACTAGGTCTGCTTCCTCGTTTCTACATTATAGCCAGACACTTTAAACATAGTATCTAAAAGTAGGTGTTGTTCGGTGTTGCTACTGTTTCAAGAAAGCATCTCGGGATAGTGCTTTTTCCTGTTTTAACCAAAATTGAATATAATCACTTGAATTTCACTATTTGCTTTAGGTTGTAGTTATTCTAAATGGTTTTTCTGAATCATTGCATGGATTTCTAGAACCAGCATTTTCATTCAGGTTCTTCTATAATAAGAAGAAAGTACTTTACGCTCAAGTATCTAACATTATCTGAAGTGGTCCAAATTGTTAAGCCATAAAGAAGTGGGTACATTCGTTAGCCCTTTTCTCTTTTGCTGTTTTGTTTAAATCTGGGACTTGTCCATTTTGGTGAAGCCAAGCTTTGAACTGTGACCAAACATTCCAGTTATAGGAATCTGAGGAAGGAAGACAGGCAGCAAGGGTGGGGAAGGGTAGGGGTTTTGTTTTCCTTTCTTTAAAAAAAAAAAAAAATAAAAAATCAGGCCGTCATTTACCTGTGCAGGAGATAAAAGGTAAAAGAAGATTTGAAGTGTGATGACTCATTGCTAACTCAAACACCACGGTTTTCTTGGTGATTTCAGAAGCGTTTGAAATTTGGATTTAGTGTTTTCAAGTTTTGAAGTACGGGCTTCTACTGACCGCAAGAAGCTGAAGCAGTCAGCAGTTTCTTATGAGTATATCTAAATAACTACTAAGTTGTAATAGAAGCTGCTGTTTACTGATGAATATAATGTCTAATGTATTTTCTAAATTTGTCCTAAACCTTAGGTCTGTCCCAAAGAAACACTGCAAAGCCTCTTCTCCCCTTGACTACTTGCTGTGCCCGCATTAAAGCGCTACTTGATATTTCTTCTGTGTTAAAAAGGCGGGGGGTAGCAGCGTTCTTCAGAGTGAGTTTAGTTTCTTTGTCCGTAATCATAGAATTGCTTAGATTAGATGATCCTATAGGTCTTTTCCAGTCCAATCATTTAACCTAGCACTGGCAAGTCCCCCACTAAACCACGTCCCTAAGCACTGCATCTACACGACTTTTAAAAACATCCAGGGATGAGGCCTCCACCGCTGCCCTGGGCAACCCGTTCCAATGCCTAATGACCCTTTCAGCAAAGAAATTCCTCCTAATATCCAGTCTAAATCTCCCCTGGAGCAACTTGAGGCCGTTTCCTCTTGTCCTATCGCTTGTTACTTGGGAGAAGAGACCGACTCCCACCTCGCTACAACCTCCTCTCAGGGAGTTGTAGAGAGCGACAAGGTCTCCCCTCAGCCTCCTTTTCTCCAGGCTAAACAACCCCAGTTCCCTCAGCCGCTTCTCACCGGACTCGTGCTCCAGACCTGTTGCCAGCGTCACTGTTTCTCCTGGATGTTCATAGCTGGACTGTGTCTGAGTGTACAGCCCACAAAGAGCCAGTGAATTACTGAAGGGCACAGAAGAGCGTTACGCAAGTCAGTTGACTTTAAAATGTACGGGTGTACATGCATACATACACACAGATATATATAAAAACTATTTTAATAAAAAGTCCTATTTTTTTTTATTCCAGTCTGATGTCTCTTACTCCAGCTCCGACTAGCGGGCCTGTCTCGACTGCTGTAAGATCAATTAGGTCTGCATTTCTATTCTGTGTTCTCAGAGGTTTTGAAGTGGAGAAGGCATTATGACAGTCCAGCACAGGTAATGCAAACAGAAGAATGTTTTGTCAGGGGTAAGCGAATACTTTTGTGCAAGATAATTGGTAGATCAAACAGAGCAAAATCAGCACTGCAAACTGGGAGGCGCTCCTCTTCAAAGGCAGGAACTCTTGCTGCTGTGGCAAACCTCTATTTCCGTTCTTTGCTTGTTGTTTTATGTGATGGTGTATGTGAGCCCTGTGATTTTAATTGATGGTTATTGAGGCAGTAAAATGAAAACTCTGACTGTGATTCTGCTCTTTGGTTCAGAAAAAAAGCCTTGATTTTTTTTGTTTTGTTTTGTTTTTAATCTCCTCAAACATCATTCTTAAAAGTGTGGTTGAAGTAGTTAGTGTTCTTCAGTAATGTATTGAGGTAAAATACTAAGGTATGACATGCATATATCTCTACACACTTTACTG
This sequence comes from Sagittarius serpentarius, assembly GCA_034782735.1. Lineage (NCBI taxonomy): Eukaryota > Metazoa > Chordata > Aves > Accipitriformes > Sagittariidae > Sagittarius > Sagittarius serpentarius. The sequence continues at coordinate 11,145,509 of JAVKLA010000093.1, read as the reverse complement.
AACTACAACAAATATTCCAAACGGAAAATTCGGTACAGTCATGATCCAAGTGAAATAGAAGATAAAATTTCCTCTAAACCCAGTAGCAGCACTCTAAGTGTTCATGATAGCATAATAAATCATTCACTGTGTTAAAAGGGTTGTCTGTATGTCCTGAAATTGTGTTTCCATTTAAAGTGTCTTATGAGGGTAAAAGAAATGAGTCATAAGGATTCTGATGCTGACAATAAGCAGTACATGGTAATTTCTTGTATCTTAACCATGAGAAGGAACCCACATTTCCAGTTTTAAGTGGCAAATCCTACGTGAGAGATGCATAGAGATTTGTACTGGCGGGAATAACATCCCCTTCCATCTGAATAATGGGGTGAAAAACCTTGTTGAGAAGTTCTGTACAGAATTTTGTACAGAATTGAGAAATACTTCTAAGGCGGTTTTAGCCCATGCCTTCAGCCCGTGAATTCCAGAGCAAGTTTAACAGCAAACTAGATCCAATTCAATACTGAATTATTCCTTTTTTTGCGATTATCATTTTCCCAGGAAATTACGTAAGCTTCTAGGGTGGATTCTGCCTCTCTGTTGAATCTTGAATTCCACTATATTTTGCAAGATTTGTTGATGGAGGAAACCGACGCAGTGTAACTACTGCGTTGACTCTGCGTCAGAAACATGTGAGACTTAACCAGAACGTCAGACCTCCTGCCCTACTTTGCATTTGTGAGATATGTGCCACTTAGGAGCTTGCCTGCACTGCTCAGGGCACGGTAGCACAGGAAAACCCAAGTGACTTCAAAATGACCTAGCTCACACACCAGAAGCTGATGCAGCTGTAAGCTGCACGGTGTAGACGAAATGTAAAGTCCTTTTACAGGTTTATATCGGTGCTGCTTTTCACGTCTTTCCAGAGATGGCAAGATTTGGCACTACTAAATCTTTAAAAAGGTAGAAGTAGCTTTATAATCAGCTCACTATTCTTTTGGGTTGGTTTGTCATCTTTTCAAGGAACGGGAATGAGATGTTTTGCTGCAACACCGCAAATGCAATTTCATTAAAACAGGACTGCTGTGCAATGCCTTTCAGACCTTACAAGGGAGCTTGTGGCTTTCGGTGAAGCCACAACACAATTTCTCAAAGCAATACCCAGTTAAACACATGGTTATAAAACAATGTGGACCTCACCAAAGGGAGAAACACTGGCTCTAAGGTACAGATATTTTTTTCAGAATGTTCAGAGAATACTATTATAGGTCAGTGGGTTACCATATGCAAAAGTTGTGCTCTGGCAAATGCTCTCGGAATAAGTCGGCAGTGAATCTAAGCAGTTCTGGAGAAATGGAGAAAGGAATTGAGAAGCCATCCGAATTAGGCAGCTGTCTGTGATAGTACCTGAAACACGAATGATCAGCACAGCAAAAACCTAATGCTGAGATCCCCACAAGTTCTGTACTATAAATAGTGTTTAATATTCTCATTTCTAATCTGGAATTGGGAAGAACAATTAAGTATGGGTGACACACACATTCAGACTCGAGAAGGCAGTAACTTTGGTGACTCCGAACAAGAGTGGGTGAATGGGTAGCCTAATGGCGGGTGAAACTCGCTGCCGAGACTTGCGAAGTTGTGCTTATGGAAAAATAATGAATTTCACAGCTGGATTGCATTTCATGGGGAAAAAAGGGCTCAAGTGCCACTGGAGAGAGGTCAATGTAAGCTTGTTAGGAATGTCATGTTTTTCCTCTTTCCTTTCTGGTGACCGTGTATTGTGACGATATATGCGACACAGGCTTCAGTATACAGAGGGAAGAGAAAGCTGATTAAAGAGCAGAATCTTGGAGATGTTATGCAAAAAAAAGAGGATTCATAATTGAAGGATGGAAAATGGTGATGGAAAGAGAAAGCAAGTGGGATTTTGTTATTTTAACTCCATAGGAAGCAGAGGCAAGGCTTAAACACAGCAAGAATTTTTTGAACCCGTGAAGTTAACATATTGAATGCTTAGGATCTTAGTAGGATTTTCTCATTCTTTTTTTTTTTATTTTTTTTTTAGGATTAGACTCTATACAGATAATTAGAAAATGCACAACTATATTTGATAGGATTAAGAAATTATAAAGAATTTAAATCCTAATGCTTCAGCACAAAAGCCAATGAATATGATAATATTCTGAAGAATATTCTCTTCTGGGAGTTTGGTTTTGTATAGGTCTGCAACAGATTTAGCAAGCTTTAGCGGGACTTGTGGTATTGGTGACAGCTATGGAAAAGATACTGGCCTAGACACACCTAGCTAATTAATATAATAGATTCAATATTGTATTTAGCTTCAGTGAAGGCGTGGCTTACACAAGGAGTGCAAAACTGAACCCTGACAGAGGAACAATTAAAGGATAACAAAACTGCACAAAAGGTCCCCAAAAGTTCTGCCTCAAAAGAAACTTCATCATTAACCTACCTTTCAGTAGAACTGTGACAGATGACTGCAAAAACATATTGTATCGTATTTTGTAATAGAGGAGAGCAGATTCTGGACTGCACAAGAAATACATAGACTGTTATTTACATTCAAAATAGTTTGTAGGAATTCGGATTTCTGGTCATTTGCTTTTTGTAGCGTCTGCACTCTTTTGCTTTCAGTAGTCAGAAATAATATTACATGTGATTCTACTGTGCAGGGCCTGAAATGTCACGACAAGTATGGATTTCTCTTCATGCTGTATTAACCACTCAAACAGAACGCAATTGCATGCTTCATACAAGTACTCCAGGAAAACATAAAGAAAAGAAATAAACAGAAATGACTACACAAAGGAAATTAGACATCCTTCTCATTCATTTGTCTGCATAAATTATCCATGTGATTCCTTTCTGTCTACGTGCAGAGATTAGAAATAAAGTTTCCTAGCTAAATCAAATTGACCCTGTAGGTAACAAAAGTTTAGTCCGTCCTGATTTGTGTGAGCGGCTTAAAGTGCTGTGCTTATTGTGGCACTTAGTGCACTCTAAAGAAACGTTGGCGTTCTTGGTGTGAAGTAGGAAGCCTGTCATTTCTGGATAGGGTTTCTGAGCAACGGAGACTGGCAATTGTTCGACAGATTCGGTCACCATTTTAGTTGGCACGTACCCAAGGTGTAGAAGGGAGCCAGGCAATGCTTTTATGCTGGAGTCTTTGTATAACTTGCCCTTGAGATTGCAGACTCGTCATAGTGAAGAACTGAAGCAAGAGGTTGCCAGCTGATGCTCACCCCAAAGTGAGTTTATAGAGGCCAATCTGTTGCCAAAATTTTTTTAGCTTGCAGGCCCCTGAGAAAAGCGACTGTGTTGTGGGCTGAAGTAGCACATGGGCTGTATGAAGGGTCAGGTGTGGGGACTGGTTATTTAACTGCAGTTGAGACCCACAGGATCTCCTGGCTGCTCAGGAACGACATCAAGTGTGAGCCAGTAACCGGAGTTACTCAGCCTGAGTCCTGCTCGATGAGTCACGAAGAGGAGAGGGAGGAATGGGAAAGCTTGGGGGCGATAGGAGACGGACCAAAAGTCTTGTGGCCTGGTGAACTCACCTAGCAACTTGGCAAGGATTGTCAGAGCCTGTGATGGCCCCTGGCCGACTCGCAGAGAACCTGTGTCCCGGAGAGACAGTCAACCTGAACATCAGCCCACAAGGAGTATAAAGTGCTCTGTGAGAACTGCACCCGTTCTGGGATTTATGGCAGAGTTTAGTCTACTCTACAGGCACGTTAAATATTGGCCCGCAAGGAATTTACCTCGTACTGCATCAACAGATGCTATATGCATATGTTAGATAGAAAAAATATTGGATGTGTTCTTGTGAGTTAGTGTTGTCCCAAATACACCTATGAGAAAGCTTGTAGGTGAGTGCAAGAGAAGCACTTAGCAGTACTGATTTGCTCTGGAAAGGTAGGCGGTGTGTTGTGGATGTTTCCACGTACAGTCATCACTGCAAATCATCATCATCGCATTTGCATGAACTCTTTTTCTTGAGGGCTTCGGATAGAACATGAGCTACTGAGCCATCGTTACTGATTTTTTGTTTGTTTGTTTGTTTGTGCTGCCCAGTGGTGATCCATGGGAGTGGACTGCTGGGACTGACAGGTACCAAAGAGATTTCAGCAGCAGCATAACGGTAATCAGCGGAGAGTACAAGTTCCAGCTGGTGCAGTATACTTCAGCTGAGTCCTGCTGGTTTTCAGTTTCAGAATCCAAACAAAATGATGCATTTATGTTTTCTTTTTGCAAGTATTTAGGTTGTAGAATAAAAAAAATAGAGAAATGAAATTTCAAGGTCAGTTTTAAAATAAAAATTGTTTAATCCTTGTTTAAAAAAAGTTTAATATCTTCTTCATATGAAACTTCTTCTCCTTGTTCTTATGCTTTGTAGAGCTTTATGTTTAAGTGACTTCAGCAAGGGTCAGCAGGCAAGAAACTTGTCACTTCAAAATACTTGTTCTTTTTGGATCATATTTGCTTTCTAGTGCGTTAGCACATTGTGGGCCACAGAGAGACCATTTAGCTGCTTACCTCATGTGGGGCTCTGTGTGCACCCCAGGCGCCTGTTGTCAGTAGAAGTCTGTGTTGGCTCCTGGGGCTTGAAGCAGTCCAGCTGGTTGGACTCTGAGCATTTTGTCCTCAGTGTTAGAAAGGGTACATTCACACAAGGTGAAAGTTGTCTTCCAGTTAACACAAAATGGAGACAGGGCTAGCTGAGAGCATAGGTAGAAAATACTGCTGCCTTTTTGTTATGTATTTCTTTGTTCTAAAATTAGTCTATAAATTGAATGTTACCTAGACAAATAGCTCATCAGTTGTCCACGTACCTGAAGTATTATTCTAACATTATGTTAATGAGTCTTCACTCAGAGTGCATCTTTTCAGGGAAAAGATGGATATGATGCAAGTTGCATGTCATTTTCTGTATCACAAGTGACTTGGTTGGTCAGTTTGAAATCTTCAGACTTGGTTTTTTTATTTTTATTTTTTTTTCCTAAGCGCCAAATTCAGCTGCTACCAACTTTCTACTCTGCTGCCAACCGGAGGATAAATAAATGACCAACAGATGTTGAAAAATGTTTTTCCCAAAGTACGATCTACTAGTCATTCTCAAAAGGGACTTAATGAAGACCCTATATACCCTTTTATCTAATTTGTATAATTTTCCGGTCTTGCAGTCTTTCTGACAGTTTAGCTGATATATTTGGTCATGGCTCACAAAAAAAAAGCCTTTTCACCCAGTTTTGATGTTCAAAGAAGCTTAACTCTTTAAGAGTTTACCTGAAAAGTTGTGGTTGATGCAGCTACTCCAGTGTATAGTTAATTTGGAAAAAAGTGATAGGCACTCCTCCCATTTAGAACCCCTTTTTTCTCCCCACTGAAACAAGTGCACCACAGCGCAGTCTTCTGCATGCACAAAAGTCCAAGTCCATGCGGGAAAATCTTAAGTGAGAAAAGAAAATGTTGCATTTCATTACATTGCACAGAAACATCTCTTAGACTGGAAGGGATGTGGAGTGGAAGGGAGGAAGAATGGGTTTCCCTAGTTGTCCAGGTTCCCCGTAACGATGTAGGTTTAAATGTACTTGACAATCACTCTCCTGCTGGCAGGATCCTGTCATGCAGCTGACTTGTAAGATCTTGCTATGCTTTGTTGTAGCTACCAGGCCAAGGAAGAGAAGAAGCAATGTGTCCTTCCAGTGGATGTTGGCCTTGGTCTCCAGAGTGTTCAGGCTGTCTGGTCTGTGGCGGCCACCCTGCACTAGGAAAGGGTTGTGAGGAAGGAGCATCTTATGTATGCCTCTGTTACACGTAGTTGTAATGTGTAAAGTGTACAAAGAGGAGCTAAATTTCCCCCAAACTTTAAGCTTGTTTCAGGCCAGGGCTTCATTAACATCCTCCATTGGTACTGTGGTCGAGGATAATATATTACGCCTTGGGCTGTACAGCTTAAGCACCCCTGTTATCAGTGGAAAAAAATCACTTTTGTAGATCTGAGAAACACTTGTCTGTCTAAACATATATATCAAATAAGACCGATCTCTATGGAATTTCCGAGTAATAAATGTGCAAGGTTGCTGTCTGCCAGACAGATGGTCTCAAGATGTAGATTTGGACTATATAAAAATATTCTTATCATGTAAAGATGGAGCGTCTCTCTGACAAAAAGCCCCCCTGAGAAATCAGCTGACACGTCTTACCCAGGAGGTAGTTTTCCTGGTTGCACAAAATAGTTTCAGCCTGGTGAGGGAATAAATCCCATCTGATTTCAAAGAAGTTGCTTATTCAGATGGATCAGGTCCAAAACACAAGTGGTTCATAGTACTGTATGTGTAATAAATACTGTAGGAAATGTTCAAGATCTCCATAGAGCTCACTTTAGGGGATGTCAGAGGGGTGAGTAAGTATACGCTTTCCAAAGTGTGTGTTAGCACAACTGTGCACTTGCATTGCTGAAGAACCTGCCTGTCTCTCAAGACTTTAGGAACTTTCTAAGCCAAGACACTAGATAGACCTAGCTAAAAATTCAGTCGTCCTGGTCCTAGCTTTAAAATGTAATTTGAGAGAAGATAAATGAGCTGTGGCAAAGGTTGAAAGGGACAACAATAATAAAAGGCATTTAGATAGGCAGCTAATGTGCAAGCCTATTTTTGTAATTCAGATCTGTGACGAGAAGAGTCTGAATCTGCCATTTCCAGGAGAAGAGAGAAAAAGAGTTTCCTGGTTGCATTAACCAATGTAAACCCTCAACATACCTGATAAGAGAAAAAAGAAAGCGGAAAAACAAAGCATAGCTCTTTCCTGAAGATGAGGAGATGAGGGAGTTCTGTAGTGATGAATGATTTACCTCATGGGGAAAATGCATCTGCTGTGCTATTAAGTTCATATGAAAAATGTTATGTGATGTGTGAATCATTTTATTTTGAAACTTCCTTCAGAATTGGTGTATTTACAATGCATCATTTCTGTCCAAGATCGTGAACTCTGTACAAAGATATACAGCAGCTGAACATCCGCTTTAAAGATGGATATTCTTCATTTATTTATTTATTTATTCTCCATTCTTCCTTTTGTCTCTTATTTTTGACAGAATTTTCAAGTGTTAACATGAAAGTAGCAATGGAAAGATCCACAAACCAGCTGTGATTGCGGAAGGCCCTTGAAGCAAGTGATGGTCACTGTTTATGAAAAAAAATCAGTTTATAGAGGCCAAACTCAAATTAAGGCAGGAAGCCAAGTTCTTAGGGGCGACTTCAGTCAGCTGGCGACCAAAGGGTTCTTCACACAGTTGACTGTATTATGAAATCATCATAGAAGATTATAAAAGCAAGGTCTTTCACCACTCATTTTAAGGAAGGAGAGAGAGAAAAGGTTACGTGTGGGAGGAGACTGTATGGTCCAGGCAAGAAACAGAGAGAAAGATAGGGGGACAGAGGAGTCTGCAGTCTGAAGACGTCCCATAAACCTGGAAGAGTCATCCAGATGAGGCTAATGCGTTCAGGAGACTGGAAATGGGGTGTTTGTACTTTTACACTGTTTCTTGTGTTAGCAACTACTTCAAAAGCCATGTATTTTGACAGTTAGAGATCCTTGAATGAAAAATTATAGCCTAGTCTAGCGCTCATGAAATTGGATCTTTGGGAAAGGGTTATTTTAAGTAAATTGGGAAGCTTGGAAAGTTAATAGTAACTATTGAGTCTGCAGAACCAGGTTACAATATTTGAGCTTTCAGAAACTGCACCTTCACGATGTGTCTGGAGAGCTAACCTCAGAAGGCAGCGCCTCACTTTTGGAGACACCTGGGAGAATTTAAAAGCCCACAATGCTGACTGTGTAGGTTATTAGAAATCAGACAAGTGAGATTCTAGAGGTGAAAGTACCGTCAGGCCTGAGTATTGATTTCCCCTGGCCCCCCACCTTACAGTCAAGTTACTTTATGAAAACAATTCAGTGATTATGAGAAAAGAATAAAAGGCATAAAGAATGCGACAATTTAGTTGGTGTATTTAGCACGTGTTCTGGATGGGACAGTGATTTTATAAAGCTGGTGTACAATAAAAGAAAAAAAAAATCAGAGCAACTATAAGTCATGCATTCCCTGAGGGGTAAGGGTTTTTTTCCGATTATCTTTGTAGCATAGTTATTGTCAGTACGCCCAGGCTCTAAAGCTGACATTGTGTTGTCTATGGTGTCCTGCTGTAACTTGATTTTTAGTGGTCCTAGAATTTGAGTGAGTAAAATTCCCTAATGCTTGGGACGGTGTGGGAATCGCAAGAAGTCTGTAGCTGCTGTGGCTTTCTGGTAATTGGCTTCTGCATTTTTTTTTTACTTGGCCTATGACTGGAGCGTGTGACTATAATATGTCAGAAATCCTCATTTGTAGTGTTACTTCTGATTACAAATTCACTTTTCTAGTAAATCATTTATTGTTTTCTAACTAGTAAAAAGGGAATTGATATTTGAAAGCCAGATCCATCTCTGACCTACTCTTTCTGCTTCTGTATTTAAGATGCATCTTTTCCTTTTCTTAAGCCAATCTCTCTGTGGGCCCAGATGGGAATTTGGCACTAGCTGCTTTGCTATGAGGTCTGTCTTGCCAGTTTAAGCATTTTCCTTCCATCTGTGTTTGACTCTCCACATGAGCAATGGTTACTGGTGTTACAATGCCCTGTAGAAACAGATCCAGGAAGATGCGATATTGGAATTCCTTACCAAGTATTACTTGTCCTGTCAAATGTGATAATGTCTCGGTAACTGTTTGTCCCTTAGGATCGGTTCCCCTGACCATGGCACAGTGGTAGCTCTCTTGGTCCTCTGTAGGATTCATTCAAATCCTGTGGTAGGAGAACAGGGACAAAATTATTTTGGTTTTAGTCTGAGACTAAGAAAGTTACCTGGAGGTTTTATATAATTAGATTTTATGAACACAAACGTAACAGCGAGTTAAGCTTTATGGGTAACATAGCCTAAGTAGCATCTGATCGGAAGTGTACTAACATAATTATGCGTAGATGATGTCATGGGGCTCAAGCTATCCTCTTTTCTCCACTTGACAACTTTCTGTTATGCAGTTACTGCAATCGGATGAGGCTGAAGGAATTGTTTAACAGCTGACAGCAGTGCCTTTAAGTGAAACAGTATCTTTCAGTGAAAGGTGAGGTATTTTAATAGCAGATCTTTTGTATGTGGTTTCTTCTGGATTAGTCAGTTTAGGCTTGCTTACTGGTTGAAATATTTGGGTTTTAGCACTCTCTTCCATTGTGCTGTCTGTAGTCTTTTTTTTTTTATATAATCTAATTTAATGATGAGTTTCATATATATGACTAGATATCTTATTTGCCTCAAATTATTCAATGAAATGTGTAAGCATTGCAATTAATTACAGGTCTTTGAAAATATGATGCTTTAGAATAATTTAGTAGTGGCATCAATCGTCTTGTTAATAAAGCATTTTAATTGTTAGCACAGTATTTTATCCATAGAAACCTGACTGCAAGTACTCTGTAATTGTAATGAAGGTGAAGGAGGAAGAAATATAGAGGACAGAAAGCTCAAAGTAAAGGTCAGATGGGCTAATTAGTGATGGACACAATTTAGAGGCAGGATAGGAGACTAGTGGAATAAAATACTAATACATATTTATTTATTTTTGTTCAGTGAAGTACTGTGTAAAGCTGACTGTTTTTTCCCTTATGGATATAATACACCTGTTTCCCACTTCTGGGTCACTTTAGCAAGTAATTGTAAGGCTTATATTAAAAAAAAAAAAAAAGGTAAAATTTGCTCTGAATAGCTCACTGAAACTTGGGTTACATTTAACAGATTCCTTCACAGCTATGATTCGGGTGCTTTAAAAACCAGTAATTCTGTGAGTTCCTAGAACCCAGTCACTAGCTGAACAACAGAGGAGTAAAACTTGTAACACTTGTATTTAAAAAAAAAGATAAAACCAAAACAAACAAAAAAAGCAGTCACTGCAGTACTCCAGTCCTGAGAGTCCCATCTCTGTGGGATTGTAGCCCTGTGACTGCGCTCACCCTTGCTCGTTTCTCAAAGGGGTGTGCTGTCCTCTTGCCGTTTCTGCATTTGCACCCAAACACTTGGCGCGGGCCCCTTTCTGTCCTGTTTTGCTGTTTTCAAGTCTCTCCCGTGCATGTCAGTCTGTGCCCTTGCTCATCAAACTGGTTCCCCGCTTCCTCATTTGATTGTTGGCTGTCAATTCCCTTCCCCATTGCTCCTAGTTTAAAGCTCTTCCCACCGGTTTGGCCCGCCTGGTGGCGAAGATGCTTTTACAGCACTGATTAGATAGGTCCTGTCTCTTCACAGAAGCCCTTGGCCTTGAAAGAGCGTTCCGTGGTTGTAAAAGCCCTGTTCTCGATACCAGCTGTGCAACCAAGTATTACAACCACAGTCTCTGTCTACTCCTCTGCAAGCCATTTCTCTTTGCCAGCAAGACTGAGCAGCAAAACACTGGTGTCCTCCGGCTCTTGGCCGTTGCTCTCTGAGCCACGTAGTCATGCTTGGCATGCTCCAGGTCTCCCTGGCACTATCGGGGGTGGCTACGTGGAAGAGCAGCAAGAGCATGCTGGCGTGTGGCCTTTGTGTGCTGGGGAGATGCGTGCAACAGAAGGGGAGGGAAGGGAGACCTACAGAAACTGTATCGCTGTTCGATAGGAACATGAAAAGCAAATTTTTCCAGCAAAGAGAGGGGCTTGAGCTTTTGACCACCTCTGAATGACTGCTGATTTGCCTCTCGGTGTGACTTTTCTTTGAATTTTCCTCCTTCGCAGCAGACGTAGCTGAAAAGGCACTCACCTCTATCAAGCCTGACCACCACGCCAGGACACCTTGCTAGTTATCCATGGTGTAACGTCTGTATCTGCAAAGATGGAAGTAGAGATGGGTTTAAAAAAAAAAAAAAAAAAAAAAATTGCAGTCCAAAAGGGGAGCAACCTTGAAGTGGTCAGGTCTCATTTAAGCATCAAGAGACCTGGTCTTCTGTTGTGTTTTACCCAGCCTCTGGTTAAGAGGTGCACAAATGTTGAGACTTCTTAAAAATCTGTCCTCAGGTTCACAGTGGGAATTATCAGGTGTTAAACACATCCGAACAACTGGCTAATTTCATGTATTCAGATGACAACTCTTGAAAATTTGTGGGGTTTTATGTTTTTCCTGACTTGACTCATGCAGAGCTGAAGGGGAGAAAGAAATTCAGAGTAATATTCCAATAACTGAGAGTCACTTTATTGAGCGTTAAAAAAGTTGTGTGGTATCTGAAGTTACTCTAGTGCAACTGCTAAAAGGAAAACTGGAGAATGCAGATTTGCAGTATTTTAATGCCACCTGTTTTGTAGCACTGGCTGGTCTTGGGGATTTGAGATCTGTAAGCAAAGTGGGTTTTACGTAAGGAATACTGGTGCTGAGTGAGGACAGGATCTTTTTCTTAGTATTGAGCAAAAATAATTCTGGCATTCATTATGTGTTTCATGGGTGAGGCAAGAAGGAAGTGTTCCTTTTAAAGTTGATTTTAGAAAATGAAACAGCAGCTTTAGACTGTTGCTAGGCTTGGGATATTTGCATAATCCTCGAATGCAATTGTAAGTATGTGATACATTGCAGGGATCTTTCAATAGATCAACACCTAAAACTTGTCAATAAATACATGCTATAAATACGTCCTGAGTCACAGCTAGATTCATAAACACTACAAGTCTTTCAGCAGTTGGCATAAATAAATGAACGTTGTTTGGATAAGTTGGCTCCTTCACCATGGGTGTGTTTTCCCAGCTACGTGAATTGATTTCTGGTGTCTCATCTGCCTTGCATAATGTTTGCTGTCCACTTTGCTAGTAGGACTAACAGCTGTTGGAGGGGGGAAATCACAGCCAGGATGATAAGGATAAGTTTTAGGGCTGTGCATTTCTTGAGCTGGTCATTGGAGTATGGAACTTGCCGTCCGTGCGTGAGGCAACGCTAGCTTTTGTGAATTTACCTTGAGTCTCATAATATTTAGCTTCTCATAATGCAGCAGCTCTGACAGTGTTACATATGCCCCAGTGGCTTCCTTCTAAGTCTCCTGCTTAAAGTTTAGGTCAGAGGATGTGAAATACTGCTTTGGAGTGATGTTTGCAGTTGTTTGAATTTGTTGTTTTCAAGTAGGCATTTTACTGAGGCACAATGGCAGATTGGTTACGGAAAAGAGATCACGCCGTCAGTGTTTTGGTTTGCTCAAAATTTCTGGGCGAGTAGGCTTGTGCAGTGAGCGGCACGTGCTCCTAATGTGCTGGGGAAACAACAGAATACAGGAATCTTTTGTAGTTAGTTTTGAAGCAATGTCATGATGCTTAGACTGACGCACGTCCCTCCTGCTTTCAGCATAAGGCATGATACAAAGGAGAACAATTTCAGGGGGGAGGCCCGCCCCCGACCC
>JAVKLA010000093.1:11082264-11132973 GCA_034782735.1 Sagittarius serpentarius | reverse complement strand
CCCGCCCCCGCCCCCCCCCCCCCCCCCAAGTTTGAAGTTTCTATTGGCACTTTTTGTGCATATTTATCACTGCTGCTAATTAGTCAGGCAAGCAGGGCAAGCATGTTCCTTGCTTGTCAGTACTGCTCAGAATCCAAATGAGCTTTTCTCGGTACCAAAGAACTGGGAGGTTTTATCATCTTGTCTAGAGTCGCTACGTTTGACTGCTTTTCATAAACGGCAGGAGAGTGTTTTCCTTTTGTGCGTGCCAGAACCGAGCCTGAGCCGCGCTGACGTTAAAATAATACTCAGCGTATACATGTAAAATAGTCTCAAAGGAGGCGGCAAAGTCAAGCATCCCTGCAGAATGTTAATGAAAGTGTGAAAAAATATGTCTATATCATTATGATTTGTAATGAAAGGCAGGTGAAAGGAGCAGAGGGTGAGAAAGTGCAGTTTATTCTGTGTTGAAGGGCAAAAGAAAACATAATTATTGAGGAACTTGCTAAGAACAGAAATATGCAGTATTCAGAAAAGTAGTTGTTTATGTCCCTTGATTAACTGAGACGGTTTGCAGTTAATTCTATCTCAGAACTAGTGTTGAAGGGGGAAAAGAAAAAAAAAGTCAAAGCTGGTTCAGTTCCACCTAATGCCTTAAAATAGTATGGATGCCATTGTGATTAATGTGTAGCTCTGTAAAACCTTCCTTTATTCAAAATTTCCAGAAATGCTTATTCACATTTTTAAATATCATGCCAAGCTATGATTCCAGGAGAAAACCATTACTAATGAAATTACATTTTGTTGAGGAAACAGAAGTGCAGTTATTCCGGAGAATTTCTGTGCAGTCAAGGTAGTGTTTAGCTGCTTTAAGGATTTTTTTTTTTTTTTTTTTAATTTTTAATTCAGAAAAACTAAAAAAAGTTTAAATTCCATGGTTTCATGTCCTTAACCACTCACATTGTTAAATTGTTGTCTAAAAAAAAAAAAAAATTTAAGTGTATTTTTTTAATACATACATTATGCAGTCTTTCCTGGTTTGGTCTTCCGTATCCACCCAACTGCAAAACCAATAGCAAAACTCAGCTATAAAGCAGACTCTTACCTATAACGCTGTTCCTGCTTTCAGAGACTCTTACCTTCTTTGGAGGAGCTAGAGAGCAGTATCAGATCTGCCTTTGGTGAAAACAAGGCCGTCTCTTATCTGTCACGAGTACTCTCAATTAATGCACTTTTATCAGTGCTGTATGCCTTGTACTGATTTTGTGGTGGTAGCTTTTCAACGCAAAATGTAGCGCGTGCAATGAAGGTTTACCCCAAAACCTTACTTGGGAAACAACTGGTGTTATTTGCTGACCACTTGATGGCATCACTCAGTTGTCTGGAAACTAAACTGCTTTGCTGGTAGAGCAGTTTTGCTTGTGTGCTTGGGGTGAGAGGATTTTCATGTTTTATTTTAGACTATTAAAGACAGAAGAGAGCTATTAATATGCTCCCATAAACTAAATGGAAGCCACAACTCTAGTTCTGGTAACTGTTTGCTGACTCTGTGGTATATTACTTACCATTTTGAAATAATTTCTTTATCTGCATAAATGCAAACAGGAGAGTGGTCTAGATTGCTCCTCTTCCTGCTCCTGGTTAGCTTTTCAAGGATGGCAGCTAGTCGATTAGTGGGTTGATACTGACTCAAAGAATGTTGTCATGCACTGAAACGTCTTTTTGGTTTGCTTTTCTAGGGAAATTGCTTTAAACCTCTGATTGTGGCAGTCAATACGCACCCTAGGGAAGGATTTATGCAGTTTTGTGTGTTCACTATAGGTCCTGTAAAATGAAAGCGTTTTGCAGCCTTCATACCAAAACTAGGTGATTTGTCTGTGTTTGTGCAAGCCAACGATGACAGCGTACTGAAAATGCTGAACCACGGGGGTAATGGAGGAAACAAGGCACAGTGACTATTATTTAGAGGTAAAGGACGGTTCTGGTAATGTCAGGGGAGCTCTGACAGTTTATACGCGCTGTGAATTGGCCCGCAAGACGTCAGGTAGCTTATAGTTGAAAGCCAGTTGAAGATCTAAATAGTGCTTCTCCTATGCAGCCAGTAACGAGGTGCCCTGTTAGCCCTCTGAGCAGCGGCACAGAGGAGATGGAGCCAGCTTCTGACCCCAGAAGAGGTAAGTAACCAGGCAGCGTGGGCGAAGCAGCACAAGGAAGGCGGTACCGCCAGTGGTTAGCATATTTCTAGAGGAAAAAACCCATATAAAAACCTGCTCCTCCCCCCCGCCCCTTCCCTTAGTCCTCCTCCTTGTTCAGCTTAGGTTGCTGGAAAAAAACAATAAAAAGGCAGCCCAAGAATGGGGGGAGGATATTTAATAACACTTTTTCTGAAAATTTTTTGGTAAACACTTCAAAATCTCATGTTTTCCTTAGCTTTTGAGGTGTTTTTAGATGCTGCTTTTTCAGGGATGTTCTCATATACTGATTACGCGTACACGTAAATATGCACACTGATATACGTGTGTGCTGGTTTTCTTGAATGTATGTACTGGTTTTCTGGAGTCTTTTCCTCATAACTGATGGCGTCCTGAAATAATCATCATTATCTTAGAAAACGTAAGCTGTGATGCGTATCTAATTTTTGGATCACAAAGTGCTTTGAGCTGGCCTGCTGAGAATTTTACCCAAGTTGGAGACTGAAGTGTCCAGTTATAGGACTTCACGATACAATTAAAGATAAGATTTTCTAAAGAAAAAAAGGGAGTGTTTATCAATTGACTTGCCGGTCTTATTTCAGTTGCTAAGATTCTGTTGCTAAGAAAAACCACCTAAGATTCCCTTATCTCGTGTTTTCTAAGAAAAAAAGAGCGTGAAGGATGGAGAAAGAATTCAGAAACAGGCTAAATGGTAATTACTCAGGTTTTTCAATATATTATCTGTTGTGATCATTTTGGTTGGTAGTTATTAGGGGACTAAGTAGCAAAAAAATCCCATGGAGGGCTCACAATGGCAATTCCACCACTGGCAAATACTGTGTTCCCTCCATAGTTGTACTAAAAGGAAAAATCTGAGCCTGCCACAGGTCAACAGTGAGCTGCTCCAATTTTCATGGAGTTAGTGGTAGTCTCTGCCTCGCTGGCAGTGTCTCGTCCGTGCCTAGATGCTAATGATCCTGCTACAGGCTGGCTTATACATTTTTTAACTTTGGTGCTGTAAGCCTGTGATTTTAGGAACCGTGGCGCCAGGTTTTGTTGCTGTTGTCAATCACTTGCTAAGGACCTTAGATTACACGTATTCACACAAGGGAAAGTATCTTGTCCAGAGAAGCTCTGGCAATATGATGTGTGTGTCAGACTTTGAAGCTGTTCCTGAGCTTGCAAGCTGGCAGGAGAAAGGTGCGCTTGGCTTCTTGGAAGAGGAGAGACCCCTGCACTGATTTATTGTTAATTCTTCCCAATGTGGGTTTCATAACTTCAGGAAAAGGTCACATAAAGGGAGGTCAGCCTGATGTGAGACTCTAGAAAACAGGAGTTCTGAGGAGGCAAACATCGGAGTTTGCTTTGTCTTTGTGTTGGGTACCTGGTTCCTTTGTTTTAAGTTTTTATGATGTTTCTGTGAAGTCCAGCAAGAATGTTATCTGTCTGACAAACTGCAGGCGTGTTCTGTCCTCTTTGGTTCTCAGGCTGGTTCTTTATTTATTTTTACTTACCGCAAGAGAGTCTGCAGTATTCATCAGTGGTTGCGTTTGCATTTTGAATGCTGGGCTAGTCACAGACGCTCTCCAAGGCCCTTCTCGCAATGCATTATTATTATGCATGGGGAATACTGTCATGATTTGAAATTCTCATCTCTGGCGGAAGACTTGGCATCACATTTGGGTTCTGAATGCTAGCAAGCAGGGGAACACAGTTGCCGTCAGGAGCTATGGTGAGGCTGTGTCAAACTCTCCTGTGGCTTCCGAAATAATCACATCAAGGACTGTGGGATCTAAGAATGCCTGTATCCTGGTCCCAGGTACAGAAGAAGAGCTGTTTAAATGAAAGGGAGGAAATATTTGTTGTTCTCAAATGTTATATCCCCAAACTGTACACATCTAAGTTGGGGTAGTTAGGGGTTCTGGTTGGTTTGATTTTTTTGCATCAAACCACAGTGGACTAATTGTGAATTTGCTTTCTTGTTTTAAGATGCATCTTGTTTTGATTGAAGGTCTGTGTAATGGAGTAAGGAATATTCATCTTCACTACATGTAAGGTGATAGAGCAATAAAAGCACTACATAAAAGATTTTTGATGTCTACGTTTGTTACCTTTTCTCTGTATTAACAGTTACCCTGTGACAACTAACTATAGCTTTCTGTAGGGTTTTCCTAATAAAAATGATAAATTCTTAGTTATTTGAAGAAACATAGTGTGAGTATGAACATAAAGGTGAGTAAAAGCCTACAGAAATGAAATAAAAATATATTTATTGCTGAATATCCAAAGGGGAAAGACAACTGCATAGCATGACAATAGTTGCCAATGATGCAAATTCATTATGAATTGCTTTTCTCAGTGAAAGAAGCTGAAGAGTAAGCAAACCTCATAAAATGTAAAGTAAGGGAAAAAAATATTTTTTGGGAAACCCCATTTAGTGAAGCGTCAGGTTGAGTGCTTTGATGCCTGGTCTTGGTGTCGTCCTTAATTCACCAATAGTAGGAGTGAAACTTTCTATAGATCAATATTTTTAATAGAAGCATCTTCAGTGATATTAATAAGATTGTTCTATAATTTTGCCTGCCTGATGGACTGGTTTTGCACAAAAGCATTTAAATTTTAAAGGCCTTTTGAGGCCTAAAGAGAATTACAATGTAGATAGCTAATAGTCTTTTGCCATTTTTTTGTGTGACTGAATTAGGTGTAGGTTTGTGCCCTGACTTCATAGAATTTTCTCATGCAGCACTAACATTTGGGTTTTGTTTAGTTATGTGTGACAATGCTTACTTCTCTGGTTTGTGTTGTTTTGGTTTTAGCTGAAGGAATTGTATCACCATCCTCTTGACTTTGAAATATCGCTTGGTGGGCTGCAGACTTTTTCCTTGTGTGGTCATCCTTTCTCTCTCATCTCAGTGCTCCAGACAAACCTCCCAGAAGGATTTTTTCCATTTAATTTAAGAATACCTCTATGGATGCGTTTCCCAGAGATCTTATGTCTTGATTAAAGATACAGCTTATCAGCTTTCTGAACTGATATATTTTTATCTCCTAACTCTTCACTATTCTAGTGTTTCACCCAAAACTTGTTATGTGTATCTGTTTGTATATAAATTGGCTAACGAACCAAATTGCTGATTAAATTTTGTACACATGAATAATACAATAGTAAGTTTCTTGTGTGTTTATTTGTATATAGCACATGATATTCTGCATCTGCTTGCTACGCCAGTTGGTAGATTTGCGAACTATGCACTTTCAGCAGGATCAATTACAGGCCTTGATAATCCCACGGAATGTTAGGATTTAGGTTCCCAAAATAGATCCGGTCGTCCTGTCCCGTTCCCCCACCCCCGAGTTTGCTATGTTCTCTGGAATTTGATGTTTTCATGATAAAATGTTTGGGTTTTTTTCTACTGGTTTTCAAAGATAAACAATGTGAAAAAATAGTTTTCTGCCAGATTGACTGAGACAATAGTACTAAGGCAAGCATGAAGTCCCTCATCTCAGCAGGATGGTAGCTTTGAAACCCAATTACAAACACTTAAGTGCCAGCTTTGTTAATCCTTTCATTGCAGAGTACTACACCAGAAATACCAGGTATCTGCAGCGTGGCTGGATTTCCATTGTCTTGCTAGATCTGAAGTTCTCTGCCTTCATTTGAAAATCTTTCTAAGCAAAAAGGCAGCAACCTCTCAAATTTCAAATAGTGAAATTTTAAAAAATGCAAGTTGCTTGTGATTAGGATGATTCTCCATTTGCAGTGTAGTAAAGAGCTCCTAAGGGTTAGTCAAACTGAAGGAGAAGAAAAAAATTTCAAAGAAGAAGAAAAAAATTCAAGTGAAAATAAAAAACAGTTCGGAGAGGATATTGCCGAATATGATCAGATGGTGTCCAAAGTGGGTAGGACCGGCTACAGTGATACAGAGAAGTGAGAGACAGAATGGCACTGAAGTTTGAAGGGGCAGCGTGAGTGCCAGTAGGTGGATATATTGTTAGATCTGAAATTACCGTGGCAGCTGGTCTATCGAT
Organism: Sagittarius serpentarius; assembly: GCA_034782735.1. Lineage (NCBI taxonomy): Eukaryota > Metazoa > Chordata > Aves > Accipitriformes > Sagittariidae > Sagittarius > Sagittarius serpentarius. The sequence goes on along the minus strand of JAVKLA010000093.1, from coordinate 11,126,773 downwards.
AATTGTGGAAACAAAGGAACAAGTTTTGACCCTTTTCCGAATAACGGGAAACCACTGAAAGAAAGTCACATTGCCGTGTTGCCAGGAGCAAGATAGCAGATTTTCTTGGAGTATTTTGATTCCCTGCAGTTTGGAGGGAGACGGGTTTAATTACAGAGAACTGAGCCTAAGGCCCTTAATGCAAATATCCCTATGAAGATGGTGCCAAATCAGGACTTTGTTATCTGCACCTGTCTTCAAAAATAGAATGGCAATACATGAGGCAATGGTAGAAAAGCAGGACCTTAAACATGATTGTAGCAAAGCAGCGTTCTTGCATCATCTCGTGTGCAACGAGGAGTCCCACTGATTAAAAAGGTCATAGGGATAAGGTGCTGTCTGAAAAATATTAGCTGCTCTTTCAGGCTTAAGTGTGGCCTTAGCGGGATATGGCTGGAGTTAGAGATGTGGGTCACAGAATGAGAGAAAAGTTTAGTACCTATTGCTATGATGTAAGAGTCAAGTTAGACAAATGGGTGTTAGAAGATGCCCACAATATATTAACCCATGCTACTTCTGCCAACATCATGACAGAGGTGACACAGAGAAGCTAAGTGGAAAAAAACAAGGCAGTAGATGGAGACGAGAGTAGAGTTCTTGTGAAACTCTGTCATGGAAGTAACAGTTCAAGATGTAAGATGTCAAGCAGATGTGGAAAGGGGAGTTTCTGAAAACAGGCTTCAAAAGAAGAGGTTAGGAGAGATACTTCACTGCAACAGTGAAAAACTGGATTAATCAGTAATTTGGGAAACTTCAGTGAAGTCCAAGCATAAGCTTGAGAGATGGTCGGTTGATGGAGGCCGACAGTGATGAACAACTGCCGTGACGTAATTTAATCTGCTCAAATAGATGAATGCAGATTTATTCTTTAGGTATGGTGATGTTCGTGTTTTCATCATGTAAACATGCACATTTCTTACTGTATGGTTTGTAGGATGTTGGTGTCTTCTTCAAACGAAGCCTGATGGCAAGGAAGGTATATTCAGTACAGTAAACTACCAACTATTGCTGTTCATATAGCAGTGAAGTCTTGGAGGCAGGATTGCTAGAACATTGTGTCTTTTTATCTGTGGAACAAATGCTTTGAAAGCATTATTTCTTGAAACTTACCTATGTAAGTATACCTACAGGATAAATAAATACGAAAGCGTCTTAGTTATAAAAATATGAAATTGTTATAACTGCAACTGTAGTAATTAAAGATCACTAAAGATCTCAAGGTGTTTTGATTCCCCTTTCCCTCATGGTGGTAGGTTGACATGAACCAAGGCACTTCGAATCTCTGTATTTCAGCTTTCAGGAAATCAAGATGAGAGTTATGAACTTCATGTGCAAAAATCACTGGTTCTTTGGAGTGCTTATGAAACTGCAACTGACACACAGAATTAGTGATTTACTCGATTGCGTAGCCAGGGATGCTTGATTGTTGCTGAAAATCCATAGCTGGTATGAAGGAAAACAGAAAATCGCATGTCTTTTCTCATGTCGAAGTTTTGTGTGCGAGAAAGTACAGGCATGTGGGGGGAAATCCTTAAAAAAACGGTCACCAGAGTTTTCTTTTGGGATTGTATAATCCTTGGATATTCTCTTGCTAAGGAATTTCAGGATGTCTTAAGAGTTAATGAATGGGAGTCTGTTATGTGGTGGCTCCCCGTTGTGTTACCCATATAGAAAGTAATACTTTTCTTCTTAATGTGCTAACAGTTTATTCTCACCCTTCAGCGTAATAAGTGTGGAGAGGTTGAACTTCTTGGAATTCATTGTATTTTTATATGGTGGAAGTCTTCCATGAGAAATATGACACGTTCTGTTTCACGTTCTGTAATTTGACTAAAGAAAGCAATTCAGAAAATATGAAATCTTTTTTCCTTAGTCATTCCAGGTTTTTATTGCCTGCTATGCTATCTCAAAACAGAGATGCAAGAGGAGATAACACTTACTGCGTAGCATATGCTTTCAGGCAGAACATAATCAATTGACAAAATATCAGAATCTAGAAGCGTATTGACTAATTCTTCATTTTAACCCGTTGACACAAACTACAAAACACTGGGAAAATGCCTCAGCCAAAACAATCTTTGCTGAGATATATCAGCTGCTTTGGGTGGGCTGTGCTGGGAGATAAGAGGGCCCATTTGCTGTCGTCTGTCCTACCTCTGGTCTTTTTGCTGCTAATAAGTGAGCAGCTTTTGATTAGCGTCAACCGCTGAATGAAGTTCTCTCTTGTACAACTGCCGATCAGCTCTATATTGCGCAAATAAGTGACTCTCTGAATGCAGCCTCCCGTCAGAAAGGGCTTTGTTATTTCTCTCCTTCTGTCTGCTTTGCAAGTAAATTGTTCTTTATACAGACCCATGTGGCTTGCTTCTCTCGCCCTCGGTGACAGCAAAGCTCGCTGGTTGGTGATCTCTGCAGGGGTTTATAGCTCAGCTCTGCTGTTCTCTCCCTCTGTTCCCCCTTCTCTGTTCCCTCCCCTACTGTGACTAAATAAATTACCTGTATGACATGTTCAGTTTTCTCTGGCAAGAAGCCTGGGAAATCAAATCTGTTCCCGAACCTGGGTCTCCCATTTGGCAAATGTAATGCCTCCCTGCCGTTAAATCAGGTCAGCTCTCAGGAAAAACAAAGAACGATTTCATATAACTATAATCAACACAGAGTAAATTCAGATAATGCAGCTGACATATATTTATTGTAAAGACCATCAAGGAAATAATTTTAAAAGCACTTCATCTTTCTCTGTTGCATTAGGATACACGTTGAATGTTCTGTGCATAGAGAAGATCAAACGTGTTGTTTCTGTTATCATATCAAAGTGAAATATATTTATTTTCTGTCTGGTCTAAGAAGATATTTGGTGAAATGGTTGCATTAGAAACAGTTTTATGTATTTAATTACCGTGGCTTTATGTAATTAATATTAATTGATCATTAACTTTTAATTACTATTAATTATTCATAACCTGTCCAGTCCCTTTGACTTTTTGGCCTCTGAAAGCGGAGACACACTTAAAAGCGTTTAGAGAAGGGAAAATAAATCCTTTTAATACCTCATGTTCATTTTTCTACCTTTCCGCTCCATCCATTTCCACCGGAGATCAGAGGCGGTGGGGCCAGTAACGGGGTGGCAGCGTCTCTCTCCTGGGGTCCCAGAGCCGACGCACGCCCCGGCAGTCCCGCAGCACGGGCCGTGCGCGGGCAGCCGGCTCGCTCGCGTGCCGGGGCGCTCGCCTTGTTCGGGGGCGGCACCGCCGTGGGCAGCCTCCTCTCTCCAGCTGGAAGCCGAATTTCCTGCTCAGCTGCTCTGCGTGTCCCGGAGGGGCTCCGAGTTACCCGCCAGAGGTTCTTCCGTTTATCCACTGTTAGCAGGGTCAGGTAGACTGCAGCAGGACCGTGGAGCACCTCCTGCCTGGCTGTATTATGGTGGGCCTCTGCGCCAGGGGAGCAGAGCGGCTGCTTTCCTTTGGGCAAGGCTGTAACTTGTGCGGGTGGTTGTCTGGGGACTGAAACAGCTACTGAAACCCTGAGCTTGCCCCCAGCCCTCTTCGAAGGAGGAGAGGAATAGGAGGTGCCCAGCGCCCCTGGGGGACCCTCGGGGCTGGTGCCGCGGAAACCCATGAGCGCTCGCGGTGCTGAGCTCTCAGGGGCCGGCTTTGCTGCTGCCTATTGGAGAGGGTTCGTAAAAACGGGCATCAAGAGCTGCCTTGTAATCTTGCACAGTCTTACCGCCACCGCTAACTAAAGAGAGGCCGAGTTATAGCTGGGGACCTTGGCTGGAAACATTGTCCAACCCCAGGTGAATATCAGGTTGTGTTACCCGGAGGAGCCCTGGGAAGAGCGAGCCGTGCGAGGCTGCGCAGGGCTCTGCTCGGGGCGGCCCAGCCTGCGTGGCCCGCGTTTCAAACTCGCCTAACGCTTCATTCTCGGAAGCAGATGGGCGTGAAGGTATACGCTGTGTTTCTAAATGGTACATGCTTTTCCAGGTCTTTTTAAAGACAGCTACAGTATTGTTAATAATCGTTTAGTCATTCATGAGTTGCCTTTGTTCTAACGAGTGCCTTTGTTGTTTCTGCCTTGCTCTGAGACACACGGTGAATGCTTTTTCATCCGTTTAAAAATCTTTCCAAACTCCGTCGTATATGACGTATCCTTGAAACTGCAATTGCTCTTTGTTGTCCGAAGTCTTCATCCAATGTGCACAACAAAGATTAAGAGGTGAAAGTGGTGAAGTGGGTTTTAAAAGGCGGGAGTTCAGTTCCTGCTTCCGCCGGGAACGACCTGAAGCTCAGGCCATAATCTCCATCTGCATCGGCTCCTGTCTGAAGAAATGACAGTAGTAATGTTATCTGTCCTCAACTCTGTCGTATCGGAACGGACTGCAGATACCGTCCCCTACTGTAAGGGTACAGGACCTAAGTCTGGAGGGTTCAGCTGATACTGTACTATAAATCATTTCAGCTCTGTGTTAGCGGCAAGGGTAAAGCCTGTCTTGTTCCCTTCTTAGCATCTAGGCTGGTCAAAGGACTTGTTGAGCTTGTTCCAACCCGACTTTATTTCTTGTCTTCTCCAGCCTGCGACCTGATGACCCTGGGGATCTTAGCCTTAGTGACGTCCACTGGTTGTGCCTCGGCCAACGCCCTGCAGTCCCTGACGGATGCCATGCACATCCCGCACCTTTTTGTACAGCGCAACACGGGAGGCTCCCCACGCACAGCCTGCCACCTGAACCCCAGCCTGGAGGAGGAGGAGTACACGCTGGCCGCCCGACCACCGGTCCGCCTCAACGACGTCATGCTGAAACTGGTCACTGAGCTGCGGTGGCAGAAATTCATAGTATTTTATGACAGTGATTACGGTAAGTAAAGTGGAGGATTTCAGACGCTATTAAATTGATTTCTTTTTCAGCTGGGAGATGGAGAGGGAAATATGAAGGGAGGGGTGGAATACGACTTGCTGGGTTCTTCACTGACAAAGGGGAAAGTGTTTCAGGCGGTCGCAGGTCTTTGGTTTAAGGGGAAGGTTGCTGTGAAAACTGGTTCTCAGACAAGCAGCGAAGTTGCTTAGCAACACCTACCAAGACAGCCGAAGTTTGAATCATCTCACACTTTTCCAGTAAAATATTAATAAAGTGTTGACATTGATTGGCAGGGGGTCACGTAGCTGTGCAAGGAAGTTCAACAGGGCCTCTACCCGTTCCCAGAAAACACTTTCTATCAATGCTGAGTACTGTTCTCTTTAAAAATTAATTTTCACAATAACCATTACCATTTCTTTTTTCACATGCTTCCTCACACTATTCTCCGATTTGGACTAAATTTCACAGGGATACACTTCCTGGCATTAAACCAAAAGTCAGAGTTAGCATTTTCACAACATCTGATGCATTTCCTTCAGCAAAATTTTTACTTTGGGCTGAAACTTGAGGAAAAGGAGTCTCTGCCCAGGCAAATTTAGTAGTACCTTGTGATGGGTGTAAAGAATCAATGAAAAAATAAATCTGTCATTGTGCCAAGCTCTGAGTGGAAAGGAACTGTGCGCATAACTCCCCCCGCTGCCCCATTCTCAACTGATATGAACACTGTTTCGTATGTTAAACTCGCAATATTTTCAGCACTCTCGTCTTAGGATATAGGATCTGTAATGGATATAGGATCTGTAATGGATATAGGATCTGTAATGGATATAGGATCTGTAATGGGGAAAATAAATTTTCTATGGTATGTTTTAAAACCCTGCAAACACTTTTGGTTTAAAATGTGATGTGTAAGCTTTTGGTGCAGTGACTTACTATGAACAGAATACAAAGAAAGGAAATTAAGGTTAAATATACTGCAGCTGTAAAAATAATCTTGTGTGTATCTATGCACACAATTTAGATTTTACACAGTCTTCCACAACTGCAAAATAGATCTTTATTTGCGTTCTCCCTATGTAATGACAGACTTTCAGTGGTGAATGAGAGAAATAACATCTTTGGTTTTGAAGTTGGGCTACACAAGAAAAAAAAGGCTATGCAAAGGGTCCTGAGCTCGAATGAGTTCTGAAAGTCTTGGGTGCAGCTTTCTGCTCTCGGTTGTTAGAGATGTCACTTGCTGTTTCTTCAACAGGCAGATTGAAGACGATGAGGGTGATTTTTAAGTGGGAAATCATGTGAGGCTGTAACATCCATTTAATTATACAGAAATATTTTAAGCATGAGGAGGCTGCCATGATAGTTGTAGAGTGTATCTGTAGACTCAAAAATCTATCAACCCAGCAAATAAGCTGCCATGTAATTATTGCCCTGTGTAAAGTTTGACCAGTGAATGCTTTGAAAGCAAAAACCACAAGGTACGTGGTAGGTGTTCTTTTGGTGGCCGCCTGGTAGTGATGACAAAGTTGCTATGTAACAGAGAATTGGGCTTAAAAAGTTCAAATTATTCTAACAGTTATTCCCAATAATGGGAAAAAAAATTCTTAAAAAGATGTCTTACAAACATCCTTTTATAGTTACTGTTGTTTTTCTCCTGCTGATTTGTAGCTTTAACCTTCCAAAACTGCTTGAGTCGGGTGTCTTTCAACCCTTGGGAATCCTGGCCCCGGTAACACCCCAGATGCTTGATGTACAAACTGCTATCACCCATTTTCCCTGGCAGCAAACCTGGTTACTGAACTGGATACTGATGGTATCACTTATTCCAGTAGTACATCTGTGTGTGTTTGCCTTTTTCTGCAAACGGTTACCATCTCGGTACCAAATCCTGAAACCCTTAATTCACATAGTCCGTAAATTCAGTTGTGATCAAATTTATCTTTTCCATTTAGCACAGACTAACCTTCACTCTGTACCAGTAAGACAGACACTAAAAGGGGACGAAAAAATGCCACAGGCATTCTGCTCCTTCCAGTAGAGAGCGTGTTGCATACTGCAGCTGACCACACGCTGTTCCCTCTCCTCTTCCTCTCGGCTGTGACAACCATCTTCTGTTAATTCTACTAGAAGGGTTTTTTTGAATAAGAATTTGGTGGGAGGAGTTTCCATAAAGAAGCCAACTGAACCTTGCCAGCTCTAGGCGCAGGCATTGGTGAGGAGGGACTAAATAACCGAGTTCCCAGGATATTGCACGCTGAGCTCCAGAGCAGCCGCCTGGCTCCCCGGGCATGCCCGTTGCCCTCATTAGTTAGCTTCAGCAGAGCCGTGCTTACGCATCTCCAGCAACCCTTCCCCGCTCAACGTGCAGGAGTTGACTGTTGGCCACGAAGAGGGAGGTCGCTTGAGGAACACAGGTTTATGATTACAGAGAGTTTCCAGCACTGGGCTTTTGTGGTTTACTATAATAGATGGTCCTTCTCTACCTGCTCCCTGGAAGTTATACTATTCCCTTGAGTAATGTTTTAATTTGTCCCTCTGCCGATCTCTAAAAACCGGCCAATGCCTTGGTGTCCTCCTTGTGGGAGCTGTCAGGTTTTCTGAAGACAAAATAACATTGCACAGTTTAAAGAAGTCCCATGTTTTTAGTAATGCTGTGCTATACTGGAGCTGAAAATTATTTATCTCACGAATTACTTGTCCCTTATCAGACATACATTTTGGATTATAATTTCTGCACTGGCTAAATTAAGGAAAAGTAACAGACTTCACTATTAGAAAGACAGAGTAGTCACTGGACAGCCTAAAAAGCCCCTTAATGTTGTTGTGCTTACAATAAAATATGCCTTGTTTTACACTGAAGCTACAGATAGAAATCTGTATGCACAACTTCAGTGAAAGAATATAGTCCTTTCCAGTAAAATGCCTCCAATTCTTTAACAAGAAATGGAGACATTTCCCAGGAAAGATGTGAAAGTTTTAAAGAAAAGGATCGCTACGTGGAAATGGTAGAAGCAGGGTACAAACTGTGGCATTCCACCTAACCTGAAACCAGCTTTTAGATTTTGTCACTTGGGGTGAAGAAATGGATAATAGCAAGAAATGGGTAATAGCTTGGTTCTGGAGAAGCGACCTTTCAAAGACCTCAGACTTAATAGGTGCGGCATTCAAACTCTTCTCAATGACATGCTGTTCTTCTACTGAGCAGTTCCAACAGGGGAAAGGTCAGTTGATACAAATACAGGAGAACTGTACGGATAAGATATGGATCATACAGATACTGCATTTTCACGACTCAGCCCTTGTTTTTCCATTTCTCTCATTTATGGTTTGTGCGTAATTTCAGAACACGCAGGGAAATCTACTCCCCGTTGATCACAATGGGAGCTTTCTGCTGATGAAACTGCTGCCTGGTATGAAAACGATGGCTTAGGCACTATAGTGATTCAAGTCAGTCGTGGCTAAGACAAGACAAGTCTCTCCTCTTGGTGATGTGCTGTAGAGCGGCTGGAGCTCCAGGCCAGAATCAGACAGTCTGAGCCCTCTGTCTGTCCCTGCTATTCTTTGCCATGTCATCCTGAGAAGGCTTTCTAGCCCCTGTAGTCTTTCCTTTCCCATCTGTGAAATGGAAAGAAAACCTTTCCTCCCAGTGTGACTGAACTGGTGTTTGAAATTTCTTTAGGGTTTCTTTAGGATTTCTTTAGGCAACAGAATTAAGTCACCCATTCAGGAATAATGCAATTCCAGTAAGAGCTCAAGGGACCGGGGTCACGTTAAATGCATGATTTTACTTTAAATGTCTTTATGAAAATCCCATGCTAAATCATGGTAATTGATATTAATATTCTGGGGAAAAAAAAATGAGTTGATCCAAAGTTTGTCAATGGCCGGTCAGACGGTGCTCTGTGGAACTAGGTCTACCCACCTGTTAAAGAACCTGCAACAGAAATCAGATCTGTTGTGTCATCCTAAAAAGCTTCAGATGCGCTGATGCGTTTTGAATTGCTTTTTCCTCTACAGGAGCATCTTTTGTGCCTCTACATACATTGCTTCAGTGTGTAAAGGCCTGCTGGGAAGTTTAATGTTTTATTTTGCTGACCTCCTGGATATAGAAGCATCAGTAATCAAATTTTGTGACATAAAAATTGGTAGCGTGGCAAGTGTCATAAAGAAACTTACCAAGCTCCAAAATGGCTATAGGGTAAAAGCAGTGGATGCTGCCCATAGGAAGATGAGCCTGGGTAATAAGCAGCTGAAAATGTGCTTTTAGGGTGAGCAAATAAACAGAAGTATGGTTAGAGGAAGGATTTGAGGAGGATTTTGGAAGCTGGATGTGAAAATGAAACCAGTGAGGAATACCAAGTCGTATTTCTGAAGAGAAATGTAATAACTAGGTTTTCACTAGATTAATCTTGCTGTTGAGAAACACTTTGTCTCTGTAGTTACTTCCTCTCTCTGCTCTCCTACACACATATGCACATACACATATTACAGAAATGTAAGACCAAACAGGTTTTTTATGATTATGTTTTGTCAATGAAAATGGTATTACACCTGTGAAAGGGAGCTGTAATATTTTATTCTTAATTTTTGGTGTTAATAAGTGAGTATTGTCTGGTTAAGAAAAGTGTTGTACAGACGCTTAGCAGAAGAAACATTTGAAAGATTTTGGACCTTTCAAATCTATCTATGGAGCTTTGTTCCTGGCGGGGAAGGGGGGGAATCCAAACCCCTAATTTACTGATTTATAAATTATTTTAATTTAATTTTCTTTTAAGAGCAGAGATTTTTTTTTTTTCATCATGATCATTGATGCCACGTTAATTTTGAATGCTTCCTCATGAATCTTGCTATGTAGAAAGAACTTGGTTTTCAATGTGATGAGTTTCACAGAATGGCTCCTAGGAAGTTATGTTTCATACAGCAGTTACGTGGCAGTTTTACTTCAGAGTCCTACCTGTCAAGGGCCTCACCCTTGATTGGAATTATGCTATCAATAGTTTTACAACTGGCTATCGATCCTGGAGTGGTCTTTCTTTTGTAAAGGTCCCGTTGTGCAGGCCACTACTCTTGCAATTATTCAATTTGCAAAAGAATATAGTAATGAAAATTGAGGAATGCATGCTTTAACACAATCCACGTGTAACACTGCAAACCGGTTGTGATGTGAAACACTGGCTTTCACAACAAAAGCAAACTAGATCATTTGCTTATAAGCTACTTTCATCTTACCTGCTTTCCTTTGTCTTTAAGATTTCTTTTATTCTTGTCAGTATAACATAAATTATCTTCTCTTTCTGCATCGCTATTTCAGTTGTCAGACAACTGCTTCTTCATCACTAGGGCTGCCATATTTCTCTACGGGCTTTTCCACTGACCATGCCTTGTTTAATGCAAGTATAGGGAATCTGGCACTTGAGAAGTGTCGAACCAACTGCACGTGTGTTGGTATGTGCCCAGTCAGCAAATCTGACACTACCAGAAAATGTTAGACTTTTTCTGCGTGTGCTGTGTGGTTGAGTTTGTGTTATTAAAAATACCTGGCTTGTTCAGTTGGTTTGAGCATCCCAGCTGGAACTGTTGCAGAGAAGCTTGAATTGGGATTGCTGTCTTTGAACGGTAAAATATATAGAACTTAAGCAGGCAGCCACAGAGAAACATAACTTCTTTATGGTCATCAATTTGCAACAGCAATGACCTAGGGAGGGAATCCTTGGACATCTCTGTCATTGGTGCTGCTGTATAAGATGATAAAGGGAGGAACAGACCGGGCCTAAGCACCTTTTCATCCAGCAAGGAATAGGATCCTCTGAGCATTTATTCTACACAAATTCTGCACCACCTAGTTATTCATGCGTAACCAGGGATGCTGGATGTGTAGACTGCAGAAAAATAGAACATATTCAATCTCTACCTGGAAAAAATGGAGACTTTCCTGCGAAAAGAGTATGTCTCATAATATATAATCATCATTGCTGCTGCAGAGAATGCCAGGAAAGAAAGAATTCAGCCAAGTTCTCCAAGTCCCACGGGAAGTTTGTGATGCCATGGGGTAGAGGAAAAAAAAAAAAAGACCTCTTGACTTTTACATTGAATTTGATCTGGAAGCTATTGAAGAAATGACATTGTGTGTTCCCATATTTATCCTTGAATCACTTTTCTGACTGGAGCAGCACTTAAAGTAATTGGCCGACTTAAATGAAGCATGGATTTTTGTCATTTTTGATAGTATTTTTTATTTAGTAATGCATTGCAGTATATATCACTAAATGTAATTAAAGAAAGTCAATTTCACTTCAAATTATTACTTATAAATTAATTTTAGTACTTTGATTTTTAAGGTATATGAGTAAGTGTGCTAATAGCAGAAGTAAGACTTCCCCCTCCCTAACCCCCCACTAATTCCTAGCAGGAGGAATTATGGGAGCCGTGGACAGAGGTGGTTTCCCATAAAAGCTATTCACTAAATACTTTCAGGGCAATGCCTGGTATGATATACAAATGATCTTAAAGTTATGGTAAAGTCTTTATTCTCAATGAGTGCTAGCATAGCCTAGCTGGAAGTTCAGTGGTAGTAGAAGCCAGTCAGAGATCTTTGGACAAACGGTTTGGGCAGTTTCAGGCAACTTACCTTGCTCATAGATTCAAGGCAAGTTAAGGAAATAATTTTGACCTTTCAAATAGTTTGGAAAATATTTTGCAAAGAGAGGATGCAAGTTCTTCTGAAAAATTCAAAAATGCTGTGGAGTGACATTTTCAAAACGGAAGGCTTGTGCTCTTTATTCAAAATAGTTATTTTAAAAATCAGTTTGTCTTTTAAAAGACTTCAGAAGTATGTATGTGGGGGGAGGCTCATGAAGAAATTAAATGAAAGGCTTTATTAGAAGCAGTTTTCCAGCTCAGTCATCTGCTCAAAAGTGAGTCTTAATCTAGTCCTGAAAGAACTCATTGTGCATTCTTTTCTCTCTCTCTCTCTCTCTGTCTCTCTCTCTCTCTCTCAACTCATTGCAACGTTTTAGTGAAGAGTCTCCAGGCTCAACTTTGCAGAAACTAGTGGGTATTGGTGACCCTGTTTTTTCCCCTTTATATTCTGAATCAGAGAAATGTTTCATAGTATAGCACACACTGTCTAAAGAAAGTGCAAAGTTCAGCAGCCTGGAACCAGAGGACGCAAATCTTTTCATTTTGAACAGACGGGTCTTTGAAAATTGTATATGTCATCTGCAGAAGGTCCTAAGTTCTTGGACTTTCTTTCCCTGACCGATGGTAGTTTGAATCTCTTGACTTTTCAAGCCATGGCATAAGGCGAAACTGTTTGTTCAGGCATGTGAAAATGTCGAGGAGGGATGTAAGGATGATTTGTGTACTTGAGCGGGGAATCTGAGGAGCTAATTCCAGAAGGGAAGTCTCTTTAGTTCACATTTCTTAGAGAGTGAATGTTTCTACATCCATTTATAAATTGTTCGATAAATGCATAGCTGGAAATTGAACAACAGAGGGATAGAAGTCTGTCCTGGAGGATGTATGTAGGGCTTCAGGCAGCAACACCATCGTTCTGAGAGAATATATTCCAGTATCTCAATATGCAATGAACTTCGGTGAATAAGGTCCCAGTCTCTATTATCTTCCATGGAAAGCAGTAGGAGAGAGGGAGAGAATTCGTAACTATCTGTCTATCTATATATGTACACACACACATATATATTTATGTACGAATTCAAGGGAAGTGGTAAAGGAGCGTGTGTATATTTGCAAACACATACGTTCATATGCTCGTGTGTAAACGTGTATGTGAGTTCATATATGGAGTCAAGGAAATGTCTTTCCTCTGCTCCCTTCCTGCCTTTGCCCAGTCCCTCCTAGTAATCTTTCTGATGCCACTCTGGGCCGGACTTCTTTGGCTTCTTTCCTGGATGGAAATGGTTGCTTTTTTGTTTTACCCAATTATGAGTTGGCGTGGCTTCCCATCATTGCTTTGTGTTGTCCTTGTTGAGACAGAAATCCCATTCCTTCTCCTTCTTACACTTCTTGTATTTAGATACTGTGTTTTATTTATTTATTTTTCTTATGGCTAAGCATTTTTGTGGGTTTGCTGGCTTTCTTCAGCACGCTTTCCATAGGCTGAGGCTAGCGCTTTGGCCAGGACTATACTTTTTCTCTGCTGATCGATGATAAACAGTGAATGAACGTACTCTGAAGGATTCTTTTTGTTGCTCCTCTGCTTGTAAAGCATGGTGACTGAGTACATTAGAGAAGAGATAACATTATTTGTCATTGCCTTCATAGAAGGGATTAATCTTGAGGAGCACAATGAATGTAAAACTCCTGAAATCTTTTTAGAGGAAAACTACGGTAGGGAATATAATTTTTATAGACCTCTGAGGGTCAAAATGGTTTTCTGCGTATTGTGTGGCTATCAACAAATATGTGCTATTACCACTCCTGCACCGTCTTCATATGCTCGTGATATAGTTGAGATATATGTAAAGTGTTAGACTACTGCATTTGTATATATATAGTGTAGCAAAATTATTAGACAGAACCAGCCTTTTGTTCAATATCTGGGAACTGGAAAGATCTGATCCATGCACTCCAAGATTGCATTTAAATGTAAAGCCACAAATTTTGGTTTTGTTTTTTTTTGTCCTTTTTTTTTTTTCTGAAAAGACAAGTTAAGACTGTAAATAGTCTGTACTGCAGTGATCTTTGTGGAATATGAAATAAGTATCATTTGTATTGTGAATTAAAATAAACACAAGGGCCGTTCTCCTAGCTCTCATGGAAATGCACGGTAATCTTTTATTTTTTAACAGCAAGCAGGAAAGCAAGATACTTTTCCTTAGCTGAAAAAAAAAAAAGGAGCAATCATCAAGAAGGGTAAGCAAAGCTTGATTGATTTTTCAGGTGGAGGTGAATGCAAACAAAGATAAGTTATTTAGTCTGCCTAGGAGGTTATTAAATCAGGAAATTGTAGAGAATGAAGAAATGTGAATTCCTGTCAACAAAACGCTCTTGGGATTTGTACTGTACAAGTTTCCTTCTCCGTGTTCCCTCTCTTCAGGAAGCGGTCGATGTGAAACGGCGGAGACTGCTTCAACCATGCAGATCTCGAGGCACTTGGAGTTGTCTGAGCTCAGAGCAAAACCCGAAGTTGTACACTTAGTCAATACTGGAGCCATCTGTGTTATACACTACCTTTATGACTTTACATTAAACTATCTATTTGTCATAGTACCTGAGCAATTTACAGCTTACTGTATCACCCTACAAGATAAAGTAGCTGTGCTTGTTCCATTGTGTAAAAATTGCAGAGATATGGGGAGTGTTGGACCGCTAAGATATTTGTGTGACTATAATCTAGGCATCTTGCTTCGATTTCAGTACGGTTCTGAAACTTGTTTTTAATGTCTAGCTAGCTGTTCACAGCTACGCAAGGTTCCCTTCCCGGCCAGAGTCGTGCAAAGGTGGCAGTTTTGCTCTTCCTTGCATTGTGCCGTGCAGGCCCTTTTGTACCTTCTGCATTTACATTCTAGTGTATTTAATATTTAGAGCTGTTGCTTTGGGAGTTATTTTAAGAGTTACTTCAATCACTTTAGAAGCAAATGCATCATTAGACTGTGAAGAATTAAATAAAAAGCAGAGGAAAAAAGGCTTCGAAGTTTGGATTATTCAGAGTCAGAGCCCATTAGGAATGTAATCTGGATGTCTGAGTTCCATTGGAGAGTGATTTAATATTCATCATGTCATTATAGCATTTGTTTAAATGGAAATAATGCATTATTTTTTGTGTACAAATTGAGTAAATAGGATTAGTCTGATTACCAGGGAACACAGAGTCCTACGAAGATAATTTTTAATACTGGATATTTTGTTTTTGCTTTAGTTATCAAGACCCAAATAGGCTGTTTCTAACAAAAACATACTGGGGGAATTGTGGAGGCCTCCTTGTGGAGGAGACGAAAATTGAGTGGGGACATCCCTCGCAATAATTTCATTGATGGTTCCCTGTGATGGGAGAGTTCTGAATGGAAACATAGCTGCTGTAACACTACCTGGAGGCAGTAGTTGAGTTCATCAGCTTGGAAGGCCTTACAAGGTCAGGAACTATTGATGGTCCCCATTTCCCAGCAGCCTATCTCATCTATCAGTACGAATCGAACCCTTGGCTGGATAAATCTTCAGCTGTCGCATAGCAGACGTGGAAGGGAACTCAGGATAGTGATTCCGCTCTGGTACATATTATGGCTGGCTTGAATTTCACTTCCAATGTGACCGTGATTTCCTCTAGTCTGTCTCTGGCCACCATTTGTTTGTGTCATCAGCAAAATATCTTCCTGGCAAAGCATCCATGTGGAGTGAGGAAAATAGAGAAACTATGCCATGGAAGAATGGTTGTTATATTTAAGCCAAAAGACCAAGAAATATTCAGTCCCCAAAATATAAAATGCCTTCCTTGCATAACGGACCATAACCCAGAGATCTCATTTGTCCTAATGCAACTCCTCAGTGATTTTGAAAGTCATTTTGCTTTGGCCCACTGATATTAATATTTGATATTGCCATTAACAGGAATTAAGACATATCTTGTCTTCCAAAAGCCATATTATAACATAACGGGAACTTTGTTAAGAATAATCCATTAACTAGAACCAACACTTCTCTGTAATCACTTTTATCCTTCAAATGACAGAATCTTTACAGGAAGGAACTGTCTGTCTTCCATTTATATTTGTCAGTAGGAATATGAATCCCCCCTGCTGTGGAAGAATAATTAAAGGTCAAATTCTGGCATTGTTCATAAGTCAGCGCAGCCTGAACACCAACACCTAACTGGATACCCCACCAGGCACTTGTGGTGTAATAGAAATCCTGTTGGCTGAAGGAACAGCAGTGCGCTTTAATTTTGAGTGAAGATCTTCCCTGTTGCTCAGCATTAAGGATGCTGTGTTATGATTACCTTGTCTGGAAGTACGTATGAGCTCATCAGATTTTATTACAAAAAATATAAATGGTTTGGACTGCAGATATTTGATGCCAAGTGACAGTTCTGGTGCCTAAAGTGCACTCTCCCTTTAGCAAGCAATATTTGGTGTTACACTTGGTCTCTGCTGTACAAAGTAGTATCTGTGGGAGTCTTTGTGGTGGTCTATATCTTTTATTCTCTCCCATCTTGTGCAGCCACGTAAGTCGGGGCAAGCTGTAATTAAGCGAAGCAATATGTTACGGCATTAAAACAGGAATAACAAGGGCAGCCTTGCAGTGGGAAGGGTGGGAGGCAAAGGAAGAGGGACACTTTAAATGTTGGATTATTGGCCAATTAGTGGGGTTGACTGAGTACGGATGACAGATGTATTTCAGTTTTCTTTCTCTCAAATCCTGCTTACACTAGTAGAAAGGAACAAAATTCCAAATCACTCTACCAGAAAGAGTTGGAACCCCGCCAAACAAGTGAGTTTGGCACGTGCAGGCCAAACCTCTCAGTAACCATGGACTGGCTGCGGGGAGATGTCACGTTGGTGTGATGGCAGTTAGTGTCACTAGGGGATGGATGTGGTTTTTGGTGGAATCTCAGACCATCCTTTTCCTATTTGGATTACTATAATTTAGTCAGTTCACTTTGGGTCTGGTTTAGTAACTTCTGCTGTGCAACAGTAACAGACGGAAATAGAAATCTTGACTTTTTTGTTTTTTGGTTATGTCAGAGAACAGTAAGATATTTAGGGCCTCTTCAGACAGTTGCATCAAAAAAATCATTTGATGGTTTATAACATGACGTGATTGAAAAAAATCCTTATTAGGCTTCAGTGGCAAGAGAGAAAACTACAAAGCTAGCAGTGAGATTTGTCTGCTTCCCTTTATGGGCTTAGCTCATGTAGAGAAGGTGATAGAAGGGCTTAATTTCACTAACTCAGCAACTTCATTGCAGTACATTTAAAAAAACATACAGTGTAAAAATTAACAAAAAGCTTCATTTGGAGGGGAAGGAGAGAAGGAATTTTGTTTAGTAGACTGAGATCTATTTTCTTGTTTAAGTTAAAGAATCTGGATTGGGTTGGTTTAAATGATAAAGATGAAAAATTTATTACTTTTTCTCTAATTATGCAAGAACCGATGTACCAGTGCAACTTTAAATGAGCGAATAGTCTCCTTGAAATCCAGATATAAGCAAGCAATCACAGGAAGGGAACTGGAGAATTTATAGCCTATCTAAAATACTGAGAGTGACTCCTGGGTTCGAATCCTGCTGCAGAAAGGGCTGCCTGATGTGAGGAAACCACCTCCGTCAGGCACGTTTAAGCAACAGAGCCTGCTGCCACCCATGCCAGGAGGCCCATGAAACAGTATCGGCCCCTGTCCCGCAAAATGCATGCGTGTGCCAAGTGCTCTATCTTTAGACTGAATAGAGGGACTGTAAAGGCTAAATATAACCTCAAACTGAAACACATAGAACTGTTTGCAGAATGGGCTGTCTGCACGTACGCACGGACTGAATTGTTCAGTTTGTGTTGACTTTTACTTGGTTCCTGAAAAAATGAGGCATTTGTGATGACACCCTGTACATCTGTCAGTCTGCTTGTGTTCTGAATAATGTTGATCTTGCTGACCCATTTCAAATCAATCTAATATGGCAGAGGCCTCAATTCTTTTCTATACATTTTGAAAAAATAGGCGGTCAATACGAGAGAGAGCTCCAAATTCCTGCTGTGCGAGAGGTTGCACTGTGAACTCATTTGCAAATTACTAGACAGCAAAGGCTCAACCCTGCCAGCAGCAGGTGCTCGGTTAGGTTTTACATCGGGGAATCCCAAAAGAAAAGGGTCTTACAGAAGATTCAAGGGTATTAAAAGCTTTAATCAGGCATTGTTAAGTGAGGTAATCCAAACATCAGACACGCAGTCGCAGGACTCATAACTGCCATTGCTCAGGAAAGGGTTTGTTTCTGATGTTCCGGTGTTTAATCCCTTTTGTGGGTTAACTGTCTGTGTTTCATCTTCCTCAGCTGCTGTCGGGAAGACTCATTGTTATTGCTATATTGTATAATGGATTGGGATGGAGTAAACCACCTGTAAGAGTCCTAAACCCCTCAGTCTACAGTAGTCACTGTGCTGTCTTAGGATCTGCCAAAAAATTATTTGAATTTAGTCATGGTTAATGCAAGATCTACTTCTTCCTTCGCGCTTTTTTTTTTTTTTTTTTTTTTAAATTCCTGTGAAGGTGGCCTTTTCCTTTGCTTGGGAATTCATGAACCTTATTCTTCTGTGCACTGTGGCCATTAATCACTTTATAGAAAAACCAGGCAAATTTGAGACCTTCTGCTGCAGAAGGGCTGGCGGTGCCACCTGAGGGAAAGGAAAATCCTTACAAAACTGACAGTCTTCTGGGGCAGGGGGAGTATTTGAGAAGCTCTGACCCTTTGCAGGAGAGGAGTGCATTTTTGTTGCAGGTTTTTAATATTAATGTAGGAAGAAAGATTACCCTTGCTATCTAGCAAAACAATAGCTAATTAGATCTTTGTTTCTCAATAACGATGAAAGCTTAAGTGTTAGAACATCAGGAGAACCATCTGGGGATTCTGAATGATTGTTTAGAAAACAGAAAGCCTAGTCAAATTTCCTCTTATTTGTGGTCACTGCTGTTTTTCAAGTATTGCTGCAGCAGAATCTGTAGGGACATTTTTTTGGCATGGATTTATTAGAAAATCAGGAAGAAAGAATACCTACGGCTTTTGTGTGTAAATGTGAGTGATTTTGGAGATGTTTAGATCAATGTGTTCCTCAGTGTTCTTATTTATGTTACCCACCTAACTGGAAAAAAAAAAAATCCCTTGGTTGAAATGCTGCTATGAGGAATTGATATTGATTTGAGTATTCTCTTTAGCAAAACATGCTAACAAAAATCAGCAGCTAAATGTTTTTTTGCTTTAGTAATGATTTAAAGACTGGAAATTGGCAAGCAAAAGGAGACCTATGGGGATATATGTAAATAGCTTTGTTTTCCCATATGTCTTGGGTGGGAGGATGGCTGCTTTTTATTTAGCTAATTCTTTATGTGCTAAAGAGATGTTTTGTTAGAGGAAAAATATCTTTTTTTCTTTTTTTTTTTTTTTGAGGAAGAAGGAGAGACTGATGACTATGTGAAAGAAAAATTTTAAACGTAGTGTTTATTGCTGTTAATTACTGTGGTGATCACACATGCCAATGTGTGATGTTAATTCCTACTTTGTTTATTGGAGACATGTAAATGCATCCACAAGCAAGTTTTTCATTAGAAAATCTTGTGTAGGACGTAGTCATGTTGTCAGACAGCAGAATCTCCCTACAGCCTATTTTATTGTGGGGTGTCTCTTACAGAACTTGACACTTTGATATGAAATGTCATGTGTTTAAAACAAAATGAATTCAAAATAGTCCTTGAACTTAAAGACCACAGAAGCTGGCAAGATGTTTCATCTTTATGCCTTGAACTTTATTTAATTCCCAAGGAGAAGGTTTTGGAGGTCCAGTGGCAGGGAGATGACCAAGTTTCATTTGTTTTTAATGTCATCTAAGTGCTCGGTCCAGTGACCATTTTGCCTTTTGAATATGTTTTTACCAAGACCTTTTTTAAAAATGTGGCAAAACTTAATTTTTACTGGAGTTTAAGAGAGTCTTCCATATACCAGTTTGATGTCTCAGAAGACTGCAGATCCTCATGGAGAAGGATTTCTATATACTCCTACCAACCATGTTTGCAGGTAGATGCCCTCATCAATCACGTTAATCCTGACCCAAACCAGTCAATCGGATTTTAATGCACCTTGTTCTTATCAATCCAGGTAGTTTCCACTTGGCTTTAATCAGTCAGGTTTACATGCCTGGCCCATAACCTTCCAGTTATTGTATGGATTGCAGCAACCCTAAATCTAATGCTAAGACCAAGCAATGTTCACATCCCTCTTGCTGTGACTTTTCCACAACTTTTCTGTCATGCTCAAATGTTCAAAATGTTCAGGTCTCGGGTAGTGTGTGTGGAGTTTTAGATTTGTTTGCTTTTTAAAAGTGAAAAATATTTGTCACAAAGGAAGCTGATGGCTACGGTGAGGCTTGAGCTTTAAGTCCAGCCTGTAATGTTTCTTATTAAAGCGGTAGTAGCAGAAGCTAACCTAAAATCTAGTTGTTCGTGCATTTCAAGGAAAGGTGGTATGGCCCTACTTTATCACCAGTTTTGAAAAGAAACTCTGATTATTACTTCATAATAGGGGTGGTATTTGCTAGCGTTCCTGTTGGAGAAGGCTCTTCCTCCTCTCTTTGGCACTTTGACCCGAAGATCTTAATGAAGCAAGGGATTATTGAACCAGCGGCTGTTTTTTTCCCAAAGTACAAGCTTCAGGAGGGGCCTCCCTGTACTCACACTCCTTATTTTAAGGGTGAGGAAGTTAGATCAGTATTTATTAAGTTTGAAGCAGCTTCTGTTTTCATTTGTGCTTCATCTGACAGCCATGTACTTTGCAGTTAGTGTGTCTATTTAAGGTACAGTCTTTGTCTCTCTACTTGCTTCACAGAGCAATGGGGAAATGGAGCCACCCCTATTAGAAGTAATTGGTAAGAAGCTGTAACTACTGTCACACTATGCAGCGAGGCTTACATCTCACTTGAGTTGCTGAGGCTGCATGTCAGAGCCTTCAAAATGATCTTCCTTTCTCCCTTTGTGATCACACGTTGCTTCAGAGGCTGCACTGGAAAGTAAATCTTGTGGACTCAGTTATGGTTCTGTCCTCCTTCCGCTTTGTGAGCTTTCCCTCCCGACATGAAAAGCTGCGGAGTCATTTGGGTAACATTAATCAGGGGGCTAATCAGGAGCTGGTTGTCTTCCTTTCCCTGCAGTCTTCGCAATTAGGGACATGCCTCTCTGATGGCGGCTGCTTGTACTGTGACACAGCAGCTAACAAAGCAGAGCCAGCTTTTTGAGAAAGTGCTGTTTATTTTGCCCGTCTGTCCTTACGGCTAGCCACCTGTTGCTGCGGCTAATTGGCAATGTTTGAGGATCGGTAAGGGACAGGAGAAAAATGGGATAAACCCATATGCACACAACGCCCATGAGCATATGTGCTTAGACTATTTCAAAGGGTGCATTTTTGTGTTTGTATTCATGTCCTCACGCTGCAGGTAAGTGTGCAATACATATATACATATATGCACACCTGTATACAGGGCAATATGCATACAAATGTGTATGCATCTGTGTAAACAAAGAGCAAAGGCACTTTGTGCTTATATGGATGAACATCCGTTACCTGGAGTCTGTAATTAGAAATTCAGCTTTAAATGCAGAGGTAGCATAGAAAAAAACTTGTAGGAATAGGAGTTTGGTTTGGTATCGTTTAGACACATTTAAAAAGGTGAATCTTCTGGGGAAAAAACATGCAAATTTTTTTGGTTTTGCAAATCAACACCTAGCTTTCCAGGTTCCCAAATAAGTCAGTGTTACGAAATTGGAGGGTAGGGACTAATGCATAACATTCAGGCTTTCTAGGAACTTACCTTCATCGAAACTGTGTACGATTTCCTGTGCTAGTTCCCTTGTGTACACCCAGGACGAATGTTAGCTACGTTTATCATCTTTGCAAGTATACATGAAAAAAAAAACCAACCAACCAACCAACGCAAAAAGCCCGGGAGATGAGTAGGGCCTGTTTTTGTTAGAGCTATAAAGCTTTTCTTGTAGTCTTGGTAGCTTTCTTTACCATACTGCTTTCCAGGCTAAATTTGTTGTGTTTGGTCTGTCCTGGAGAGTGAATTATTTGGCAAGGTCAGGCTATGTGGGTAATGTGGTGTTGATTTGCGAACATAAATTATCTGGGAAACCTAGAGGGGTTTGTGTGTTTAAGTACTGTGAGCTGACTACCTCCTAGGATTTTCTTCTATTCTTGCTTTTTCCCCTCTGTCTCTCTGGTATATCAAATGGAAAAAAAAAAAAGTATGTTTTCCATCATACAACATAGTGTATGCCAAGCACTCGGTTACCAGGGGCTTCCCAAGGTAAGACAGCCCTGATAATGCTATCTTCACCATACAGTGGATAGATGAAGTTTCTTCTCCCTGACTTCTCCTAGTTCAGTCAGCACTCCGTTATTAACGCACGATATAAAATGGGTAGCGCGAGGAAGTCCCCGTTACCTTAGTTAACGTTCATGCTTAGAGTTTGCTGAGAGCTTCCGAGAACTTAATCTGATGGATGTGGTATTTGAAGTTAGCTCCATGCTTATTATAATTAAAGTCAGACAAGCTGATAAATATTGGAAATGGTTGGCTGTAAATCCTGATGATAGTCAAGCTAAAATACGTTGTAACCTACGCGATGCTGAAGTAAAATTAACAGAAGGACTTGTCTCAAGGTCAAACTCAACTTCTTTTCAGAGATTAACGTATGTCCTATGTTAAATTGAAAGATAAAATGAGATGTTAAAATGTTTGAAAGTTGTGAGGTAGTAGAATATTTTAGTGTGCATTTAATCACACTTTGAAGGACTTCTACCTGACTGTCTGTACGTTAGAAGAATGAGTACTTGGGAGACTATGAAGAGACATTGCCTTGCTGTGCTGGTCTCTCCTTCAAAACAGTTTTGTTTACTGTTGGGAAGTTTAAAAAAAAAAAAGGATAATAAAGCTTCCCCAATTTTCTTTCTGTAGTGTGTAGTGTTTCATATCACTATTAAGGCAGTTGACAAAAGGTATACAGGCCAGCAGAGACATAATAAGTGTAATACAGCAGAATGATGATGGTTGAGCTAGTTCGCACTCCTCGAGATATTTGGATAATTGAGAACTTGTTTCTGCTACCCAATGTGCATTAAAGCGGCAATAATTACAGAATCGCAGTCCTATCATGCCATATTAATTTTGAGTTTGCGCTGTATTGGTCTCCGTTTCATTGTACTCAGACACTTATATGGCAAACATTATGACTGGAAGGTAATTCAGCTTCAGATAATACTCTTTTTTTCTAACGTCCTTGTGTACTGATGATTGAAAGTTTAATATGTTTACACAGAGAGGCTTCCTGCATAAAAGTGATTATGTTTTCTTTTGAGAGCGGGACTTGTTTAGATAACAAATGTTTAATTAATCTTTCTATTTTCTTCTCGTGATTGAAGATTTTTTTTTTTTTTTTTTTTTTAATGGAAGGCGTCTATTAGTGAAAGGGGGAGAAGAAGGACAGCAGGAGAGCAGGGTTTTTATTTTTGGGGGTTTTGTTATTAAGAGTGTATCAGGGTAGGAATTGTTTCGTAACGCTCTGAAGGATAATTTGTTTATTAGAATCTTTTCAACAACTTTGTGCCTGGACAGCGGGGGGGGGGGGGGATGCGTCTGTCCCTTGGGAGTGGAAGGGCAGTGCCGCCGCTGACAGCTGCAATGCTGGGGAAGGGGCTGGGCATCAGGAGGGGTTTGGTTTTGCGCAGTATCAGAAGGCTCCAGAAGGATTGCTGGCAAACCCAAGCGGCAGAGATCAGGTCATGGAAAAACGACTCTAGAGCGTGATAAAAAAAGATGTCTTTCCCCCAGCTCTCCTTTGTCACAGGTCGTTATGAATTACATGGATTCAACGCAAATTGACCACGCAAACGGATACGGTCTGTTTGCGGTTTCACGGCAGTAGCTATGAAGAAGGCCGGGGTTTTGGTATTTGCATGGGACAGTTCTCTGCATCGACTAATGGTTTCTTGCAAGTGAGGGCTGATGAGAAAACACCTACAATGTATTTCCGAATAATTGTGATAGTCATTTCTAGGCTGCAGAATGCTCTAAAAACTGTTGATATTTTTCTTCCGCAAAAGTGAGAAATTGTGTTTCTGGTGGACAGAAATTACTGGCAAAAACTGAGACAGTAGGATCTTCAGACATTAGCAAAAAGCCGGAACTCCAGAAATTGCTGGTTTTGTTATGACAAGACAGATCTGCTGCCAATAAACATTTGGGTCAGTTGGGCCTGTTCACTCCATGGAGAAAAGAATTTAATCATGAGTTCAAAGTATAAAACTGCTTTTATTTTACTTAATTTTTATTTTCTTTTGGGACATTTTGAATTAGTTTTTGTCAGTGTATACAATGAAGTACTTCAATATATGTATTTTTTTATCTCCAGTATATCTAGTTTTCAACTTTAGAGGTAAGTATTATTCCTCTTGCATACGTGTCTTTCTGGAAAACATTCAGGAGAAAAGGGCCAAATTAATTTAAGATGCAGATGCTTTTTGGATGTTGATCATCCCAGAACAGCAGTAATGACCAGTGATGTTTTGAAGGCAGGCATCTCACTTCACCTCCAGAGCTTTTCTGTATTTTTAAATACATTTAAAAAAATGGAAAAGTAAACGGAAAATGTTTATTTTTATCTCTGGAATTACTTTTGCCTAGTTTTCTGTTTGTTGACAGGCAGGCACTTCGTATTTCATTCCTGCACAGCTTCAGTTAGCACGTTGATCTTTATATTAAAAAGGCATGTAGTGCAAACTTTACCAACATTTGACATCTTTTTCCTTGCCTGTTTCCTTTTAACCCTTGTATTAATTCAAGAGCCCTCTCAGTACACCAAACCCTACCGCCTTACTATGTTCTGCGAGTTCTAAGGTACTAATAAAATGGAAATAATCTCCAGCCTCAGAAAGCACAACACTGTCGATAAGCTTTTTAGGGGACTTAGTTCAGCTAGACTACTAGATCAAGAGCTCATTGCTGACTTTATTTTTTTTTATGCGCAAATTGCTCTTCAAATTGTTATATGTAAGTATAACATGAAGTATTCATGAAAGATGATGTTAAACCTAAGCACTCTTCCCTTTCTACAGACTTGTCAAAGTATTTCTACCCAGTTTACAGTATTTGTTACTTTAAAAAAAAAAGAATTATGAAAATGCGTTTTCTTTGCATGATTTCAAGTTTTTGTCTCCAGTTTGGACACCCAATTTAAGTTGTCTGAATCAGTAATTAGCATCGACTAAAAATTAGCAAAAAGCATTAGCTACAAAGGATTATTTTATCCTTTGTGCTTTCTAATTTTTAAAAAGCATTTTAAAATTGCTTTTGTTCAGAAATGCTCCCAGTTTTTCCATACCTTTATAGAACAAATTCTTTTATTTTTTCAGTTAGTTGTAAATCCTGTTGAAGTGAGGTAGCCACACAGACATCCTTTAAAAATGTGTTTGAGGAATGCTTGATTATTTGTGTGTACATGCATATGCGTGTGAATGTCTTTATAAGTAACATGATTTGACATGTATGTTAAAGTCATTCTTGTATTTTTATATTTATCAGAAACTATAGGTCTTTATACACTATGAGGAAAAGCTTGGATGGGACCTGCTTTTTCCATAGTGGTTATGTTTGTTTGGTCCATGGAAACCAGTACTTACAGCGATAAAAGCAACTTTGAAAGTATTCTGAAGTGTTGGGAGAGATTTATTTATCCATATCCTCAACGCAGAATCCGAAGTTGCAGACTGCGTCTTTCGACCTGTGTGCTTATGCCTGTAACAGAGCACATTATTGAGGCCAGCAGTCATCTGCCCGTTGGTCTGTTATTAACCTGTTGTCGACGAGATCATTCAGCAATGGATTCCCTGACAGTTCTTAAATTATGGCGCGAAGAGACATAACGTATTGCCAGAGAGAGAATGAAAGATCACCTAATATTTTCTCTCTCTAGAGGGTCAGTATGTTGCTGTGTATGCTTTTGAAACCAATGTGTGTTTCGGCGTATCATCTGCTGCATCACTTCAGATTTGCGGGGTTGTTTTTCACCATGTCACATTGCACCGTGTTCTGCTTCAAGGTGGCAATATGTAGCATTACGGGACTTAACATGACCTGACCTAACAGAAATTCAAATTCGGTTAGACACAGCCTACTGTAGTCTTTATGGGGCGGGTGATTTAACAGGCCAATGAGCTATTGGTTTCGTAGGCTGCTTTGCTCACAAAGTAAACGCTGTGAGTTGGGCTGGAAAATGGATGCTCTTGTTTCTGGCTGCATGCTCTACAAAAATTTACCTAGATGAGAAAATACAGTTATGTTAGTGTCAGCTACCTGTTGGATTTGAAAATGGGTGGAAACGGTCTCCACTTGCCTCTGCAAAAGTAATCGAGTGTAATCAGCAAAGACTCAATATTGGTATAATAAACCGCAATAATGCCTAATCCTTTTAATAAGTTCACCCCAGTATTAAAAACAAAAGAACCCCCCAAACATAGTAAGCGTAGAGAAAGTATTGGAGTAAGTATGGCAGGGTGTTGAAAAGAGTGGGCCAAAGAGCTGCTCTGGGTGTTGCCTGCACTGTGAGATAGAATTATTATGGCCCTATCAATAGGGCTGTGTTCTTTAAAGTCCGTAGTTCCTTAAAACTCTTTGGAACTGAATCGTGTGCTAAATTGCTAGTTAGCAGAGGAAAGCATTTGATGAAAAAGAGAAAACAGGTAACACTAACGTGAGAACTCAGTCTGTAGAATATAACATTAGAAGAATCCACGTAAACGGACTATTTCTTGGCTGTGCCACCTGTTGTGTCATCCTCTACAAATTACGCATCTTAACTATCTGCTTTTGAGCATTGACATTCACGATCAAAGCTAGTCTGCCAGTACTGTGAAGACTGAATCAAATCAGAGTTGAGAATTCTAGCAGTAATGCGGTACAAATGCTTTTAATAATTCTGTGGAGCCTCTGTGCGTTGTGATTTCTGCAGCGAGGTAGTGAGATGCTGTATGAGCCACGCTATCTGAGAGAAGCCACAAGAAATCCCAAGCTTTCACTCCGTTTATGTCAATATATTCATTTTCAAATGAGACTCTGGACCCGAGTACTGAGATGAAATGCTGAAGTGTTTTTTTTTTTTTTTTTTTGTGTGTGTGTGTGATACGACACCAATAGCACCCTTTAAATTTCATGACTACACATCAGTAGATTTTGAGAGAAGACATGCAGGAAAACTTACAGGTATGAAATGAATGGCAGTCATTTTTTTCTGAGGAATATTTTGACTGACTTTCCTCTGCCAAGGGTGTGGTTTCCTACATTCGATCTGAGGGAGCATGGAATCACTGAAACAGCTTGGCCTTTCAGAGAAGAGTCCAAAGAGAGGGGGCGGAAAGAGGGAAGGCTCCTCTAATTACTGTAAAGATATAATGAAAGAAAACATAAAAAATAAGCTTGCCTTTCTTGCCCGCTCATTTGTTAGGGTGCAGGAGAAAATGGAGTAAACTTGGAGTTTTGTACAAAGTTAGTTTTTGGACAGCCTATAGTAAAAAAAATTATTTCACTGGAAAATGTGTGTTTTAACATGGTAATTACCAGTCACTTGCTGAGACTGATTATATTGTAAAGGAGCAGTCTGAAGGCCCAAGGGGAAATATATGCATCGGAAGGAAAAAGTTATCAGCCACCCATGCAATCAACAGAAAGATAGAAAATTTTTACACAATAACAGGTACAATTGTGGGGTAAGGAGCCAGAAGCCAAGGAATTGTCAGCCTGAAAGGCAGCAGGGAAGTATGCGGGGAGGAGCTACTCAGTCTCTGTCTCCATCTTAATAAAGCCATGGGTCAGCTGAAGACCCCCTCAGAAATGAAACTGAGCGTTAAAATCTGTTGATGCTCAGACAATTTTAATTTTAAATTATTTTTTTTTTCCTAAGACACACTGGAAGAACTAGTTTGAATTGATAAGTTAGTTGTAATATAATTTTTTGAATGGCTGGGAAAGGCTCTATGTTTCTAGTAATACAATTTGGAGTAGGATTTGGTTGTAGCACAGCTTTTGAAGGCATGTTTAATTTTTTATGTGACTAGTTTAGGTACCAAGAACAACAAAAAGGTTATGAGGTCTGAGTGCCCTGCTGCTTTAAGTGTGTTTTTCTCATGCTGAACTGTCTCGGTCACAGCATTATCAGTATTTGAGTTTATCACTTGAAAGCCGGTTTACATATGTCTATGAAAGCTGCAGCCGCACCTTCAACTGCAGCGTAGACAAACTAAGATATAACTGCTACAGATCCAGCTTGTTGTCATTTGCTATCACACAGCATTCCTGTGAGGGGAAAGTAGATGTGCTAAGCTTGTTCTAGCCATTTTGCTGCCAGAATTGCTTTCTGTCAGTTTAGACCATCTCAGCAGCTTTAATTGTGTGAGGAAGAAACTTCCCAAAACTGTTCTCACTGACTAACTTTAGGGGTTCCAAACGACACCCAGAAAATGCTTGAAATGTAAGAGAGAGAAGTTGGTCCTGTGTGTGGCTTGAATACTTATTTATTTATGAAAGCAAGGTTCAAAGCCCAGATGTTTCTCATGTTAGATGTTATTTCCCAGAAAACTTTAAATCTCAAAGATGCTCTGTGATTTATAAATCACAGAATCAAGCCTTAAAGGTTTCAGTCGGAAACATTATTCCTGAAGTTAGTGTGGGATGTTTTTCTTAATGCTTGATAGATGAGTTTTGTTCCAGTTGGCATCATTGGTTGAGTAAAATAAGCCATTTATTTCAATTCTTAGAAAACCCAATTCAGAACTAGAATTTAAATTAGTGTTTTAGTGCAAGACTGTGGAACTCTTGCCTCTTTATGTGTTTGTGTGGGCTCTAGGGGCAAATACATTCTCCCTCAGGCCTGATCTGTAGGTGATGAGAGCCCCTTGCTGCCCTGTTAGGTACGACTGAATCTTTAGCCAAAGCTGGAGGAGTTTGTTAGTTGTGCAAGCCTTGGGTTAAATCCCACAGTATGTGAAGGAAGCAGCTGTTTGCCTAAGTCAATTCAAGAAATGGTAGAAAAAAAGACTCAATACGTACATGGTTATGTGTATATAATTAAGAAAAAAAAAAATGGCTTGAGGTTGAGTATGTGTCGTGGTTTAACCCCAGCTGGCAACTAAGCCCCACCCAGCCGCTCGCTCACTTCCCGCCCCGGTGGGATGGGGGAGAGAATCAGAAGGGTGAAAGTGAGAAAACTCGTGGGTTGAGATAAAGACAATTTAATAGCTAAAGCAAAAGCTGCACGCGTAAGCAAAACAAAACAAGGAATTCATTCACCGCTTCCCACGGGCAGGCAGGCGCTCAGCCATCTCCAGGACAGCCGGGCTCCATCACGCGCGAACGGTGACTTGGGAAGAGAAATGCCATTGATCCCAACGTCCCCCTTCTTTCTCTTCCTCCCCGAGCTGTATGTGCTGAGCACGACGTCATATGGCATGGGATATCCCTCCGGTCGGCGGGGGTCGGCTGTCCTGGCTTGCGTCCCCTCCCGACTCCTTGTGCCCCCCCCCCCCCCCCCAGCCAACTCGCCGGCGGGGCGGCGTGAGGGGCAGCAAAGGCCTCGGCTCTGCGTAAGCGCTGCTCAGCAGTGACCAAAACATCCCCGCGTTATCAATGCTGTTTCCAGCACAAACCCAAAACATTGCCCAATGCTAACTACTACAAAGAAAATTAACTCTATCCCAGCCATCAGCTTAGATGAGTAATATAACTAATTTAATTCCGATATCAGAGATGTTAGATTCAGTTAATTCCAAACAGTAGCAGAAGTGCCAGGATAGAAAGGAACTATTTTCTCTTTTTCCGGGCTCTCATTGCTCGTTTTTTAAACTTTAGTTCTTAAACTTGGCAGGTTGAGGAGAATGGCTTATGTTGCAGGGAGCTTCAGGCATTATTGAACCAGTCAAGAACTTACAGGTATTGTGTCACTGGAGTAAGTAAGGAAGAAACATCATCTGCTTTTTGTGACTACGAGGGTTAGATATGCTCCAGTACAGTAAGTGTCCAGTCTTGGAACCCGTATTCTTGAATGTGTGGAGTGTGTGCATTAATAGCCACTTAAAAATAATTTCAAAGATAAATAAGTCGAGGGGAGTCAAAGAATCAAATGTTAGAGGAAGGGTGTTTGTGATTCAAGGATGCGCCACCAGTGCGGAGATTAACGCTCAGAAAAGAACATTGGCACCTTTTTTCCTTATTGTTTTAAGCTGCTTTTCTCTCTCTGTTGACGTGGAGGAAGAGAAAGGGACAGCCTTTCTTTTGGTGTCTCTGTGAGAAACTAAGAATAGGAGAAAGACAACAATATGCCTTGCTCGTCAGCCTAAGTTTGAGAAGTCTCTGTGGTTTAGTTCTTCGTTTCAGCTTGCTCGTTTGTTCAGTTCCCATCCAACATTGTTTTGGGTGCTCCTTCATGCTGGGTGTGTTGAATGTGCAGAAACTCGCATTGGTCTTTTTGAATGCAGAAAAGCACAAGAGCACTTCTCATCAGAAGGAAAAAAGATGATCCTGGGCCGTTCTTTGTCACACTGGTTTGAAGAGTGTAGAAAGTCTGAATCAACCTGGGTTGTTTTTTGTTTGTACAAAGCAGGAATGAGAGCCCATTTTAATATAACGGATGTTTGGCTGGTGAAGACTTGCAAGCGTTGATGTTCTGTAGTGTTTTCTGGCTCTACTTTTCAGAAAACCTGCGAGTAAAACACAGGTTTAACCGTGTCTTCTCCAGCAAACCTGGGCATGTCACAAGGCCTGCGTATCTTCATTTATGAAGACCTCAAAGCCTGACTTGCTACATCACCTATATTCTGTGTTTTCCTTCTAACTGTCACATTAAAAAGATTATTGGCCACATTTATTGCACACTTCTATTCACAGGGGCTCAGATCTGTATTTTCAACTTCAAAGGTTAAGTGCCAGATTTTACAGTTGGGATAGCTTGGACAGAATGCTAATCAGCAGCTCTGGAAGCTCTGTGAAGGGCTTGTTATAGTCCACTTGAGGACTTTTCATTGTGAATAGCTTTCTCATGAAAAAATTAATTACCAGAAAGGCGTTTTCTACTTTGTTACAATCACCTCCCACTTCCTAGTGAGACTACAGACAATTTCAAAGTCACTTTCTTTGTTAGCACGTGTCACAGAAATATGGACACTGAATTGGGCTTCCAAGTGAAACATCCATAACCTGGAGTGAATTGCTCTCTAATATCCAGTAAAGTTCTTGGTATTTAAAGGAATCCTTCCAGCCAAAGATCTCACAACTGTTCTTACGCATGGATTAATGTGGCTGTGACTTTCAGTCCTGAAAGAGTGAGCTTTGTCCAAACAAAAAACAGTGGTGGAATTTGGGACATCTTATTTCCCACCATGTTCTTTTCTCTTTGCAGTTCTTCCTCCTTTTTGGTTTTCCAAAGTCTACTTAGATGTAGCTTGTGCTAACTGCCTGTTTTGGTTCGCATGCCATGTAAATCTGTGTGATCTCTAAATACCGCTATTTTATTTGTCCGCTTGGTTCTTGCTGTGGGAGCACCTTTCTGTGTTCAGCCAGCCAGAGCTGCTGCTCAGGTGAATGTGGCAACGTAACTTTTGTGAGGACGGAAACACCTATTGCTGACCTGCATTACTTTTTCCTCAAATCATAAGGTCAGTAGCCTGAGCTTGTCGGCCACGGTAAACCTCTTTTCTTTGTGATCTTTCTCTCTATTTTTATATTATCCCTCTCTCTCACTACAGAGTATTTTTTCTTTAAAAAAAAAAAAAATCTCTAAGATCAATCCCTTCTGACAATCCCTATCGTTCTCTCTATAGGAGACTATTCTTATTCTTCTATTCTTAAAAAATATAGGATGCACTGCTACAGTAATTCCCAGTATAATTACTGATAATCTTTGAAGCTATTGGTGATCTAAGCAAGACACAGTAAGAAAGTGAAACCATGAAGAAACTGGACAACACACAAAGTAACTTTCAGCATGTTGTGTGAAGAACTAATGAAGGGTAATTTCAATACGTACACTGAAAGCTATGGAGACTCCTTGATATGACTAGGAAAGACACCACCCCCCCCCCACACACCCCCTACCCCCAAGACTGGATATTTCATTGCCTTCAGCAAAACTCTCTGGGACTGTTAACCAGTTTAAGAAGCAGCTGAAAAGACTGAGTTTTCTGTTTTAGGTATGTGTTTAAAAAGTGACCGTTGGGTATCGCAGATAATCCTTAAAATGTCCTTGAGAAGATTAACATTGACTTCCCACTGAATGGGTAATTATCTCACAGTATCATAGCTGAATTCATATAGAGTGGGTGGGCTTTTAGGTGTATGTGACAAAGAGCTAACGTAATAGCTTTGGGCAGAATGCTTTGTAATTGAATGCAAGAGAGTTCAAATGTACTGCAGACCATTAATATGTGTCTAACTTCTCTGCTACCTCTCCTGGGTAATGAGGTGGAAATGGAGAGATCTTTCTGAAAAGTCAGTTGCTAAAGACATTGTTGTTTATTGAAGACTTTGTTTCAACTATTGCTTGTCAGGTTTTTTTGTGGTTTTTTTTTTTTTTTGGTTGGTTGTTTTTTTTTGGTTTAGTTTTATTTTTGTTTGTATGATGGAAAGATGTAAACCTCTGTCTGTTCTTCGTTTCTTTGCTTGTTTACATCATTTAAATGTGGTTGGCTCTTTTCTTTATTTGTAGAGAGTGCTTTAGCTATCAATGCCATCTCTGACAGAAAGGCTTACGAGAGACTGTGCAGGCAGAAGATCAAATCCCAATTAGATTGCTGTAAAATGAAACATGTCTTGTGCAGATAGACTCGCATACCTGGCTTCTTCACATTGCTATCGTGCTTCTGCTCACAAGGAGACAAGCACAGTGTTTTGATCCAAGTGCACGGAGAGAAAGGGGCAGGATCTGTGAAGCAGGGCAGAATGCATCGAGCAGCCAGCTCAATTCGCACCAAAGATGGTGGGGAATCTTTTTCAGTGGCTTCCTTCACACTGTCTTGCAAAGTGATGGAAAAGTTCACGTGCTGTGACTTTCTGAGCAAACCAAGCTCTTAGATGGTTTTGCTTCACAGGAGTATCAGAGCAGATCACAATATTCTGTTGCTTTTAATTCTAGCTGGGAATACAGTGTTGGTGCTGTAATGGGGTTCTGCATCTCTGACCTTCCCCTACGGGGGATACTTTATGGGAAGGAGCAGTGCTAGTGTTGTGGGCAAAGAAAACCTCCACTGACTTGGTGTATAAAGAATCCCATAAAAACAGTGAGGAGAGAATTTTTTTGGATAGTCAGGGCAGGTGCCTGCACTGTGGTTTGTTTTCTCCCATGAACTATTCTTTTCCAAGCACAGCTCCAGCAAAGAATCAGGTCTGTCCTCTCCTGACGAGAGGATACACAGCTAGCTAACAAACCTTTTCTACTTTGCCACTGCCAGAAAGGAAAACTCCTACTGACTTATATAAAAAAAAAAAAAAAACCAACAAAAAAACCCCAACCCCCCCCACCTCCCCCCCAAAAAACCCAAACCCCAAAACCAACCCCAACAACAA
This sequence comes from Sagittarius serpentarius, assembly GCA_034782735.1. NCBI lineage: Eukaryota > Metazoa > Chordata > Aves > Accipitriformes > Sagittariidae > Sagittarius > Sagittarius serpentarius. The sequence goes on along the minus strand of JAVKLA010000093.1, from coordinate 11,093,569 downwards.
AACACCAGAAAAACAATAAAAGATGGTGGTATCTCATAGTGCTCCTTTCCTCCTTTGTCTTCTAAGGCCCCAAGACACTCTTTCACTGTTTTTCTTCTGAAGAAAATGACTTCGTCTCACTTTTTATTATGACGTTTCTTCAGTAACGAAAGGGAGACAGGCACTAAACAGCCTGTTCGCTGATGACAACCTGATCTCTTCACATTCTACCATAAATGTGCTTAATTGATGCAATAATGATGAACTCGGCATATTGGTCTCTTTACCTTTCAGGAGCTTTTGTCACAAAGAGTTAGATAAAGTTTCCTACTATCTATAATAATATCAAGGTATTTAATTTTTTTTTTTCTAAATTTTTAACTTTAGCTTGCCTAGTTAGCGCTCTGCTAGTTTTTAGCCTATATGCAAAGACAGTTTCTTCTATTACCTGACAAAGGGATAAAGCAATAGTATGTACTTTTAAAGCTTATCACATTAAGAGATCCTTAATCTAGGTTTAAAAATTATTAGTTTAATAACTCCTAGTCTTCAAGTGAGAACAGAACTCCTGTCTCAAAATCGCATAAAGCACTCCAAAAAGAAAATCTGTAGCCCTGTAAAATTTGGAAACAAATGAAGAAAAACCCCCTTTTCCTTTGCTATTGTTTGAGTATAAAGACCAAAATGAAGGAGTAATATTGGAAGACAAATTAAGCAGCACAGCGGAGGTGGTGTGCAAAGAAAGAAAGGTCTTGTCAATAAAGGACTGTGCAGTGAATAAGTCTTTGCTTCCTTTTTGGCGCATAGCTCGAAGTCTGAAAGGAGCATGATAGAGAAGTTTGCAAATATATAGTAAGATCAGCTTTCATGGGAATGGGACTAACCTTTAAGAATTTTCTGTATCTAAGTTCTTAAAAAAAAAAAAAATAAAGGGTTTTATTTTTATCATAAAATGAAGTAGTAATTCAATCTTACCAGAATATAACCTATTTATTTCTTCAGTGTTTGTGTTGTTTGGAAATGAACTTTGAATTTAGGATGCCATTTCAGCAGTTAAAGCATTCTACTTACTGTTAGGGACATGGAGGGTAAATGTATATTGTCCCTGAGTTTAAGGTGATGGAAAGGAGCAAATAATTATCTTTCTTTTTATAAGATTTACCCTAGTGTCTTAGTTTATAAAACTGCTACTATGCAAGTTTGCTCTTTGTGCTTTTTGCAATAGTTTAGTTAACTGTATTTTACATTTTTACAAACTTTTGTGTTGGGGTTGATGGAGAAAAGAGTCTCTCCGTCTGCATATGCAGATTTCTGGAAAATTTTTTTCCTATGTTTTTGTAAAGCCAAGTGTTAATTTAACTGTTGCCCCAAAATGATGGGATGGTAGTCAGGGTGCAAAATTAACAGAAAGCACCAAGTCAAGTAACTAGAGCAGGAAGTGATATCCAGAGTTGTCAGCGTCTGGTTTAAATTCTTTGACACCCGCAGCTTCAGAGCCAAAAGACAGTAGTTTGCATTCTGTCTTGCGAGATATATTGCCACAAATAGAAAAGTAGGCTGGCGTGTCATTGGTGTAACAGTGATACAATTACAGTGATAAATTACAGACATGCAAAATCTCTGAGAAGTACCAAGAAGTCTTTGTTATCTATTTTTTTATGCCTGTGATTTTTTTTTTTTTTTAGTTGCAGCATTTATTAACATTAGATTACAACATAATATAATTTGGAGGATATTGCACATGTTTGCAAGATGTGTTAACAGTGAATCCGGTGTTTATGGAAGGCAGGAACTATTGCTTGAACTTGAAGTCTTTTTTTTCATGTATGTTAGCAGCAGCCTGTCTCATATTTTAGCCTTGGGATTCTTTGAAAATCAACAACCAGAATACTTTTGTTACACAGAAACATAAGGCAAATGAAAACCACCCCGTTCCTTTCTGCTTCTAATATAAATTAGAATGTGCATCAGTTTCTCTGGGGATGACTACAGGCTTGAGCTACTAAAGCAGCCTCGTCTGGAGCACTGCTTTCAAGCAGAGACTGGATCAGCCCCTGAGTCACTGAACTTTCTGTAGCAGCAGCATCTTTTGGTCTATAGATGTTGAGAAAACTGTAAATCGTCTGTTGTAATCCCACGTTTTGATTTTTTTTGATCATAGGGGGGTAATACCATGGGCCAGGAAACAGAAATAGGTATACTGGCAAACCTGCGTTCTCTGTTCCTAGCTGCCTCCAGGAACCAGCACGGGTTGCTGCTAGCCCTTCATTTATGTCTCTAGGCTCAGCTGTCATGAAGACTCCGTCCTTCACCCTTTTCGACACCTTCCCCCTCCTTCACGCCTTCGGCTTAGAAAAGATAGCTTAACACAGACCTTGAAGGGTGGTATGTACAAGTGGTATAACAACCTTTCATGAATGGATTATTAGAACTGGGCCTGAAAATATTTGTAGAGCTTTTTCCCTCTCCTCCTCCACTGTGATTAACAACAATTTAAGAAAAATCTCGCATGCGACACTTATTTCTCTCTTTGGGAAAGAAACTAGAATCAGTGTTTTGTAAGGCTATGTTGATAAAAGGCTTAAAAATCAGGTTAAAAATATTTGGCTGGGCAGGAATTAAAAGTAATTTAATAAAGCAATGGTTTGGGTTTTTATTTTTGGGTCCTCTGTTGGCCTGTTGCTGACCTTTCCCTGTCTTGTTGTGCTTTAGCTTTTCCTGCTGTAGTTTTTCTGCCTGAAGATTGGGACTTTATTTTTCTGTTAAGTTTTCTGGGATCTGTTGAATAAGAGCTTTGTGTCAATGTCTGGGAAATAAAAATCTGTTGTAATTAGTTATTCTGCATTTCATGTTTGAGATCTCTAATTTCATGTTTATTTAAAAAGAAAATGCATACACAAACTGAATGAAGATCAAGTACTTCAGTACCGAGCTCCTGCCTTTTTTGACTTCCTTCCTTTCCTTCCTCATCTGAAAGAATTTCAGTTTTTCAGCGTGTTTTGCGTAAGTGTGGAAATAATAGCTTGTTTGTTTGAATGCACATGATACCTGGTCTTCTGTGACAGCAACAGCTCGAAATCCAAATCACTTGTCACCTTTATTGTAATCGACTACAACAAAGTCTTTTACTCCACCAAGACTGCATTCTTGTCCAGAATGCATGATTCATTTATGAATATAGAACTCTAGATGAAATAGTCTATAAAGTAAAGAAAAAACCAAAGGCAAACAAGGAAAATCAACCTCCCTCTGCAATTGTCCTTCCCAAATACTACTCTAAAACTAGTATTTTTGTGGTTATCAAGGAAGAGGTTGAGTAAATATATTCAGGATTTCTTCATGCTAAACTGCCATCATCAGATGGTACAGATAACGTAGAAGTTCACTTTCTAAGTTATCATGCTTTTATCAGATGTTTATAACTTCCTTAGATCAGTTTTTAGAGAGAATATTACCCATAATGAGGTAAAGGATGAAACAATATCAATTTGAACAAAGTGGATCGAGTGTTTTTGTTTTTTTTTTTTTTTACATAAACATGAAAATATTTCTGCAGTGCTTCAATAACGCTTCCCCCTCGACCCCATTATTCAATTAAAGAAAGGTAAAAAAACCTGCGTGTGCTTAACACATAAATATGGGCCTACATGTGTAGATGTCTGAAGACCAAACGACAGGTCCTTCTGGGTTCCATCTTTTAATAAATTTGGTCAGCTCAGCAGAGAAAGCGTGAAGCTGGAAATTAGATGTTCAGCATACCAAAATTTCAGTGTCTTCTATTGTACTCTTAAAGATGTTGCATGTATGAAGACTATCATGTTAGATCTTAATATTTTCAGCTTGATCTTGCAATTCATGAAGTGCGCTCAAGCTTTTGTTGACTATACGTGACTTCCTCGCTGTCTATTATGCATATAGGATGGGCTTTTAAATATAATACAGTTTATTTCTTGGCCAATGAATTGTGTTTTGAAGAAATCCTTAGAAAAGCCATGTTCTTTTTTTTTTTTTTTCCTCTTCTGTTGTGTTTCTTTTTTTTGTTGTTGTTGTTGGTGGTGGTGGTGGTGGTTTTGGGGGTGGTGGTTTTTTTTTTTTTTTTGCATGTGTGTGAAAGCAACACGCCTCCTTCATGGACTAAGACTAAAATCTTAGGGTGAAGTTACCATATTGCTAGTAATACTTGTTGGACTTTTAATCGTTTTGTCAGTATTCATTTTTTGAGTCTACTTTGCTCCATTTCCCGCAATTCCTTTCTGTATGTTTACTTAACATCTTTTTGGTATGTATTCAAGTGAATGATTTTCTCTGGCAATATGAGAATGACGGGTACTGATAGATTTCAAGGAGTATCTTAGCAGTGAAAAGAGAAGCCAAAAAAATAGGATGCTCAGATAGCTGTGACTACAAACACTACAGGGAGTGACTTTAAAGGCAATAAGCTGGCATTGAATCAGCATCAGATTTGTAACTTTACTCCGACGATACAAATTAAATTCATCGCTTCCTTCAGCTCGGTCACTGCAGCAGAGAGCAGACCTACCCCAAAGAGAGTGCAAAGTGTCCTAGGCTTGAATCTATTGCCTCAAGGCCAAAGTGACTATTTAGAGTGAAATCTGGCACGGTGATTTTTTTGACGTGCTCAGATGCTACCTGATCTGGTGAGCTTTTCGCCAAATACAGTTCACCACCTCATTTTAACTGAAGTTGTGGCTGCTGCAATGATGTGACCTTATTCAGAGCACTCACTTGCATAATCTGTCTCTTCAATAATGAGATGTTCACGTGGGGAAGAACATCATTTATTAGTTTATGTGTGGAAATACAAGAAGATAGTTAGAAAATGTTAAAAGTTCTTTCGAACATCCCCACTTTCTATTTCAATCTGCTCCCGCTAACCCTTATGGCAAAGTTTGGCTTCCGACTTGCCAGACGCTGGTTGGTATTATTTGGAACTGTCTGGACAGTCAGAGGTTTTGGGCAGCTCTTGAGACCGGGGAGGTAGCAGAAGTCAGCTGGCTACAGCCTGCCTTGAGACAGTCACCCATCTTCCGAGTACTCTGTTCCTAAATTCCAATTGTTAGCTGATGACGTAGTCTTGGAAAACTTGAAGCTGTTTTCTCGGTAATTCTCACCTGCATGATAGGACTTAGCCTGAAGGGCTCTCGTACCGGACAGTGCTGTGAGTACACAGGTATGGCTTCTGCAAGGGACTTTGTTGATAAGGCAGGTCCTAAACATCTGTTTCATGTTGCATGTCTTTCCAAATATTAATATCAATACCTTGTTGAGGCAACATTTTCCTTGTATGCTACTCTTATCGTTATGGTAAATTGTTTAGAAAATGTTTGTATTTCAATTTGGTGCTACTTGCCTTACCATTATTTGTGCTGTACTAGCATAGTGTGTTTATATTGAGTTTTTGCTTTACTGGACATACTTTACTAGACTCCAGATAATTTTTTCCTTAAATTCTTTTGCCAAGTCTTTCAACGACTTAAGTAGGTTATTTAAAAAACTTCTGTCACATTATGGCCATAACATTGAATGAAGAAAGGTCCATTTTGTGAATAAGGAGACTCAAGCATCAAAATGTTTTGTTGCTTAGTGCCTAATTTTCAATGTGCCAATGTTGGGCCGAGCAGCTCCAAATAAAAATGCCAATGGTAACATGTGGAATAACAACACCCATGGCTGTCTTGGGAATTCTGTGCATTGAAATGAACTCAAATGATGCAGTTGTCTGTTTAAAATGTAAGAAGGTTATTGCGTGCTAACTACTTTATTCTAAGTCTTTGTCCTTTTTCTTATGTTTGAGTAACTGGGTATTATACATTTAACTAAATGTGCAACTCTGAATCTCAGTTGCATATTCAGTCTTTGTATATTCCTATATTCCTGCCAGTACATCTTTTTTCTACATTTGATTTTGTCTCCTTACTTTATTAAAGGAAATGTCATGCAAGGAATCTCAGTGTCAAAAAGGGAGAAAAATTAACATTGTGGTTCCTATAATAGCTGTAATGTAAGTTCACAAGAGATATATATTCCGGCATAAATTTAAACTCTCATAAACTGTGAAACATGAAATGTTCTGGGGCAGCTTTCAATGCCAGTAGTAACTATTTTATTGCTGTTTTGTGAGCTTGAAGTCTCTGCCACCGAGTTCTGTCTTTGTTTCTTAAATAACAGTTTTCTGTCATGAAAACCGTAATCTTGTGTGCAATGGACTTGCAAGCAAAATAGCTGTGTAATTGCAAACTTAGACTGGAAAAATCCACCGTCATAAGAATACCTGCTAATTTTGAGAATACAAAAGGGTCTGAGTCTTTCTTCTGGGAACTTGTGTTTGATTGGAGTCGTTGGTGCTCTCCACAGAAGAGGGAGTATTCTTGAACTTTAAGAAGTGATTAGTTGTAAATAGGAAATACTTGGAAAGTTTATGCCACACCCTGTTTTTGAAACCTACCAGGTACTATTTAATAAACTACGGAATATCTTCTTTCAAAGGTGCAGGGTGTCATGGAAAGTTGCGTCCTAAATTTTTTAGATTTTAATTTTTTTTTTTTAGCTAAAACAATAGAGATAATTGTATTTATTCAAGGTCTCGGAAAGAAAATAATACTGGAGAGTACATATCTATATGAAAATACGAATTATGCATTTAAAAATTCATAGTATGGTTACCCATTTGTTCTGAAGCTTGAAATCAGTGAGAATTTCTTTGTTACCTTTTTTGAGATATGTACGTAGAATCATAGATATGAGATACGTACATCATTCTTTAAGTTTTGCTCTTCCTATCCTGTAACCTCTGCTCACTTCCTTATCTGAGCCTTTTACAAATTAATGTGTGTTAAGGCCAGAGAGGATTATCTTCTTCGATTTATCTTGAATATCACATATGCAGAGGACTGATTGAGTTACAGCATATTGCTTGGGGTTCAAGCTATTCACCTCGAACAAAGGACCTCGGATGAAGGAGAATCTGCCATTTGCCTCAAGTAGATGGTTCTCATGGTGTCACTAGTCTGATTCTCACTTCTTTTTTCTACCTTGCCCTTTTAGGCTTTGCACTTGGTCCTCTCTTGAGAAGAAGAAAAAACCAAAACAAACTAAACCCGTCGTCTTTCTCACCTATTCCATTCCTTCTGTCTGCCTTTTTCTGTTAGCTCCTCTCCACATCTTTTCATCCTTACTTGGTGATGAAATCGTTTAGCTTCCTTGTTCCAATGAGGAGAAGGAATTGATGGATACTCCTCCTTCTTGGACCTTTCCTTTCTGATCTGCTCTTGTTCTTTGATGTTTGGATCCACGTATGTTGGCCAAGGCAAGGCAGCTGCATGCCTTTTAAAGTTTCCAGGAAGGCACTGTTGAAAATGGTGTTTTCATTGAATCATTTCTGTGTTCATCTGTTTTGATATGAATCCAAGAGCACCGCACAAGGAGAAACAGGCTACTGTATGGCAGGAACTTGTAGGTAAAATGAAATCAAAGTGGCATTGGCAGGAACATTATTGTAAAACTCATCACATTGTGACAGGTTTCAAAAAAATGAGTTTGGAAATGTTCTACAAGAACCACTAATGGTGGTTCTTCTACTGCTTGTAAAAGCAAATGAATTATGCAAAGGTCAGAAAAGAACATTTTTGGTTCTTAGGCTTATTGTCGACATTATTGCTGAAAATCCAGAGAGTTGTCTTCATCTTGGTCTTTGGAATTTGTATGCTATTATGAATGTTATGAATCATTCTGTTCAGACACTCTTGTCTTGTGTTATGCACTGTTCCTTTCGTGGTGCTTTTATGATGACATAAATTCTTTTATGAAACTAATGAAAAGTCCTTTCCCGTGTTGCACAAACTATACTGAGAGATGATCAGATGCACAAAGATTTATTAGCAGGTGCTGTAGCTGATGTCATACCTTTATTGTAATGATGAAGATTACTTTTGGGGGAAAAATAAGAACCAACGAAACGTGTCAGGAAAGGGTGTTGGATGGCTGAATTAATATTTGTAAATGCTCAGCAGTCTTCCAATAAAGGTGCACTAGAAGGGACCCAAGTATAAAATGTATAAAATATGTATGTAAATACTGAGCTAGTGTAGGACCTAGCACCCTAAAATTAAGGGACTTGGATTGCGTGGGAAAAATCTGGTGAGGTGTTTTTCCTGTCCTTTCTTTGTACGTTCTTTAACGTTTTTATTTCTCCTTCTGTCTGCTCCCTTTCTGTTACTGGTTTGGGGTTTTTTTTCTGTCCTGATTTCACTTTTCTCTTTTCCTGCATCAGGTCAAACATAGCAGCTGCTAAGGAACGGCAGCAGAAGTGACAGTTGTGTACACAAGTGCTGTACTGTACGGATTGCTCCAGCTAGTCAGCAGCTGGCTTCTTATATAAAATGCTTCTTTCTCTCAATATTGCTACTTCCACTGATATTCCTCCCTTCCGATCTTCCAAAGCACTACATGTAGAAGGCTGGTCATCAAGAGATCTGAAAATGCTGCAGCTTTGCTGCTCGAGAACAAAAGTACGATCCATGATACCAGTTTCCAAGTTCGGCAGGGATAATGAAGTTGCTTTGTTCCCTAAACGTATTCTTTTTCCAAGGTGTCTTACTCTAGACAGACCTGTAAATGCACACTGGAATGCCACAGTTACACTCTCCTTCTATCTGGCTGCTGCATCAGATCTGCCGTATGAGAGTTTTCCTGTGAGAGCGTTCCGCTTCGTAGCAGTAATGCTCCTAGTATTTGACAAATGGTATTTTATGTCCTGATGCCTCCTTCAAATTATTTAGTTTCAACTTTGAAAGTCTTCCTAGCTTGCTAAGAGGAGTAGTAGCAGAGAAATGATACTGTTCCAGTCTGCATGCTGGAAAATACGAGCAGAGTTGAAAATGCGTGGGCTAAATTGTGAGCACCTCTATGAAAGATGATTGTCATGCAGACGCCTGATAACCATCAGTGTTGGTCTCCTAGGCTGCTGATGTACTGATTTAGCTGAGATCAAGGTAAGTGTTGTACTCATAAGTTATGTTGCTGTGCACTGAACTGCACAGAATGAAGGAACTATGCTTTTGAAAGGATAAATGGCTATTATTTTTCCCTGAGTATCTTATCATTTATGTCTGCACAAGGTAAAGTATGAGTCAAGAATGGTTTGGTTGGATATTAAGCACTCTCCTGCCCCGTCTGTATACTGCTTTTTAGAAAGTGTTTGTTTGCTTCAATTATCAAAAAGAGTGAATGGGGACTCGATTACAGTCTTTCACCTGTAGCTTCAAATACAGAGCATGCAGTTTTGCAGGTACCAGGACTTTCTTGATGCTTTTGTAATTAATTAGCTTGGAGTAATTTCATACCTCAGGGCAGTAAAAAAGCTAAGCAAACATTTGTTTAGATGCAAATACAATAGAAGCACTGAATGCATTGGGGGGGGGGAGTATTTTCTTTTCTTCCTCCTGTTTGAGAATCATCTGACTTGTCAGCTGATGCTTTCAGTGAACACCCTGAAACCCCTCTAATCCTTTTTGTTAAGAACGAGAGTCAGAGAAACACTAGTTTGTCTACCGTAAAATGTTTCTTTAAAACCTAGGTTAATAAATAGCATGAATAAGAAGTGTTGTAGAAGTTTTGGGGTTTTTTTTAAAGCATTTTTCTGTAGAGCCAACATAGCAGGAGGTAACTCCCTGAATTTTCTCGAGAACAAAGAGCAAACACTCCGAGTGAAGTATTTCAGTCTCTTATTATGCGATTGCATATAATTGAAGTATCAAAGGAAGAAATGCAAAACTAGCTTTGACCGTGTTTTGATTCAGCACAAAACTCTTGTTTGAATTAGCGCTGAAGGCATCGCTACCCAAAGATTCCTGGAGGGAAATTGAAGCCCGAGATCCCCTGTTAAAGCGCCGAATTTGAGGTGTGTCTTGTGCTAAGCATCACTGCTCAGCCTATTGCACTAATTGCGTTAGTCCCTTTGTGCGATCTGTTAGTGGCCAGAGTCACAGAAGCCAGCTGCACCTTCCCTAGAATAGCATCCCTATTTCTGGCACGGCCGGCTGAAGTCCAGGGCACAAATTTAACTGGCGCTTGGCCCTGAGCCCAGAGCTTACACAGTGTGTTACAGTCACCAATCGCCTCCCGAAGTTTTCTCTGATCTTCACGTTTTCTTACTTAAAAGCAAGACACAGTCTCATCCTCCTGTCTGTTCATGTTTTTCACCTTTTTCTTTTCTGTATCAAGATCAAGAGGACAGAGCATTTGGATCTCTGAGGCCCATCCAAATTGAGAGAAGACAGTAGTTCAGAACATATGGGATGTTTTGTCCTGAGAAAAATGACGTTACTTACAGGTCCAAATATTCCTTCAGATTTTCTTCTGGTAATAGCAAATATTACAAAGGAATTGGGTGAAGAAGCAAGCTTGGACAGCAAGAGAATAAATTAACGGATTTTAAATTAAGTGGAAAGGCAAAAATTGGTCTATATCTGAAGCTCCTTATTTCAAAAGATGAAATTCTGAGAAAGTAAAAGAGAGAACTCTCAGATGCTGCTGCACCGAACAGCTCAAGAAGTTGAACATGGAGGAAGCATGACAATTCATTAAAACAGCAGCACACACACCCATTAACCTGTGAATGAATTATCACCTCAAAGAACACTGGGAACAAGCAAAGAAGGAATAGATTATGAATGAAATATATTACATTTTAGAGGCCGAGCATTTTAGAGCTAAATGAGAATCGGCAAATTCAAGCTGAGTTAGTTCTTATAAACAAAATGTTCTCTGGCCAAATAAAAAGAAAACAATGAGAAAAATGTGAAAAAGAAAAAAAAGATGATCTAGCTAGGCTCACAAAGCTCAGTAAATAACGTTTGTGTTTGGTTTTCGGTAAGACTGCTGAATATTGCCCGCTCCAGCAAAATTAGAACGGCTAATCAAAGGGAGGCTAAGGCAATGGGCAGCAGCGCAGGTAAAGCTGAAATAGTCTGACGAGTGTGGTATGGTTGTACAGCAGAGACCTGCTGACCTCTCCGCTGGAGTTTGTAAAGAACTGGCTTACGATAACAGAGAAATACCACTCAGTGGGTACAGTCATAGGAAATGTATTACTCTGTGGTTGATGAGTAGTAACTGTGACGGTATATTTAAGAATGGTACTTAAGTTCATGTGGTAGAGGGGCAGAGGAAAGAGAGAGAGAGAGTAATCCAGAGAACCAACAGACTTCGTAAGTCTACCTTGAATGGTGATGTCCTGGTTTCGGCTGGGATAGAGTTAATTGTCTTCCTAGTAGCTGGTACAGCGCTGTGTTTTCAGTGTGGTATG
>JAVKLA010000093.1:11062935-11078055 GCA_034782735.1 Sagittarius serpentarius | reverse complement strand
GTGAAAAGAAATTGAGAGAAGGGTGTTTAAAAAGTGATAATAGATTTAAACAGTCCCATAATCTGGTAGGAGGCACAGAGCATGACACTATTGCACAGGAAGACCACTGATGCTCTTGTTGTATGTTCAGATCATTTCTGTACTTACTGTAATTGGGTTTCCTTCATGCTTCATTTGCTTTAAGGAACAATATATTTTGGGGAGTGAACACTAATTGTTGCCCTGAAATTTCATGGAGCAGACGTCCCTGGTCATAGCGGACTATGGCCTGCTTTCCCCAGACGTGTCCTTTCCTGTTTCTTAAATGTTGTGCTTCTAACACGGTTCACAGCACTCACAGGTTTCCTTTAGAAAGCCAGCCTAATACAAAGGAGGTAGGTGGGTATATTTTTCTTGCAAGCTCGCTTTTTCTAAATTGTCTGGCTAAAAACCCTAGCTAGCCTGTTTCTGTACATTATGTATTCTTCCTCTCTGCTTAATTAAGTATCTCTTGATTGAAAAAGCAGCTGCTCCAACTGAACACCCCGTACAACCTCTCTGTCTTCTCCAGGAAGGACTGACATCATTCACAAAGCTCCGGTTAAGCTCGTAACGGAGCCAGTGAAGCGGATAAATAAGGTTCCAGCCTTAGCTTCCAGTGATTTTTGAATATTTTTAAAGCCTGAGTAGAAAACTCTTGAGAGGATGGAGTCAACATGGCATAATAGTTGCTGTATCAGAAATACACGGCTGAAAGCTCCCTATATTTTCACCGGTTTTCCAGGCACAAAATGTTCCCTTTCTGCTCAAGCCCAGAAGTGTTCCTGGCTTCACAGAACTGGGCATCTTGGGCCCATGTCAACTTAGGCGCGTTTTGGGATGCCACCCCAAAGCTTTCCGAAAGGCACGGCCTCGCCGTTGCCTTGCCCGCAATGCCGGCCGGTGTTGCGGCTTCAGGCGCCGCAGTGTTGCCCTTCGCCCAAAGGAGAGGGCGTACCCGTGACTGCAGGCTCGTGGCTAGCGTCCTGCCCCGGGAAGGAGGAAACTGTGAGGGGTCTGTGTGCGCGTAACCACTTGTCCCTTTTCTCCAAAGAGGGCTTTGCCTCCTAGTGGCTTAAGATGACTGTGCTTTTGTCTCTTTGGATCGATGTATCTTGCCTACTTTTCAGTGCAGTGGAACAGCTTTGGCAGAAGGGATGGGGAGGGGTTGACCTAAAGCGATAAAAATGGAGCTTGTCAGAGGTGCAAGCAGGCTGAGGAGACTGTTAGTTGCTCGCTCCCCTGCTGAGATGTGTAGGTGTCTCAGCGATTGTACAGTGAAGTAGCCAAATTTATTATTACTGTAAAGCATCGGTCACTGCCCTTTGCAGAACGCATACAGAAAATAGGAGTTGTGCTCAAGAATCCAATTACTTAAAGGCCTAATCTGGTATCTGTTGAGGGCAATAAGAAGTTTCCAGCTAAATACACTGGGTAGCTCTTCACACCTGGCAAGTGTACGCCAGCTCTATGCTCTTTGGCAGCCAAGGGAGGAGAGCGAGCATGTGGCTTCGTCAGCGCTGTGCGTTAATGAGGTGGATTATAGGAATGGGACAGGGCAGGTACGGAATTTAGACAGGCCCCAAAAATGACACAGCTTTTAGATTGTCTGACTGACGGTAATGCAGCCTTCAATTTCTTCCCGCGATGGTCTCTGTAAAAATGACGTAAACGTGCGCAGCCTCCGCAGTGGCAGCTGAGCCTCTCCCTGCAGGCACCTTCCTTTGCAGCCTGCGTCCTGGATGGAAATGAGGTGTGCTGCACGCAGTTGCCTGCTCCCCAAAGAGAGGGCACCGTTTACCACGTTAATAATGTATCATTTCCGAGGCAACTAGCAACCAGTATCACTTTCAGAAGGCTTCCCCAGTATAAACTTTGTGTTTACACCTGAATCAGACTGAAGGGAAAGAAACTTGTCTGTTAAAGAAATATAGTTAGATTCTTATTAGACTGTGATATATCATGTTGAAATCAGTGAAAGATTTTCTCCAGTCTGTGCATAGATTACTGGCTTCAATTATTTTATCTGACACTGACATTTATACTGTAAAGGTCAGCAAAAAAGAAATCGATGCATTTTAAAGGACAAAAATCAGTGATAAAACCCCCCGCTGAATTGAAAATCATGCTTTAAAAGAAGGTATTGCTATTAGCGCATTTGCTGAGAAGTTTCTACCAGTTTTTAAGGGCAGAGTTCTTTTCATTAGAAGGAAAAGGATTTCTCTAGTGAAGTGGATGTAGAGAAAATCCAGTTACATTGACTTTGAAGACAAATGGATGGAGCAGGCTTGTGAATTTTAAACATCACAAGAAGATGTGCTGCCATTATTAATAATGTTTTAGTCTGCGTGATTTGATCTGTGATAATCTGTTTATGTATATATATCCAGAATGTATATATTGTGAATTGCAAATTGGGGAGGATTTGCTAATGACATGGATTTTTCTTTAGGTGCTCGCTTTTTTGTGCTGAACTGCAGTGGTAGTAATTAACCTGCATTGCTGGCATCGAAGTGTAAAATGGCTGGATGGAAAGTTAGTTTTCTGGTGAATAGTTGTCTGTTCAGACATTGTCATGAAAAGTCAGAGGATTTGGAAAATAGAAGTTAATATGAATTACATTGCCTTTTGAGGGTAGGTAAGGCAGCGTGCCTTCTACATCCATTAACGTGTTGAGTTAAAATCTGCTGGGCTATTGACATAGTGGCTAATACCTTCCAAATCCTGGTTTAGAGAAACCAGTATGTGGCATTAAAGGAAACTAATCTTTTGTTCCAGAAATAAGCTTATCTGAAAACATGAGGCAGTCTTCATGCTGTTTCAGCTGCAATTGCCCTGCCAATGTCCCATGCAGGTCCGTTGTCAAATGTTGACATCGCTGTCAATCAAACATCTTTCTTTTTGCTTAAAATTCATCACAAACATGTGTGAAAGTCGCCCCAAGAGAACCAGAAGCCCGGAATGCTGGAATTTTTAAGGTCGGAGTTAGAGTATATTGGCAACATTAGAATCCTAGAATCACTGAGGTTGGAAAAGAGCTTTCAGACCGAGTCCAGCCACGAGGAAGACCTCTTTTCAATGCGCCGCCCTTTAGACAGTTCTGCCACTGCCACGCAGGATGGCTCCGAGTTCAGCCTGGCAGCAATTCATCCTGTGTTATCCCCAGATTTTCTGAGCTGACACGTGATTTGTCTTGTGGAATGAGTATTGAGAATTACATATTTCTTGTTCTGAAAACGATTTCAAAAGACAAAGTTTAGCTGATTAGATTAGAAAAATGACCCAGCTGAAAATCGTAAAACATGAATAATGCCAAATTCTCAGCATATTTGAATTACTCTAAACTATCTGCTCAGACTATCAAAAAGCTTGTGGGAGAAGTACTTCTTTTTTCTGTCTATGATCTCTTTGCTTTCTGACTAGCAGGATTAAACCACCAGGCTCAGGGCTAGGCATTGTTATTTTCACATATTTGCTGCCCTCATTTTGTGCAGATACGCAGATGAAGTTGTTACAGTTACCTTTCTGTCAGAAATGAGGGCTACAGAGGCACCAGAAGGAATAAACGGAGTAATAGTTGTTCTTTTCAAGTCGGATTTGAATCATTAAGAAAGCAGTCATCAAAGTGTGCAAGTGAGAAATGACTCCACTGGGGCGGGGGGGGGGGGGGGGGAGAAAAAAACCAAAAGAAATTTTTGGCTCCACGAGGCCCCCCCCCCCCCCCCCCCCCACAAACAAACCAAACTTAATTTTTGGCTCCAAGAGGCTGTTTTCAACAAAATGAAGAGATTAGCAAAGGACTGCAGCGAGTGATGGATTGAGTTCTGAACATCCGGACTCTGGGGATTCAGAAAGTGTGCGTAGCTTCAAGAAAATTCAGCATTTCTTTTTCTGTCTTTTAGTTCGGTCATTGTCCTGTCTAGAATACACTCCTTTCCTCTTCTTCACTGAACGAGAACATGTTCTTCCTTTAGGAAGAAACAGGCCTGTAAGTCTATGCTATGTAGTGAAAAAATGAGAGGAAAGATGGGTCTGTATAGGTGGAAACTGCATGATGTGTGGTAGTTGCACTACTTGGACTTGTTTTCCAACTTTTTTTCCTTTGCCTTCCAGTACTTTTTCTGCTGCTCAAGAGCGGTGAATCTTAGAACGGCAGCTTTGCTGTACTTCCCTGTGTCACGAGGGAAGTATTTTCTGCTTTGGAATCTAACGAAACCCTGAAAGCTTGAACATTTGAGAAACTTGGTCTTTCCCAGTGAGGGAGCAAGTGGGGTTGGGCTCTTTTGTAGCTTACAAATTTTACATGCAGTTTGTTCATTTTGAGACCAAAAAAGTCAATTCATATTTTCCCAGTAATTTATTATCTGAGTATAGTTAGAAAAACATTGTTATTCTGAAAGTAACTGGAGAGCACTAACTGTACCTTACTTTCCATTATTAATTGACAGTATGCTTTCTCCATCACCATCTTAATTCTGATTTCCACATGCCCTTTAATTAGAGAGTACTTCAAGTGCATGATTAATACCACTGTTTAATCAAGCTGTGACGTGTAGAGTGAAGTTTTGCCATTTGCGGCTCTGTGAACTGAGGTTCTGTTGAACTCAGAATTCTTAATTTGTTGTGACATTTGACACAAATAATGTGTCTTGAACTGGAGGTATGATCTCTATGTGGCAATTTGGATATGATTTCATTTCACGGTGTGTTTCTTGTAATCCGTTTCTCATTAAGTCTCTGAGAGTATCTCTGCCTGCCTTTGTGCAAATGGTTGTAGTTCCTAAAGGGTGACTTTGGCATGAGAGCATGTTAAAAGTGTTCACAATATGAAGACAAGTTCACAATTGCAAAAAGGATTACTGGCCCAATTTTTCTTAATTTTTCTTTTTGCCTTTTGTTATGGAAGAAATTACTGAGGTTTTTTTTTTTCCTGTCCCAGAACTAGAATCTAGTATTCCAGATCCAAATACTGACTAGTTTCAGATCTGCGTTGGAAGGTGTGCTGTCTTCTACCTGTTGCTGAAACTTGGTGAAATACTGAGTAAGAAGTTGCACTTAGCATAGTGATCCCATTGCCACTCACGTCATAGCATGACAAAGAAATCACAACAATTCTCTTGCCACCTGTCCCATGTGAAAAACCATTTCTATACTATGTTAAAAAAAAAAATTAATGTGTGCTACCCCTCTCTAGAGGGCTCACAGCTAGGATACTTTTACAGTGTTTGTACGTTACTCACCTGAGTCTCGAATTTCCTCCTGGTGACTGTGAAGCTTGTCAGTAATTTTGAATTTCCAATAATAAATCTGAGTATGAATTTCCAAATATATTAGATTTAACAGTGGCTTCATTTGATTATTTAACAGCCTTCAGAAGTCTGTACCAGTTAAAAAGAAAAGATACGCTGGTGCAATTGTATCAAAAGCACCTTCCAAGTTTGAACGGGTGGTTGTGGGAAATCGTGTCACGTCATATGTCACATATGAAAAGCTTAGCCTCCGAGAAATGAGTTGGTTTTTTGACACCTCTTAGTATTACTAAGAACGCTGCCAGGTGTTACTATTTTATCACTCTCTGGCTATGGGCCAGGAAAAGTAAGCAAAGTAAGCTCTTTACTCTTGCTGCATACACGTAAATCCATTGAACGTTAGCAAGTAGTGCAGGTACTTTGGCGGAAGGGGATAACATATGATTTTGCACAACCTATGAAAATATGGAGGTAGTGACTCTGTACCTAAAAGCAGCTGGTTAGTGCTATTGTAGGTGCCTGGGGTAGCTACAATAGGCCGCCTACATTATCTTCCGTTAGGCCACCGTAGAACAGGCAGGGGTCACTTGCAGGCCCTGTGTTGTATCTCAAATGTCATGAGACACCTATCTGCAGATGTTTGAATCGCTCCTAACGTGTCCGACAGCCAAAAGCTTCGGTTAAAGATGGGTAACAGATGGGGATATTTAATTAGGTTTTATTTTACCATTTTTTTTGTGGACGTTCATTTTAAAGAATACAGAAAAAAATTGAATGAGAAGCACGAGTTAAAAGGCCCAAGTAATAACCCTATTTGGTTCTTAAATGAGATACAGACGTTTTATTTCTTTGTTCTTTGAGGTACTCTAGATTTTTCCAGAACATTTAGGTGAAGTATCTTCAGAACATGGTTTAAATTTTGGACTCGGAGCAAGTCCAGTTTTTTTATCTTTACTCCTGATAAAATTGGTGGTTATGCTTCAAACGTAAAGGTATAAGCCATGAGTTTTTCTGTGCCTCTTCTGGTGACAGCTGTGCAAGTGGAAGCTAGCTATTCTGCGGCAGTATTAAAGAAGAAAGGTGTGGGGAGAAGCGCTAATCCTGACATTGTGTGCAATGGAACTTGATTTAATGAGACACTAATGGTCACAGCCGCGAGTGAGTTAAGTGTACAACTACTGATAACTTTTGTTTTCGCTCTCAGCCATCACACAACAGTGTCCCTTGTGAGCTCCCAGTCCTGCACCAAAAGATTTTGTGAAGGATCTTGTACCGTAGTGGTCAAGGTACCTAGCCTAAAAATAACTGACAAATTTATCAAATATAGTAGTTCCATGAGAGTAGGTTACATCATACCTGTTTTAAACTAATTTAAGTGTCTGGATCAGTTTTCAATATGACAAGACCTTAGTTTTGCTTTGTTACTAAGTTGGGGAAAGAACACAGGGTATATTATATTCATCTCAGGCCGCATAATCTGGCACTAACCTCTTTGCTTGGAACTTTTCGTAGCTACTTACACTACACACCTTTGGCAGGCAGGGGAGAGGGTAGAGTTTGTGTAGGTCCGACCAGTGCATTGGGGCACGTAGAGCAGTTTGAAGCCATAAGTGAAAGCAAATTATGCCGGTTGTCAAAGCAACTTCCACTGCGGAAATTTAATTGCCTTGATCGTGAAGAGGAGCAGCGGAATATAAGAGGATTCTTTAAAACAACAAAGGACGAACACCAACTATTTGCAGCTACAGAATGTTAAATAACGAGTGGTTTATTATAGCCATTCAAGTTAGAAAATGGCAAAGATGTCAGACACCATGTTATCTTCCCCCCCCTTCCCCCCTCCCCAATCTCTTTTCCCTTTTTTCTTTTCTCCGCCCTTTTTTCTTTTCTCTCTAGTAAAATGCTGTATCCTTGCGCTGATCTGTTTTCTGTTCAGAATCCCTAGTGCCTAGAGCTGCTGTCTGGTTCTCTACCTTGCTCGGTCTCAGGGAAAGAGATCCAGAGAAAACACCCTTCCAGGTCCCGCTCGCTCATCATGCCAAAAAGAAAGACGTGTTTGGAAATAACAGTTCAAACTAGAAATGACCCCAAAATTGGACATTGGCTTTTTACACTTTTCCACCTTAATGATACTGCTACAAAGTCAGTCATTTTATAGCTCACTTGCACACCATGATTTGTTTAAGTCAAAATGTTGTGCAGCTACTAGAAAAAAAAGAATTGATCTTGACCATTAACTGTTGTGGATTCACTGGTGTGATTTTGAATGAGGCTGAACAGATATCTTGTAAAAATCTGGAGGGGAATAAAAGCCAGGTAAAACGTTCAGGCCCGGGCAAGGACACTTTATTTTTACAATACAGCCCAATAAACTTTTTTTTTTTTTAAATTCTTATCGTAAACAAGATTGTAAGGTATTAAACAAAGAAAGAACAGATAACACACCTAAGTACTGCTTTTCTAATAACCACAAAAGAAGGAGAAAATGCGGAGGTAAATAACATGCTATTAGAGGCACATTAAAAACCCCAAACGAACTAATTTTTTGTTCAAGTATTAAGTAAAAATGAGGGTGAGAGATACTCTATTTTGGTTTTATTTAGAAATGTGAGTATGGTCAGTATTATTTCATGCATCCTTTCATAGTGAAGGTAGACTGTGTTAGAGCTTTGTATTGTTATCATTACCTTTGCGGTAATGTCACGTGTATAAAAAGGACACAAGTATAAATAATTGCACTGAAAAGTCGCATATGCTTGCCTAGATGCCAAGATAAGGGAATATTTTGCTCTTTGCAAGATTTACGTTCCTCTGAGTGAAGAGACATTAAAAACAAAGGCCTTTGGAGATGTTTCTTTACTGCACGTGCTGGAGGAAGGCTTAGGGCTACACCGACCACAGTAAAGCAAGTTGGCGTGTGATTATCACGTACACGTTTTACCGTGCAACTCAGTCTTCACTCAGAGCTCTCTTTCTTTCATGTTTTACACTGAAGTTTTCTGAGCAGATCGTAGGGACTGGTTGACTTGGCAAAGAGCGATGTGCCAGACCCCACCCACTGTTTTCCAGAGCCCTGGGGTATGGCTCGGTAGTTTCTGGAGGAACCAAGCGTTAGGTTAGCTGAGATCTGTGCCTCTTCTCTGCCTTTGGGCCTGAAGGGATCGGGGAAGAAGATGATACAAACTAGTGGATGCTTCCAAAGTCAGATATCACGTGAAGAAGTAGTGCACTGCTTTCTGCCATGCCCTGTCCGTTAGTGAAATACATTTAAAAAAAATCTTATTGAGCCTGTTAAACCAGATGTCCAATTTTGACACCTCTAAAGAATGGAGCAGTGGATATCCCTCGGGTATTTGAGTCTGACCACAAATTTACACGGCTCCGTCGCAGTTATATCGCTAGGAACTTTTGCGACTGAGAAGCTAAAATTCTGAATCGTAGGGTAGGAGTGTGGAAAGTGGAAGCCCTACCTCGACAAGCCACTACCACCCGTCCCCTTTGGAACACAGCAGGTCTTTGCTGCCGGATCTAAACAGGGAAGGAAGCGTGCTGTGGGGCAAGGCTAGTTTGTTAAAATTACATTTAGTTTTCTGTGCATTTTTCTATGATCGCTGCGGAGATCTTCATGCTGTCAGTCCTGTCACTGTCTCAGTGCTTGCTGTTTCCTCAAAGGTGTGAGGTCTGATCCAGTCAACTCTCTAGCTCTGACATCTGTCTTGCTTGCCTGTAAGGCACCATGCACACCTGGGCTATGATCCGAGTGATAAATAATGGTAATAACTGTGATTAGAAGCAGTTATGAAATCACAAACCCACTGAATATAGCAAGCTTCCGTTTAAGCATTTGCATACACATGTACAGAAGCGTGTGTGTGCAAACACAGATAATCTAATTGATGTATACTTTGTATGATGTGGAGAGGAACACGTTGGTTTGAATAAAGAAAAACAGAATTTATGACCAGTATTGTTTGTTTAAGCTCTCCAAACACCGGTTTCCTAAAATTTGACTTGTGTGTTTTTCACACATGCTAAATTTTTATAAACTCCTTTCCTAAATACTAAACCGTGGAATCATAAAGACTATGTAGAGATCTAATTTGATGTGAATGTATGCATCTATCAAGAAAGGCATTGTTTCATGTTGTGAGATTGTTCCAAACACAGAAAGTGATCTTATTTGTTTGTTTCTCTGTTTGTTCCGCTGCGGGTCCACGTCCCAGAGCTGGACCAGAATTCTTACCATTGGTTTGACTTCGAAGCAATTAAACTAAACAAACCAGTAACACGTAGAGATATAGTCCATGATGCAGTGCTGTGCAAGTAATGCAATGAAGTCTCACTATATTTTGCTTGTGTCTAACAAGTTAAAACTCTTTTCAATTTACTTTCAGCACTGTTTGGTTTTAACGGCAAAAATACCTGGGGGTCTGTAAATACATACAGTTGTGTTTGCATTTTTGCTGCTGCTGCTTTCTAAGTGGTTGGTTGATTACTTTTTTTTCCTTTTCTCGTTTTCATTGGTTTCTGTTGTTTACATTCAACTTATTAATAGATACTGACTCTTTTACTGTACTATGAAAACCTTGGGTTAAGCATTTACTCTATCTTGGATTGATACGAACAGTGTACAGGAATTTTCTGATAGTTAGGGAAGTTTAGAACAGCTTATACAATCGTTTATAACAGTTTTTACAATTGAAGTTGATCGCTGACTCTGCTAACTCTGATCCCTTTAAACAACTGGTGTGAATTAGAAAATTCCGTAGTCTTCAAACAGTCCAAGTATCTGCTCAGACTGCTTATCTTATTTTTAGAAATAAGACAGAGACTTTTAGATGTATGAATGTGTTGTGATTTAACCCCAGCCAGCAACTAAGCACCACGTGGCCACTCGCTCACTTCCCCGCCCCAGTGGGATGGGGGAGAGAATTGGAAAATAGTAAAACTCGAGGGCTGAGATAAAGACAGTTTAATAGAACAGAAAGGATGAAAATAACAACAATGATGATGATAATAAAATGACAGTAATAATAATAAAAGGATTGAAATACTCGAAACAATGGATGCACAGTGCAGTTGCTCACCACTTGCCGACAGATGCCCAGTTAGTTCCTGAGCAGAGATCCGCACCCCCCACCCCTCCCCCCGCCCCAGGCCAACTCCCCCAGTTTATATACTGGGCACGACGTCCCAGGGTATGGAACACCCCTGTGGCCAGTTTGGGTCAGCTGTCCCGGCTGTGTCGCCTCCTCCCAGCCGTCCTGTGCCCCTCCAGCCTTCTCGCTGGCTGGGCAGGAGAAGCTGAAAAGCCCTTGACTGAGTATAAATACTATTTAATACACTGATGTTTTTTAGTTGTTGCTGTCAACATTACTTTCATACTAAACCGAAACCACAGCACTATACCAGCTACTAGGAAGACAGTTAAGTCTATCCCAGCTGAAACCAGGACAGAATGCTTTCTAAATTTTCACTTGCAGCACTAAACGTACTATAATGTATTGGCAAGCTTCTTGTCCTTATGTGGCAGTGATTAACACTAATATTTGAAGTACGTGACACAGGTTTAATTATACGTAAGTGAGTTTTGCTTTTAGTAAAAGTACTCATACTGGAAATTAACCTGGAACTAAGTATATGTTTGACCATTAACGGAGCTGAATAAATGAACTCTGTATTTACCTACAAAATGATCCTTGTGGGTCAAACCTGAGGCACGGAGAACAGCACAGTAGCAGCTTATGTTAGAGCTTTTTGTGCTGTATATATTCAGGGAGTAAGTGGAAATCTTCAATCTTTAAATGCTATTCTCTTGTTTTTTCCTAGCTGAGATTTGAGGAACACTGACCAAAGTCATGGCTTTTAAAATTCACTTGAAACTCTGTAGTTTCCTCCAATCTTGGACTGCGCTGTAGCACAATGCAGCAGTCATACTTTGACTCAGTGAGTTAATACGAAACTTGGGATCGAGATCAAGAGTAAGTGGGTTGAAGCATTAAAATGGGTTGAAACGTGAAACAAAACAGTTTCTCTAACTCTTTTCCAAAGTTTTGTGCTGATATAATGAGTAGCTGCTCTTATATATTCCTCACCTGGAGTCATAGATGTCACTTAGTGGCATCACTGGTTAGAGCTAAAATAATGACTGTGTCAAAATACAGGAATGTAACTACAGGGGAGGGAATCAGCAGCAGCAGCAGATTGCAGCTTGCCTC
The DNA here is from genome assembly GCA_034782735.1 of Sagittarius serpentarius. Lineage (NCBI taxonomy): Eukaryota > Metazoa > Chordata > Aves > Accipitriformes > Sagittariidae > Sagittarius > Sagittarius serpentarius. The sequence continues at coordinate 11,066,570 of JAVKLA010000093.1, read as the reverse complement.
TTAAATCAGATAAAATTGTTGTGCAAATGGCTTTTGCAATATTAATAATTTAGGAGCCAAACTGTGTTTAAATGCTTGGGGAATGCTAGAGCCCTTAAATATAATTTTAGGTTAAATTGTTTGTTATTTATGTTTCCCTTGAACTGTCAGTAGTCTCTAATGTATGTATGCTGGTTTGTATCCCAGCCTGCCAAGCAGAAGAGGCATTTTGATAAACACAGTGAGGCTTTGGTCCTTTGAACTGGAGGAGAATGCTGTGTAATGGAGTTGATGGGTTTTGTCTTCCGAGGGGAGAGTTTTGGCTGCTTCACAGCGCAGCCCTTCAGACGAGACAGTCAAATGCCGTTTCCTGTTAAACACCCAGTCAATCACCACCTGCCTGGCCTCCGAGCTGGAGAGCTGCGCCTGGTAGTGGAGACTCCCATTTTGTACAGTGCAAAAAGGGTTTTTCCATTTTTGTTTTAGTCCACGGGCACGCTGAAAAACCGCTCCATTGTGTGCTTGGGAAAGTGGGTGACTCGTGTAACCTTACAGACAAGATACTTTGAATACAGTTGTTTAAGACTTTTTATACAAGAAAACATATACGCACGATCTTGTCAAAACACAGGAGCTTTTCCTCTGATTGCTTGAAGTGTGTTCTGTAGGGGGCCGTCTGTTAACTTCAACGGAGAATTGGCACACTTGCCTAGAAGGAGATCAGGGCAGAGCTCACAAAGCTGTGTATACCATTTGTAGCTGTCAGATGGTACGTGCTTGTCTCCTCCTTCTGACTGAAGTCAGCATTGTTCTTACATCTTGCACTGTCCAAAATCTAAATGCTGTCAAACAAGTACAAGTTTAATATATAGACAGATGACATTAAATACCAATGGGCTACCTACTAAACCTACAAAATTAAACATGGCTAGCACTGTGGAATTTTGGAGCTTGATAGGGGCTTTCTGTCTGGTTTTGATGTGACCTGTCACGCTAACACATCCAGTTTGTTGCCTCGAGAAGCGAGTTCATCTTTCGCTGAGATCATAGTACCTCTTTTAGTTCTCAGTTTTGGCTTGAGCGTCTTGATGGGCTGTGGGACACAGGTAGGTTGGGACATGAGTGAGAGTGGGAATATAAGCTGGAGCGGGGCCAGGAGGCTCCGGAGGGGCAAGGGTCAAGGCAAGGAGGGGGCTCACAAAAGAGAGCGGAGGCTGTCATGGTGGGGCTGGGGATGGCTTCAGAAACTGAAGTCCACAAGGTAAGGTGGTGTTTGTCTCCGTGGTTCAGTCTTTATCCACAGATTCCTACGCTGGTTCATCACTGATGAAGGAACATCTTGACCTTTCTTTTCGTAGCACACCCCGCTGCCCCAAGACAGGAAGATAGGAGCACTTATGAGACAACTGCAAAATTGCACGTATGTTCTTTGGTGCTCTGGTGTATCTGTCCTCTGCTTTCCTCTGAGAGGTTATCGTCATGGGTCTCCATCCATATTTCTGTCTGTCTTAGTTTGTTCAGAGGTTGACCCCTAAGCCTCTGACCTAAACTGTTTGACGTGAAAGACTTGCTGCGAGGGACTTCCCCCCCCCCAGCCCCTTCCCGGTCTGGGAAGATCCACCACAAGGCGTGTTCCTTCTAGAGCTGAGAGAACTAGAAAATAAAATGGCTTTTTTTTTTTTTTTTCCCCTTTCACCACATAGTTTGGAAGTTTATTTCCTCTGTTAGTTCTCTATGATGCAAGTCCTGTTTCCTGTTACGGAGGCTAGTGCATATCCGTAGGCATTATTTGTTTGTATGCAACAGACCAGAGCGAATTGTAGTATTTAAGCAAGTTAGGAAACTGGAAAGGTTGTTTTGTATCTGGAGCCAAGCTCCTCAAATCAAGTCCGTTTCCAACAGAAAATACTATGCAAATACCCTCTATAATTTCTGTTTTAAAGATTTACTTCTCCTCTCTTACCCGGAGCAGGTCCTCAGCTGCAAGGTTGCGTTATGGACTTGTGTGTTTGTTCTCTGCTGTTGCATTTGGATGAGAATGATCTGGAAGCAAGTGTTAGGCAGAGTTTAGAAGTAGAGGTCAGGCTGACCTTTCCCTGTGTCTGAGAGCTATCCTTGCTCCAGCGTACTGTTAGAGCAGTAATTGAACGGATCTCACAGCGAATAATAGGAAATGAATCATGCTTGTTTAAATTTTTTTTTTTTTTAAACTCTCCACCAGCCTAAGAAGAAATTAATCTGGCAGAAGCTGCATGTATTGCCTTTTTTCCTTTCTCCTGGGTTTCTGCCTTCCCCGATTACCATGACAGGGCATAAAAGTAATAAAGATGAAGGACTACTTCTGAGCTCCCGCTCTGCGTGCTGCTTGTTGGAAGCATGGCAGTCCCACGCAGGGAAGCGGAGTGCATCGAGTCAGGAGCATGTGCGTGCAGTCGTTGCGTGTAGGTGTGCTGGGACAGGTGACTACATAACACTGTCTCTGTGTTCTTGAAATGATATTGCCCGTTCCAAAGGCACTGCAAAGTGCTGCAGATACTGCAAAACTGGCATATCAGTGAAGCTTTTTAAGCTTAAAAAAAAAAAACCGTTAAGGGGCCTTGTTAAAAAGGCTCACATCAGTGGCGAGCTCTGAATGTTAACCCGTACATTTGTTCTTAAATAATTAAATGTATAAATGAACCATGGAGCCAAGTGTGTCAGCAGCAGCTTTCCTGGACTAAGATTAAGATTGCCAATAGATTCATATTTGATTCTGCGAGAAGGGAGTTTGTTACTTGGTGAGGTTGAGGTCATTGTGGACTGTGGCTGCCTACAGAACCGCTCGGTGTTAGTTACGTCTACACTGATTATCCTGCTGTTAGGGGAAAGATTTCCGTCCAGTAGTTTGTCAGCACAGGGACATTTTCAGGAACAATCCACTTGAAATTGCACCCTGAGCCAAAGTCGGTAAGGTAAAAAGCAGACAATAGTTAGGTCTTTCAAGTGGTCCAGTTTACCCTTTTGTTTTCCTGTTCCATTTAAAATAGGAAAGAGAGTGAAACAATCATGGCACCTGACTGGGGGGAAGTTAAAGGTCTTGAGGCTTTTTTTCCTTAGCAGAGGGATCTTTTTGATACCGTACAGCGTAGTTTTCAAAATGAGGACTATATTTTTCATATTGCTGTGATATTTTTCAAAGTGGGTGTGGGTGAGCTTTGAAAAGCTAGGATCTCGCAGAAGCACTTCATCCAGTGGTTCTAAGGCCGCTTTGGTTCATGAAATAAGCTTGGTGCCACCTTCACACAAACTTCACCGAATCGAATGCGCTCTTGAGTGCATCATTACCGAGTTTACAACTTGCTGAGGGCAGGTCTAAATGCCGTGGTGCAAAACCATTGAGAGCTTTGCCCTGCCAAGAATGGCAAAAGGTAAGGGGAGTACGCTGGGCTATTTCTGGGGTGCAAGATAGTGCAGGTATCTTTCTATTGGGTGTTACAGGTAAGAAGGGAAATGGTACTGTCGTGGTTTAACCCCGGCCAGCAACTCAGCACCACGCAGCCGCTCACTCGCTGCCCCCCGCCCCCAGTGGGATGGGGGAGAGAATCGGGAAAAAAAGTAAAGCTCGTGGGTTGAGATAAGAACAGTTTAACAGAACGGAAAGGAAGAAACTAACAATG
>JAVKLA010000093.1:11030163-11054991 GCA_034782735.1 Sagittarius serpentarius | reverse complement strand
GCGACAGCCGAAACCATCAGGGCGTTCCCGACGTTCTTCTCCTGCTAACCCCAAAACACAGCGCTGTACCGGCTCCTTGGGAGACAATTAACTGTCCCAGCTGAAACCAGGACAGTAGTGTAATCCGTAAAAATTGTATCAGATAAATTTAATGAACCTGCAGGATATGGTAATTTTAAGTTTTAGTCTAACATGACTTTCAGCTGCTTTTAGTAAAGGCTAAAAAGAAATCAGGCAACTTTAAGAGGAGCTTGACCATTTTGTTTGTAACAGTGATCAGATTATATGAAATCTGTTAATTAGAGAGCTAATAATAGATGTTCAAATTAGTTGAAGTTCAGGCTGCAACAGAAATAGGCAGTGGGCGTCTCATGAGTCCGAGACGTCACCCATCTGGGTGTGTATGTAGACCTTTGGAAAGTCTTTAAGAAGGAGAAAGTAGTAGTATCTGTCTAAAGACAGAATGATGTTCTACCTTGGTTTTTAAATCTCCATAGTATAACTTGTACTTTGAACCCTCCGGTCCTATTATTTATGTAGAAAACTGCAACAAATGGCTGCTTGTATCTTTAAAGGCTATATTTGCAGCTTATTTTCATCTTTCCGCTGACAATGTCACACTAAAATTGTAACCACAATTATAAATAGAAAAAAAAGGAAGTTCAGACCCTTGTCTTACGAAAAATCTACAAAATACGAACTTCCGTTTAGTTTTTTTATTTTTTATTTTATATATCTAAAAATATATAATCCTGGTCAGTTGGCTGAAGGGAATTGTAAATCAAAGTGACTTTTTATTGCAATGGGAATAAGGGACAGGTTGAATAAAAAAAAACAAAAAAGGAAGAAAAGAAACTAAGATATGGAACATCAAAGACTGTCAGATAAACATCACAAACATTCATTTGCAGTAGTGAATGATAAAATCAGAAACAAGGAAAAGGTTTTGAACAGTTATTCTATAAACTTAATTTCATCGTAATATGTGTAAAATGCAAATGTTGATGATTATGTAAATTGTTTTCAGTATGATTTATGTAATGCAAACCATGTGATACGGTTTTTGTGGGATATTGTCTGAATACCAATGTAGATATTTTTTCAAAATGTTTTTAACGCGGAGTTTTCAGAATATCTGAGTTTTTCTACTGGTTATTTTTTAAAATACATTGTTTTAAATATTAGAAAAGGCAGATTTCACACTGAGGGAAGAATTAAAACAGGTAAGTCTCTACAGCTCAGTTTTCTTTCCTTGGGATCGGTCCTTTCTGGAGTCATGGTATTGTCTAATCCTACAGACCGTGAGAGAGAGGCAACTGATAGTTCCATCTGCTTTCTTCTCAGTTTTGGGTTATTCGTTATATATCCTTCCTTTTTTTTTGACTTCTGTGGTCAAGCTGTATGAAGCCGTCACGCAGCTGAGGTGGAAATGTCCACAGAACCTTCTGCGTACTTCCCCGTACTCCTGCGGTCCCCTCCTCACAACGGCGCAGCGCTGCTGAGAGTCTGCTTGGTTTTCTGCTCGGGTTTATGTTCAGGTTTATGCTGTGGCTTTGTCCCTTTTGCAAATATTTCTTCAAAACTTCACAAATGTTTATTAAATTCAGAGAGTCAAAGATTTAAGGCCAGAATATTTTGACTCATTATGTAACACCAGCCATGGAATATCACGTTTTTATTTTCAAATTGAGCTTATGAGTTCTTTCAGCTATTGCATATGTTTAGAAAAGTCTCCTCTGGGGCCTTGTAAACATTTACTCTGAAATAACACATCCCAAGGGAAATTGCTCTCATAAGTTCAGTTGTTTTCACTAGTTTAAGAAATGTGTTTTGTCTGTTTTCTGACTGTTTTGGTTTAGATTCTGGCTAGCAGACCCCCCTCTGCTGGTTTTCTGCTCACTGAAAGAGTTGTCTATCCGAAGTTTTTATCCTTGTTTAAATTTTCATTAGTGAACCTTCTTTTCTACAGACAAAGTATAGGTGGAAGCTCTTCAGTCTCTCACGATCAAGCACGCTTCCCAGGCTCAATAATTTCTTGTAGATCTGTCCTGGGTTTTTAACCTTTCCTTTGAAGCGTGGGCGCTGGAACTGGCCAGCAGTGTGGAAGTAGCCGCTTTCCTTATGCCACTGGCGAAAGCGATGCCACATCTCTGAGCCTGCTTGATCGTTCCTGCTTACGCCTCCGCTGGCGGAACGAACTCCTCGGGAGTGCACGAGTCTCTTTCTCCACCAGAATCGATATAATGCGGTAAAGACAGGCCAAACCAGTAACCACCGAAGTCCTTTTCAATTTGAAGTTTTCAGACAAGATTTAGAAAGGATTCTTTACTTTTGATTAATTTAGTTTAAGATGATGACTTACTGGAAGCGCCCTCCTTTTTGTAGCTGTTCTTTTGGAAGACAAGGAAAACGGTATCTGAGCGTAAGAAAGCAGTGGCGTTCGCAGAGGGTGAGAGTTGCGCTCTGTTTGGTCTCCCCTCTTTGGGAGCGGGTCCATGATTCACGGATAGAGCAGGGACAGGTACGGTGAGACGGGGACCTCTGGCTTTGTGCGGGACGGGAGAGAGGAGGAGGAAGAGGAGGAGCCGGCACCCGTGTGGAAACAGGGAGGTGGCGGCACAGAGACCAGAGTTAGAGTTTTCTGAAGGAGTGATTTAGCAAGTTTTATGAATAAGATCATCCGCGCTGATGGGCGCTTGTCCTGGATAACTGCGCGTTGTCTGGAATCTTGCACAGTGTAGCTGATGCTTGATTTCTGAGTAAGAGTTTAAAGCAATTTGTCAATATGTATCTTTGCCTCTGAGAGAAGGCATCCGGCTGTTTGAATACACAACAGACATTATCGCAGAGGGCTTATCTGTCTCATGTAATGACTGTTACTCTTCCCCCCGCCCCCGTTCTTCAGAGCCAGGTCAAAAATGTAAATGAAGTAACAGGCTTGAGGATACATTTCAGTTTGTGTTGTTTTTTTTCCTTTCCTTTCTATTCTTTAGTAGTTGCTAAAAGAATTTGCCTCGATATTCCCTTGGCACTCTTCAGTGTCCGTTTCTTTCATTTTCGCAGTCAACCTTGCTCTCTCTCTTCACAGCTCTTTAGCCCGTGGGACTATGCACTTCACTAAATCCACTGCAAATTTCAGATGATTCATTCTCTTCTAAGTAGGATTTTTACTCACCGTCTCTTCAAATTGGTGTCAGCATACTGCCAAGTTCGGGGAAGTCTCTTTTTTTTTTTTTTTTTTTTCCTGGTATGTTTATCCTCAATTAACTAGTCTATATTCATTCTAGTATTCCTCCTTTGGCTTCTGCAGTTAAATTGCGCTATGGTTGCGCAAGGGAAATATTTTTATTGCTTGTTATTTATTGCTATAGCAATGAAGGCCTATTGCCCCTCCCTGCTTCTCATACTACAGAGATTTAAATAGATGCTCATGGTTTTGGTAGTACTTTTCCTAGCTGGGGCTGGGAAAGAGTATTTATACACACATAAGTAAACCTCTCAACATTGTAGAATTGGTAAATCGATCATTGATCACTTTGGATGGAAATGAATGACTGCTCTGTAAGAAGAGAGTAAGGACTTAGTCCACTCTTTAAAAGTAAATTCAAATTGTCTGTTTAAATCTGTGAAATGTAAACCAGAAAAATTAAGATATAAATTAACGCATGTATATATGATCCCATTGTACCTATATGAAATAGAAGAGGACGTGGGAGTTACCATATTGGAGGGGAATGTAAGTATGCAAACCAGAAGTACATGAGCAGAAAGAACAGGAAAACGTCCTTTTTTTTTTTTTTTCTTTTTTTTTTCTTTTTTTTTTTTAACTTGGAAGACTTGGTAATAGGGGGTGAAAGAAAGCATAAATCAGGATACTATTATAATATAACCAGAAAGTGGTATTTTTAGTATTAGGCTCTTTCGACATAAAAACTGAGAAAAAAGTAGATCCTGCTGCATAAAGAATGTCATCAGTGACCTCCTAGCTCTCAAGAGCCTAACTTCCAGCTCGCTCTTTTTCTGGTGTTAAAGCACATTTTTGCTGGTCATTCATTCCACTCTTTTGAGCAGAAGAGCTGTGTTCATACAAACACTGAGTACTTGTTTCCAGGGGGAAAAAAAGATTCTTTTTCATGCAAACTGTAGATAGTGTAATAGAGCCTCGGAGGTGGCTGGGATGTGAGGTTTCAAATCCTGTCACTAGATACGCACAGCAGTGGTTCTGGGGACATGTCAAAAGAAATGAAGTGCGAAACTGTGTCTGCAACCTCTTGCCAGAAGGTTTTGAAATAAGGGTGTTTCCAGCAGTTTACACGGCTGTCTCATTCCCTGAAGTTTACAGCTATATTGTCTGTGCTGCTGTAGAAGTCGTCGTAGTTATATGTCAGGACGTGCATCTCGATAAACATGAAGGATGAGAAGGAGGAAGGTGCAGATGAAATCTGTTAATGTACTTGGTGACCAAGAGCAACCTCCTGATGGCGAAAGGAATAATTATATGAGTGAATGAAGAAATTTGAAGAAGCACCTGGACTGGAACGAGCCTCATTTTTGCTAAAAAGAGGGGACTGAGATGATAAAATAACAAAGAAGTCTAAGCTGAAGAAAATCACAGTGTTGTTTTGCCTTCCAAAGATTTCCAGCTGGGGTTTTTAAGTGGTCATTCGGACATCTGGGTCACATTCTCCTGACAAGAAATCTCTCACCTGTCCCCCCCAACTTATTATGTTAACCAAATACATTTCAGACACAGAGCTGCTTGAAGATATTAGGTAGCATCAAAGCACTATGATTATCATGATGACTACACTCAAACCTTAAGACAACTAAAAGAGGCATTAGTTATACTCGGTGCGTGAATGAGCTAGTAGAGTGAGAAACCTTACTCTTTACCTGGTTGTTTTATGATTACTTACAGTATGTGGAAGTTACCTTAAAGCTATCAAGAGGCAGAGCTTGATGTGTTGCGTTCCAGGAATAAAAACCTGGGGTTGACTCTACCCGGAGTGAGGAGCAGAATAAAAGATAAAGATAAAAATAAAAACTCGATATGTTAATCTGAAAACCTGCAGCTGGTTCATCTAGAGTTCAAATAGACTTTCCACGTCTTTATACTAAAACATCACATGCTTAAGTTGTTCTCATGAACTCAGCAGATTTAGGCTTTTTCTCAGGAACTGGAATGTGTAAAAGTAATGTGAATTTACTAGTTACATTTTTCATCTTTATGTTTTCCTTTCACTGCATTGTAGTAAGGTAATCCTAAGGAGAAGGTTCTGTTTTCCCGTCTCCAGCTATTCCACAAGAATAGAAAAAGGAGCAGTCAGTCATTATGTTAAAATCTTGTCTTTACTTGACTGATGGATTTTTAGATGCCTGGCAGTAACATATTATCCTATCCTTTCTAGCATGATATCTTGTCCTCTTCCAAGCCGTTGCTTTATTTAAAGTAACTGAAATTTGCAGTGCGTCGTCTTCTGTGAACCACGTTAAGGCGTGCAGATTTGCCAGCACCCGCCAAAGATACCAGCACCGGCACGGTGCTGCTCAGCCAGAGTTGTTCTTCGTGGCCTTTTCTAATGAGAAATTTTTTCCCGGTGACATTCAGAATTGCCTAATTCCTTTCCAGTAAATTAGAAGACATTAGCTAAGGAATTAAGTTAATTAGGGGGGGAAAAAAAATAGACGTCTTCATTCAAATGTTAACCTTAGGGTATATTGGACTTCCTAACCGGCCTTCCTATTAATGACTGTAATCAGTAGATAAAAGCTTGTCAGATTTTGGGGGAGTTGCACTGAAGCTTTGTCTGTGCGTCCCACAATCAAATTTCAATTTAAATTTACTGAGGCATATAGCTCTCTTGCTTCATTTACTCATAAATACATGTAAAGGAGATGCTATAGTAACCCCCAATTTTATAAATATGCCACTAAACCCCCCCCAGTGTCACTGAAGTAAACTGAGAACCCTGAATACTTCTTGGTCTTGAATGTAAAGCTTCGTTTCCCTTGTCCAAGCGCTTGGGTATCTCTTGAGTGTCAAGGGCAAGTTTACTGTGCCTTCACAGTCATGGGCACAAGCTGTTAAAACCTCAGGGCTGTAGGTTGGAGAGGAGGATTGCACGGGAGCATTGGTGAAAAAGGTGGGAAGCTTTTTGCTTGGGTTTTTTTATTGCTGTTTTAAGAAAGAAGGGCTTCGCATCCAGGAAGGTGGAAGTGTGTTCTATGCGTTTGAAGCGTTTCTCGTGATTCTCATCATAGGAATAAATCACGGTGTGTAGTAGCCACGTGAACACTTACTCATATGCTGAGAGATTTCGTATGTTGGAGGAGACTTGCCATTGAGTTTCCTCACACAAAGCTAAATACAGACTACTTGAATATTTGTAGGACTAAGGCCTAAACCATCTCATTTTTCAGTCTGTTCAAATGTGTTACTTTTGTTTACAATAAGACGAGTGGAGGATCTTCTGGCACTAATCTTGGTACAGCGTACCACCTCAGTGTTACCAGTTGTCTCTTCAGTAATCATTACTTGTTCTGTTCCAAAAGCATGGAGCTAACAGAGGGATGCCTGAGGAGGTTTTAGCGGATGACAGAGTATAAGCAGATTCATGTTTTTATTTGCTAGCGTGTCATTTTTGTTTCGTTTCTGTTTGGGTGGTTTTTTGTGTTTGTGTTTTTTTTTTTTTTTTTTTTTCCTTTGGGATCAGAGTTGTGTTGTTACAGAATGGAGTGCTTGTATTTGCCATTGTACTAAAAATGGTTGTGATAATGTAAATGAATAATTGGCAATTGATTTTTGTTCTGTTTGTTTGTTATTGGGATATTCCTACAGGAGGGGAATAATTGATGGTCATTATACGTGACACGAACTTAGTTTTTGTTTTCAACTACCTCCCGCTCCCGCCAAGAGATTTGTTTATCTCAGTAGGGATCCTTCTCATCTTGCTTTTAACAGAAAATGTTGGAGAACAGAGGAGTCTATAATTGATTTTTGTATCCCTTTATATTTTTGTGCAGATTTTTATGGTGGCTGCATTGCAAAAATGGGCTTTAAAAAAAGCAGGGAATCAAAGAAGGATACAAAATTTTTCTTATTTTCAGAATTCAGCGTCTATATGAAAAAACACTTTGTGAGTCAAACAGCTAGTCAAGGAAATTAAACTTCCGATACCACCATCCTCATTACAGCCTGATGGACATCATTTAGGTAAAATAAAGCTTGGCTGGATGGAGGGTCCTTCTTCCTGGGTTCTCAGCTAAAAATACGCACACCGTTGTCCTTAGCTTGCCAGCAGGCGACCAAATGCTGGCCAAGTAGTTCAGGCTGGGCTTGCCAGGGCAGGCGAGCCCTGCGCAGCTCAGTGCCACGCTCGGGCTCCACGTGAGCGGGCGTCCATATGGTGCATGTGGTGTGGTGACACAGAGCCGTACCGGTAATTGCAGCCTGGCGCTGGCTCGGCCGGAGCGAGCCGCGCTGATGGCAATAAGGCTCCAGAGAAGGTTCGGATTCAGTGCCCCCTGTACCGCCTTGTACCGAATGCTCTGAAAAGCGAGCGATGGAGTGAAACTGCGGCATCTGCCAAAGTGACGCCTAGATTTCTCAGTGTAGAAGATTGGAGAGAGTACGAAATTAATCACCCGTAAGGACTTGGATGTCCAAAATCTGAGACGGGTTGAGAAATAGTAACCTTAAAGAGAATTCCTGTTTCCCCAGTGAAAACTCCATCCCTAGGTGGTGCCAACAACATGAGAGCTGGCAGCTCTGACAACCTTTCTGCTGCTTGTGTGCCCAGGGCACCCGACTTCTACTTGAGCCTACAGAAATGCTCCAACGAGAGAAAGTTTCTTCAACAGAGAGTTGAATTACTATTTGGTGACATGTAGCTAAGTAGGTATAACAGCGACTGGCTCCTGTAATGTGTATTTATAGCGTATATTTTATTATACTGTACAGGTGTTTATAAAGTACATTGAGATCCTTAGCTGAAAGGTGTTGTATAAATGCAAGCAATAATTATTGTTACACATATAGAAGAATAAGGACTTCCTGCCAGTAGCCTTTCCTCAGGGGGGGAATTTAATTTCTTTATCTGCAGTAATTTTTACTGCAGTCTCTCTTGAGATTGGAACGTGCAGTATTTAAAGTTGATTTAAACAAGAGGGAGACTCACTCTGCAATCCATTAAACCCAAAGGGACATGCTTCTACCTTCTCTTTGCTGGACGCTTAGCTATACATCCGTACAGAATGAATCTCTTTCAAGTTCTCAGGTGACTTCTGGTTTACTCTGAATGAGAAGAAGTACCTTTTGCCTCCCTATTTAAGGCATCCCCTTTGCTCATTTGGCTTGTTTCAGGATGCGCTTATTTGCATTTGCTTATCCCTGGCTTAGGGTCGCTGGTCCTATTTAAGAAGGATGTACTTCACACGTCAAAGTACGATAACCGGACTTACAATACGGTAACAGCTTTCTCAGCCCTCCAAAAGACGAAAGATATATTTTCCTAATGTACTGGGGGATGGATGTTTAGAATTGCTGGTACTCAGCCATAGCAAATATTAAGCTCAGTAATTTAATGCCATAATTAAAATTCATTTAGGTGAAAGGAATATTTTGTTTATACTTAGGATATATGTCAGCAAAAGCGTAGTTTCTGTCAGTACATCTATTTTTGTCTCATGAGAAGACAGAGCAATGTCACTGCATAGCGTCCTCAGAAGTATTTTACCGTATTAACAGCAGTAGTGAGACGAGAAGCTGTTACAGCTCATTTGAGTGGTTTACCATTGTGCAGACAGTTGGCAATTATTGCACTTGGAAGAATTAAGTGGATGACTTGAATGGAAATGCTAGTTCTTTAGTGAATTCCCTTTTTACATCAATTGTAGCATATGTCCACGTTTTTTCCAACAGTAATGAATTTCCTGAGGTGGTTTCCCTTGTGCTTTTGAATGCAAAGTGTTAAAATCCAGCAGGAGAGCCCTGTAGTTGACCTTTCATGCTAAATGTGAAAGGGCTGTTGTAGGCTTTAAAAGGCTTTTGTGCTTCTGGGCCTCCTGGGAAGCTCCAGTTACCTTCAGACTGGATCAGCTGTTTCAGGTGTGAAGCATCAGTTGTGCAGAGTAGCTTTTTAATATTTTGAATAGTGATGTCCGCCTTCTATGATAAGCTGAATCTGAAAACATCTGTGCATGCGATACATCTGGCTTTATGGTGCGTTCTGTCCCTTTCCCATCTGTTCAGGAGTGAAGATCACCAATACCTATGATTTGTCTCTATTCAAAGTCCTTTTCAAATTCAAAAGCCTGATAAGAAAATCGATGCAGGCAGTATAACTGCCCCATAAAAAATTTCTACAGCCATTATACGGGCTTCAGCCTTTGATATCGCAAGGGGTTCTGAGTAGACCTTTGCATTTGATTAATCCTGATGCTTGTATCAAAACACACGTGGTAAGATTTTCAGTTTCGACGGAGAGCTGGTCAAATGTCAGCCCGTGATCTAAATTTAAATGGCAAATCAATGTCCTCTGTATTTTTCAAAGATTACATTTCTGTTAGCCTGCTTTATTCTTTCCAGAAATCTCCGACTTCTTGCTTTCCTCTCATCTCTTTGAGAAGGGGCTAAGCAGCTTCTCGGTCTGAACGGCATTATGTGGTGCCTGGCTGGTCAGGCAGTGCAGGTGCTGGCGCGTTGCTTTGTATTTGATTGACGTTAGTAGAACTATCCAGGAGAGAAAGGTATAAAAATGGGAAAGGTGAGAGTGCAGCGGGGTCCTGAAAATTCCCAGGTTAATATGCTGAAGGTGAACTGATCTGGATGCTCATGGTTTACCTGGGCTTAAAGGAAAACTCTCCTGCTCTCTGGAGGAGGAGAGCCATTGAGGGCTACAGCTGTGTAGAGCATAGCAATACATAGAAACCACACCTGCCTGAGGAATTCCCTGCACCGCAAACTGTGAATTGTTGGGAGAATGTTAATGGGAAGTCTTGCTCCACGATCGCTCCTGTTTCACACTCTGTTCATCAGAGACAGGTTAGGGAGCTCGGCAGAACTTCTTGTCTGGTCTCACCTGGTACAGCTGTTCTTGTATCAGCCGAATAATAAAAACAATCCAAATTAATTCATGGATTTATTGTACTTGTTATTATATGTACTTGCTATAATAACTATTGCCTAGTTACTGACTTTCTTCATTTCTTAAAAAAAAAAAAAAAGAAAATAAGAGATATAATGGCAGAGGTGTTACTGTGAGCTCTGGTGTATCTAAAAGCATGCAAGAAGGCAAAGATTTCTTTTTGGTAGAAAGTGTTTGAAGTAAAACTTCATTAGGAATGAGGTGACTAAACCACAGACATTGTTTTCAAATTGAGAGTTCTAATGTTTGTAGAAAAATTAGCTGGCTGATAGCAATTATCCTAGCACTGATTGTAGGAATATGGCAGGCAGAGACACATGAGGAAATGTGGTAGGTGGAGAGAGATTGGAAGAACCGAGAAAAAAATTACAGAAGCAGGAAATATACCTTACTAATATAACTTCACATTTGCACTGGGCTCCAATAAGCATTTACATTCTAATATTAATGTAGTCATATCTATTGTAACAGGCTTTGATTTTATACTTTCTGGTCTAATCACTCTATTTGAACAGTTAAAAATCGTATTGTGAGTATTTTAGGTTGAAAATTTCAGTGCTTGCTCAAGGTCTAATTCTTCTAGATGATTTGGACAAAATAATGCCCTTTTGGAAGCATAAATAGTAATATGCTCTCTCTGGTTTGAAGGAAACGAATTTTGTTGTTTATTACCTTAAGAATAAGTGCTACTTCTGAAGTATGTCCACTTTCAGTTTTCTAAAATACTAGAGTATGTTCAAACCCTTCAAGTAGGTTATTATCTGTAGCAAAGATGATACTCAAAATCATTCGTTCAGAAAGCTTACAATGCAGCAGGAGTCTGATCACCAGGATGTGCGTCTTTGTTTCTTACACCAGTCTTCTTATCCCCTACTTCTTATGCAAACAATTTGCAGTTGCAAAAATGAGGCACAGCAGCCACTGTAAAATAAAATGAATGAAACACACGAAACTGAAGTGGTTTAGGAAACGTGGTTTTTACTCTGTCGTAAGAAATGAAATAATAAGTGGGAAGTATTCTGTCCAATTTGCAGTGAAGACAGACAAACCTACCATAAAGCAGAGTATCTTTGTATTAGAGGTAAGAAAGAGTCATTTTTGTCTTCTCTTGGAGCTAAAGTATAAGGAACAATGCCTTGATATTGTTCCTAAACTATTGGAAAAGGTGAATGTCTTTTTTACAAGTGTATAAATACTAAAATAATGAAACTATCCAAGTCTGCTTGACACTCTTCTCACTACTTTAAATAGTGCTCAAATAAAATTAACACTGGGAAAAAAAAATTGTGAAGTGTTAGAGCCTACAGTCAACAAATGAGAAAACTTAAAAGCTCAGCGTTTCCTGCCTGATCTCATTGTTTTTCACACTTATTTACTTTTCCCTCTTACAAACGTACAAGTGAAAGGATTGGTGTAGGTCATTTGAAAATAGAGCTTGGTGACGATACTTCAGTCCTCCCAGAATTTAACTTGGTGATGGGTAAGAATGAAAGGGTGTGAAATTATTTCTTGGTGTTTCTTTAGCGTTGCTTTTGGATCCAGCTTGGTAATTCAGTTTGCTTCCAGCTGTTTTCTGCCCAAAGTAAAATGTTTCCTGGCCATGTGCTGCCTCTATTTCTGTCAAGTAGGGTTAGGAACTGGTGTTGAAAAGACAATATAATGCTCTCTACCTCCTGGAAATCCTTTCCTACAATGAACCGTCCTTAACGGCCAGCTGTGCCCAACCACACATCTGTTTCACACAAAGATAATAGCTTAAAGCTGCTTTTGTCAAGGCCAAGAATCAGATCTTGTAAATTTGTGAAAGACGAATGCTGTGGTAGACTTTGTGAACATTTTTTATATAAACAAGATTATAGATGATATAATAGAAATTAGTTACGTCGTAGATGACAAGAGTTGCGTATAGGTAGCTAATGCCACATTTAGTGCTATTCTTTTACGTTTGTGTTCCAGTCAACCAGCGCAGTGACCAGCCTGACCTCCAGCAAGAAACGATACATTCCATTAGTCCTCATAGTACAATAGAGCTCTTTATTTATGGCAAGCATTAGTTTTGTAGTCGCAATGACAGAATTAGTATGTTAGCAGCGCATCAAGGCTTTCCTTCCCTCCTTGTGACAGTTATCCCTGAAATGGTCTCGTTCTTCTGCTATCGTCCCTGAACGTATGGTACATCTGTCAGCGTTAGGAAGAAGGCGCTCAGCCGCAGAGGTTCTCTCTCTGGCCAGATGTAACAGAAGAGACACAAAGTTCGTAAGAAGTTTGCCTTTCTTACGAAACTCTGGGGAGTTAGTTCCAATTCCAACCTGCTAATTTCACATGATTGTGGTTGACAGTAGAGTATTGTAAACATACCCAATTATTATGTGGTTTTACAGATGGCTTTGATGAGAAACGCTCACCTGAGTGCATTCTGCGTAGTGTCATTTTCCTTCTGGGGTGCAGGTGTTGCAATCGTCTTCAAGAAACTGATGTTGTCTAAAGAGACATTTTCAAATATTGTCTCTGAAATTCCGCATGTTGAGCATGCACGAATCAGGTGGGCAATAAGATAATTAAAATAGTATTACGTGATTTTTATGGTTGAATGTAGGCTACTCTCTGAGTAAAAGTATCTCCCAGGAAAACTGAAGGCAGAGAGAGCTGTAGGTTGTGTAGTTGCAGAAAACTGGTCTTTCATTTGGCAGGTGTTCTAGACAGAAGTGTTTGACTGTGACTGAGTTTGGATTGCTATGCTTTTCCTAGAAAATGAAATAAATGGGCACAAGGAATTGTTTTATTAGTAATAGTTCAGGATAACACTCTAATGTTAGAATCTCAACTTTAAAAGAAAAAGTCACTCTAAAGACTACAAGAGACAGAAAGCACACATATTTTAACAGACAAAAGCATTTATAAAATCCTTTATTTTTATTAAATTCTATGTGAAATTTATCAGACTCTTTTTAGTGTTGAAGAAAATGAAGGATTAACTGTCCTAAATTGAGAAGTGGAAGGAAATTCGTAATTGTTTCTGTGAATTTTTCTGTTTGAGTTGCCATGGAACAAAGCTCAATTTTTCTTTTATGTTGCATGGATTTGTGATCTACTAAATGAAGGGGAAAAAAAATGAGAGCATCAAACTCACTTTCTTATGTGAGACTGTCAGATAAAATAAAACTGAGCCTAATTCATTATGATTTATAAACAGATGCTCCTGCCTATGTGCGTGTGTTTGTGTATTTATGTACGGATACATTTTAAGAAATGATTGCCCTCTTGGCAATGGTTGCAACTAATTATTTGTGAAAAAAGGTCCCAACATGCAGGCACCTAAAATTGTTAATCACCTCTGAAAAAACTGCCCTTCAGTTTCCACTTCCACCGCTGAATTCCCACCAAGCCCTCTCCTCCTCCCCAGGGTCATGTGGGAACGAGCATGTCAGCGTTCAGGGAGATACAGTCGTGCGGTTCTTTCTAATTGCCAGCACTGAATAAATTCACATTCGCTTAGATCTGTGAAAAACTGACAGATTGTTCTTGTACATTTGAGCTTGGACAGTCTCTTCCATCTCAAATTTTGCTTTGTTCTCAAGCTGGAAAAAGTCTGAGTTGTTTTTATTTTTCGAACTGGGAAATAGCCTGTTTTCCTTGGGGGGAAAAATTTGTAAGGGAATACAAAATGGTCTTCCAAGTCCAAATAATCTTACCATGGGCATCAAGTATTTTGCACTGATCTACGACAATATTTCTAACCAGTAGTTCAGCAGGTCAGCTGAAAATAGAAGGCAAAAAACCCTCGAGCAATATCAGCACAGTTAATCTTTTGTAAACAGCTTTCCTTTGTGCAGCGGTAACTTCAGATGCTTGCGCAAAAAGACAAGTCCTCACTAAAATATAAAAAGGGGAATTTTCTTACTGCTTGTCAAGCAATGCAGTAATTTTGAAAGACTAAACACCAGTAAAAGAAAAATCTTTGCGTTTCGTGTCTCACGGATCCATAAAGTGAGCATAGGTATGGTAATGAAGGCTAGTTTACTGAATTTAAATTAGCAAAATCCAAACTTAGCTTGACAACTTTCATAAAATACTTCAGCCTTGTTTGTCACTGTCGTTATTCCAGCACACCTGCAATATTTAGCAGCTACACAGGCGCTGAAGTTTTCTGGCATTTTCCAGAAATGCCTGCATAGCAATAAACCCCTTCTTTTCCTCAGTGACTCACAATTTTAGACAGTAAGCAAGCCTAGCAGGTATTTGTCAGTGTGATAAAACCGCTATAGACCTAAGTCACCAGCAAAACCCTCATGAATGCACCTTTCCTGATGGTGGGGTTGGCTGGAGCGATGATCATATCGGCTAAACGCGAGTAAAAAAAAGGCAGTAAAGTCTGCTGTGGTTGGCACATCCCTAGCTTAATTTCTGTTCCTTTCTGAAGATTCTCTGTAATTCAGCTGTTTTCTGAAGCTGAAGTAATCACATTAACAAGCATTCCTGTGCTTGGGTAGAAGCACGGACCTACTCAGGGTAATTTTCAGTGCTGTTCTTTTGGAGCTAATGTTTGCTAGTTACCTTGGTGACCCTAAAATATCGCACTTGTACATGAGCTAAATTCTTTAACTGGTGTATCCTCACAAGGTGTTGCTTGTATCCGGTTTCACACGACGTTTTTTAGGAGGCGAAAAAAGAAGTTCACCTGTATGTTCTATGGCCACGCAACACCGAGATCGGTGGTGGTCTAAGAGCCCGCTCAGATTGGGGCAGCGAGGAACGCTACCGACTTGAATCAGACTGGTTTTCAGTCCCCCGACTTTAGCGGTGTCGGTGGTATTGATACTTGGAATTTCATGAGAAGATGGTTACTTGCAGGATTTTAAAAAGAACCCCCCCCAAAACCCAACCACCAGGTGTTACAATCTAGTTTACAGAGATCATTAGCGTTATAGTAAAGCTTTCTGAAGGGCAGGTTTTATTATGGGAATAATGAATGTGCTCTAACTTACACAATTCAGCTTCACCCATGAGCTGAAATTTGATAATAAAAGTGTGAGAAATGAATGTGAGAAAAGAGGGTTAAATACTGTCTTATTCAAGACAAGTTATACAGGTTTCACATAAAATCATGGGCTCCTAATGACATGGTAGAGCTGTGATCAGGTCACTGTTAATTTTGAGAGCAACCTGGTTCAATATAAGCTTTGGCCTTTTTCTTGCTTTAAATCTCACCACAAAATAAAACCTCAGACATTTATTGTAGAAACATACTGAGAGTCACGAAGACAGAGTGCAGTTTGAATGAGCGGATTTCCGCATGAACATAATATGAAAAGCGTGTTCCGCCATGACAATGTCCTAACAAACGCGGTTAGGAAAATATATTTGTTTCAGTCAGCCTGAAGCTGAGGGACGGAGCTCAAAGGAACAGGTTTTGAAGGGGCTTGCTCACATGATTTCCCCTACTGAAAGCCAATTTTTTTTGCACTGTAATATATCCTAATAGTTTGGGGCTTTGTGTACCGGTTCATAAGTTTACAGGTGAATGGCAAACCTCTGGTTAGGTAGGTTATTTACAGGAGAGGAAGAGCTAAAAAAAAAGGGGTCAAAATGAGGGTTGTGTATATTCTGGATATTGTAACTTTTTCTTGGAAAAAGCAGGCAAGATCTCATGTAAAAGACAGCTTGTGGTAGAAGGAGCGAAGTTTAGGGGTGAGGGATTTATCCCCCTGTTTATTCATCTGTTCCTGGATTTCTGCATTTGAACTGTGGTATTTGTTGGGGTGGGGCTGTCTTTTTGTTTGTGCAGTGTTAAGCCCTGCAGCCTTGAGCTTCTGGGGAGGTGTACGCAGCCACCCACATACATGAACTGGCTCTTCCTAAGGGTCATTCAGAGACCTCCAGGGAAAAGTAATTGATGGAGCTTCCCCGTTGGCGTTGGCCATGAAAGGGGGGAGCTGTGGAAGATGGCTGTGTGGAATACTCTTCTGACAGAACTGCAGGAAAAACAACAAAAAAAGTCTTTTTCCACGTAATTAGTGATGCTTGCCTAACTGGCGAGGTTGACGCAGTGGTTTTGTTTTTTTTGTTTTTTTTTTTTTGTTTCTTTTTTTGTTTTGTTTTGTTTTGTTTTGTTTTTTCTTCCTCCTGTGTTACAGATATACGCGGACTGCAGGGATTTCTTGATCAGGCCTCAAGACTGGGACTTGATGTATCATTACAAAAAGTGGACAGGAACATCAGCAGAGTCTTTGCCAGCCTTTTCACTACCATGAAAACAGAAGAGCTGAACCGCTATCGGGACACACTGCGAAGGGCTATCTTACTTCTAAGCCCACGGGGAGCCCAGACTTTTATTAACGAGGTCAGTGCACAGTTGTTTTTATCATCAACGTTTCAGGAACATATATGATGACTTATGTGATACCTTGCCACGTTTTCTGAAGTGGTAGATTCTGACAATGCTGCGTGGTAAATGTCAAATGAGATTGTCAGATTCTAGTGCCAGAGAACTGAAATACCAGGTACTCCATGTTAATGCATAATTTGTGGTTAATGCAAATGGGAGAGCATGGGCCGGATGGGCACTTTCGATACAACGTGCAGCTCTGTGGGGCGATTCTTTTTTTTCTGGTTGTCTTCCGTACCAATACTTTCGACTTGGATTTCAATCACTGTCGACAAGTGACCAGAAAATCTACTGTAGTCTATCAGAAGTGAAACGTATGTGTTCGAGAGAGTCGTCTTTACTGCAGAAATCTCCAAATTCATGTTAAAAGGGTACGTTGTTGATGTTTGAAAGCTGAATCACAGAGCTTTTTATCAAGTATGAAGTAGGAATTATATGTTTGTCGTCTTTTCTTAATGGTTACTTGAAACCAGCGAGGCTAATTAGGACAGGGAGGTAGCTGTTGGGCAAACTTGTAATTAATGTTGTGCTGTGGGCTAATTTTTGGAATTAATTAGTTTTATCCAGCTTTTAAAATATTAAATAATAAATTATTTTACAGTGCTTTATGTGTCAGAGTTGAGAATGCAAGCTGGATCCTCAGCCTAAGTTTACTTGTACTCATTAGCTAAGAATTTGGCAATGAAAGAGTTTTTTGAATTCTTTTTTTTAACTAACCAGGAATAAAATGGAGCTAAGAAATTAAAATATGGATGAGACCTGTTTCAAATTATCAATTTTGCTGCATCAAAGCCTACTAAATTAAAAAAAAAAAATCAACTTAAATTAACTCATTAAGTTTTTTTTATCGTATCAGCGTAAGTAAATTCTCCGCATTTATGTTCATTGGTGATTTTTAAATTAACGGGGTAAATGTTATCATAAATAAATGGGGCAAATGGGTAGCTTGGGAAAGACGAAGCACAGGGAAAAATTCTACTTGTGATTGCGCATACACAGGGATTTTCAGTAGAGGAATGAGGGAGTACTTGCCCTCAAAGTGTAGTAAGGTATATGCAGCTCAGTCAGTGGTTTTATTTGCTTCATAGCAGGCCTCCAGCAAAACTACACACTGCTTAGTTTTCCAGTGAGTCCTAACAAAGTATCCAAACCAGGTATTAAAAAGAAATCAACACGTGTGTTTTATTCCGACCCGCGCTGGGTAGAAAGTCTGCCCCCCTTCAGTGCACGAATGTGAACTGTTCCTTAAGAGTTACACGTGTGCACTGTCAGGACCCTGCAGCTCTCTCGAGTGTAGGGGCTAATGTATTTAACTGTTTTACTACTCACTTCACCTTAAAGCAGTGTGTATTATAGGCATTAAGGCTAATGATCTTGATATATTTCCAGATCCCTGCAGGAGCTTAACTGTGGGCAGAAATGAAAAGTAATTTATTTGGCAATCTTCCTATATTGAGTCTTGATTGATTCAGAAAAGCTTTCTAAAAGAAAATTTAAATCTTAGAAAGGAACTCTCAGAAGGCTTGAGATGTGAGGTGCACGGCGTAGGGGAGAATCCTTCGCTAGTGGAAGCTGGGCTTACATTTTGTGGAGAGTTACGGTAACTGATTCCTCAGTATCTCGGTCAATAAGTGCAACTAATTATCTATAGCACAATTTCAGATAGTCTAGAACAACAACTTTCAGCTTAAATGAAATACATATTCTTACAGAATTTACAGAAATACATCATTCACAACATGCAGCAGTAAGTGTCTTCAACGGGTTTGCATATTGCCACAGTTAGTAAATATTTCATGCTGTAGGTACTATATAGCTATACGCTGACTAGTATTGTTACCAGTCTGGCTCTGCACCTTGGAAGTTGTTTGAGGTTTGAAACAATTTCCCTTTTCGGTTTGGGGGGGGGGGGGGGAATCTAGGTGTCTAAAAAAAAAATAAGTAGTAACCTGAGAAGAAAATTCAAGGAGTTTATTTTTAAATTTTGGGTATATTTAGTTTCGTCTTTTCTATTTTAGTTCAAGCCACAAATAAGCACTTAAGAACAAAGAGAAGAAACTGGATTTAAAATTTCACGTCAAAAAGAGGTTCCCTATTAAGATTTTCAGTTTTGCTGAGTTGATGTTTTGTAGCCGGGGAAAAATGACTGAAAAACTTCAACTAGATCTTATTAAAGTCCCTTGGCTAATAACATATCTTCATAAAAACCAGGTGTTGCACACAAACCCTCCTGGGGAGTGCAGAACAAAAATAAGATATTTTCTTGGACAGCGTCTGGGTTATAAACCCTGATATGAATGGGTTTAACAATTTTTTCTTAGCACAAGCCATAGACAACAGCCGCTGGAAGCTGGTATAAGATTTATTTTGCCTGTTTTGATATTGCAAGCGATATATTTTTCCTGCTAAAAATATGGATCCAGAATTCAGCCTCGCTTATCATCTCTTGGGTGGCCCAGAGACATCTCATCTGACTTTGGATGCACAGAGTAAGGAGACTCTGACATCTCATACAATGAAAAACTTTCTGAATCCTAGAAGAACTCAACGTTAGGATTATTTCTTTAATTTTTGTTTAGGCATCATTTTAACTTTACTGTCTTAGCATCCTCAGTGTATGTTTCTGTCATGTGTCAAGCTTACTGCAGCAGAATTTACTGACATTTCGTAAGTTTTCAGGGTTTATTATTCTGCTATCAAACCGCTTTGACTGTAAGAACGGGGTGTGGGGGGGAAATCTTTTCAATGGTATAGATATAAACATAGAATCGGCCTTTATTCAAAAAACAGAAGGTAAAAGCATTTTAAAAAATGTTAGCTAGCCTAGGTTTTGCATTAAAAGGTCACTTTGGGATTAAAGCAAACCTAATCCAAAGAAAGTGTGTCCCTCCGTAGTAAGTCTGAGAAAAGTGTTCCCTTCTCCACCTGCAAAAATCCCCGGTATATTTGGCCTGGTGCCATTGTTCCGTTTATACCCAAACCCAGTCTCAATTGTAACAGGTATGCACGTAACAGCAAAAATTATTTTATATTTTGAAGACTCTGTGATCTCCTTGCAAGGCAATATATAGAAAGAAAAGAAGAAAAACTGGTAATTCGGAAATGGGAAGGAGATCTATTACTTTCAGCTATTCTGTTAGTCTCTGTGGCCCAGACGCAGGATCTGAGACTCGGAAGGTTCCCTCGTTGCGACAGCCAGATTTCACCCGCCTCTTCCACTTACCAACGGATACGTTTTCTTAGTTGCAAGTAGAGGTGTATTTGTATGGATTGCTTTTATCATCGAGGGCTCTACGCTACATAGTGACACATGGAAAATGGTTCAAAGAGAGGTGACAAAAATGATAAAAGGATAGGAGAGCATGACCTATGAAGACAGGTCTCAGGAACGCGCTGTTGTGTACAGGCTGCCTAAGGGAATAGAACTGACAAATACTTGAGAAGAAACAGGAGGAGGAGGAGGAGGAGGAAGAATTATTTCGGGTGATCCTGGGTGGTCTCACAGGAATTAATAACCTGAAGCTAACCAGGGAATGCTTTCTAACAGGGAGGTCACTTAGCGTGAGCACTTGCTGAGAGAGGTCAGGGGGGCATCGCTCTTCAGGGTGTTCAAGAGTTCACGAGATAAAACACTTTGGTCGCTTAGTCTAGCGGCCTTCCCTGAACAGGTTTGAAAGATGTTCTAGATGACCAAGGGGTCCTTCTGAAGATGTATTAGGAAACATTCGTTGTGTGAATAAATTCAGACTTTGTACGTTTTTGTATACAACGTATTTGAAGAAGAGGAAAGAGATCTTGTAGCTTAGTGTTTCTCAAGTTTCCTGTTGCAGATGTGCAGTAACTATTAGCTATAGAGGGTTTATTATTTTCTTCTTCACAGAACACATTTACTGAGATTTTTCTTTAAAACCATAGGTGATATCAGTGGCTTGATAGGCTTCAGTCATCGTACTTTCCAGTATTATTACCTTTACTTTTGAAAACCAGTAAAATGGAGGCTGTAACACAGTTCCATGTGGTTATTGATTTGAAAAGAGAAGGAATTCCTGCCTTTACAAACCCTTTAACTCAGCATTACTTGTTTTTTGGCAGCTTCACTGAAGTGAAAAGCGTTTCTGTTTAGGTGCATCTTTGAAAATGTTATCTCTACTTGTGAGCCTGTCTTGCCTGTAAGCCAGTAAGCTCACTGCAATAAGGTTGCTAGTATATATGCATATCACCGCAGCATACCAGCTGCAAGCAGAACTCTTTGCATGTCTAGTATAGTAAACAAGTTTAAAAAATAA
Organism: Sagittarius serpentarius; assembly: GCA_034782735.1. Lineage (NCBI taxonomy): Eukaryota > Metazoa > Chordata > Aves > Accipitriformes > Sagittariidae > Sagittarius > Sagittarius serpentarius. The sequence goes on along the minus strand of JAVKLA010000093.1, from coordinate 11,034,175 downwards.
TTAATAGTAAGAGAGCAGATTAATTGCATTAAAAATTAATGATAAAACCCTGTATCGTCGCAGCACGGTTCTCTGAATCACTGCGATTCCAATGTGAGCTGCAGCTCTAAACTTCCAGATTACTACTAAGTTTGTTAAACAGTTGTGATTTATCTCTGCCCTGTTTATGTAGTCACCTCTGTGTCCTCACTGGAAAGCCAAGACTGCTCTCTGTTGCTCCTTTACCCTAGTTCGTGTCAAATGTTCTGACTGGTTCTTTAAAAAAAATAGAGAGATTCTGCTTTTGATTTGGGCTTTTGGGATCATTTCACGCTGATTTGTGGCCTTCCTTCATTTCTGGTCGTTGAGGATGCCGAGTACCTTACTCCCAGGGCACTCCCAGTTGGCGCTTGTTTGCGAACAATGCTCCAGCCTTCTCTTTTCCCCTTCTGCGGCTGGTGACATGCTACTAGTTGACTGGAGCTGCAGGAATTATTTATGCCATCCTGAGCAGCCTGCACCCACAAGCAATTGTGTGAAATGGGTTTTTCACAGGAAAGAGACACCTTTACTTTTCCGAATTTAACAGGAAAAAAGCTTAATACTAATTTTCTGGCACTTGGCATTTATGTTGCGAATGTTCAGCATATTAGTCCGTATCTCTGTTTTATATACAGTGTATGTAAACATCTTGAAATACGGGTGAATAATTTTGGGGAAAAAAATTATTATGCCTCTTCTGTTTTTAGAAGGCAATTTCTTTGTTTAAAGAGCTGGCAGTGATTTGTGAGTGCTGGTAACAGAACTGTAGAAATAATACATTCTTCTTTCAGTAGTTCAAGTTAAATTATACCCACCTTATTTTTTCTAAATCCTCTTCTGGTTTTCTATTTCTTCCTCCAAGCTAAAATCTTGTCTGCTGTTGTTGACATTTGCAATACACTAAGACTCGTTGTGCTTAAAGAGAATAATAATTATAATGAAAACCCAAGCAAACCTCATTAAACTGCTCAAACCTAAGTGAAAACAAAGCCTTCCATTTGGGGGTAAATTGGCTTAGAAGTAGGTTTCTTTCCACTGGGCCAAAAAATCCCCAAAACACAAACCCTTCTACATTTTGTTTCACTGTGATTAGTCCAAGCTACGGGATCACTGTGAGAATATGCTTGGAACAATCACTTACATATGTTGTTATAGATTTATAGGCACTGTGAAGTGTGTGTGTGGGGATATCATAATTTGGTGAATAAATGACTTTATGAATTGCTTACATAGTTTCATGTAAATGACAGTACTGCAGGTATGTTTAAGTGACAATAATTTCAGAAACCTTTTTTTTTTTTTTTTTGACTCCACTATTAACGTTGCATCAGATTTTGAACCTGAACGTTGAAATGATGAAAACATGAGACTTGGATCCGATTTTGTACATCTCTAACAATAACTGATAGCAGTTTTGTGAGGCTTTGGGAGTCAACGGAGTTAAAAAAACCATGGAAATTGAATACATTGGCATGAGTTACACAGAGTCCTTATGAGTCTAGAAACTGCTTTACCAGCAGTCTTCCTAAGTCCCTCAATGTCGGTAATAATATGTCTGGTCTGAAGAAACCGGATCTTTCAGCTCATATTTTGAATCCGATGACTGGGCACGTACGCATAGGGAATCATTCATTTTAAAATGTCATTAGATCCATACGTACAGGAACTGAGCGTTCCTCTTGCTCCAGATGCTTAATCCTCAGCGTGCTTTGGGGTCCTTGCTTCATTGCAGGTGTTCAGTTCCTAAAACACGACTCAGTTCCTGCAAAAGGACGTCAGGTCTAAAAGAAACTGTGCCAAATACCTGGCTGACAAAATTGCTGAAATATTTTAAATTAACTTTTGTCTTGTGAGCTTCATTAATTTTCTTTTTTTTTTATTTTTCATTCATTTTCTTTTTTTTTTTCGTTCTCTTTGTTAATTTTCTCATCTACTATATTTTTATCTTTCCTCAATCTCACTGTTAAATATGGAAGCTGAACAGCCCGGTGCAAGGTAAGCCTGTTCCCATGGGAGGGCCCTGGAAAAAGCTGACATGTCTGTACAGCGGAAGGCAACGGGACGCAGAGACTGGCATTCGTGTCCTGGAAGCAGGAGCTGGTGTTAAACTGGTGCCGTGTTGGGTTTCATGGGTTTCTCCTTCCAGGGTCGCCCCACGTTAACACAGGCAGATCCAGAAGCAGCTCCCTGCACAGATCTAGCCTCAAGAGTGGGGGATTCTAGCTGTCAGGAGGGGCTGTATTTCTAGGCTTTTTTTTTTTTTTTTTTTTTCCTAAGGAAGAGGAACTATTAAAGACTTGGAAACACAGAAGTGTTGTACTGGGCCGCGTGCAGTTCACCTTCTTTAGTACTGTCTTTAATAGTACCGTGTCGGCTTTTGCAAGAGCTGAGGCAGGACCACTCTCCAGTGAACACTGAAAAACCAAGGGCTACCAAAAACTAACCCCACCTCCACCTACTGCTTCATGGCTGTTTTTTCCAAATTATTTTGCTACAGATTGCTCCACTGACTTCTAGAATACTATGTAATTTATATGTGTGTGTGTATATATATATAGAATCTTTATCTATGTACGTATTTTTAATGTAGTGGAAAGTTAAATGTTCTGGCATATCTGTGGTCATTATAATACATAAATATATGCAAAATGTTTCTCTGAAATACTGCAAATCTGCAGATGACTTTATCATTCCCAGCAAGGATAATTTTCTGCAATTTAGGTATAATTTGCCAGAAAGCAGAGATTACTAATTAATTATGGATGATTAATTTAAAAATACGCTCCTGCATTTGCATTTCATCACTATACCGGTGTTTGCCTATTGTAAGACAGTAGCAGAAGCAGTACAGGTACATGAGGAAAATGTGTTTGCCTTATAAAAATCAGAAAAAAGTAAAGGCCATACAAAAGCTGTTTGCCATCTTTCAGTTTTACATTTTCATATAAGTTCAGCGAATTGTTCAGCTTACTGTGCTAGGGCAGCCTGACTTTGAAGATTATAAAATGCATACTGCAATTATTTCACATTCAGGTTTTGAACCTTCCACACCAGTGCGTACAAACCATAGCTACACGTCGACTTTTTCCGTGGACACATCTGCAAGCTTCTCTGAGCACAAAGACTGACTTGGAGTGCACGGTCCGTCAATCATCTCTCCCCTAAAATGCACTTCTAGAGCTGGTGTTCTGGATTAAGATAATCACTGACTCATTTCATTAGTTGTTTCAGAGGCTGTAGAAGAAGGCCATTTATCCTTAGAAGGGATGAGTAATAATTGCTGATAATTATTTGCACCTGCTTTGCATCTTGTCACAGGAGGTTTTTAATCACTTTTAGGAGGTGAAATAAAATTATATTTACCCAAGACTTATTTTTAGTTTCAAACTAATTTGGAAAATGATTTAAGCCTTCACTAATTGCTTGAAGCGTACAATGTAGTGCTGTCTGTGTGTGAGATAAAAGCTTGGGCAAGATTTATCTTGGTTTGAGAAGATTAATCCCAAGCAAGGTGTCCTAGGACTGATGCTCTGTTTCTCTTTACGTTATTTCTACGTTGGGCAGGCAGCGCACAGCGCGGGCGTGAGGGTTAGCGTTGTGGGGGCAGCTCTGCCCGGTGTGTAGGTGGTGTGGTTTAACCCAAGCCGACAACTAAGCACCACGCAGCCGCTCGCTCACGCCTCCCCGCCCACCCCCACCCCCTGTGGGACGGGGAGGAGAACCGGACGAAGAGTAACACTCGTGGGTTGAGATAAGAACAGTTTAATAATTGAAATAAAATATAATAATAGTACTAATGAAAAGGGAGATAACAAAAAGACGGAGAAATAAAACCCAAGCTAGGCAAGTGATGCACAATGCCATTGCTCACCACCCGCTGACCGAGCAGCAATCCGCCCCTCCCGGCCAACCCCCCCGCCCCAGTTTATATACTGAGCGTGACGCTCTATGGTATGGCATATCCCTTTGGCTAGTGCGGCTCAGCTGTCCT
>JAVKLA010000093.1:11010962-11030072 GCA_034782735.1 Sagittarius serpentarius | reverse complement strand
GCGCTACTTAGCAACAGCTAAAACATCAGCGTGTTATCAGCAGCATTATTCTCACACTAAATCCAAAACACAGCCCTATACCAGCTACTAGGAAGAAAATTAACTCTATCCCAGCCCAAAACAGGACAGCAGGAGACAACACTGAATGTCATGCCCATTTCTTTCTCCTTCGTTCAAAGCGTAGAGCTCCTAAAAAAAAAAAAAAAAATAAAAAAAAAAAATCTGAAATAGAGGCTCAGGAGAGCTGTCTGGAAATGTAAGGGAAGAAATATTTGGGAACCTTGTTCATCAAGGACAAGCAGTTAGATCTGATTAAATTAAGCTTATAACTTGAGACAGTGTTGTAACTGCAATAAGATTGTCTTTTCCTCAGGCAAAGAGTGTTCTGTGTCAAATAAATAGAGCAGTATATCATCAGCATAAAGCATGGTGTGTCAGTTCCTTCATTTACCTTTGTACCTTGGAGGGTGGCAAATACCTTAAAAATTAGCAAGGGTTTAAGAGTTGTTTTGAAAAGAGAGTATAGTCCTATGCTAATAATTGTTTTTGCTACTGCTACTGTTTAGTACTGCTGGTGCTACTATAACTAGTATGCTTCTTATACTTGAGCGTCTTATGAATCGGGAAGTTGTTTTACTCGGTGTTGTATGAATGTATGTCCCCAAAGAATTTACAGCATGCAAGACACATAGAGATATCTGGGGAGTAAAAGGGATTGATGGCGAACGTTGTTCAATAACAGAAATAGCGTCTTCATACCAGGATCTTAGAAGTTAGCATTTTGAAAAAAAGATATTTGCGGAATTTTTTTATCAATAGGGGTAGGTGAAGAAGGTTGACGCCAAGGGCAGTATCTTGATGACGATTGGGGGTAACCTGGAAGACTGGAATAAAAAGTATATGGTGTTGGAAGTGAAGATAGTTAGCATATCTTTCATGTGACAGGTAACAAGGGAACTATTGAAGCAATGTGAAGAGACGGGTGAAGTGATCAAAGCAAGGGGTTAGAGATCCTCTTTGTAGCAGAAGTTTCAGCAAGGTATGAGAGGAGCTTGCAGTTCTTAAGGTTAGAAAGATGAACTGCAGTAATCAATATATAATGTCATCAGAGCTGGGAAAGGAGTTTTAGCATTACAGATGGGTAAAAAGAACTGTTTATTAAAAAGGTTATGTTTAACGAAGCTGAGAGATTTTGGGCTTATCTTGGATGAGAGGCTTTGAAAGAAGTAAGAGTCAAAGGATGACACTTGGATTGTAGTCCAGGTTGGCAGGTCTGATGTTCTGGCTATCCATTTTGACTTGAGAAAAAGGATTTCCTTTCCCTGGAGGGAGAGGCTTGAGAAATCTCATTATCCACATGAAGCTTATGAGGGTATCCAGAAAGCAGGCTAACAATTTAGACTGAACAGAATATGAAAAATGTGTCATGGAGAAGTAGATCAAGACTCATCAGCATGTGAACGGCAGTGGTTTTTCGCTAGTTTGCTTGCTGGATGAAGTTAGCGTAAAGAGAGGAGATTACAGAGAGAATGGGCGTGGGGCTGTCCTTGGGAACGTGAAGAATATCACAGACAGTGTCCCCTGGAGAGGCTGTGCTGAAGGAGTGGCATAGGAGAAAACCCAGGAAAGAAGTGCTGGGAAGAGGAGGCTTATCAAGAAGAAACGTGATCGGCTATATTAAAAACACTTGGCAAGTCAAAGAGAAGACAGAACCAATTTTAGAGTTTGGCTAAGAAAAGCGAATGGTAGTAGGAACGGTTTCAGTCAAATGCAGAAGGTAGAAACCAGAACGAAGAGAACTTAGGCCGAGACTGGCAGCGCACGTGAACCGTGGGTTAAAGGGTCTGCGGGGAGAAGGGAGAGGGAGAATGGGGCGATAGGCGTAGAGTCATGAAGGGTGTGAGGAAGGAGGGGTCTAAAATACTTGCTGGCCTCAGGGAAAAGAAATGGGGTAAGAAGAAACTACTTTAAAGGTATACAAGGAGGTCTTCTAATTCTTGTAATAGCAACTGTATGGAAGATAACTTCAAAGGTACCGGGGACTGGAAGGCATTTGAACGTATGGAGTGAAGAGAGACAGGCTGGCGGTGGCGGCACTTCGCTGTGGGCTGGGGCTTACATCATCTTTTTGGATGGGCAGTGTGCGGGGTCTCCAGTGACAAATTGGGAGCTGGCCCTGTTTGTCTTTGCAGTTCTTACCAGATAGGCAGTTTGTTTGGTGTGCTGTCCTCCAGCCATTGGAAAGCTGTGTGTCAGTAGGCAGTAGAGATTTTACTCCCTGCTTTTGTCGGTTGGTTGGTTGTTTTAAGGAAGCAAACAGCAGCGTGCAGAATTCCTTTGTATTGGTCTTATTGAGAAAGGAGACAGTTTTTCAGGTTTTTGGATCATTTCCTTTGCAGTGTGAGCGCTAAGGGAATAAAAGCAGCTCTGACAGCGTCCTCTGTGGGGCAGGGCATAAACTCTGTGTCTTAAGGACAATTTCTGATAGAGTTTTAGTTTTTAGTAATGTCCTTTTACCGGAAAAGTCTTCATGCTGAAATTTCCATAGAAGGAAATATAATAAGGTTTCTGTACGTGGATATGCTAGTTATGCCGTTGTTTTTGTTCACTGCTTGTTCAGGGTTTTGTTAAGATACATTTTCATAACATTTTTTCAAGGATCACTTTTCAAGATTGATCTCTTTCTGTTGAGGCAGGTACCTAATGATTATCCCTACAGCACATAAAATGTGGAGGTAAAGGCTTCTTAGTCCTCTTTGTTCCAGCTGGGGTATGGGGGTACAGAGAAAGTAGGCAATTTACTGAGTTCACCTGAAATGGGGACTGAACTTCTAAATGTCAAACCAAGAACTGGCCCAAAAGGTCATCCTTTCATTTGATACTGCTCGGTATGGCTTTGCCACCATTGACCCCTAGTTGTTTCATTTGACAGAACTGATAGTCCTGTGACTCCAGTGATCCTTTTGTCAGACATGCAGCCTTTAACCCATACACAGTGTCAAATATTAAAACTCTCTTTGAGTAGTATGTGTTGGCTTTAATTTCGGATAAATAATGTAGCTTGCACAGACAGTCCTACAGAGCATTTAAAGAGCTGCTCAGGTAACTTTAAAAATCTGTATTTTATTTATTGAATTGAGCCCTTTCGTTGTAATGGAGTTATAGTCTGCTGTAGACCATGTTCTGTGAATGAGATCAATTTGTTTGGCACTGACCCATCCATTCAACTTGAAGCAATCAGATTTAAAAGCTTTGCTCTTTATTAATGTGTGTGCAAATAGCAGTCGGATTCCAAGGACACTCTTTAGGAAAGTACCTTGAGTCTTGATATATAATTCCTATTGTGCTTCCAACTTTCCAAAGGAGAAAAATCCTGCTAAAATTATTTTTAGATAATATTGAAAAGGGAAAAAAACCCGAGCCTTGAAGTATGACAATGACTTTGTGTGTTTAATGAAAGTATATTGACTTGAAACTATTACAAAAGTTCCCCAACACGTTTTCCCATGAAATTATTAAAGAGTATAGAGAATACTTTGAGATGTGCATCAGCACACTACAAAAAAACCCCCAAACAAAAACCGTAACACCGTAGCGTTCGTTTTCTAAACTGTACTGGCATTCAAGATATTTTAAAAATCCATGTCAGTTCTGAACGCATCTTGATTTAAAGTCAGAACAATCTGGCAAATACAGCACTTCAGCCTGGCTACAGTTATGAATACCTGAAAGTACGCCGTTCAGGTCAGACTCGTCCCTGATAGCTCGCATAACCAAGAGGCACCCTAACACTGGAAATGCCACCGTGTAGCTAAGATAGTTACATCACCCAGGCCAAACAAGCAGTAGAAGTGTCCGATTTGGAAAATATGGGGCGCGCAGGAGTGCTAAAAATAATACCGAAGAGAGAAAATTGTGACAAAAAAGAGGGCCTCAGGGTCTTGATGCCAAGCCCTCTGAAATCTTTGGGAATGTATGCCTGGGATTCTCAGTGCCTACTTCCTTCATTAAGAGCCCAAAGTGTGAAACATTGCTGCAAACAACACAATTGACCTCCAGGTAGTTGTCACGCGTGTAGGATCCTGTGCGTCAGGGCACCTCTTCTGTCAGCAGCCAGAACATCCTCCCTCTTCCTTTGGGAAAATTTTTATGTAATGTATTAATCTGCATAGAATAGAGCCCTGCTTTGGTATTTCTCTAAAGAACCTAACAGAGTTTCATCGGACTCTTCGGAAGGGTTCATACAGCCCAAATCGTTGGAGAACCAAGTGAATCTCAGGTTCCTGGTTTGGATGCTCGTAAGTTCAGTTTTATTTACATCTTCAGCTTTTTCTCTTTTTCCCACTGTGTTTGAATACGTCTTATACCTTTTTTAAACATATGTCTGGATTTCAATAGGGATATTATTTTCTGTGGTCAGGGATTAGGAGCCTTTAAAATCGTATTACCCGTATAGTTTTTTAAAAGAAATGTCTGTGCAAAGATCATCTGATTTATCGACGTAAAAATAAGTAATAGTTAATTACTTAATAGAGCTAATTAATAAGAATTACATTTAATGCCAAACATGTCTGAGTAAAATATATACATACTTATGTATTACATACAACACATACATATTTTTATGTATTATATGTGTTATATATATAGACACACACACACAACTTGCGTATTATACCACACCCAGGTCAGTCACTTAAGGAGGAATTTGCACGTGCGGAAATACGGAAGGACAGAGAGTAAATGTGTGTGTTCTGTGCAGCTGGAACAGGAAAATAAAGATACTGGAGCAGAAATGAACCAAAGAGTGCACATTCCTCGGAGTTGTTCTGTTCCAGCTCATTGAGAACATTCACATTTCTGATGTGCTCTACTGATATTTGCAAACAGTGTCAACATCTTTCAGCGTAAACTAGGTGGAGAACTGTACCCTTAAAAGCCTGTTGGAATTGGTTATTATTTCATGCAGGGGACTTGCAACGCTGACCAAATGGAAGAGAGTAGAAAACCCACCTCGCTCAGGCTCGTTGGCACTGCATTTTCTGTGAATGGTGAAGACGCAAAGGGTAAAATGAAAAAAGGTCAAAGCCTGAACGTGAGAGTCAGCAGGGAAAAGCCACCCAAGTGCTGGCGTCCTTGCAAAGCACAGAGGCCTCTTGGGGGACGTGAGGAGCGCTTCAGTGTGAGCGATAAACTCAGCCAGGCGTTGGTCCCCAAACTCTCCGTAGTTTGATGGTAACTTGCTGTTGTTTGCGGTTTCTAAATGAAATTTGTGGAACGTTGCAATCCCAGTTGAAAAGGAAAACAAACCTGGATGAAATGGCTGAGTGGGGAAGTGTCAAAGCATCAACAAATTTGTGAATAACCTGGGGCTGAAGAGTCGGTTTTGCCATTTTGAGACTTGTCCTTCTGGTATCTGCGGAAGGAAAGGCCCGGCTGGCTGCTCTCATTTAGTGGTTAACAGGAATGTGCAAGGGAGTTGCAAGCTCTATAGTCTTTAAAGTAGAAAAGCGATGAGCGTGTTTATATCACGCGTGTCCTGGCTATACTGGACAGCTTGCGTTGCTGATAGCGGTTGCCTTGCATGTCAGGAGTGTAACAGTCACACTGATGTTCCCACAACATGGTGTACATCATCTTTATCTCTGTTCTGGCTTTTGCTACTTTGAAAAATGAAATTCAGCTTTTCCTAGCCAGAGAATTTATGTCTTTCTCTTGTTCTCTTTATTTTACTCCCCTTTCAAATGCTTCCCTTTGTGATAAATTTAACTCACTACTTGTGATAAATAGATTAAGAGTTTAAGACATCCTAACAGTAAATAATAGTGGTGCTGATGCTAAAATGAGCTACACAGGCACTTAATGAGATATGTTTGCACTGTTTCAATTACTAATCTAAAATTAGCATTAAGAGGACATATAAATCTTTACAGGGAGGTAATGGCCCGGCTAAAAAATTGCCATATCAAGGTGTTTTGCTTATGTATAAAGCTGAAGTCAATTCTTTTCACCTTGACCAAAAATTTATCAAAAACAAAAAAGAAAAAATCTCCCCAAACTACTGAAGCTTTCGTGTTGACTGCTGTAATTAAAAGTGAATACTTAGGTTCCATCTCTTTTACCCACTTCACTGGAGCTACGAACACTGTCAGTGGCCGTGGGCAAACAGTAAAATCAAGAGGCTAGTGGGCTGCTCTAGAGCATAATGGCACCCCCCAATTTCCCACTCAGCTCACTGATATTGATTTGCAAATGAATCTGCCTGTTTGTTTACTGGAATCACCATTACTTCAGCAAAGTGTTCCAGCTGAGATGCAGCAGCTTCCCAAAGGGCTCTGGATTTCATTGTTTATCGCTGTCACTTGCTTGCGGAAGGATCAGGAAAACTAGCAATGGGATCTTGTAATAACAAAAAAACCTCCAAACAAACAAACAGTGTGAGTTAGAAAAGTACTTTGGTACTGAAGTTTTTAAAACAACTAAATGAAGATTAAAGAACAAGAATGCAGCAGTGTTTCAACTGTGTTTCAATAAAGACAATGTAGTGTGGGAAATCATAACGTATGCCACTGCTTTCGCTAATATTCTTTATTTACTTCTTAATATAAGCAGTGCTTATCTTCTAGATCAAGACTAGGGAGATGGAGACTCTATTTGCGGTAGATATAATTATATGGATATTTCAGGGACAACTCCTTCCGATCACAGAAAAGATGGGAGGATAAAATCCAGTAACACTCGTAAGACACCAGACAGCAAAGTAACGAGAGAACAAGACAAGCTAAGTGGATGGATGGTTTAGATGAGTGGGCAAGACAGATGTTTGTGGGAAGAGAGTCATGTCAGTGTCTTGGGTTTGAACTGTCCATATATTGAGTGTTTGAGAATACTTTGAAAACCTTTTTTGTTAATCAACAAATTCTTCAGTTATCAAGAATGACCAATTTCCATACACCGTGTTAATGTTAGGAGGACCATTAACGATTCTGAAGCACTGCCCTTCTCCTGAACCCACCTATTTGTTGTTGTGCACGTTTTCCCCTCAATCTTGTGCTATTTTCCCTTGGTCCTGCACAAGAATGAAGAAAAGGGGATAGGGTTTGTCTTTCAAAAAGCTGGGCAAAGTAACGCCATCTGTATGTGAGATGAGAGCGGGAGAGAGAATGGAATAGTGGAGTGCTGCATTTGTCTTGCCCTCATTCAAGTAGTGACATTTCCGCTCATCAGCTGAATCTTCTAAAGAACGTCAAAACGTTATTGAAGAAAACCCCATGCAAACTCCCTCCAGCTCTTTGTTGCTTTTGACAAGAGTACATGAAGTCCTCTTATGTGCAAGAGAACTACATCAAAATGGCTGGTTTTGTGCATTTCCTGCTGCTATTTATTGGCAGAATGGCTTCTGGAAAGGTTAAAGTAGTGTCTATTCATCCGGAATTCTGGCAGCAAAGGTAGCCACAGATTTGGTGCCAGTCCCCTCATTTGTGCTTGACCTTCCTTTCCTCTCGGTGCTCCCTGCGTACACTGCCTCTGTACAACTCTGCTATTCCAACGTTAGAAATATTTTTGGTGAGAACCCCGGGCTCAGCTGAGTTTGCGTGAGAGCTCAGCCACCTCTGCAATTCTGTGCTTAACCTTTTGAGATTTATATAATGCTGGAGGAGAAAGACACGGTTTCTTCTCCGCCCTAGCGCTAAGGTCCTAGAATGGGTGATGTTCAAGGCCAGAATTAAGTTTTTATTTTTAAATACCTTGAGTTTGTAGGTTAGTTAAGGAATAATCTCTTGCACTTTCTTGACTACAAGCAATGACTACCTCCTGAGAAAGGTTAAATGTTTCCACTTTGTTTTCACTACTCAGTCTCAAAAGCCATTTATTGTCAATATACAACAGAGTAACACAAACTATCACTGTTTCACGTTAATTGTCCAACAGGCAAAACCAGTTGCAGATTTTCTGTGAAAACGTGTAAAAGCTTCTGTTGTTCTGTTTTTTGAGCCACGGTATAATGGCATAAACGCAAATGAGTACATCTGTTGGAAAGAAGAAATTTAAATAAGGATATTTTACACTTTTGAGACAATATAACTTAATCTATCGATTTGAGACAATGAGCAATGTTAGATTCCATAGATTCCCTTCCTTGTATTGTAACTGCGCAATATACAATGAAATCCTGTCACATGTTGTTATAGGGGCAATTCTTCTTTTGATTGTTTCATATTGAATGATCACAGACTTCAGATCCAAAATGCACAGAAAAAGCTTTCAGATGTCAATGCGGGTCAGCTGGATTACCACCGAGTACAATTTTTCCACTGTGTGCCGTAATATTCTTTGTCTTCATTTCAGAAGATCTTATAAAAGGTATGAACTCTCACTTTCAGTTGATTGCCTCAAATAATTTGTTTCCACAGCTGATCCTTGGGTAGGATGCGTGATTCACCAATACAAGCACGAGGCTCTGACACATTGATGTTGGTGCAAACGGCTTTTGGAAAGAAAATTTTGGTTGAGAGGTTGGGTTGTTCATAGCAATGTTCTGTTAGAGCCATGTCCTGGTATTTCCGTCTTTTGTATTGCAGTAGCGGTACGTGCGTGCATGTGTGTATATATATTAAAACAAATAATTATTTGAAATTACTATTATTTTGTTCTCTTGAAGGAAAATGGTGACCGGGTGGTGGCTAGACAAGGGACAATTGCTTCTACTGCCTGTTTGCCGAATTGGCAGCCATTTTCTCCACAGGTATCTTAAGTCTCCGGAGGCGCCTGTGCCCTCTGTTCATCCCTTAGGTTCTTACGTCAGTGCTCAGACTGCAGGTCCTCCTGTTCAACACCTTTGCCTCGGTGCGCGAGCCCACGGGCTACCTCTCCCCAAGACCACGTTCGGTCTCCCCAGGTTCATAATGCAGCGTAAGCAATTCCTATCCCTAATCCCAACAAAAGTGAGGTTTCAATTTCACAGTTAATTTTTTTAAAGGCGTGGTTTGATGGATGCAAATGAATATGGGCACCTGTTTAAAACCAAAAGCAGACAGAAAACCCGCCTGTCTTCCCTCTTTTAAATAAGCAACGCGAGATGTTTCTGAACCTTGTGATAAAATCGATACTTTCCTGTTGCGTTGTGTCCCTGCTCAGCGTCTCTGGCAGTGCGTACACATTCAGAAAAGCAGGCTCCACCATAGCGTGTCACCAGGCTCCTAGTGTTAAGTGCCCCAGTTAGGCTAAACGAGATGCAGAATGGCAGTGAATTTCTCAGCCTATTTATGGGAAGTGGAAATTGCTGCTTCTCCACCTGGTCTTTATTAGGCTTTTGAAGTGCTCTCCATCGCTCTCTTTTCTGAGTGCATCCCTGTTACTCGATGGCAAAACAAGATCTCTATAGACGGGGGTACAGGTGAGGGCTGTCTTCATCTTTTCCTTCTCAAATTAGAAGAACGCCTGGTCAAAGGGAACTCTCAGGCATTTATGTAAAGAGCATCCTAGTTGCGTATTTCTTGCATTTTTCTTCAAAACAAGACCAGCTTTTTTTCTTGAGAGCAAGCAAGGAGCTGTTTTTCCTCTTACTCTCCTGACACATTTCCAAACCATTTGGGAGCAAATACTTAAAAAAAATTGACCGCGCATGAAAGATAAAGTCAGACCTCATGGGATGGTAGCAAAAGAAGTAGTATAGAGCAAAGACGAGAATTCAGAATGTGCTGCTGTGAGGGTGCTTGGAGGTCCTGAAAGAATAAGTTGAAAGTAGGCTGAGGAGCATCAAGAAGGGCTGCAGGGTCACAGGATTGAAACACTCTCTGCAAATTCACAAAGCTAATATTCATGTGATATTCTCATCTCTGTTGAGGAGGCCAGCAGGATTCAATGGGAGGCTAACTGCCTAAACAAGTACAAATTTCACCCCCAAGACCTCAGAGCTCAATAGAAATCCGAAAATGTTCGGACTGGAAACTGAGTGATACTTGTTTTGTTTAGAAGACAGTAGCACTCGTACGGATAAAGGAATATTTGGTAACATGCATTGATGTCTAAGAACAAGTATGTCGTAGAGTGAGAAGGTTCAACAAACATCTTGAGTTTTCCTAGCCTCTGCTTGTCCCATATATTCAAATGTTGCTTGCACCATTATTCTGCTATTTTTTTATACGTGTATATATATATATATTTAACCTAAAGCACTGAGAAGGCATACTTATGATGAAAAGGAAATGCTAAGTTTGGAGAGAGCATGCAGGGACTTGTGTTTGGTTTTGGGGAGTCTTTTGGCTTGCCTTGCAAGAATCCTGTTTGTATTTAATTTAAATATTTCTAGGACAAATAATGAATTTTAAATGGAATTTAGTGATAAAGGTTTGAGTTAGCTGCTAGTTCTGCCAGTAAATAGTAGATTCCCTTTAAGGTTACCAAATGAAGTATGATATAAGCTATTAAAAATACTACCAACAGAAATCTAGTTCGTTAGTTATGTTGCTAAGGCTACAGATGAATTTCCTCAAATTCAGAAGTAGGTTCTATATACGTGTACATAGAACTGAACATCTTTTTGTGTATATTGGCTATAACTGGATATAATGAATGTAATGTATATAAACTTCATTTAGTTGAATAGTATGACTATATGTATATAGCATGAATTTGTATGCGTAGGCTATAATGGACTATAATATTTATGTATTTTGAACATACAGTTACAACTGGACTCATGAATTTGGCGTTGGACATGTAACTACCCTCTTCATATCCAGATACTTTACTGTGCATTGAGACAGTTTATCGGTGGTGTTAGGTGTACAAACAGCCTTTTATACAATTTTTAATGCAATTTAAAAGAAAGTCTCTGTGTTTGTGTTTTGGGTAAAATGCCTGCTGTCAGCAAATAAGCCACATTTCCAGACATCTTCAACGCATGGCATCTTGCACGTCAAACTGAAAGGGCACAAGGCCACCTTAATATTTGCCGGAATCTGGGATTGCAAGGGGTAAGGTGGAAGAGGGCTGAGAGTACTGGCTGCGAAAGGTAATGGCTTTACTGCACGGTTTACCTGGGTGCACGTCTCTTATTATGCCTGTGGTGGTTCTAGATTTCCTTGGTCTTTGTCTAGGGACCTCGTTAATTGTTTTCTTGATTTAATTTTCTTTTCATTACCCAACCTGGAGAGTTCCCAAGCCCATCTCTCCCTGCCTGCGCTTTCTTAGCGTACTTTGGTTTTTTAATACGCA
Source organism: Sagittarius serpentarius (assembly GCA_034782735.1). NCBI lineage: Eukaryota > Metazoa > Chordata > Aves > Accipitriformes > Sagittariidae > Sagittarius > Sagittarius serpentarius. Next base: position 11,018,852 of record JAVKLA010000093.1, on the reverse strand, counting down.
ACAGCATAGTTTTAACAAAATCTTTAAAGTTTTGATAGAGAAATCGATAAATGCAGCCAGTAAAGTGTTCTATCCAATAAAATGTGTGAGTTTTGGTAATGGCGCTATTTTATTTTATTTTCCTCTGAAATTTGGATTCTGCTTTACTTTGTTTAGCTTACAGCGATACCCGCTCTGAAGCCATCCCAATGTTCATCCTCGTTTCCCTGACTGTGCAGTTCTCAGTAGTTCTTGCTTTGGAATAATACATTAACAGAGTATAACAGAGATTTCCATGTTTTGTTTGTCTGATTGGATCTCAAAATTCTTTGGATGATCCTTATTTATAGGCTCAAAGGTGGTTTTGGGCATGCAAATTTTATTTTTGAGATAAGTAGACAATTGAAAAATGTTAGGAGCTCTACTTAGTGGCATGCCTGTCTTACAGAAAATTGATGAGAATTTAAGTTGGTATTAATTTATGATTGACTTAAGTCGTACTTAAAATCGGATCATATTTTCTTCCATTAGATGTCAAAAAACCAAACAGCCAACACAAAGTTGTCGTATCTGTATTGAGCTACCGACAGAATGTGTGCAGAGAGTGCTAGAGACGTTTGACAGATTTTATTTTACTGGTTTACTTCAGTGTTTTATCATAGAGTGTTTTTTCTTAATGAGAAATTTGATAGCTAGATTACCGTGAGCTAAACTAATCTGTGATTTAACCTTACGGCTTGTTATTTCAGCTCCTTCCATGACTCATTAGTTGTCCTGCTTGCCCGCGGTAGCTCGGCTAGGTCTTGGGAGAAGCAGATCAATAGAAAATACTTAGATGCGAAGTTGTTCACAGGCACAGCTGTCTCACATACATGCAATTCTGAACATTAGTGTCTTTCAGGCCCTTCTATCACTTGCTTGATTTGTAGCAGTGCTATCATTATTTCATATTCTTTCAGCAATAAAGTGGAATTCAGATGCTTTATCTGTTCATCAGTGAATGTCATAGGCTTTGCACTGTTTCTACTGTTGCTTCTGGGACATCAGGGAGCTGGACTGTTGGATTAAGTCAAGAGGACTGAGGGGTTTCTGACCAGCATCCCTATTGGAACCCTCAACTAACAGGGGGTTCATTTTGTAATGCAAAGCCGTGTGGTTATTGCGTAAGAGAAATTAGGTGAAATGAGGCCCTGTACTAATAAAGCAGAAGACTATAATTCAGTTACTACATTGTGACCACCTGGTTGTGTTGAATTGGTTTTTTAGTGAGTTCTAGCACAAGCCTAGGTCATATATCAGTTAACAGGTTGGTTAGAGCTGACTCAGTGGCATTTAAAACCAACTCAGTTTGTCAAGCAGAGATAAATGCCATTGGAACAAAATTTAAGGAAACCTTAGAGGAGGGGAAGTTCAGACACAGGATAACACCAGGACCTTGTACAACAGCAACATCACAAAGACCGTCTTTCTGTCACCTGTAGAAAAGAAATAATGGTTATGAGGGAGGGTGTGGATGGATGCCGAGCACTTATTCTGGAGTGGTATACGTGCTCAAGTAACGCTACTAATGTATGTCTCAAACAATTTCTTTCTATGCTGATACCAATGCATCCAGGACTGTAGGTTCTAAAAAAACCATATGTCCAGAAAGGGCCCAGGGGAATTCCCAGTGCCGTGTTACTCTTTCAGGCCGACTGCAGGCTCAGGGGAGTGCTGTATCATCTCTTACCCTTGGGTCACATACTGAAAGCCTGTGTTTTGTCACAGCTGGTAGAGCTAAAAAATTGGATTCCCTTTGGCCTCCAGACCCTGGACATTTCAAGACTTAGGGGCTTCTGCCTCTATCAGGCCATAGGAAGTTCTGACCCTCCAGTCTCAGGTCTGTATCTTCACATCTACGACATCAGCTCAAATCAGAGAGAGACTCCAGACCTTTTGCTGTGTCAGACTGCATTCATTTCCCAGGGCTAAGCTTTCATTCCTAAAAAAGGAGGCCAAATTAGAGGTCCATGAAAGCCTTCCTCCTAACTCTTTCCTTCTCATGACGGCTCCGAGGCTTCCTTGCTGGTGGTCTCGGTCCCCTCGGAAAGCAGATTCCCAGCAGCGGTGTGGCGGGGGCAGTGTCCCTTCCATAACAATGAGCAAACAAGGTAATTACTTTTTAGCAGCGTGCTGTTTTTAGGCAAACGCTTGCCAGACTGCCGCAAATAAGGTAGTATTGACCAAAAGTAATTACCTCCTGCGAGATGGTCAGAGCGGCAGGCTGCTCGTGTATCTGAAATCACCCTTGCCTTCCCTGGAGAGCATGCAACAATTGCGAAGACCCAAGAAATGAATTATTGTGATCTCGACCATCCCTTCCTGATGGCCTCAGTTGTCCTGGGGTGGGTGAATTGACACTTTTGGCTCTGAAATCGTTGCAGTGCAGCAATGGCCTGGCCATACCAGGTGTCGGAGATGCGTAGTATGAAATCAAGCTCTTTTAATGTCCAGCACCACACGGGCGGAAGGAAACCAGGAAAGCTGTGGAGTAGGTAAACCCACATGCTAAAGTTGCTGATACTCTTTGAGAGAGGACCCATAACATAAGATTTGCAATCAGTTCCAAAATAGTTACTGTCCTTAGTTTTCTTAATTCTACTTATACTTTACGTCCGTTTTAGTGTCAGTTATTTTTAAAGCTTGCTGAATTCTTGATCTCGGTGATTTCTGTAATAAAATTTCAGGTTACTTAATGTCACGTGAGAAAAATGTTCTTTTACTGTGCTGTGAGGCAAACAAAGTAAGAGCTCAGAGGCTGCTTTCTCTAGATCATTTGTAGCTCAGTGTTTTTATTATATCCCCTTTCATTCCTCATCTTGCTAAATGTAATTTCATTATTTAAATTCTTCTCACTACTAATTTTCCTTGGCTTTCGAGAATTCTTGTCACTTTGAGTTCTTCAAGTTCTTTCACCTAATATAGCAATACCGTGGCTTTCTGTCTGTGTTGTCCTGCAAACTGATACCATTGGTGAGCTCTAGGAAAGCCATTTCTTTTTTAAATATACCAAGAAATTGAATAACGGAATAACAAAGTATGTATGCAGCTTATCTAATCATAAGGTGATGAAGCAAAGTGGGCAACAATACAGAAGAATATCACTGGATGCAAATTATCAGATGGAAAGTGGTGCAGCGCAGAAATGACCTCAGATGAACTTTCTTAAGCTGTCATCTGATTTGAACTGGGAACAGAATGCATTAACCAACCATCAGACTTTTATTCAATACTGTGACTCTGTTTTAAATAACTCTGTAGAGACTGATGGATTCATTCAGATGTACTATTTGTCTTTGGGGCTTCTATCAATGAATCAATGTCCTTTATTTGACTGGCTGACACGTATTTAATTTGGTGTAATATATGATACATGGAAAATGACTTTCAGTTCGAAACATTAATGACTGATAGTTACCATCATTCAAGTTCTGCCTGTTGCAATTCAGGTTTTTTCTCCACTCATCAAGTTTACTAATAATGATTAAAGATTTCCTTAGTTACATTGTCTTTGACAGCATTGATGATTAAAAACACGGGCAACGTGTAGTATGAGACAGTTCGCTTCTGTCTGTCATTGATCTTCCTTTCCATGTTATCTGCCAGTTAGACCTAAGCGGAAGTATAGAAGAGCAAGGTTATTCAGCACATTTGAATGAGTTATTGACGAGTAGACATCAGTTAACCTAATAAAATATATATTTTAAAACTGGAAATCAAGGGAATGATATTTCATGGTTATGAGAAGATTGGCATTACATTGGAAATTAGGTACTCGCAATTAAAATGAGTAATGTATTACACTGTAACATATAATACAATGGTAGTACATGGGTTTCGGGTAATTAAAACTTACACTTCATTTGCAGTTTAAAACTTTGTTGTCAATTCTCTTTCTCGTTATGTTGAAATCCCACCTTCTTGTGTGGGTTTTTGGGGGGAAGAAATGCTACTGTTACTTAAATATAAAGACCTGAAAAATAAAATCAGTACGTAAGAAAGAAAAAAACCCCAACAAAATGTTGAACATGGTACACGCAGATGATCTGGAGTTTTATTTCAGCACTGCATGCCCTTGGTAAATATTTCCTGGCTTAGATGATAGGCACACGACTAGGCTGAGTTGTCTAGGTTTCGGTTCCAAGCTCTGTCACTCACTCTCTGGCTGACATCGGACCTTGGCAAGCCACGATTGTGTTGCGTGCCTTAGTTTCCCCATTGTAAGAATGAACTTAATGATACTAACCTCCTCCTTAAAATGTATCGAAGATCAGACATTCTTATGAACAGCTGTATAAGCAACGGTTGGTCTTTGCCCCCCCTGTTTAAAAGGAGACTGTACCTATTCATCCTCACATGAGAAGGGTTTTTTGGTTGGTCACGGATACAGAAATCAGTGCTTTCTGTTCCAGGCTGTGACAGAAGGTGTAACTTCAGGGAATTACTTTGTCTTGCTTCTGTTTCTTCTATTCCCGTCTGTCAAATAGGGATCATCACCTTCTTTTTAAAGTCGTTTTGAACCTATAGAAAAAGAAAAAGCTGTACAAGGGCCACAATTTACTTAAGCTATGTTTTAAATTTTGTGCCCTATATGGCCTAAGTATACCACTATTTGGGGAGGCTTCATTAAGGACTTCCGTTGTAAAGGAGTAATTGGGTACAAATATTAATTCTTAATGCGTGAATGAACTTCTGTCATACACCATTTTCCCCCTACTTTTTTGCACTTTGTAATCATAAGTTTCAAAATCCTCCATCAATTACACTTCTAATCCATCATTAATACTTCTGGTTCAGTAGTTTCAGGTCTTAAAAACCTATCTTATTTTTATAAATATGCTTTCTGGCAAAATTGAATAATAAATCAGAATAATTTCAGAATAACTTAAGTAATAATGTGCTTAACACATTTGGATATCATCTTTCATATTTTCTTACAGATATTTTAACGCTATTTGTGCACATTATTGATGACTGAATTATGTATATGAAAAATACTTTTTAATGTATTATATTCTTAAATGTAGTATTTTCATATTAAATATACATAATGCACACATTACACATTCCATAGGATATAATGTATTTAAATAATGTGTATTTGTCCATACAGTTGCTTATTGAATTATATTTAAAAAAATAAGTTTAAAAGAGCCCTAACCATGCAGACTTTAGACTCTTGTGATGGAAACAGGGAAAGACTAGCAAACGCACCTGTGTATTACTACTTTAGTCGTACATTCGTGGTAATTATTCTGCAGTCTTTGTTCCCTTTATTTAAATTGACTGTAACTTAGCAGAGTGAGCTCTTAAGTCACAGTACCAGGACATGGGTGCATTCTGTGAGTAACTGTATTTATCAGACAAGCGTGTCTTCTGGCTGAGGGTGTAGAAATGCTCTCTTTGCCTTGAGTAGAAATTCAGAAATTCATTCTGGCCTCTTCCTAGGAGTTCACCAGATCTTACTAAACGGTAAAGTAGAATATATGATGATGACTTCTGTCATTGTTACCTGGTTCCTTGATCTTGTGTGTGTGCGCGCCTGGGTCTGTCATGTAAGGCTGAATACAAATCAGTCTGTTTTCAGAGTATTCTCCGCTTGAGCAGCTAAGTGTTAGGCTACTCCTTGCATTACTCTTGACTTGCATACTTCAGCTGCAGTTCTGACCTTGATTACGTAATACTTCATATGGTATTGTAGGTATTTCAGATCATTTTTAAACCCATGGAATCATGCCTGGCTTAATGCTTGCTCCTTGCAGCGTGACTGCTGCAATATGTTTAGAAATGTGTTAATCGCTGATATTCCAGAATGTGCAAAAAAGTAGGGGTAAAATATAAGCTGTACAGCTTATGTGGATCTCTTTTCCAGATTTTGCCTAGGGATAAGAGTAGAAATTAACTGAGGTGCAATGGTGTGTGTTTCCTTCACACGCAATGAAGTAGCCCCTAAATTATTCTTACTTGAGTTTTCTTTTATCTGCAGTCCTGCACACAGTTTGTCACAGCACTGTGCACGCTCAGGTAGAAGGGCGCTGCTTTAGCAGCAGACGTGACCTTTACGTGGAAGAGGAAAATAGGCTCATCAAGATAAGACAGAACAGCAAAATTGATCTAAAGTTTTTGTAGTTAAAAAAAAAAGGTGTTTTGTAGACTAGAAAGAAAAGTTTTACTACAGCTGAGAAGAAAAGCTGCAGATAGTGATAAAATTGGGGTAAAATAATGACCAAGCTCAAAACCAGGTTTCCAGAAAAATAACAATAGTAATAACAACTTAAGTTCCCTGCTGGGTCAGACCAGCGTTCCCAGCATTCTGCCTCTGATGGTGGCAGTAGGAGATGTTAGTCAGGGACAGTAGGCGAGCCTGGCCACCCTCTGCTACCCATCGTCTCCCCAGCATCCACATCTGTTAGATTAGGAATATTAAAGAGAATAGGCAGAGAATATTGGTTTTTAACCTGTTATTTATTAATTGGAACCTATTGGAAATGTTTTCCTCCACAGGCTCCTGTAGCAACAAATTCTAGTTCATGACCCAAGGTGTAAAGGTCCTACGGGCAAGAAAGTGTGTGCTAAAAACATATGGGTATATGATCTTCGCTGTCTGATCCTGGTGGCATAACACCCAGCAGAATAAAGTCAGTCAGGTTTTTTTGGACACAAATGAAATGGAAATATTAAAGGGGGTGTCAACCTGCAGGGACGAAGCTGTTTGGGTTTTAGGGATAAGCGGATTCTGAAAATGAAGCCAAAAGTCCCGGCACAAGTTAGCGATGCAGAGGCAGAATGGATTGCAGCAAGTTTTCTGCCAGACTTTGAATAAGGGCATGCCCAGCTGTGGAGATTCAATGAGTTTGTCTGTATTTTGGAATAAACCTCACTATGTGCTTTGCAAAGACCAAGTCTCATGCCTCCTGTCTGTCTCTGCTCAGCTACGGCTTTTAAAAGTGTATGGCTACGTCAAGATGATGAAAGATAGAGAGACTGATGGGTACAGGAAGGATTTGGCTTTTGGGATTTTGCTATTTGTAGGAGGATTTTGAAATGCCAACTTTTTTGATGAATGGACCTGCAAATTATCGTCCCCATCTCAGATAATTAACAAAACTCTCTGAGAAAATAGTGCCCCCCCCCCCCGCCCCGATCACTGATTACATGACCAATCTCAAAACAACTATCTTATTGATTTATAGGAAGAAAGCAGATTGCTCAGAATTAGTTTTAGGTTTCACTCAGCTTTGTCTGTTGGTTTAAAAGAGAGTTCTTGGGAAGGAGAGGTTCACAGTGTGCACCTCTTTTGTCATGTTGCAGAAGTAAATAATCCTGATTGTACAGCTCAGCCTTCTGCCATGAGTAAACCGTGGGCCATTCCTGCTTTAATCCTTGGTTTGTCATTACTAGCCTTTTCACGGTGGTCTTTGTGTAGTTTAATTCTTTGTCGTTACAGGTTTTTTTCAGTTGTCACTTTTGAGGCATGTAATTTTTGTAAAACGGGATGATGCATGTCAGCTAATTAGGCTAGCAACACCCGTGTGAAGAAAAAAGGAGAACAAAGGGAGCGTAGCTGGAGACTCCTTCCGTTGCCGTTAACAGGCTTCGAGGAAAACAGATGTTTATTTGAAGATTTTAGAAGAAAAATGTTTTGAATTCAGCTTTAAAGTTGGAATAATACTTGACCAAATTAATATGAAGTGATAAAGAACAAATTCATCTTCTGAAATAAAGGCAATGATTTCATTATATTCAAGTGCTTCTCCCTACACTAGTAAGGCACTTAGATAATTTGTTCTAGTTGCCATTCCCTCCTATACCCAGTGCCTACAGTTAAGGACTGTGGTTTTGGGGGGGGGGGGGGGGGGGGGGGGGGGGGGG
>JAVKLA010000093.1:10998517-11010862 GCA_034782735.1 Sagittarius serpentarius | reverse complement strand
CCCAATCTGTTTCCTTATGAATTCATGCTCTCTCTGGCAAACTCTTGAAATAAGAAAAATGAAGGCAACAGTGGTTGATAACCTTCTCACTTTTTGCAGATATAAACATTTCAGGATTGGGACCTTACTGGTCCCAGCTGTGTTTCAGCTATAACTGCTTGTCTGCTAATGTTTAACTCATTGGTCTGTAAAGTGCTTTTAGATACCTTAAGTAGGACTGGCTGTAGGGAAAAGAAAAACTTCCACCTGTCTATTCTCTGTTTAAATAATGGCTAAAAGATTTACTCTACTGGGCTGTTTCTAAGTGCTGCGCTGTAGTAAAGATGAGGTACGGAGGTACGAATATATGCTGTAGTAATTAAATGGAGTTAAGTGCTTTCTTCTATTCCACTTGTTACTTCTGCGTAAAATTCTTCTGAAAATATATCACGTTGACGGTATCCAGTGCAGAGACTGTCTAGAGCCCTTCTTCTTTCCAAGTGTACAAGCCTATGCGTCATTTTAGCTTTTTGTAGAATAAATGCAGTTGTAAAGAGACTGATCGTTCACTGAAGTAGTGGGATGGATTAGCTTATTGTAAAGACACAGTAATGGGGTTCTCCATCAAGAAGGGGCAAAGTTTGGGAGTTTATCTACAGCAGCAATGAAACAAAAAGGCACATTATTTTTCAGGCCGTCAACTTCCTTACGGCTGTTTCTACATTTCAGTGGCAGGCTCTGCACTGAGCAGTGTAGAAAGGACCACTTGGGCTTTTTTTGCATCCCAAGTCTCACGAAAAATTGCAAACCTCTTTGCTCGGATGTAGGGGAGCAAGCAGTGCTCAAAGTGCAGTTGTTACATTGTGTAGTCTTGTCAACGCATTTCAGGTTTCAGTTGGGCCTGCAAAATGCTCAGCCAGTTTTAGGTGGGGTGTGTGTGTATATATATATATAAAAAAAAAAAATCACATAATATCACGTATGTATGTAAAAATACATATATACGTACGGTGATATTTTAGGTGATGATGATTAATGCTTGCTCCTTGATTAGCTCTTCTGTTGGAAGAATGTTTGATGCCAGCAGCCTCCCAATTACCATGTTCTAGTTTTCCAAACAAAGCTTTTCCCTTGGTGATATGTTTCTGCTCCAGAATGGAAGTTTTATTCTGTCCGGAAGGATGTGAGGATAAATGCTGTTCAAAAGCCGCAGGAACTCATGGGCAGACACGGGCCTGTTTCTCAAACTGTCATTATTAGCTTTATTTCCTCTGTTCCAGGAAAATTAGAGGGCAGCGCAGCGAGTTGCCCAAGGCCATTTGCTTGATCAGTGGCAGAGTCAAAGAATCAGCTCTCGGCTGTTTCATCTCAGTCCAGTGCAGTAACTGCTAGATCGCCTTGCCTTGTCAAAGAAACCTGTGCTAATTATATTAGAGCTCTTGGCAGGCTTCAGGGATTTGACAATAAGGATTTGTTGACTCTTTCCTAGAAGTGGTTACCATGGCTTTCAGTGGGTTTGTTTCTTTTTGTGACAGGTCACGCAAGCTGCTAGTAAGATACTATTCTGCAGGCACCAATGTGTGTTCTGTTGTTGATGCTGATAACTGAATAATCACCTCTGACTATCCTCTGAAAAACTATCCTGTTCCCAGGACACACTTGTCAATGGTATTCTACGTTTTCCTGCTGGAAAGTAAACAAAATGTATAGGCGGGGGTGAACGGTATGCAAATCTAGAGAAACATTAAATACCTCAGTCATTTCAGATCACTTAAGATTGACGTTTATGCGCTAGGGAAAACTCCAGTAGTTAAATACTATGCTTTCCTGCAGGCTCTGCACAGGCACAGGAACTTCTGTGGTATTTAACTGTGACGGGGCACTGTCTTACCCTGCAATATATGTGTGGGTGTTTTCATTAAAGAAACTGACTCACTTGTTTATGTTAGTTTTTGGCTTTATTGCAAGGCTTAATGTTTCATGGAGCTCGCTCGAAGAGTGAAATGAATAGATGGGGAAAATAGTAAATATAGTTCAGTTTTTGCCATGTAAAATTACCACAGGGATTCAGCTGAATGCCCTTTGCTGCAGCAAAATATAACGTGTGGGTCCTTGCTTTTAACATCAATTATTTGTTTGACGCACACTGAGCTTGTGAGAGACTGCCTTTGATGTTCAGTGGCAGCTGTGTCTAGTGTGACCCTTGATGCTTCTTCGCGGCTGGAGAAAAAGTCGGTTCGGAAAACACGGGCAAAATCCCATTTAAGCTCGTTATGTCTCTATTGAATTTTATGTTGTCCTTCTGCATATGGTCATTTGTCTTATAAGAGCAACAACCCAAGAAAGCCGAACGTATTTGCATTTCTTTCTTCCTTTTGTGAACTCTTGACTCTTTCGCCTTGGTTTAGGCTCACCTTTACACTCAGCTACCCAGCAGCAGCTTTATGAAGCTTCATATACTGATATTAATAAACTGCCTTGAAAGGTCTGGGGACATCACAGACTTTGAGAATTGATTTTGTATCATTGAGGTAAATTTGCATTTTGCATTGACCTCAGTGGATGAATATTCCTAGCTGAAGACAGCAACGTTTGCAACATGGCATAAAGCTCTACACGAGCAAATGGAAACTAGTTTCCATCCCTCTACCTTGCTATTAGATTAATATTTTTAAATGAAGCTATAAATTAAACATTTACCAGTATTAAAGTTTTCTGGGTAATAACTCTGGGTCGAAACATGTTGAACAATGCTGACTTTGGTGCCGTATGTTGTACAAACACACCATTACAAATAGTTGCAAATTCGGCCTTGTAATGAGGTAGCCACGGGCAGCAAAAGCCTGCCCTCCTCTCCCTCCTCCATTTCGGTATGTCCTTGTAAAAATTATTTTGTCATGATAAAGACCAAAATGCAAACTTCCAAAGCTCAGTGTGAATGGCTATCCTTTTAATTCCAAAGGATACATAGTTTTAGCGGACGTACATGTAATTGCTTCCCATACTTTCAGACAATAGTGGGGGGAACAAAACTAGCTGCAAATAACCCATCCAGAGAAGCTGAATGGAAAAGAAAAAAGATAATAGGCCGTTTCATGGCATTTAATTTATATAATGGATTTGCAGCAGAAAAGCAGAAACCGGCCAGCGGACAACAGGGTGTTAATTCCCTTTTATCTTTAAAGGTTGACAGCCCTATCTCACAGAGTTCACAAACTGTATTTTGGAACGTTGGAAATAGAAAATAAATTTCATAACTTCAGATGTGGGCATCTTTAGGAGCTCAGACAGCGCCTGCCTGGGTCTGTCAGGAGCAAGACGTTGGACGAGCAGCTGTCGAGTTCACTTAAAACCTGTTTGCAGTTTCTTCGACCTGGTGGTTTAGCTGAGTTTACTGTTATTTGCAAGCTTTTATGTCTAGTGCCCATCACTGCAAAGGCAGCGTTACAGGAGAGTTTAACTAAAGGTATTTTTAAATGGCCCGCTTACTATCCTCAGGCTTGAAATGATATATTTATCATCTGTATAGGTATTTTATTTTTTTTTTCCCCTTCCTCCTAGGTTGAGTTAAGGTTGTGGTGATGTAGTAAAATTGTTTTGATGTCACAGCTGCACCAGTCACGGGCAGCGATGTGGAAACTGACTGGCTCCATTGCTCAGGGTGTACTTTAATAGGGAGTGGGTCAGCAGCCAGCCCTACAGACTGTGAGCTTGGGCACCTCTTTGGGTGGAACTTCACCAGGGCGACCTCACGTACGGTTAGGTAGCCGTAGTCAGTGGATGGCAATGGGACTGAAAGGAGACCTGCTGCACTGGCATGCCCTTACGGCGTTTCCTGCAGCCGTTCAGACTTCAGACATAGCTGTGTTGGCCAAGTTCCAGCGAGGAACCCCTCAGCCCTTGCGCCGTTCCTTCCAGCGTTAATTGGAGTTTGTCTTTCTCGGACTTCTCTCTTCAGCAGTTGGTCAGTTGCATGAAGGTCTCCTGGAATACAAAAGCTCCAGAGAATACTAATTCCTCTGTCACAGGAATGAGTTGTTAAACTGATCTTTCCAAATACTCCTGTCCCAGAGAGGGGCCCTGTCACGGTGCCCTGCGGTGCCGCAGCAGCCGGTCATGCCTGGGCTGGCCCAGGCGCTCACCAGTAAAGACTGAAGTACAGCGTGGACGTGCTCGAGCAAGGGAGAGGTGGCCTGAATATGGCGCGGCGTGGCGCAGCTGGGGCACCTAAAAGGCCAATATGGACTCAGTGTCCTCGTAAGGGGGGGTTTCGCATCCAAGGCGAAGCTCTCCGCTCCTGCGTCCTCCCCATTTTTAACCTGACGCTTGAAAAAGGGCAGCTCAGGAGTCCGTGCGGTCCCGTCACCAAGCAAGCTCAGGGCACAGAGACAGCTACCCAGCGAGGTCTGGGAGGGGGTCGCAGAGCAAACAGCACACCCGTTAGGGAACAGTTAAGACCCTTGAGGAAACGCTGTTTTCCTTGGTTGTCTGGAATTGTTTTCATCTTCCCTTGTGAGATAGAGGAATGCACAAGTTTTTGATAGGGTAGCAGACTGCGTGTGGTCTACGCAGATGACGTGTTTACTTTGGGAAGTAGCGGTAGGAATATGTGACTAGTGGCATGAAGCAATTTTAAATACAGCCTGAATAATGAACTGAAACAGACAGACACCCCCCCCCCACAAAGCAAAAAGGAAAATGAAAGGGGGATGCGTAAGAAACACAGAAAAAAATCAGAGGAAGGTGAGGCCACCTATAAAACAGAATCCCCAAGAGACAAAGAAGAGGAGGCTCATTGCAACTGTGAACTGTCTAGAGAAATTCAGCTAATCTACCTGCTTAATCCATCTAGTCTGAGCCCAGTGCAGGGCACAAAGGTAAGGTGGACACGAGATGAATCTCGACAAAGGATTTGAGGGTAAGAGCTCTACCAGGGGACTGATTTTTTTAGTGAGAAAACAGCAAAGAAGGGACGTGCATTGAGAGGGCAGTCAATGCTTCCGGAGCAACACGCGGATACGTAGGCTTGGGATGTCCTCAGGCAGAGGTAAGTACAGAGCTTAGTAACTGTTGGCTTTTACTGAAAGTGAGTCTCTTTGATAAATGTTTTCCTATTGCCGTTTCTGAACAGCTCATGCCATGTTTGTTATAGCCATAGCGGGGTGAAAAGGTTCCACGTGTTCCGTTATGCAACTGATTTTGCATACACTGGACTGTATTTGTGTGCGTGAAAAAGCGTATGTTTGTGTGTTTACATTTATATTTGAAGCTTACCTAGGACATAACCTTTTTGCAAAACAAAACATTCCTAAAATGACATTTGTTTCTTCGTATTAATTGGAAAGAAACTTGTGTATAACAGGATGCCAGATGCTCACTACCATCACAAATCACTCCAGAAGAAAAAAAAAAAAAAAAAGCAGGCATAATTATCTCAGGAAATAATGAAGCTAGAAGTTTAGGGGAGTAATTTGTCAGGTAAATTAATCTCAACATGAACTGTGTGAGCATGGGATGGCACCTTATTTGTCAGAAAGCTGTTACCTATTGAGGAGGACAACTGCTTCATTGCTTTGTTTTTCTTTGCTTCTCTTCCTGGCTTTCCCTTATGCTCTTCCTTACCCAAAACACCCCTCTGGAAGTAGACAGTAAAACTCTGAGCATCCGAAGTGACAGGTATGAAAAACTCTGGAGCTCGGTGAAACAAATAACGATGGAGGAGGAAACTCGGACCCTTATAGTATTACAAAGATTCGTGCTTACAGCTGTTGAAGAGGAGAACATGGCCAAAGCATATTGCTTCTATTTTCTTATTCTTGCTGAAATATTACTCACTAGTAGATTTTTAAAGAATGCCAAACCTCGCCTAAAAACAGGTTGCAGCTTTATTTGAGGCTCAACATGCGGTTGACCGTACGAGGGGGGAACTCTTGATCTGGAACCCGAAACAGCTAGGTACAGAATCAGCTCAGATTGAATCAAAACATTTTTTATGTGTTTGTGGTTGTTTTTTTTTTTTTTTTTGTTTGTTTGTTTGTTTTTTTGTTTTTTTTTTTAAAGAAAAGGATCAGTCCAAATAAATAACTGTGTTTTGCCCAAAATAAAATGGTTTCATCTAAGGTAATTACACCCTTATATTTAACATTTTAAACAGTAAAAACCCCATGCTTTTTAAAAATACTAAATAACCAAAAGGAAGTGAGACTATGCAATGATAGCACGTGTAATTTGTCAGTCTAGAAATTTGAACTTGTTGACGTGTTTTAGCCAGATTTGATGTGGAAGTAGAAACCTCCGAGTTGTTACTTTCCAACATACCTTCTGGGAGGGAGGGAGGGAGGGAGGGAGCAGGGGCAGAGCAGTGTTGCTGGACCTGACCCTTCACTTCCAAATTTAAAGCCAGAAGAAACGTGTAAGTTAAAAACTATTATTTGCCTTTTAGAATAAATGAGCAAATCAATCCAGTGATGAGGCTATAGAAACATAATGCACTTCCTCTGAATAGAGCACTGAATAAGATTAATCAAAATCTTTATCTTGGATGAATCAAATTATGTTGGCTTAAAAATGTAAATTGTTCATTTGTGACAACCTCCTGGTTTCCAGGAACTCAGGCTCTGGGAATAACATCAACATGTCAGTTAAGCTGCTCAGACTTACTGGAGTTTTAAGTGACTTCCTGTTATTATTTACCTCTTATGTAAGTTATTATGTAAATAGAAAAAGGTTATTTTAATATACTCATGAAGCATGCCGTTCATGTCCGTGGGTGCATGCGCACACCCATGCTAGCTGTGTCTGCAGTCCAGCTTCCCTGAACACTGGTTTCAGCAAGTGCCGTGGGAGGGTGTTGCTGCTTGTCGGATCTTGCTAGGGTTTTTTTCACGCTGTTGTGCTGTGCCTTCTTAGTGTATAATTTCATGCTGTTGTATCTCAATCCATTTCTTTCAAGCAAAGCAAAGGTTGCCCATGTTGAGTTCCTAATTGTGGACACTGCTGTTGCTCTGCTTGTAAACAGCAATCACATTTTCCCCTGATTTCCCTAATAATAGAATGAATGCATGCGTATGTGTACGTGCTTTTGCAAGGAGAAAGATGTGGATTTGAAATAAAAGAGGCTGGGATGAGTATTTAGATCTGGGGGTCCAAATACTTTGTAATTAAAAGGGATATAGCCACCATTTCTCACTTTCCCCGAACCTCAGAAGTCGTCGGAGCAAGTCTTAGGACAGAGTGGCAGGCGTGAATGTAGTGGAGCAGGAATGGTGTGTGGAGAGAGGGGTACGGCACCGGTTCTTTTGGAGGTTGCCAAGAATAGGAGGTTTTTGCACAACAGAAAAATGCAGTTTTGGGAAATAAAAGTATAATGGAAGGTATTTTGTGTTATGTGGTACCTATTACTGGAAACAGTGTTTCCAGTTTTTCTTTTTAACTTCCATAAATATATTTGTTAAGAACAAATGGCAGTATTAAATGGCAACTAAAGCAAAATGATGCCTGCACTTTTATTTATAGGGTGTCTATTACCTGATAAATAAATACAATATTGACGGTAAGGTATTCTAAATTACTAATGTCCGGAGTCATAATGTAGGCGCAACTTCTTTCGACGGCCTGTAGACAGTCATCACCGAGAAGAATGAACGGCAGTAGTGGCCAAACCTCGCAGCATTAACAGAAATAACAAACGAAATATTTGGATAAGATTGTTCCTTTAAAAAACGTGAATCGGGGAGGAATCAGAACTGGAAAAAGAGAACAAAAGTTTTCAGAGTGATATTGTTAATTAGTAGGACTTGGAGCTCTAGTAGAATGAGGATGGGAAGGAAGACAGAATCGACTTTAAAAAAAATGGGATAAAGCTGTTGCAAAAGAAAGAAAAGTTGGGATGAACTCACCTGGGGATCCAAATATTATGAAACTTGAAAGGATTGCTTTTCTTTTGAGGTTCAGTCAAAACAGTTTCCAGTGCATTATAAAACCACATTGCTTATTGTTTTTCCCACAATGCATGACAGTCAAACAGACTTTTAAATACTCCTTCCAATTACTGCCACAAACCCCTTTTTACAGCATCAGTACAATGAAACAGTTTTTACTGCAGCTTGCTATGGTGTAGCAAATAACGTGTACTGCATTTTCTGCTTTACTGTATTCTGCTGTTGAGAGACCATAGGTCATTTACTGAAATAATCGTTTGTATAAGCTCAGAACCTGCCCTCGGAGAAGTCGGTGACTTTTGGAGGCACAGTGCTGCAGCGGCCGTCCGATGTCACCAGTAAAGCCAATATAGCTGCGATCGCTCGGGGGTAAGGGGCAAACGGATTAGCACATCTTTATGTACTCTCGTTCTGCTCTCCCCTCATGTGAAGGCATGAGTATTCAGGCACAAAGCAGGTCTGACTGTAAGCCGTTACAGCCGCTGTCCTTGAACTAGCTCTTTTTGAAGCGGAGCTTTGCCATGATAAATGTTTTGGGAAAGTGCTGGCCTGGCATTCCTGGGGGAGCTCCCCATGGTGCGTTGGGTTAGTGCTACAGGGAGCAGTGAGGGAGCAGGGACCCACCGGGGCCAGCACGGTCAAAAGACGTAAACCAATCCCTGTTTCAGATCTTCCTTAACGTAGTGTTGTGACAATGTGATGAAGACTGCAAAAACGGATGAAAGAAATGAATGATAGTGTAGTAAAATAATGAAGCCTCATTTGTACGTGCATTCCCGGGAGGAGAGCGTGAAGCTACTGGTCAACAGTGAAATCTAGTTGTTGCTTTATTCAAAAATACAGAAATCTAATATTTTTTTTTTTTCCTCTGCTGAGTTCAGGACAGCCCAGGAATTGGTGTTTGTGGAGGATATTGATTAGGTTTTGATTTAGCTTCCACTTTACTCTTCTGCTGGTTAGGGAGGGCAAGAGCAGCTGTCAGTTCAGGCTTCCTATCTGACTTTATCATCCGTTTATTGCAAAGGCATCTGGCACTTAGCACGGGGTATTCTTCTACAGGTTTTGTTGTACACTGCAAGAAATGATTCAAATACAGGATTAAATGAGATACGGAGCACTTTTGAGTGGGCACTTTGAGTGTTAGAGAGGCTCGTGAGTTGGCGTGTGAAAGCAACTGGAGTCTCTTCTGTGCTTACCAAGAAAGGTGGGAGGGAAAAAATGACCATCCTGAGACTAAAAGGGCATGTAAGCACAGAAAATATGAAATGCCCAAGGTATGATATAGGATGCTCTAAATAGTTCTGAAAGCATCTCCAAAGCTGGTTCCTTGTACATACAGACCCTCCTTCTTCATATTGTATTAGCAAGCACTATTTTTATCCGATAAAAATATAATCCAATGGAATAAAGTGCAAGATGTCATGCAAGGGATATCTGTTGTTGCCTAGTACATGTTAACATCTGTTTATCCCATATGGAAAGCTTTAGAGCAGTCTATATAGAAACAATTCTGCTAACTGAACATACTTTGTTTCTCCTGACTCATTATTTATTTTAAGAACTCCTGTTTGGTAGAGCAGCTCTTTCTTTCTCAAGAGCTTCTTCCCTTATTATAATTCATATTTGCCTATGTTTTACTTTCATTTGGGAGCTATTGTTCCTACAAAAGTTTAACTGTGATGTGCTGGAGAATGGCAGCTTCAGGTGAGAAGCAGACGATGGACATAGTTGAGCATCTGATCACGAACGGCTAATGGCAGGGGGCTGTTCCGGGGGGGGGTGGCCCTGGAGGCAGACCACGCAGGGAATGCAAGAGCTGTTGCGGAAACCGAGATTTATTTGCTCTGTATCACCCGCCTTGGCACCGTGCTTGGCTGTGATGGCAATAAGCATGTTATAAAAGTTGGTCAGTGCTGCTACACCTCGCTTATGAGAAATTTTCACCCCTAACAAGCTCTCGCACTTAAAGCAGCAGAGTAACAGGAAGGTAATAGAGAGGATTTCATTCCAAGCCCCGACCGCATTTCGTGTTAGGCATTTGTCTATGTAAAGAGTAAACAGACAAAAAAGCCTACCCAAACTGCCAGAAAACAGGGGAGGGGTGCCCAGCAGGTCGCTGCCCTGCGATGCTCTGTTCAGGCATGTGACACCCCGCGTGCCGCACCTCGAACCATCTGCCGCGGCACGTTTGGCTGCCTGCTGCAAGCCTGGGTCGAGGGCCCCGCAGCCGACGGCGGCAGCAGCTACGCATTCTGCAGGCGGAGGGACGTACGAGGCCGGGGCTCCTCGCGGGCTGGGTCGACCGTGCCCGGGGTGCTGCCGCCTGCGTGGACCCTGCTCTTGCTGTCACTGCTCTGCCGCTGAGAAGGGTGGTTCGTGTTTGCGGAGAGGCATTTCCTCCTTCACTCAATCCCCCGGATTTATCTTTTTTTTATTTATTTTACTTGGGTTTGCATCTCCACGTAGAAACGTAATGCCCTTTTAGCCCCCCTGTCATAATTTTCCATGCACACGTCCAGCTGAACGCTCATCTTTATCGTTTACAGATGCTTTTCCAAGCTCCTTTTCTGCACGTTTTCTTTGCACGCAGGAGCAAACTCTGTAACAAGAAATTCCATGACTCCATTGAATGCCTGATGCCTTCATTTAAAAAATAACAACAACAAAAGATATTTTCCTTTGGAAAGCCAACTTTTGTCAGCCAGCGCCTCTCAGTTATAGCACGCAGCTTCTACTTAGGTATAGATGATCCCCTTGTAATCCCTGATCATTTTGCATAAGCGTTAGAAAATGCTGACCTCGAAGTGGTGACTGCTGTATTTATAAATGGAAAAAAGATTGCTTTAATAAAAGATTTGAAAGGATTTTTTTTGTGGAGTGTTAGTCTCTCCGCCAACCCTCCGTAAAAATGCAAATACTGTTCTTTCAAGCCTTGTTAATGAATAAAGTAGTTTGCACGGTTAAAAAACATACTTGGAACAAAATATATAAAATATAAAACATTCCAGGTGAAAGTTAGGTGCTCTATAACGAAAAGCCATTTGAAGCTCTTTTAACAGTTTAGTTTATTGTTTATATTTTAATTAAGTCGCTCCCTAATACACTATCCTTTTTGTAGGAATAATTTAAGACGTAAACAATCGTATCTCAAACCTTTAGCTGAATAATTATGTACATTTTAATTTTAGCTCTGGGGAAGTTTCAGGACTACTGTATGGCAAATACTTTCTTTGCTAATTGGCTGCCTGGAAATACTATTGTGTCAGCCACATAACAATAGAAAAGTAAAGAAAACGGGAAATGCCAGCTTTTCTGAAAAAGAATTATTTTCACTGAGGTGAACTTGCATTGATTCTATGAGATATAAATGGGACTGACTTCTGCGTGAGTCATAGGTGGGAAGATACTGCAAAGAATGAATGGGAGAGCTGTAGTTTTGCGTGACCTGAGTGGAGGAATGAACTCGAGGAGGACATCTGTAGCGGAGGTGCGCACTAGAGGGTGCTAGTATTTAGCATCATTACTCTCATTTGTATTCTTTTGCTATTAGGAAATAACCAGGGGGCTCTAAAAGAGTTTCCTACACAGTGCGGGACCAAACTTTGACATTTCTGCCCGGTGTTTGCTATGTTGCTCTCGTAGTGCGTTTACGTTTTGGAATGCAGTGAAGTTTTTCCAGTAGTGTTTATCAAATATTTGTGATGTCTCTTCAAGGCCCTTCCCTTTATTGCAGTGGTAGATTTTGCTTGGATTTCAGTAAAATTTGAATCAGCCTTCAATAATTTTAGTGGATTACTTGTATATTTCTGATATTTTTCCCCCCAGCTTCTCTTTTAGACTTTGATTTTAGTAATATTTGTGCCTTCTAGCTTTTATTGCCCGCTCTATGAAAAGCATCAGTTAGAAAAGCTGAGGGTTAAAATGTGTTTGCCTCAGCGTTAAGAGTATGGAGGTAACGGCACAGGATTTCGTCTTTGCTCACTTGCCCTTCTCTGCGTCTGCTCTTTCTTTTCTGGTTCTTTTCTCTCCTAATTCCATCTGTGAGCTTGCTCACCTAGTCTGACACCTTATCGCAGGACCTAATTTATGTGCCTTTAACTGCGACCTTTGAAGGCTGCGCTGATCAGTTCTATAATCTCAGAGGTTTGGTTTTTTTTTTTTTACGGCAACAAGTAACATCCTTCACCGTAACAACAGTTCTGCTTCAGTTCATGCCGTAGGTGGAAGGCAGAAGGTGTGGAACAAACGAACAAGCGTTCACGTGCCGATCTACCTTTGGGGGCTTTGACTGGCGCTGGTCTGGCCTAGGGGACAGAGCCCACCGTGGGCAGCGCAGCCAAGGGGACGGACCCTGCCTGGTGCACAGCGTGTGGGGGTGACCAACGGGGGGGGGGGGGTGTGCACAGAGCCCTCGGGGGGGAAGCGA